>CM070066.1:25169880-25769880 GCA_036320875.1 Cotoneaster glaucophyllus | reverse complement strand
CATTACATTCACAATATCTTGATCTTGCATACTTTCCTCCGACGACGACGACGACGATTCCGAAATGTTCGAACCTCGTTTCGATGGGAAATCATGCTCCAAGATAAAGGTGGAATCTTTCAAAGCCCTACCTCTACTGGCAAATGATTCTCTGCCTCCCGTTGTGATGTCGATGACAATTCGGATGTCAGAAGATTAAGAATCGTTGCTGTTTCAAGTGTGAAATTGAGGTCTGAGAAAGATTGGGAATCTTTGGAAAATGTCACGAGAGCACAATCGAAATTGAGGCCGGATAAATTGAAAGAAATGCTGCATAGAACGTTGACAGCGCCAGCGCCAACGCCAATTTGAAAGGACGTCGTGCTGTTAATAATTGGCTCAGGCGACAGTGGAGGAAGCATGGGAGAGACTCAACATGTCAAGGGCATGCTTATGCCAGTGGGCACTCTTCAGGTGTAGCATATATGTGACTACGTTTTTTATTCTTTGTATCTTTTAATTTAATTTTCATAATTTCATTATTATATATGTATGTTCAATTGTGTGTCTTATGTTATCCAAGAATAGTACAAAATTTTGATAATTCTAAGCCTGTTGATAAGCTACGGGTTTTGAAACAATAGAAACCTTTTTGCTCTAAAATTAGAGCAAAAGGCAAAGATTTAATGTTCAATAGAAATGACCAAGATTTTAGGGGGATTTACAACTATGCAATTGCTCTGGTGTCTCCTATGATTAGATCGGAATCTTTGGCCGCTGGATAATTGGTCAGGGATTCAATGACCAATGTATCATATACATTGAAACATACTAGAATTTTCGAGGGATTTTAATTTGAAAGTTGCATTAGGACTTTTATAGAAAAATGTCTTTATTAATTTTGGATAGGGAAAATACTAGGTAGACCATCTTTTGTAAACCACATGATATGGCGGATGATGGTTGTACTCGTTTTTAATGATTTAAAGAAGTCCAATCATCAACTATCACCTCATGTAGTTTACAAAAAATGTGTTTCATTCGGATTCTTATTTGAAAATATGGGTCATTGATTTGTATTGCATATTTATTTATCCTATGATTAAAACTAAAAGTAACTCACTGCATGATATACGTCCCATGTTATTGCCTCTCTTCTCTGGAAAGATCTTAGTATAGGCCAAAGCCAAATCCTCAGATGACAACTTTTATCTCCAAGAAACGAACAAATAATAGTGACAAGGAAGAGGTAGGTGAGGAAAAAGAAGGTGAAATAGATGAGGAAGAAGAAGGTGAAGCAGATGAGGAAGCAAAAGGTTAAGCAGATGAGAAAGGAAAAGGTGATGGTGACGATGAGGAAGAAAAAGGTGATGGTGACGATGAGGGGAAGAAAAATGTGATGACGACGATGGGGACGGAGAAAAATGTGATGTTTACATCAAACGAAGCTGGTTACTTTTAACTTCTTACGAGTAAGGACCAAGTATTTTACTCAGCTTCTCACATTTGGTAGAGGTAAGAACTTGATGTTATTAGAAAACTGTTTCCTCCCTGTTTGCAAACCACGTTCTCACACTACTTGCATATAAGACTCGGAGAAAATACAGAAAACTGTTTCCTCCATGCCAGGTAGCAGCAAGGAAGTTGTAACTTGTAAGACACCACAAAATAACAGAACATATCACAACTCAACAAGAAGTTATCATGTAGCATTATCAGATTGACAAATACCAAAGTTGTACAATTAGGAGGGTTTTATTCCGCTCATCATATTAAAACTGTCGATAGCAGAGTTTTTGTTTTCAAAGATGATTACCAGTAGCCCCACATTAATTCCTAATCCTAAATCAACTCTCCCGGAGTGAGAGACCACCAGCACACCAGACTCCACTTTCTTTCACTCTTCTCAAAGAAGTTACAAAAAAAACAACAAAGGAAAATTAACTAGAAGCTGGCAGGCCTTAATCTAACCCTCATCTGCATTTTCCAATATCACCAAATTCAGCAAATTATGCATCTCCTCCAATGGTAACTTGTCGCCCAGATGCTCTTCAACTCCCAATGGTAACTTGTCGTCCAGATGCTCTTCAACTCCGTCTTCTAGGATTGTGCAATACCTAAATTGATACATTACAAAGTTGACGGGGACATCATTTGATAGGATCGTGTCTTCATGGTACCACACATTGTGACTTCACTATCAATAAGTAATCAGGCATGTAAAATCTTAACTTGGGGTCATGTAATATATTGCCACAAGAAATCTATCCTCCCCTTCTTGAGGCTTCCAAGGAATCCACATCTCATTGCCATGCATACTCTTCCAAATCCCCATCCTTCACTGCAACCACCCCTCGAACTAAATGACTAAACAACTCCCAATCAGTCTGTAAACTCAACTATCTCTTCTCCATCCAAAATCTCATTCTATCTTGAAGTTTAGTGTAGTAGACAAAAGTATATGCGTCTACATCCTCATCAGCATGTTGTATGAAATAATCCTTCACCATTTCGTCTAATATTTCCACATTCTCACCACAACTTGACACTGGAATACCTTTCCAACCTACTAATTGATTTCCCTCAGCTCTCAGGTAAACATTCAATACGAGTCTGCCATCACACGCAGCAACCTGATGAACAATTTCACGAAAAAAAACCCCAATCCATCTCCTCACTATCAAGGCTCTCAAATTTTTCGTCACCTAGTTGTTAGAAGATGGACTAATCTTCGAGAGGAGGGATGTCGTCATAGTCATCCAAATGACCATGTTCGACAATACGATCTAGGACCGCCTCATGAAAATCATTTGAGTAATTTTCAATTTGGAGTGATGTCAAATAATGGGATATTCATCCTCCAATGTTATTCTATAGATTGCCCACGACAACTGTTCCTCTACCTCAGAATGTCCAAAATCATCCCCTTTCTTCTTCCTCCTCCTCGTCCCCATCACCTTCAACTTTTTCCCTTCATCCCCTTCATCTCCATTCTCCTCGTCATCGTCTTCTTCCTCCGCATCACCTTGTTCTTTCGCATTTGCTTCACCTTCTGCTTCCTCATCATCTACTTCGCCTTCCTCATCTGCCTCTTCCTCATCACTGCTTTCATCTACTCGTTTATCGGAGATACAAGTTGACACCTGAGGTTTTGGCTTTGGGCCTATACCCAAATCTGTCCATAGAGAGGCAAAAACCTGAGGTATACACGGTATAATTAAATTAGCTTTATTTTAATGAATTAAGGAGCTATAGCCTATAATATTAATCACATGAAATACAAATAAGGGTAAATTACATTTTACCCCCTCAGGTTTGGGGTTGATTGCTACCTCATACATCTTTAAAACATTTCAATTTCATACATTTACTTATCATTTTATTTCAATTTCATACATTCGTTAGAAAATTCGTTAAGTGATACGAATATTATAGAATGATAATTTAAAGATGTAAATGTAAATGTATGAAATTGAAATGTAAATGTACGAATAATATTCGTATCATTTATTTGAATTTCATACATTTACATTTACATCTTTAAATTATCATTCTATAATATTCGTATCACTTAACGAATTTTCTAACGAATGTATGAAATTGAAATAAAATGATAAGTAAATGTATGAAATTGAAATGTTTTAAAGATGTATGAGGTAGCAATCAACCCCAAACCTGAGGGGGTAAAATGTAATTTACCCTTATTTGTATTTCATGTGATTAATATTATAGGCTATAGCTCCTTAATTCATTAAAATAAAGCTAATTTAATTATACCGTGTATACCTCAGGTTTTTGCCTCTCTATGGACAGATTTGGGTATAGGCCCAAAGCCAAAACCTCAGGTGTCAACTTGTATCTCCGATAAACGAGTAGATGAAAGCAGTGATGAGGAAGAGGCAGATGAGGAAGTAGAAGGCGAAGTAGATGATGAGGAAGCAGAAGGTGAAGCAAATGCAAAAGAACAAGGTGATGCGGACGAAGAAGACGATGACGAGGAGAATGGAGATGAAGGGGATAAAGATGAAGGGAAAAAGTTGAAGGTGATGGGGACGACGAGGAGGAGGAAGAAGAAAGGGGATGATTTTGGACATTCTGAGGTAGAGGAACAGTTGTCGTTGGCGATCTATAGAATAACACTGGAGGATGAATGATCCCATTATTTGACATCACTCCAAATTGAAAATTATGCAAACTCAAATGATTTTCATGAGGCGATCCTAGATCGTATTGTCGAACATGGTCATTTGGATGACTATGACGACATCCCTCCTCTTGAATATTACTCCATCTTCTATCTCCAACAACTAGGCGACGAAAAATTTGAGAGCCTTGATAGTGAGGAGATGGATTGGGGGTTTTTTTGTGAAATTGTTCATCAGGTTGCTGCGTGTGATGGCAGACTCGTATTGAATGTTTACCTGAGAGCTAAGGGAAATCAATTAGTAGGTTGGAAAGGTATTCCAGTGTCAAGTTGTGGTGAGAATGTGGAAATATTAGACGAAATGGTGAAGGATTATTTTATACAACATGTTGATGAGGATGTAGACGCATATACTTTTGTCTACTACACTAAACTTCGAGATAGAATGAGATTTTGGATGGAGAAGAGAGAGTTGAGTTTACAGACTGATTGGGAGTTGTTTAGTCATTTAGTTCGAGGGGTGGTTGCAATGAAGGATGGGGATCTGGAAAATTATGCATGTCAAGATGGCGATGAGATGTGGATTCCTTGGATTGTCATCGATCGGACCCACGAGATGCAGACACCACCGACATCGGAAGGATTTTGGTATTTGGCAATCTGGGTTATTTTTTGTTGATTACAAATAATCTGGGTTTTTTTGGGGTGGGGGGAAGGGGGGTTGCGGGGGAAGTAGGGGGTGGGGTGGGTTTTTTGGATGGGAATGGAGGTGAAGAGTGGAGGAGAGGGATAAGGTGGGTCGAGGGGAAGATGGATTTCAGGTTTTTATTTTTTTATTTTTATTATTTTTAATAAACAATTTTATTTTTTAAGTAGGGTAAATTATTATATTTTAAATGCACAATTTTTTTTTGCCACGTGGCACAAATTTGGCAGCCACATCAGCATAAATGTGGATCTCATATTTGCCACGTCATCACTTAACGAATTTTCTAACGAATGTATGAAATTGAAATAAAATGATAAGTAAATGTATGAAATTAAAATGTTTTAAAGATGTATGAGGTAGCAATCAACCCCAAACCTGACGAGGTAAAATGTAATTTACCCTTATTTGTATTTCATGTGATTAATATTATAGGCTATAGCTCCTCAATTCATTAAAATAAAGCTAATTTAATTATACCGTGTATACCTGCAGGTTCTTGCCTCTCTATGGACAGATTTGGATATAGGCCCAAAGCCAAAACCTCAGGTGTCAACTTGTATCTCCGATAAACGAGTAGATGAAAGCAAGGAAGAGGCAGATGAGGAAGTAGAAGGCGAAGCAGATGATGAGGAAGTAGATACTTACTAAGGTCGGTTTGGTAACGTTTATGTTTCGAGTGTTGGTTTTCATTTTTTTGGTGTTGGGATAGAGAGACTTGTATTCAATTTTTAGTTTTCAACTAGAAAGTGATGCCCGCGTGATGCTGCAGGTTTAAAAATTGTAAGAAATATTATGTTTCAAAGATGTAGACACTGTTATAGAAGATTGAACTAATAATATTAAAAATATTACGAAGTTCTTTGGATACGAAAAAAACACAAATTGCTTCGTGTCCAAAAACATTAATGGGAAATGTTGTTTACCGCAACACTAAAAGTTGTCCTCTGCTATTTTGGTCATTAAGGAAGCATCCCAGGCAAGGAAAAAAATTGAAATAAATTTATAGACAGTAGAATTATATCATGAACAAAATACGGATAAAGCCTGTTTACCTAATGTTTTTGTGTGCACAAATAAGTCTGATTTTGCACGAAATGGAGATGACCTTCTCTGGCAATTATATAGGACACGATCAAACTTTTGTGCGTTTTCCTCTGTGATTTGTTTTCTTTGACTATCTTAAATGTATAAGAAAGCAAAAGATAAATGTATATTAGATAAAAGCTTGAAAAAACGTAAGAAAAAATACTGCTTAGTAGGGTGTAAACACAAAATTATATACATGTCCATCCGAACTCCATCTTATACAGTTAATAGATACATATGAATCATTTCCCAAAGCTTCCTGAAATAATGACATGCTCAAGTTTTAAATCATGTCATTAAGAAAGAGTAATTTAATCCAGAAGAAGACCCACCTTTAAGGAGTATCCAATCACAAGCTCATTTCTAATTATGAATGCTCTCAGGACTCCAATCTCCTGACCTAGTCGAAAGTTATGTCAAACAGACTCCTAACCCAATTTTCCAATTATGATGCCTTTCCAACTTTTTCTTGCAACCCAGTGTCTACATAAAACGATCGAATTCAAAAAGGAACTGAATCAAGGCATAATCTTTCATTTCATAATCAAAATGTTGGCCGAAAGTGCAAAGTAAACACAACATGAAAAAAAAGAGTTCTGTCTCTACAGAACAATCTCAATATGCGCAGAGGATATGAAATCATTCCACAATAAGAGCACTTCCACCCCTAAGACTGGGTGCTAGCACCCAGCGCATTTATCCACTTAAATGAACAGTAATAGACCTCACTAAACAGTGATAGACCAACGCATCTCCACCCCTAAAACTAAATAGCCTAGTCAATTTTATTAAAATATTATTAATTTTTATTATAAAATAATAATTTAATTTTTAATATTTATCTTCCCACTTCTTCTTCTTCGCTCCGACCCCAAAACTCTTCTTCTTCTTCGCTCTGTACACCCACCAACACCACACCAACGCTCCCCAAAAATGGACCTCCTCCTCCGCATGGGGCAGCGCAACCTCGTCGTGGTCTCCTCGCCGGAGCTCGCCATGGAGGTGCTCCACACCCAGGGAGTCGAATTCGGGTCGAGGGAGGTGTGGCGGTGGTCGCGGAGCTCTTCACCAAGATCCCCAGCGAGAAGCAGAGAGGCGACGAGATCCGACCTGCGGCACGCGAACCCGTGCCATCCCGTGTCGAGGAACTGAAGGAAAAAATCTGGAGGGAGAGAGAGAGAGAGGGGGAGAGAGAGAGAGAGAGAGAGAGAGAGAGAGAGAGAGAGAGAGAGAGAGGCTTACCACAATCAAAAGGATTTCCACTATTATCTCTCCCATCTCCTGTAACATAGCTACACACAAACCAAATATTTTTAACTAAACCAATCCCCAAAGTCATAAATAAAACCATGCCAAACTCTAACCATAAATCAGCAACAAAAAAAAAAATCAATTTATACTGATCCTTCATTGGTTTCAAAGGATCAATCAAATGGTAGGGTAACATATTGTGTTATCACTTACAGCAAACAATCACCGTTAAGAAACAATGAGCCATATGAATTACCAAATACGATCCTAATATGAAACAACAATACTGAAAGCAGTATATATTCTCAAAATAACCGGTAACTAAAAACGTATAGATTAGTAAAACAAAATGGGGATCTTCAAATTGATCAACACAGATGAAGCAGCAAATCCATCACAATCCTTATCAATCAAACTTATAAAAATCAAATTGAACACGGAAGCATATCGAACCAGTAACTTTCACCACAACACAAAAACCAAAAAACAAATGCAGTAAAAAAATCTAATCGATTCAAAACACGAAAATCTCACAAACCAAAACAAATCCAGATATTTGATCACTGAAAAAAAAAAAGGAACCCGGATTCAACAAAAAGTAAAAAAATTGAGAAAAATAGTCAATTGATTCAAGTCATGGATTACCAAGTGATTGGCAAAGATAACTTTGATGCCATGTCTCATCAAGTATTTGGTGGGAATGGAGGTGTGGATTCTAGTATCGTCAGTCATGTTGGAGTTCTCATCCAAATGAACATTCAGATCAATAACAACCTGCACCAAAAAGTGAATATACGTATTACACACATAACAGCGAATGCAAATTACTTCTTCTTTTTCCCATTCAGAGCAAAGGTATAACTGAAAAAACCACAATGACAAAAAAAGATGAAAACTTTTTTCACAAAGCATATACAATCCAAGACTATGTCATAACCTAAGAGGAGATGCACTTTCATCTCATATTTAAACAACGTGCAAAAGGCAGCAATAATTTGTTATTTAACGAATAGCCTCTCAACGGAACACATTTTATGTTTAAGCTCAGCCAAACATAACATAACTGATAAACCAAAAGGCCAAAAAAAATAAATGAATTTAATTATCAGCCCAAAAAACACCCAAAGAAAGAATACTTGTAAAGGTCCAAACAGCCATCAAACAAAATAATCAAACGTAAAAACCTAACATCGGATAGCATGAAAAACCTCTCTAAACAAACGCTGGAAAGTGCAGTCGTAAATCTGGATAACAGGCTTGAACAACACGATATCCCTAAGGTTTGATATTCATAAAACCTGCATGAGCTTTAAAAAAGCTAACTATTTTGTTTAAAATCAGTTTCCTGCAAATAAAATATCATTGAAATCTCATCACTCTCAATGATCTTAAAACTTAAAAAATACTGTCATCCAAAGGGCAGCATAGACTCATTTCCTCCTATATAACAAACTAATTTGCATATTCTCTCATCTTTGTTTCAAATCTTTTCCAAAAATTATCTGACTCAAATAACAAATATTGTCACATTATATAAGAATCAAAAGAAAATGGACCTCCACAAACTTATTGGTCGCCCTGAAGACCGAATGATTTTCGGGTTCAACAGAATTACATCCAACTCAATGAACTGCTTCTGAAATAGTGAAAAATCCATCAATCTGTGCAGTCACTAAAGACTCAATTACTGAAATCACAAAAGAAGAACAACCTGATTCTTAAAATTACAAAAGAACAACCCAATTGATAAATTGATCAAATACATGAATGGAGTATAAATTGAATCATAAACTAAGAAAAGTGAGAAAACATACAAAAAATTTCCTTATAAGAAGTTTTATACTTTAATATTTCTTAGGCTTAAAATACTGTACCACACACATTAATCCAATCCAATTGATCAGATGGTTCAGCAGGCAAAAACCAAAAACTAAAATCCTGTAATTTGATGGCTTGGAAAAAGAAAAAAAAAAGGACTTTTCAGTGAAAAAAAAACTAAAAACTATACTTCATCAAAACTATTTAGCTAAATAGTATCCATGCAATTTCATGTCATAATAATGTGTACATTCCCCTTCAATTACATTTACACAAATGTATTATCGTATACTATGTCT
This sequence comes from Cotoneaster glaucophyllus, assembly GCA_036320875.1. Lineage (NCBI taxonomy): Eukaryota > Viridiplantae > Streptophyta > Magnoliopsida > Rosales > Rosaceae > Cotoneaster > Cotoneaster glaucophyllus. The sequence continues at coordinate 25,760,594 of CM070066.1, read as the reverse complement.
TATTTTATATATAGTTAGTCGTGCAGTTTAGCAGTTCCTAGTTCTCAAAATTAGTATGAGTAGAGTAGAACACTACTTCCAACAAAGAATAAAGGGAGAAAAAACCAAAATACTCAACGCAAAAGCTCAAAGATTGAATCCGAGAAGGGTAAAATGTGGAAAAATACCTAGATATTTTGTTGACGGACAAAAGGAGCATAAACAGCTCGGCGACTCCACTCACAGCAATTTTCAAAAACTGCAGAGTCTCTCTCTTGTGATTTTTTTAAAGATCTTGCTGCTTTCTTTGGAGGTTTGGAGCCTTTTTTATGTTTATATACTATTAAAAACAAAAAACACACATTAGTAAAAAGAAAATAGCGCTAACAACTGAATTGAAAAACAAACTGAAAAATGATAAAAAAATTAAATAAATAGGAATGCCTTCTAAAGCTTTTATTTCTCTTGTGATATGAGACAGCTAGGTATGGGATCTTAGTTTTCTTCCCTCATATAGGATATACTCTTATTCACTGAGACAAAGACCCAACCTCAACAACCACTAGATGACTCCGCTTGACCATTTTGGTATCATGGGTATTAGAAACACTGTATTCGTGTTTTTATTTCATCATAATTTCGACATGTATTGGTATGTAATGTGATTTGTTTTCTTTTCCACCAACCATTTAGCTGAAACGAAAGATTTTCTACCAACAGTTTCCTCTATATGGAATGACCATGTTTGACAATGCTTTGACTACAAAGATCGTCTTAGATGATTGCCAATTCGATTTTTTTTTTTTTTTTGGACTTTGGCAGTTGTGATTTGTACTTTTTAAGAGAAAGAACTAGAGAAATTTCTACTGGGTTGGTATTTTTCAGCAGGAAAGTGAGAGAGAGGAGTCGAGATCGGAGAGCGAGGGAAGGCAAGCTTTAGCAACATAAGGGTTTGTGAGAGAGATCGAAATGGATGGAAGGAAGAATCCAGAATTTCTAAAAGCAGACCAACGCGTCCACATCCTGTAGAAGCACACGGACGCATACAAATTAATTGGAGGGCATTTCCGCCCTTTCACTGTTAATGAACAGTGCTTAAAAACTGAGTTTTAGTATATGTATAATTTCCATTATGTGTGTCATTAGATATACACTAGCAAACAATGCCCGAGCAGTGCTGCGGGAATGAAAACCGTACAAATTTTTTTGTATATAGTATTATGTAAACATAAAAGATAATACTTGATGTGTGTACATACTATTTACACTATTAACATACAAAAGATTTGATAGATAATCCTATTGATAACCTCACTATATATGCAGATAATCACGCTATTTTACTCTACCATAACCAACCTGCGTAGTTCCAACGGACCTTAAGTCATCCATTAATCTCTAAAGGAAAATGTCTCTATTAATTAGCTATAGGAGTTCCCTGAATGGCTTTCCCCAACCACCTGGTTTCATGGATTGCCATAAGTAATGGTTGCAGATCTCCACTTAGACAATTATTGGTATTTAATCTGCAAAAGTTTACTAAAAACATTTATGCTTTCCCAAGAACAACATTTAAACCCCATTTCACTAAATTAAGAAATAACTACATAGAAATCATTTTAATAAGCAAAAGCCACAAAATTAAACACGGAAGGAAAGCAATTGAGACACAAACAAGAATATAAAAAAATCCAAACAATTTGATAGTATTTCTTTCTTGTATTATCAAGCAGTATACTCCAACATGCTAGAATGTTAAATCTGCTCAAATATGGAATGTGCCAAAACAAAAACATGGACTCCATACTTTGGCCTACCAAAAACTCTGGATGCTTACTTCTGATTGTCTGTATGAAATATTTTTTCTTTCAAGCCATGCTTTATTGATAGCTTATCTTATTTCGTATTTTCAATATGCAATTTTTAATGTATTTGTAACTCTTAAGCATCAGATGCATGCCAAAAAGGATAAGATGGCTTATGTTTCACAATCTAAAGACACATCAAATCTCAGAAAGTTTGAACGAAATCTGCAAATTAACTTGTACTGTTTATCACATGTGAAGATGGTAGACAATGGAATGAATAATATGTAAATAAAAATTGAAAGCGATTGATAGCCAAACCCTGAAATTATCACAACATGCATGAGTTCTATAAAGGTTTCAGAGCTTACATAGAAAAAGAACGATGTCAGAAGCAGAGGAAAGGGGAGATGATGGGATTGCAGTAGAGGTCACCGTGAAAAGGAAAGTGGCGGGTGTATCCATCAGGATCACAACAATCCACCATAAGCAAATGTAGGAAGAAAATACAATTGTTGAGTGTCACCTAACCAAGGGCAAGCTAATCTCCTGTATCCATTAACAAATATATAAGTGGAGACTAAGATTTTATATTGTTGAAATGTTGAATTACGCTATTTAATTATATGCAATGACATTAGTGAAGACTAAGATTCTATAAATGATGATATGAATACATTTAGTGAACTAATCAAGTTCCAAACGAACGGGAGTCGTTAGAGAGAGAGGAATAACCGCGGATCGTAATACACCACTGGCATGTAACATTATAATGTACTAATGATATTCGAAACCATAATGCATTCAAAGTAATAATCAATTGAACACGCTAAATAAGTGAAGCATTTATACCTCAATTCAATTTCAAGCTTAATTTTCTTCCTGGGAAAATTTTGACATTCAAAACCAAATTACATTGATGAACAAAAAGGAATGAATTTAAAAAAGCAAATACATTGCAAAAAAAAAGGAATTCAATTTAGCTCAGTTTATATTAGAGAAAGATCCATTCAAACAACCATAAACATTCGAATAAAAAATTGAAGAACCAACCTTTTTCAAAAACCACTGGCTTCACCCTTCTAACTTTTAATTAATCTACTGAAGACGAAATTAATCTGAAATTAAAACAAACATCAGTACTTAAGTCAACAAAAAATGTAAAACAAATACAAAAGGACACAAAAACATACATCCTCAATTCCTTTCTACAGGTAAGAAAACAAAAGATCTCTAAAACAACCAAAACCTCATTGTACATCAACTAACCCATAGCTTGAACTGTCAAATCCAAAACCTCTGTATCACTGATTCAAAAACTTGTGCTGAAAAATAATGAATACCTTCGGCAACTTGAGGAGGAGGCAATAATTTTGTTAGTCCAGCAAATCCACTTAGTCTTTCTCCTAATTTCTACGTAATTTTCTCCAAAGTTGCTATAAAAGACCACTATACTATCATCCTTTTAAAGAATGAATAAGCTTGCATTATCATTTGTAATAATATTCTATTACCCAGTCAAGCTTGATCAGTGGAAGATCTTGGGGAGTCTAACCATTTGTTTAAAACATAATTGAGTGGGGTTGAAGAAAGGGTAGGTACTGCAGGTATATCAAGCTAACCACTAAGTTAAAATGACAAACCATAATTTCTCTCCCTCCCTATATCTCCTTGACTTGTTGAAGTAAACTAATAACCAATTATCAACTTATCAAAACTAATCATTTCAGAAAATTATACTGAAATCAAAATATAAAAATCTAAAGCGAAGCTCTGATTTGAATATAATCAGACAACAAAAAGCAAATTCAAGTCTAATATAACCAAATCCAAACAAAACTCTGAATCAAAACTCTAAAATCTTGAAGTCACTCACGTTCTGCCTCTGTACCTAGGATCAGAGCTGCTGGCTTTACTCGTTGTACTTCGCTGCAATTACATACATAGAAATTAAAACTTAAATATATAAACACACTAAAAACTGAAAAAGATTTAAATTCCTATATCAACATATATCAAATTCCACATAGTTTCAAATTCTTTTGCTCAAACATGGCAAATTTATTGGACCTACTTTCCTATCCTGTCAATCAGACTGTCAAACGTAAAGAAATGGAAACTCAGGTAATTAAAAACAGTGATTAAGAAGGGAAACGCTCACTAAATATTGTCTGCAATTATATCAAGAGTGACTCGAGAGATAAAATGCAGAAATGGAAAGACCTCATCAGTAAATAGGAAAACTGCAAGGGGTTTCAGGAAAATATATTGAAATCTCATGTTCCTTGGTGGCATTAATCTTCTTTTGTTGTTGGGACCAAGACATTGTTCTCCAAGTGCTAATTCTGCATTATGTTATTGCCCACCATTTATATACTATTGTCCCCCTCAGGCGGCAATTTAGACATATTCCCTCTACAAATTCACTATAAATGCACAGGATAGATCGAACTCCATTACCCTATACACCCCACCGTCATTGCATCAAGCAATATAGAAAATTAAAAACTCAAAATATATATAAAACCAAATTCAATGAATAAATTCATGAATGCCACAGTTAAGCATAACAACAAAATGCCACTAATGCCCTTTCAGCTGTCACAAAATCTCATGACTGTCCTCCTCCATGGTTTCCATTCTAAACAATGGGGGAGCAAGCAATACTGTGGTCTATTAAGACTTGCTCCTCGTAGGTATCCTAATTGTCTTTAGCTTGGAAGAATTGAGGATCACTAATATGTTCTCTTCAATTCTTCCCACGTTTCTCGTACTACTTAAAAAAGTGCTGTTAAAAACATGTAAAAACATTATGACAAAAACTATGTGTTTAGTCAAACACTCGGTCTCCCTCTAGTAGATAAGTTCAGCCAAAAATTAAAAACGTCCGCCATAATCCAACAAAGAATCTCAAACTGATATTGGTACCAAATCTCAAGAAAATTAATCTAAGCAGAGTTTATCTGAAGAACCCTAATACAATCTCATCTTTCAACACTTTGTAAATAAATAATTGAATCTTGGAGCAATGCCTTTTAGGAAATAACAGATCTTTTCTTCCATGCACCGTTTGGTTGCTGAGAAATTGAATAAAATAACAAAGTATGGTCGAGTCGGAACAAATCGTCTTGACTTAGTCAACTCAATGAATTCAAGCTTTCAAATTATAACACAAAGAAGCAAAATGTTAACATACAGGAAAGTCAGATTAAGTAACCACCAAATTCAAGTTTAAAACACACAGAATTACTCAAGCTCGAACTGATCCACTTACCTCGCCGAAAGAGTGAACCCACTTCGAAATTCGGCCGAAACCCTCCGATCGATCGTCGAATACCCTAAAAATGTGGTAAGAGACTCAGAGCTCAGCCAAAAGTTCAAGGCAAAAAGCCTAATAATTTGAGAGAATGTGAGGAGGAAGATAGATTCCTTTCAGGAAAAGTGGTGGCCGCTGCTGCTGAAACCGAAAAGATTTTGTAAGATGCTGAGAAGAAAAACAGGGAAGAATAGGGTTTTACCTGAGGACTCGAGCTGGGCTCTGAGAGAAAAGAGGCGATGGAAGAGATCAATAGCAAACCTTGAAGAGCGCGAATCAGAGATCAAAGAGAGCAGAGATGGAAGAGAGATGGCGAACCTGATTAACGAGGTTTCTGGGGTTCCTGAAGACAGTTGCCAACTCAACGCAACTCAAGAGTCAAGACGGAGCAAGGGTTTTAGATTACCAGGGGTTTAAATCTTCATTTTTCAACACGAGAATTTTATGATTTTTTAATTTTCATACGTCAAGTTTTTCTTTTTCATTCTCATTTGGTAGCTAAAGTGAGAATTTGGACGCTTTCAGTTTTACTCATCTCACATTAATTTTGTTATGTGTTTTAAATAAGTTGTATTTAAAGTTGTTTTCGATTTTTCACCACGGTTGGAACCAATTCACGCAATCCTTGAACGGAGGCGATATTTAGTCGGAATTGCCCATGAACTTCAGGGAGAATGGAGCTGATTGGGGGTGTGATTGAATCCATGAACTTTAGAGAGTAGTTCTATTAAATAGGGAGACTTTTAGAGCAAGTCCACCCGTTGCTCTTGCTCGGGGGACAGTGGAGACCAAAGGGCCTGAGGGCCGGTGGAGTTGGCTCCAGCCGTGTGGAGCCCGAGCAAAGGTGGGAGCCCGAGCAGGGAGGGGGTGGGGAATTGACGGGCCTGTAGCCCGAGGCCTTTGCAATTTTTTATTTTTTTTTTTGTGTCAGAGAGAGAGACAGAGAGACAGAGAGCGAGGGAGAGAGGGAGAGAGGCAGCGAGAGTGAGGGACCGGAGCTGGGTGGGTCGTCGCGGCCGGCCGTTCGTCGCGGGGGGGGTGGGGAAGCAGGGTGGGTCGTCGCGCGGGGAGGAGCAGGGTGGGTCGTCGGCGCGGGGGGGGGGGTTGGGGGGTGTCGTCGCGGCGGGGCGGGGGGGGTTCTGGTTTTTGCAGCTCGGGGTGGGGATGGATCTGGTGGTTTTTACAAAGACCATGTGCACAAAGACCATGGATCTGGTTTTTAGTAATTAATATTAATATTAATTATTAAAAAAATTAGTAATAAAATATTAATTATTAAAGAAAATATTAATATTTTATGGATTGGGTGAGAAAAAAAATATTAATATTTTATTACTAATTGACTGGGGGAAGGGCTTCATGGGTGGAGATGCAAATGGCAATTACTGTTTATAAATGGCAGTTACTATTCATTAAAGGCAGTTACTGTTCAATAGGGTGGATTGCATAGTGGATTGCCTGGGGGGAAGGCTCCATGGGTGGAGTTGCTCTTAGAGAGTAATCCCTAGAGAAATATTTTTAGGGAGTAATTCTAATATCGATTGCCTGGGGGGAAGGCTCCATGGGTGGAGTTGCTCATGTACCAATTACAATACCAAATTTTTGATATGGTAATTAAGGGTCCGTTTAATAACCCTTTCGTTTTGAGTGTTGGTTTTCACTTAACAGTTTATTTCCCCTCCCTCTTAGTTTGATATTGTTGTGCTTTTAGAAAAATGATTTTATTGTGATGTAAGAATAAACAATAAAATAAAGTTATTGAGTGTTTGGTAAAAAAATAAAGTTGTTTAGCGTTTGGTAAACTTTTTTTTTTTTTTGTAAAAGTACTTTTAATAAAAAATAAAGTGTCTGAGCGTTTGGTAACTTTTATGTAAATTGTTGTGAATATGTTAAATGACTAAAAAATATATGGTATCTAATATGATATAATAATTGTCAAAGAAAATAATCTTGCCATTTGAAAATTTCATTAAACGGGCACTGACTACTATGCTTTGAAAAAAGAAACACTTTGTTTAGAAGCATGATAGACCATGCTTCTGTTTTTCTATGTTCTTCTACTGCTATTGGCATCAGTTTTTTGTTTTACCAAACACATTTGATGTTCCAAATTTTTAACAAGCTACTTTTTTTTATAAACACCACAATCCCAAACCAGCCCTTAAACTTGTCCTCTATTTGGGTTTTCAATTTTCATTATGACTGTCATTCAATGTACATGTCCTATAAATCTTGTGTGTACTCACTATCTGTGGCACAAAAAAATGAAAAAATAAAAATAAAAACCAAATGAGAAAACGTACCCTCTCTAAAAAAATCCCAAATTTCTAAAAGCCTCCATGCCGTCAACCCTTTGCTCTGGCTTGGGGTTGGCGACAGCCCAGTGCCCACCCCTCCTCGCCCTTCTCCCTCTTCCCCTTTCTTCCTCCCTATCCCACCATTTCTCCCTCTTTCTTGGTTCTCACCTTTTCCTCCGACTCCCCCCCAGTTTTTCCTTTCTCCAAACCACCATGGTTGGTGATTTGTATTTTCTTTTTATGCACTTAAAATTCTGTTATTTTCACTCTGACCATTTTGTGTCTCAGGTTGCCCTGAGCTTGGTTTCAATTTTCCTTGAGTTTGTCTCAGACTTGCTTTCTATGCCTTGTTCCTTTCCAAATATCACTCTTCATCGTGGATCTTCAACCATCTACTATTGTTGCTCGGTTCGTCGAGTGTCTCCTCCTGAGATCTCATCAGAAAGCGCACTTTGGTGGTTCATTTCCCGTCCATCTTAGTGTAAATATCGAGTATTCGCAAGTTAAATAATCTGAAATACTTAATAATTAAGGGTCCGTTTAAAAACCTTTTTGTGGGTGTTGATATTCAATTTTTATTGTTGAGATAGAGCAAACATATGAGAGAGTTTTATTTTTATTTTTTTAATAATCGATATTATCTACACTAAGGGAGAGAGAGATGGGCTTATGAGAGAGTTAAACTTGTTCTAAATTTTGGTTTTCAATTTTCAATATGTCTGTCATTCAATATGCATGTCCTATAAATTTTTGTGTGTACTTTCTCACTATTTAAAGCACAAAAAAATAAAAACAAAATGAAAAAGTTATCAGACGAGCCTTAGCTTGCATTTGATAACTGCTTGATTTCCTCCACCATTTGATTTGTTGATTTGAGTTGTAGCATATGATTTTTTGATATATTTTCTGTTATCCTATCTTATTGTATTTAGTACAACATCTTATTCAATAAAAAAAAATATGCTGAACCATTTTTCTTCCCTTTTACATATAAGCGACGTAGATAGGAAAAGGGTTTCACACACCTTCCACAAATGTAACTCTCTTGGAGCAAATAAATCTTACGTAGCACTTCAAATTTAGCAACTCTCTTGGATGCTCTTATTTTTCCTCTTACTTTTTTCAATTTTTCAATATTTGTTAACTTTTCTTTGTCTTTATCTTAAAGGCGAGTCTTGAAGAAGAGAAAATAAATATTAAATATTTTTAAAATGTGTATAAGAAGTAAAATTAGGCGTGTGAAACTTTGGAGCATAAAATGTATGGCATGTCAGATAATTGAGTACAAATTGCATTGGAAGCAAGATTTGGCAATATCTCTAAAAAAATGGTGTAAATCCTATATTTTGGATATTGACAAAACCTTCCCTAGTTAAGATATCTAATTATGTAATTCAGTTGGTGTGCCTTATGTTATGAACACAAATGGCATTGCAAGCAAGAACACGCACTCTGTTCTGTTTCAAATAAAATATATTATTTTCCCACGTAGAATTACGAGATTGATTTGAAAAACACCTCGTTTTAGCATTCTACTACTATATGTAAATTTAAAAATAAAAAATATCATAAAATTTGAAATCCCATCAAGACAACTGCATCTTAACATCAAATGGTTGGTTTAAAACACCGACGTGATTTTTAATCTTCCACTCAAAATCGCTTGTATATAAAAAACTAAAAAAGTTGAACGGTTATTTCCTTTTTGGTAAGTTAAAATATGCAGTATATGGATATGTCTCCCAAACATTCCCTTTTGTATTTTAAAATTGGCTCCATATTTTGAAGCAAGATTGTTTTGAAATTAAACGGTCTTTTTTTCCCCCTTTCTCTATGCACATCTGTCTTTCTACATCTACGCCAACAGTAGAGAGAGAGAGAGAGAGAGAGAGAGAGAGAGAGCCCATGGAGGAAGCAATGGTTATTCTTCAAGACTAGAAACAGAGCTCCTCTTACCCACTGCTACTGCTACCGCCTCCGCCGCATAAGGTCCACTGTCTCTATTTGTTTCTCTCAGATATGATTTGGGTTTTGCTTGTAATCTGAGTATTTGACCGTTTGTTTGATTGCAGGGTATGGAAACCGAAAAGCCGTTTGGGCAAAAACCTCCATGCTTTCAACCGACGACCACAAGCAATGTGAGAAACAATAACATGTTAATCATTTCCTCCGATTCTGTATTGGGGTTTTGTTATTTCCGGTTTCGAATGCTACATGGTTTGATGATTACTGTTAACTCTGCAATTTTATTGAATAATGTTAATATTTTGAAGCTGTAAGCTTTTTGAAATGGGGATTTTGATAGAATCTCCTTCATCTCAGATGGCTATCAGACGGCAATGAATTAAAATATTCTGTTCATGTTTTGTATGTTGTAATGGTATGCTCCTTAGCGAGATTCTGAGCACCACATTCTTGTAGTTAAAAATATGGAATTTCCATTTCTTGTCAGTATACACTGAACCAACTGAAATATCTTGCAAGTTCTTGAATACAGGTGTTGAATGCTAATGCTAATCCCATGATGTTTAAATGGTCAGTGAATTTTTAGTTAACTTTTTAATCTGCTTTTACTCATTGATATTATTTGTAATGGTTAAGTAACACTGGATCCTCAATTTTTTTCCCAATAGTCGAAAACGAAAGGCCCCTGTAAGAGTTACAGTAGAAAGCTTATACGATAGTTCGCAAGCTCAGTCTTCTGTTTTGGAAAGAGCAAAGAAGATCGAAGCAAGCCTAGATCATAAGTTTCCTTCACTACTCAAAGTTATGATGCCGTCAGAAGTTTCGGGAGGATTCTACCTTGTATGCCTCACTCACTCTTGTCAACAATTTGTGCAGTTATCTGAATGCGTTGACTAATTAGGATGATATACTTATTTGAACTGACTTTGGTTTGGCAGAATCTTGCTAAGAAATTTCGCAGTGAATATATGCCAAAACAAGATTCAATGATTGTTTTGGAAGATGAAAATGGGCAGGAATTTGGAACGAAGTATCTTGTGGAGAAGGGTGGACTGAGCGGTGGATGGAGAGGGTTTTCAATTGCTCACAAGATAATGAAGGGAGATGTTGTGATTTTCCATCTGGTCACTCCTTTCAAATTTAAGGTAACTGATGGAACCTTCTTGAAATTTATGTGCGGATCCTTTGTTCCAAGTTCCATTATGTAACATATAGTTGAACTTGACAAATTTGGAAAAGAGAAATCCTTAAATTGATCATAGCCTTGCAACCTGAATCCTGTAAATCAGAGTTGCTGTAATGTAGAACTCTAGAAGATAGATCTCGGGGATGCCATTATGGTTGTGACGATGATGAAAATGTTTATCCTGTGATTTAAAGAAATAGGGCAGAATCAGTTGGTAATTGTACATTAAAAGGACTTGCCAAATTTTGTTTTCTTAAATTTAGATGGGTTTCCCCTGAATGGAAATTTTGAGAAAAAAAAGGATAAGATCTATAACATTTTATTGCTTTGAGGCGCTACTTCTGGATGCGTACGAGACACTCAATTCTTTTGCTACCTACTTGTTGCAGGTATATATCGTTAGGTCAAATGAAGTGGACGGGAGTCTTCCTCTTATGACGGTAGATCCTCGCATCAGACAGATGGATACCGGTAAGTTGTTTCAAAACTCATCAAGTTATGTGTGGCAAGTGGCGTCGCAATCATAAACAACTCTTACCTTTTCTGATCCTTGCATGTGATTTAAATCACGCAGGAGGCTTTACTGCATGTGGAAAGGAAGAACGTGAGAATTTGGAACCTAATCCGCAGGAGAATGCAATACTCTGTTATACGGACTCTGGTCCAACATCAGATCAGTCTGGAAATGACGGCGAAGATGTTGGTTCTGAATTTCTGGATGGTCTTAGACTTTCAGAGTCTGTTGTCACTTTCAAAGAAGTGCACTGTTTGGACAACTTTAACGTTCAGGTCAATGGTTTAATCATAAACTCTGAATTTTCGAAATACATCCTGACCAAGTATTATGAGCTTTGCTGCAGTCAGAACTCCTTCCTTCATGAACAACTTCTCGAGGGTCTGAACTGCAAACTGATTGCCGGAGTAATTTCTGAGACAGTCAACATTGCAGATGCCATCAGGGCCTGCAAGATCACTACCCCGGAAGATTATCTTTCGACTTGGGATAAGACTCTGAAAGCCTTTGGTGATTTAGGCATGAATGTCCGTTTCCTGCGTGCCCGCCTGGACCAGCTTACAAGTCTTGCTTCAAAATCAAAAAGACTTGAGGCAAATGTTTTGGAAGTGAAAGAGGCCATGAATAGTCTTGACTCTGAGATTGAGACTCCGAATACGAGTTTAGAGGAGCGGGAAATTCTGTTCCAAGAAATGGCTAAAGCCCCTTGGTGATTAGAAAACTTGAAAGAATCTGGTTACTCTTTTTGGGTATAACTTAAAGGATATAATGCCAAAGCTAGGTGAGGAAGAAATGCGCATCTTGTGCCGTTGTCACTCAGCATTTTGGGTTTTTATATAGATGATTGTTATATGCCAGTGCTGCAGAGATTTTGGAGGCATCAGTAGCTAGTAGGGAGGAATGTTTTACCTTCTGATTTTCTCTCTGGCAATTTCCAGCATTGGAATGTATGATATAGAACCAATTGTAATTTGTAAGATCAAATAACTCGGTCAATTTGTTTATCTATTCTATTCAACTATTACATGCTACTTCAGTTATATCCTCCTCCGTTCGAATATAAATTTCAATATTCAGCCGTATTGTGGCTACAAAGAACCAAAAATCTGTCCAAGAATATTTCCAAACAAGAAATTCCTTAAGATACATTGAATAGATACATGATTCACATTAGTGAATTTTTCAATGTGATCGTAACTTGATTACCATGTTATAATATTTACCTCATTCACAGTAGGTCGCAAGACAACAGAGGCTGTGAAAACTTATCCAAGACTTGAAGAAATTCTGAAGTTCGGCATCTGGATCACGTGTCTGTGCGGCCCAAACACAATAAAGCCCCCATACCCACCCCTAGCATTAAGACTCACTATTACGCTATGTAATATCCCCACTCCTCCTATCCTCTCACACCACCTCCATGGCCCACCACGTCCTGGAGTTCCGGATGGAAGAATTTCTCTAAAACTTGACCATCAAAGAGTTACAGTTTCTGGTTCTACTGCAAACATTTGAACATTACACACCCATGCTCATCCCTTAAATATTGTAGTAGTATTTTATAATTTTTTGGGGAAGTGGAATAGCATTATATTCCCTTGAAAATGGCTAGAAAATTATTGTTGTTACCTGTATGGTTCCCAAAATGCCCCTATTATGTTTGAATTCCATTAGGCATCCTCTAGCTCTAGTGAGTGACCAAAGTACATGGAACGGTCTTTTCATCTTTTCCATTATTCACTCTTTACCTCCATAACCATAAAGTTAGAGAGAGAGTATCTATGGCCATGGCTGCTCTTGAAGACCAGAGCAGAAGCAGAGCTCCTCTTGCCCAAGGAACCGGATCCGCTCCGGACTTAAAAAATCCGAGTTTAAGGATCAAATGATTTGGACTATTGAAATTTGATCCAACGGTTACAAACAAGGGCTCCTCTAAAAGTTATAATAATTGTAGCCGTTCGATCAAATTTCAATAGTCCGGATCATTTGATCCTTGAGCTCAGTTCCTTTGGGTCCGAAGAAGATCCGGTTCCCTTGCCCACCACCACCTAAGGTCCTCTCTCTGTGTGACAGTAATATGTTAACGGGTTTTCCTTGGAAAGTGAGTAAAATGTGAGTGTTTTGTTTACTAATGATTTTGCAGAGTCTGGTGAAAGCATTGTGAGAAAACCTTATATATTTATTTGTTTATTCATACATATTTGTCTCGGGTTTTTGTTCTTCCTATTTTGAATCTGCATGTAGTCTGGTTAAGATTAACCATTTCAAGCAATAAGCTTTTTGAAATGTTTTTGGTCAATTTCATAAACATGAGCCTCGTTACAAAGAAATGAAATATGTTTGATGATTTAAATGAAAAAAATTACAAAGAAAACTTAGTTTGGGAAATAATTTCCGTGCACACCTTGTTTAATTTACATTTATAATCTGCTTTTTATATGTTGAAATTGTTTGTTTTGATAGACTGTGAAGTAAGCGAAAGAGAGTTAGGGTAGCAAAAAGCGTACATGAAAGAGCAAGGGAGGTTGAAGTTGAAGCAACCCTCGATCCTAAGTTCCCTATACTGCTCAGAGTCATGCTGCCTTCTCACGTTGCTGCATGTTTCTGGCTTGTAAACCTTAGAGCCTGTTTGGTAGTGTACTTGAATCCAATTTTTTAAACTCAAAAACAGTTTTTAAGTTTTATGCCTTAAAAACTTGTTTGGTATGACTATTTTCAAAAACAGAACTCAAAAATATAGTCTATTATTTAAAAACATAAAATGTGAGTTTTTAGAGTTTTTAAACTTAAACTTACTCATTTCTTTTCTCTCTCTCTTCCCTCTCACTCCAAACATATATCTCTCTCTTTTCTTCTTTCTTTCTCCTCGTTTTTTTTTATTTTTTTCGTCTCTACTCCAATCCAATCAAGTTTAAGTCGTAAGATTTAAAAATTCTAAATCACAAACCAATCAAGTTTTTGAGTCTTAAAGAAATTTGTTTTCAAGAAATGTTCTTAAGAAATATTTTGAGAAACGATAAAAAATTTCAAATAGGATACCAAACAAGCCCTTAAGCTCTCACTCATTCTCGTAACTTGTACCTTCTTGGAATGCTTGTGTGGAATCTGGATATCTTTACTTGTTTGATTGAGTATTTACATTATCTCACAATACAACTATCTTCAAACACAACTGGTTCTCGCTAGTTGAAAGAGCAAAACGATGACCCAACACTAGTTGAGATGTAAAGAGGAATTAACAAGTGACAACATTTTACCGTGCAAATGTTATAATCGGAACTGGAACCGTTCGTTCTCTATATCATTTATAGAAATGCTCATTTTTTTATTCATATGAGATGACAAACTTGGGGTTGTTGTATCATTTCCTTGGAATTGGAATACTCCAATCTGAGCATGGAATTTTTATAAACCAGAAGAAATATGCATTGTCTTTGTTGCAAGCCTGTGAGCACACCTATGGCAGTGAATGAAAAATTGAAAAAACGACGATGCAAGTGATCTTTCTGATGAAACTGTGATGATCTTTGGCTAGCCTCATTCGACAAGAGCTGCGAATGTTATCGGTGACCTCCAATATTTTTTCCCACTCTCCAGCGTTTGTTGCTCGGAAAGGAAAGAAAAATATGCCTTGGAGGCTACAAGACAACATCCATCCGCTCATAATCGTGACGTTTGTTGCCTAAAGGATGGATCGATGCAAACGACCACCTGTGACATTGATTTAGTCGCAAGGAAAAAAGGCATTTAGGGGATATTGATTTGTCACACTACCACATCGAGAGTGAGACAAGTAAAACATAGGACAGATGAATTACCTTCCCTACGCTTTTACCGGAGTGGAGATACTCCACAGCATCTGCAGCCGAACGGACGCCCAGAAACTGTTTTGGGTCTAACGAAACCTATAAAAATGAGCGCATACAATACGATTAGGAGTATCATCGATTTAAAACCTAAGCCGTCCTAGGATAGAGTACAGTAAATTATTTGGGTGAGTGAAAAGGTTGAGCAAAGATAAGTAAAACATTGACCTTCAGCTTTCCCTTGGAGAAAAGATAAACTAGTTTATCCAGATGTTCTTGCCAAAGGTGACTGTATTGCACTAGGAAGAAACCAGCCTGAAGATATGAGCGTTGTTAAATAAACATTTCCTACGATAGATGAATTCACCGAAAGATATTTGAATGCAGTTTCAATTCTCAAAGCACTGCAATAGATCCTGTGAATGGATCAACTAATGACCGGATTATAGTATCCCAGTGACAAAAACAGTTGAATTGAGAGAATACTTAAGGGGTGTAGTTTAAGTATTCAGCAGCTACATACCACAGTTTGGCTTTTCGCTAAAATCTTTTCGCAAATTCCGGGATAGTTTGACGGCTTCCACCCATGCTCTCCTTGATACTGAGACCATAATGAATCATGTCAAAGGAATACTAAATCCACCAACATCAAACACAAGAAAATTCCTCAGCAGACGAGAAAATCCACATAATTGAATTTATACAAAATCCTAATCTATAGAAATTTGAACAAACAAGGAAAGTTTAAACTGAACAAGGAGAATATGTTTCTAAAGCTGAGCCTGTACATCCCAGAAATCTTTTACCAGCTCAGCATATGGTTAAGACTGCTAATTGGAGCTTGCACTGATTTTTACCATTAATGGTGGAGACGGATGTGTCTGTTGGACTGCATATATTGATATACAATTTAGATAATTAATCCTATCAAATTTTCTATTAATATTCATACTATTACTACATATTTGCACATAACCTAAAATGAAAATCGAAACAAACCTTATGGTACATTTCAATTTTCCATATCAAAGTCAGCATATCAAGTGTCAAGAAAGACAATTATATTCTAGTAACGTTTATGCTTGCATGAATAAAGAACCTGAGAAATCATTCCAATCACAATGAGTCGCCCATAGACCGCAAGAGCATTCAAGCACAAATCAAACATGTCACCACCAACAGACTCATAGATAATATCGACACCTTTGGGATACTCCTTCCTTAGAACCTGCAAAATTGAAAGTTATCAATGAATGGATTGCATTGCTCCTTTATCTACATCAGATTCAAAAGCATTTGGTTCTTTGTGGTGGCTGTTCCTTTATTCCTCCAAGACGTGCGTGGATCCATGTTATAAAGTGAATTCCATTTAGTTCAATTTAAACCTAAGAAGTAGGGATGACAAAAATGTGTTTTGACATTAGTGAGTGCTCTGACTGCATTACCAAACCATCTTCAGTAACGTATGTAATTTGGAGAAGGAAAACCTGATAAAACTGGAGAACCATACAAGCTTATGAGTCTATGACCTACGAGTCAAGGTTACTTCAACAAAATGGAAGAACTATATTGGCAATTACCCAGTGCCAGATAATGATTGACTCAGATTAATTCTATAATCAACAAGCCTCATAACTTTGTGAAACCTTGGGTGTTTGAGTCGGTAAATTCAAAATTGTACTGATCTTAAGGACATTGCATTTCATCACATGCTTACGGTAAATATTGATCTGAGGAGTCTTTGAAAATAAAAAGCACTAAGCAATCGGTACAAGAAGATACAGTCGATATTATTAGCTGGATTACTTGACATATTGCATCACATCAAAGAAGTCACGAGTCCTTTTTCAGCTTAGAATTCCATCAAATACAACTAAAGAAACAATTTCATAAATAAAGGGAAAAGATTAAAAAGGCATACAGTTTTGACATCTTCAGCTTTATAGTCAATGACTCGATCAACCCCCAATTCTTTCAAATGCTTTGCCTTTTCTGCACCTCCACAAGTTGCAACCACAGTATTTCCAGCAAGTTTTGCAAGCTATGCATATAAAGGACTACTAAGAGTAGTGTTTGAGTGAAGAAAGACAAAGGTTGGCATCATAGAATGTCAGAATTAAAGGGCAGGACAACATTTTGATCAATATGCACCAAATTTGGTGGGCTTTCAGGAGTTAGAGGATGGGGTTTTTTTGCCCCAGAATTCCATCCCCTTGTTGATGTCAACGAGTTTGACATCACTAAAACATTGGGTATGTATCGGCAACATTTAGACAGTGAATACACTGATATCACAAATAGCCATACACCCTGTGGAATCGAACAAAAAAGCATGCATATAAGAAAGAGCTATTTCCACATTTGAAAGCAAACCTGGACTGCAAATTGCCCAGTCCCTCCAGCAGCAGCAGTGACAAGAACTACTTTCCCAGATTCCATTTGTCCCGCCTAGATGCGCATAATAAAAGAAAGTGTCAGACAAATAGAAGTGTGGTGTCTCATTAAATAATTTAAACTATTAAAAACAAAGAATATTACACACAATTACTAGAAAATTATTAGAAACTCCACAGGACGTTATCATCGAATAATCACCTAGGATTCAGCAAAAAAAAAATACAAAATTCTGATACAAAAAACACAAGCGCTAACATTTTTTGAACTACGCATAGTTTTCCGACCACACACACACATATTTAACCTTTTCTAGAGCGATTGATGCAGTCAGTCCTGATGTAAGCATAGCGACAACTTCTGGATCTGGTCTTTCCACAGGAAGGATGTGTTTTGAAGGTACCTAACCAAGTTGAAAGCTCATCAAATAACCTAGTTATTGATATTATAAAGAAATATATGAACAAAAATATAATAGAATCATTTAGTGTCATGAATTAGTGGAAACTTGGAAACGTCTGACATTAAAAATGAAAGCCCATCTCAGTAAACATAGAAAAGATATTCTCCAGATAGTGTACCAACGTGAATTCTGCATAACTTCCAAAAGTCATGATTGCAGCTGGAGTACCAACTTGCAAGTTAGTAACAGAGTCCCCTACTGCTGCAATTATCCCCACAGCCTGCAACAGTGAAACAGTCTTATCAACTAGACATCACAAATAGCAATAACCTTAAACATTTGTAAACAATCAGTGCATGTCAAAAATTATAAATTGTCCTGCACCTCAAAACCGCAATCAAATGGAAGACGGGACTCAGTATCTTTGGTTTTGCCACTGAAATAACGTCCTGAACTGTAGTTTACCTATGAATAATAAGTCCTTGTTAGAGCATATATTATTTGCTTTACAAAAGGAGACAGGATCTTCAATATCATTATACTTAGTAAACAATTATCACATAATTAAAATTGCAAGAACAAAAGTATTTAGACTCCTTAGATTGTTCCCCAGCCCCATCCCATCTTATTCGACCAGAGCATCCCTTCTCTGTATAATTAGCACTTTTTCTCATCATAGAAGGTGATGCCCTCCCCCCACCGCAGCCTGTGTTGTGCATTAATTCAGTCTATTTTTGTAGACTGTAATCCAGTCTTGGGACCATGCCAAAGCAACTCCCATAGAGCCTGCTGCCTGGCCAAGTAATCATAAGCCTTAACTTTTACTCACTAAAACACCTGTCTTCCCCTGGCAACTCATCATCCAGTATATCACTAGGTTCAGTCCAATTTTAATCATGTCTCAAAAGAAAACGTGCATCATAAATAAGGAAGAGCAACAGATATTAGCCAATACAACGTTTGATAGCAAAACATAAACTATGAGAATGAAAACTTAGAATCAATATTTCAAGGAGAGTCAGATGCTTACATCACTAGCATTGACACCAGCATATATGATTTTCACAAGAACGCTGCGCGGTTCAATGGGTAGTCTCAATGGTGCGCGCACTATGGAGGTAGCATTACGAAAATTGTGACTCAAGGTGTGAACAACTCTGAATAAAAATAACTGTTATTAGCTAACAAAAACTAATAACAAACCACTCGCATTCTTTCAAGAGATAATTTATGCTTGCTTCTGCGACCTAATGTTAAACAAAACATGAGAAAGATTTGAGCAGATAACAATTGCAACATGAAAGGAAAAGTTTTGAGACTACAATATCAAAGATATAATTTATAGCGAGCATTTTACACACAAGCACGGCAATGCATTTAGAAAGTTCCTCTTTCTCAAAATTTCACAATCAAAGGATATCTGTAAGCCAAGTGCGGAAAATGGATACATTGACCAGAATTATGCAAAGGCTGATGAATGCAAAGCTTCATTTTCTGCCTATACCAATAAAAGTCATCATTTGACAGACTTTTAGTAGGAAATAGTCTACCAACTTTACCCAATATCATAATTTTGTTCTCAATATGCTAGCCAAATTCAATTTATAGATTCACAATAAGATATATCCAACCATGCATTATAGTAAATGGTAAAGCACCTAAGAGCTGATATCTTTCTGAAAAAGAAAAAGGGAAATAATGTTTGATGCATTATTACTCACAATTTCTCAAAACTTTCTGGAAGTTGAAAATTGAAAGGAGCTTCTACCACAGCTCTTTTCCTCAAACTTGAACGGCGAACCAAGTATTTTGCTTCTTCTGCAGGAGTTGGCCAATATTCCATGCCTCTTCGATTTGTAATCCATAGGCATGAGCCAGCTTTACTCTCATCAGTAATAAGCTCAAAAGCGCCTACAAATACAATACAAGAACTTGGAACTTGAGAACGTATATGAAAATTATAAAATATGATTGACCTATCAGTGATTGCATGCTTCGAGATGAAACCCTTTATTTACGGAATAAACATGGAATTTTCTTAAACCCAGAATTTTTACATTGTGGGCCAAACAATGTCCAAGAACCATGTCAGTCAGATGGCACACAGCCGCGTATGCTAAAAGCTAGAAAACCTCTCCAATAGCCCTGCTGAAGGTTTTGACATTTGACTTCATAGAGTTGAGTGGAAAAGGACTGACTTCGCAAGGTACAGACAACAGAACACTTCTCAAAACACCCCTCCCGAACTATGGGGCTAAACATCACTCCAAAATTAAAAAATTGAAAATAAAAAAAAAATAACAAAACAAAATAAAAGCCATAATTTGAAACAAGCGAAGTATCCATAACTTGAAAAGTGCACCGGTTATCTACATGGGATCATCTAAAGCTAATAAATTGAGACATAAAAAGCATCATTGCGGCTATACAGCTGTTTTTGCAGATCAGCATAAAAGATTTCTTGATTTTTTTCCATATAATAGGGTATTTTACAATTTGAGTAAATCCTTGACTATGAGGTCCAACAATCTAATACCTATCACTAAAATTTACATCTGCAGATGATTACTAGAATCACAAACTTCTTCAAAGAAAAGATTTCAGTAACGCATTACCTTTTACCACCATTTCCATGGACACATAGCCGTCCATTAGACTAATGAATTTAGAACCCACCGTTAAGCCCATCTCAGTTTCAACAAACTGCATCAAATACGTAGGATAGTGTTTTACTAAAATATTCCTTTGCATTGTTGTCTAATATCAGTTGAATGTAAGTTACTATCTTACTTCAGGACAAAGCACATTGATGCGAATCCCTCGACGTTTGTATGGACCAAGAGATCTGGTAAATTGAACAACCCCACCTGCAAAAGCATTGTTTTATGATCAATAATGTATCAATGAAAATATTACTGACAATATATATGCATGTTAGGTGTACTTTAGTTTATCGGTATCTGCTGATACTCAAAGAAAAGGAAAAAACTGACCAAAAGAAGAGTTTTGGAGAGCAAATCCGGACAAAGCTAAGTACAAAGAACAAACCTTTGGAGCCAGAGTAGATTGGATCAGTATAGAATGGGTAAAGACCTGAGGAAGACCCCATATTGATAATTACGCCAGGCTTTTTCAAAGCTTCCATAGTTTTAATCTGTTTGGAACATTGTTGATTCATTAAGACACTAATGTAGTCAACAGAGGTAAAATACCTTATGGCTCTCAATTTTCTTTCCAGAGATCAATAACGAAGACAGAAGAAAGACGCAGAACAGTTTATCATCACTTCAATAAGCCTAAGTTGAAAGTCTTTTAAGCAAAAGTCAGAGGGAGTAACCCGTTATTTAACTACTGGGAAGAAAATAGGGACCACAGCAAAAGGGGCACAAACATAGAAGAAAACATAGAAACGTGCAAGACTAAAGATGATTCAAAAGGTCTCTCTATCAGTAAAAAAATGGTGAAATGTTACCATAGTCTTCATAAACTGATGAAACAACTAATCTGTCATTTATTGAAAGGCTTCACAAAATCACTTTTCAGTCCATAACAAGTGGTTATTTTTTTCAATAAAATAAGGTAATAGATACCACTGGTGGTATAATGGCCTACTAAAATTGTATAACATAGCATAAGGACCTTCATGAACCAACAAAAGATATTCCTATATTAAGAAGATATTAATGACAATATATCCCCTCAGCATTATCAATTAAAATTTGTTTGGAAATGATCATTGATAGAATTTTTGGGTTTTCAGGAACTTAACAAGTATGTCAGGAAAAAAGAGTCAAGATTCAAAGCATACCGCAAGGCGAGTGCAATCAATAACTGCCACCAGATTCACGTTAATTGTTTTCCTCCAGGTATGAGTACCATCGGTTTGATCCTTATCAAATGGTATGAAAGTAGCAATGCCTGCACTGTTTATACAGATATCCAATCCTCCAAATGTCGCTAAATGCTTCTCGAACGCAGCAGTTATATCTCCTGTCCATGACATAAAAAATAATGTAACTATCTGAAAGGTACCATCTGATTTCCAAATTAATATAAAAGCCATATAGGAGGATCGAGAAGATAACCTCTTCAAGTTTTACGTCCGTGAGTGTGAAATGCAGATGCAAGTGCAGACTGGTAATCACAGAAACACGACTAAAAACAAAACAGGTTTTCTTTAATCTTCTTTTCTATATCAAAATTCTTTTAATCATGGCTCAACAGACTCTCATGAAACATGTATGATATTTTTTGGCCTCCCGTAGAATGTTTGGTGTGTCATTGTACAGAGTAAGCATGCTAAAACTTACAAATAAACACAGTTCAAGCAGAAAGATGACATCACAAGTCTTAGTTCTCAAATCTTTACCATACAATATTAACCTTCAGCAACAATTAAAAAAAAAATTGGAGTATTCCATTCACTGGCAGGACGGTTGTACAAACTGTTCACTAACCTGTATTTGAAACATCGCATTTTACAAACACGGCAGATGGGAAACCTAAATTGGAGTGGAACTTGGCATTCTCCTTCTGAACAAGGGATGCAACTTCCTTCCCCCTTTCTTCAGAGAAATCGACGACTGTCACAAATATTCCCTTCGCTGCCAGAGCTAAGCTCAGAGCTTTTCCTACACAGTAACAGCCCACGGAATCACTAATAAAAAACAGCTAGCATCACGAAAACAATCATATTGCTAAAGAATTTGCAAGTCTACAATGTAAGTAAATTGTGCATGCACAGGGTTAGCGGTTGCGTTAAGAATTGGACTCGAATTGAAGGCCTAGTTCGGTGTTTACGATTGGATTGGATTGGAATGGATAACCCACCATATCCAAGGTAAGTTAGAATGAAGAAATGAAAAAATTATGTCCAACTTGAAGGTATGAGATGGATTACTCATCGAGAAAACTTATCCATCCCAATTCCCCGCGAAATGGGAGGATTAGAAAACATAATTTCCCTTAATGTGTAATCCCCTCAAATTAAAAAATGGTTCACCTCTTCATTCACCATAACTTGAATCCAATGGATTATCCAATCCAATCCAATCCTCGAGACCAAACAAGGCCGAAACGGATTTGGACATTTCAAAAATCAAAGTCTTTGTTCTCGTCAATTTTCACAATTCCGATTATACATACATACATACATACATATATACACACACACACACACAAACCAATACTCGTG
This sequence comes from Cotoneaster glaucophyllus, assembly GCA_036320875.1. NCBI lineage: Eukaryota > Viridiplantae > Streptophyta > Magnoliopsida > Rosales > Rosaceae > Cotoneaster > Cotoneaster glaucophyllus. The sequence continues at coordinate 25,737,735 of CM070066.1, read as the reverse complement.
TTGTTAAGTTTGATGAACGTAAAAGTGAGGTGGTTCACCGATTCCGGAAGCTCCGCCGGTGACTAGAGCTGAGAGGCCTGCTTTTAGCTCCATTTCTCTGTTCAGGTTGACTTCTGAATTTGATCTGGGGATTACCGATTCTGAGAAAGCAGAGAGAGCTTATGGAGAAATAAGCAAAATAAATTCGAGTTCGGTGCTTCTTTTACTGCCGTTTCATTGCTTTTCTCGTCGTTTCTTAGTGGCGCGATTTGTTCGGCAACAGACAAAAGGACAAAAGGGCAGGAAGGAGGCCGGCCTCGGGAGGAGGGCATTATCCATTTTGGACCAGTTATGTATTTTTTTTTAATTATAAAATGTTTCAGAGCAATATAAGATTTTTTAACTGCCAGTAACAATTTGCTTTAAGTTTGTTAGGTTTATTCGAAGATAATATCTATCTAATTTTTTGGTTATATATATAATTGCCCGGTAAACTTTTGGAATTTTTCACTTTGGCCCTTCAAACCTTTTTCTGTCTCAACTCAAGTTGGATGTTAAACTTTAAAATGTGTGTGAATAAAGACATGATGTTTAATAAAAATAGGTAATGCTAAGAAGATCAAATTTTTACATCAAATGATGTTGACGTTGATTATTGTATTATTGATTAACATGTTTATTTTCTAATAGTGATACATCATTTGGTTTAAAAATGTGGTCTCCTTATAACTAAAGCTAGGTAGTGTGATACTTATATATATGAATCATGTCTCTTGAGTTTGATTTCTATAACACTATTACTAATACTACACTAGTATGAGTTCAAATATTTGATCGATCAATTATACACGTAAAACAATAAGAAATAGATTAACTTTGAACGTAAACTTAGATAGGTAGTTTACACAAAATGAAAAAGCTTAACAACCAAAATATAAAAGGGTTTTTATCACAAATGATCCATGAAATTGACCCACCTCATTAAGATGCTCCTTGAAATTGAAAATCAATCAATATAGTCCCTGAAAATAGGTGTTGCAAGTCATTCTGTTACAATTCTGTCAAAAATTATATTATGTGCTGATGTAGATCGCATAAGTTTAATTAAATATTGCCATGTAGATTTAAAATATTTAAATAAAAAAATTATTTTTATACAACTAGAACTAAAAAACTTTGTTTTTCACTTTTTTTCAATTCTTCTCCAAAACCTAGATTTGATTTGACCTCTAATTTTCCGGCTGTCGTCTTCCCCAAACCATCGCCCCGTCTTCTTCTTCCCCATTACCTGTATTGAAAAGACTTTCAATCTTGATTTTGTTGCTCTAGCAAACCCCCATCAAAACAAAAGTTTCCCAAATTCTCTATCTCACCAAGGTTACCCAACAGCAAATAAGCAAAGAAATTTTTGTCCTGGAGATTGAGATTTTGTTTTCTGGGTTCAATCTGCCAACAAGATTTCTTATTCTTTCCCCAGAAAAAAAAATTAAAAAAAAAAACATATATACTAAGAACCCAACTGCAATTTAGAGTTGATAAATCTGGGTTCAATCTGTTTAAATGTAAATGTTGATAAATCTGTTTAAACTTTGTATTATTTATACGGTGAAAGGAATGAAAGAAATCATCACTTTCACAATACTATTTCTCTACATCACTTGCTCTTCTACAGGTTTCCTTTATTATTTTGGGTTTTGTTTTTTGGATGAGAACCTAACAAAAAGCTAGGAAGAAAAGAATGGGGAACTAGGTTGATCTGAGACCAAATGCGGCGGCTGCAAGGCGGTGGGTTGCTTCCACGAAGCCCAATCCTCATCCACCAGCATGTTTAGTTCCGCCTAACCCTCAAACCACCAGCCTGCACACGCCTAACCTGCAACCCAGACCGACCCACATTCTCGTGAAACCACCGCTCTCAAATCCCAGCCCACCGTTGCCCTGTACCATCTCACACCATACCACCATGATTCCCGGACCTCCACGCCTAACCAACCGTTCGTGCACCTAAACCTAGATTTGTTTCCGCCTGCCACAGTTACTGACCATCGTGTTTGAAGAAGATTCAGAAGGAAAAAGGAAAAAAAAGACCAAAAATTTCTTTTTTTTATTTTTTAAAATTATATAAAAATAAATATTTAATTTGACTTATGGGACCCACTTATGTGCCACATCAGCACATAACAAAATTTTTTTACGAAATTGTAATAGAAGGACTATATCGATTCACGACACCCATTTTTAAGAACTAGATTGATTGATTTTCAATTTCAATGATCATGTTGATGAGGTGGATCAATTGCAAGGCCATTTATGATAAAAACCTAAATATAAAATCATAATCGGATAAGTACTTTGGAATTTCAATCGTATGATAAAGGTAATGAATGTTATTGACAAAAAAAAAGTATGATATATTCGTCTCTTGCACTCAAATTCGATCCCTATAAAAAGTCATTAGAGCAACTCCACCCATGGAGCCCTCCCCCTGGCAATCCACTATTCAATCCACCCTATTGAACAGTAACTGCCTTTAATGAATAGTAACTGCCATTAATGAACAGTAATTGCTATTTGCATCTCCACCTATGGAGCCCTTCCCCCAGGCAATTAGTAATAAAATATTAATATTTTTTTCTCACCCAATCCATAAAATATTAATATTTTCCTTTAATAATTAACCGGTTCTCCCTCCCTCCCTCCTCCCTCCCTCCCTCTCCCCCGAGAACCCCCTGCAAAAACCAGAACCCAGCTAGCTCCCCCCCCCCCCCCCCCGCGACGATCCACCCTGCCTCTCGGCGACGCACCCTGCCTTCCCCCCCCCCCCCCCCCCGCGACGACCCACTTCCCTCCCGCACCCATGGAAGCCCAGCTCCGGTTCTCTCTCTCTCTCTCTCTCTCACACACAAACTCTCTGTCTCTCTGTCTCTGTCTCTCTCTGACACAAAAAAAACATAAAAAATTGCAAAGCCCTCGGGCCACAGGCCCGTCGATTCCCCACCCCCCCTTCGCTCGGGCTCCCACCGTCGCTCGGCCTCCACACGGCTGGAGCTCAGTCCACCGGGCCTCAGGCCCTTTCCTCTCCCCCGTCCCCCGAGCACTCCACACGGCTGGAGTTGCTCTTAGGGACGAAATTCGTCCAATCAATACAGATGATGGTAAAGAGGCAAACAAGTTTATGGAAGCTTTGGCTGTTTTCATAGTAGTGCGTTTTTTGTGCAGGTTTGACATACTCGAGCACTCATTCCAAATCACCAGTCAACCCCAACACTTCATTGACGTGTTGAGTTGTCACAATTTGGTTTTTTATATTCTTTTATTTGGCTCAAATCTTCTTTTATTTAGGCTTTCACAATTCACACGTTCTTACTTTCAATTATCAAATTGAATAAATCAAACAAAATTAATATATTTGATTAAACATGAACCTGTAAAAAAAGAAAAGATCGTGTTTATCATCTCTCATTTTTTTTTCGTGTACGAAGCATGTATCTTTTTGCAGTAGTTCTTTATACTATTAAAATACAGCCCATGTTTGGTTTACGCAAATTGGTTTCTTCCAATTTGTAGAAAGTAGTTTTGATTGACACTTTCAAAAAAAAAAAAAAAAAGTAGTTTTGATTGATTGCAAGACACTACATTTTGGGTTGAAACTGTAATTAGGTGTGATTACTGTATAATTTATTCATATTCTAATATCTTAGAAACTCTTTAGTATTTTAATGATCAATCACTTAATTGCATGATTAAAACAAAAAAGGTCTGCCAATAATGCAGGTCTTAGATTCAATTCTCGTCAAAAGCAAACTTGAACCACATTATTACTAGCTTATTACGAAGCTTATCCTGAACAGTGTTTCCTTTCCAGGTAGCAAAAGGGGCAGTTTGGAATCAAATCCAAAGGCAAATCTGCATACAATGAAAAGCAAATAAATACATTGGGAAATTTATCTTTTAATCTATACTACTATCAAACACAGAGAACTTTACATTGGCCAAATCAAAAGGGCTTCATCACGACGACAAATTACTTTAATTGTTTCCAATATGCCATTAACTGGCTAGCTTAAACGCATCGATGAACAGACCATAAGTGAATCCCATTTTGAAATTGTTGAGAAGAGCGATGGGGAATGTTACTTTTGGTCGGCTGTAATAAAATTTTGTCACATACTCTGTCAAGAGAACACACACTACTGCAGCAATAACATCGTTGACTCCTAAAGCTCCAAATGACAAAGATATCGTTTGTGCCACATAAAAGCCACCCAACAAAGAGATTCCACCGAAAAGAGCCCTGCGAGATGGACTTCTAAAATAGTTCCTCGAGAGTTCAGGCACAGTTCTGATGATATCAACTAGTCTTCGAGACCCTCCACCCTCTTGAACAGCTCGGACACGAAAAAACCCCGGTGAGGATCTCAAAGTAGAGACTCCATATTTCCCGATAGAAACTCTGGTTTGAGGACTCAATCCAAATTTGTAAAGGCCTGTAGAGGCAAAACTCAAAGAACGTGACATTTGCCTATTCAATATCAACTATCGAAACCAACCAGAATACTCGCCCGTCCTGGAAAAATGAAATGGAAGCAACAATTAACAAGGAATCCAGGCAGAAACATAAGCAAGTCATGAAAGAAGAAACGAAAAACAAATTCAGAGCAGAGCACAAAAAGAGAATATCTGTTAGTTGTTAGCGACAGTACAAGTACTCCAATGTGACTATCCCACCTCATTTGTTTTTTCAACGTTTTTCACAAACAAAAAATTCCTGACAACCAATTAGTAAGTATTATAATGTCTGTATGACATTAGCTTCTCTGATTCACTCAAAATTATTGAATGTTATCATGTACATTATAGTGACATTATGGGAACATGATTGCAGAGAGTCCAACTCCAGCTCCAACTCCATGTGTCCGTATATGCCATGACCTCATGCATTCTTCGAACCACCCTATAAATGACATGACAACTTTTCTACGAAACATCAGGACAATCGGTAAGGTCTGCAGGTTCACCATAAGAACATGGTTCTCAACAATGTCTCCACCTGGTGGATTGTTCGTAGCTTCATATACTCTAATAAACCAAAGAAAAGGTGTTCTCAAACTCAAATTACCTGATTCCATCTACAACTGCAAGAGACCGAAAGTGGGGTAAAGAACCCTGATACATTGACAGGACCTCATGTTCATATCCCCAACTAACATATGAAATAGAGAAGTTGGCCTCCCACTATCATTCTGAAAACTAACGTTTCCGACAACATACAAACCATTTCATCTCAGAAACAAGAGATGATACATAAACAGGTCATTGCTATATGCATAACCATTATACATATGCTCCATTTGGATGGTGTCAAAATGCAAAACAACAAAAACTAGAAAGTATCTTGGGTTGCAATACCGAAACGAAAAAGAAAATCAGTCTTACACAATAATCTCTACTTGTCGAGTCCTTCAGTTGTCAATAAATACACAAACAACATAGAAGATGCTTACCCAAAAGCAACTAACATTTCAACTTTGTTAACCTTAGCATGCTAATCAACCAAATTTCAAATACCCAATAATAAAATGCTGAAATTATTGACAACCCATCAGAGATTTCACAAATCTAACTCAGGGTCCGTTTAATTTCCAAGGATTTGGCATTGCAGTGGGACCTGATTCCTTGCAACGCCGAATCCAATTGCGCCCCAATATATTGGGGCAGAGCTCAAAATTTTCAAATTTCATACAGCAGATGGTTTTGAAGGAAGTCTACTTACCCAAGATACCTCCTTTCAATCTCAGCGGCAGCGATGGGAAGCCTGAAGCCGCTCAAAAGGGATAGTTCTCGCGGAAAAGCCCTAACCCAATAAATTGCGATTCCGCTCTAGCTCTCTCTCTCTGTGCTCATACAACTAAGGGGACCACCGCTCATGACTGTGATACGATATGGAGATGGCCGGCAGAGGACGACGCTCTGCAACCGCAGCCTCAGTTGTAGATTTCGGGTTCCTCCACTGCTTTAGCATCTTATCGATAATGTAAACCGTGATTTTAACAAAAATCATATTTTTACAATAAAATATGATTTTTCGTTAAAATTGTTGCAGTCCTATTGGAATAGGAATGTGATTGTGTAAATCCTAGAGAATATGGGAAAGTATCTTATATTCCTATTAGGAGTAGATTACCTATTAAATGTTGTAATCCTAAAGGGAAAGGTATTTACCCTTTCTACTACTATAAATAAAGGCACAATGGGGTGAGATAACACACACCCACAATTACACATCTCTCTCTTCTCTCTCAATCTTGCCGCACCCTCTCTCTCTTTTGGCCTCCATAATTGCTTCAGTAAATTATGCCTACAACACGTTATCAGCACGCTCTTGACGCTGCGCTAAAGAGAGTTTATTCTTCAATCAGGGGAGTATTACGTTTTGATCATTCTTTGTATGATTAATTTATTATTATTTTAAATTGATCTACATGCTATTGATTCAATTTAATTTTTCTATGTTGAACGTGATACAATGCATTGGAGATGCTATTCCGGCTTTCTGCGAAGGAACTTTTACAAATTCAAAGGCTTTTGTTGTTTTCTGCTACTCAGGTACGCTTTAAATAAAGTAAGATATTTGAAACGACCCATGAAGCATGAAAACATTCCCCATGATGTATGAACCCCCTATGTTTACATTTTCCTTCCGATATATATATTCTCTATGTTCATATATATATTTGTTTCATGCATCACGCAATAATTGCTATGTGGAATTTGTGAGTCAAAGTATAAAAATAAATTAGAAGCAAGTTAGGGTTTTCCTAAAACCCTAAGGGAATTGAAAAAAAAAAAAAAAAATGGGAAACCAAGGGATCGGGATTGGGTGCACTGCACCCTCCCTGCGCAGCAAGAAACATCAGGCCTCGCCTGCTTTGTTTCTGGACTTGGGCCTGCAGCCCTCGGCCACACCTGGCCCGCATCCATTTGCCAGCCTTCGGCTGGGCACTGCTCGCACAAACGCCAGCCTTTTTTTTTTGGCTGGGCTCATTCACGCGAGGCCCGCAGCCTCCACACGCCAGCCCACTATCTTGGGCTCCCCCGTGCAATCCCCTCGGTCCATATGGACCCAACCCAGCTTCGGCTGGAAGCCCTTCTTCCCCCGTGAACTGCTGCCATGGTTCCTGGCCCTTTCCCAGGCCCTGCCGTGACCCTTAAGGCACCCCGTGCCTTCCCACACCCCACGGCACAAGCCCAAATTATTTTGGGGCTCCAATTTCGATCCAATAATATTATGCTAATATTATTTTGCTTTTACAATCGACCCTGTATGGTCCCGATTTATTGAATTAATTAAAAGTGACCTACAGTCCATTAATCTGATAATGAATCCAAAATTATTGACCTGAAGATCACTTTTGGACATTAACGATTCAATAATTTCTCTTTATACTTTGAACCGTCACATACTTTCGTAGTAACGAAGCTCTCACACTTGAGTTCCCGAAGACAACTCAAATCCACTACACTAAGTTAGTATATTGCATTCTGTGTTTCTTGCAGGAACCTCTATTTTATGAACTAAATGTTCATAAACTAAATCGAACCTGTAGTTTCGAATTTAGTGCCTTTGAAACCCGAAGTTTTCATAAAACAATACACCCATGAAAACCCGACGATTTTCATGAAAACCATGTCTTAGACATCGAATGTTGATGCCTATGGATGTTTCATTCCCATAGCACCCATCACAATCTTGTTCCCTCCAATTCAGTGGATTGTTGAACTGTCACAAGTTCGATTTTCCTGATTTGGATGTTTCCCGTAGAAACCACTTAATGTGGGGTACAAGACGTTAATCTCCCATTGACTATCAAGAAGCTGAGAAACCATTGAAGCCAACAATGGCATGGAAGAGCTGAATAAGCCTCCGCCATGATCTTCACTCAAAGACTTATGCCCGAAGCATTACAAATGGAAAGACCTCCCGATCGAGGATTCCATGGCTCTTTGGCTCGCTCCTACGGACTGTCTAATCATGAAAGACATTGCCTGAAGCACACCATGATTACGTCCATGAATGAGTACAATTCTGAAGTTTATAAATTCGATTGAATTTTGACTGGAGAATACTTTTCTCGTCCTTCCATGTTTCTAACTCGCTCTTGAAATAGCAGTGTAGAAAGCGGAAGTTTACCAAATTCTCGGATCTGATTACTACCACAAACATGAGAGAAAGGTATGGATCCAGTTCGACTGGAGTCTACCATATAGCTCAACCCAGTTCGGTCAAAGCCTACTGAACCCAAGTTTGGGTCTGTCCATCTCATAATCCAATTTTGAGTTTGTTTTTACAAACATATGGTAGAATCAGGGCCTGCCAAGGTGTGGCATCATGCCCGAAGCATGATCCTTGGTACCTAAGACCTAAAACTTCAAGAATAAGGGATAGTATTCCCAACCTTAACCATGCAGAATCTATTTCCGTCCCGATGGAATAGATTATTGGTTATGCACTTGTTCGTGCCCCTACCAATATTGTTAAGGAGTACCATTCTAGTAGTCAATATGTGAGACTGATTTTGCTCCACCAAACATCGTTGGAAGACCAAAATTTTGACATGGATGGCCTTTTTGGCCGAATCCACCTAGTAGCTTTGCTTACTTTGTGAACATTTTTCCATGTTCTTGGATTCAAGTTTGGTGTATGTTTTACTTATGGATAATCTTATTGATATTGTCCTCGAATATGAGTTAATTGAATCATGTTTCTTAGTACATGTGACCGATTCAATTAAACACGTGATTAGGTTGGAATGTGGGAAAGTTAGTTGTCTGGATGAATGCGTACTACGCACACTAACTTTACACCTAAATCACATCTCTAACAACGACTTCAGGTCTATCCAACCTGATTAAGAGCAATGGCACGCTCCTCGTTGTATGAATGGTACTGAATCACCATTTAAGGGACCTTAAATTCTCCCTGACGTTGAGTTTTTAAGGATATTCGAGTTGACAATGATCATAAATGAAACCACTGAAGAAAATAGAGTGAAATATCTTTGCACCACCACCAAAAATGAGCCTGAAGCTTTGATTTGGGGCTAATGGGTTGTCCCCCAACTGGGGCACATGCCATATGTGGCCGGCCTAGGGCTAGGTGATTGAGCAGTTTACTTGCTTTGGCACGACCTTTTGGGACACTTAGGTCGACCAACGATGCTCTGATGCATCTCCTTACCCGAAGTAAGGATATTGTGCCTACAAGCACACTTTGCCAAGCATGCTCATTAGGGAAATTCGATTTTATAAATCATCCCTTGCAAAGATACGAAACGACTCTCTTTTCACAGTGGATTCAAGGGAATATACGTGGACTAATCCAACCAAAATGCGGACCATATAAAGACTTATGGTTTTGGTTGATGAATCGACAAACTGGTCACATGTTTGTCCACACACATTACTGCTAAACCCTCTGGCCGATTAAGGGCTCACCACCCTACTTATCCCCTAAGGTCCGGGAGACTGGATAATGTCAGAGAGTTTACATCGACAGTTTTCGATAAAGTATTGCATGTCGTTTTGGGTTTATAATTGAACATCGAATTCCCATGTTCACCCCAAATAGCCTCGCCTAAGTGATCATAAAGCGCAATTTAAATGATCGCCCGAATTTTGGTAAACGTACCAAGTTTTCGGTTTCTGCCTAGGGCTATGCAATCCTTGTACGCAGTGATGATTGGTCCGCCTTGAGGCCCATTGCCACCCAACCTATATGACGTTACAGTTGGTTACTGGGTACGAACCTGACGATTTTCGTATTTACGCATTTGGGTGCGCATTCCATGTGCCAAGTTGCGCCGCCGCAACGTACCACCATGGGTCCTCAAAGAAGGATGTGTATCTTTTGTCGATCATGATTCTCCTTCACACTAGCTCTCTTCGAGCCCTTGCACGCGATCTCTTTACCGCTCATTTGCGGGTTGTCACTTTAATGAGACAGTCTTCCCGCCGTTAGGGGGAGATAAGAACGTCAACGTTCCTGTAGAACGGCGCGAATTTGCGTGGACGTTGCCCACTATGTCTCATCTCGATCCCAATACCGCACAAGTGTGATAAGCAAGTGCGATGAATTCTAGATTTCAGAATGTTGCTCCAGACGCATTCCTCTGATCTAGCTAAAGTGACGAGATCATATACCAGCTGCAAACATGCCTGCAAGGATAGACGTACTTAACGGACGTCGAGTCAACATCCCTGGAGGGTGTGCCGCCCTTGTTGGACGGTTTGGACGCCCCTGTTGGACGGTCCGGTACACCGGCGGATAGCCAATCAATCTGTCTTGGCCTGGAGCACGACAGATCATTCGGTTCGTAGGATTCACTTCCCTGGAAGAGGAAGACAAGGCACAACATTGAATCTGAACTCGATCGCTGTCTCAAATCATTTCCATCTCATGAGATTAATCCGGATTACTCCCAAGACATGAAGTTCTTGGTCCAGTATACTAGTTTGGGTGAGCTAAATGGAATTGAAATGAGATTATCATCGATGATGTTTTCACTTATATGGTAGCTACCGACATAAATGAAAAGCGACGATATCGAACCGTGTTCCGTTGATTAAGTGACAACGTAGAACTGATTGGACAACTGAAACTACAATCTAGGTCAAATTCCTTACCAAAGTGTGTATTGGACCCGTAGTTCCTACACTGCCCAAGGTAACCTTATTGTGTTACGAGTGGGAAAGGAAGCGTTATGAGATGAATGAAATAGTGCGATATGATGCACGCCTTACGGCGCAAGGTTTCTCTCAAACGTCCTGTGATTGATAGCAGCATTATGAAAAGTGGTTAGTATTTCTCCATGGGGATATAGATACGGAGATTGACATGTAAGTTCCTGAAGAATTACATGGACTGACTCAAATAGTTCCAGAACCACGGAACACCCTCTTAACTCGTTTTGAGGCGTTCACTTATGGATTGAAAAGTCCGACGGATGTGGTATACCCGTCTACGTGATAATTTGATCAGTCAGGGATATGAATGAATGCCCTTGCGTGTTAAACTATGAAGTCTTATTCCAAATTGCTAGAGTTACAGTTTATGTCGTTAACACGAATCTCACTAAGACTCTGGAAGAGCATGAGAAAACTGCCTCGCACCTGAAGATGGAATTTGAGATGAAGGATCTTAGGAAAACTCGTTTATGCCTTGACCTGAAGTTCAAGCATTGGTCTGACGGTATTTTGGTCTACCAGTCGAACTACGCTCTGAATGTGTCACCTTTGAGTATACCTTTGATCGTCCATACGTTATATGCAAATGAGACTCTAGAAGAGGCTGTGGAATCCGAAATTCCATATCTAAGTTCAACTTTGCGCTTCGTTGTACTTAGCTCATTGCATTTAGACAGGACATCTCCTTCGCTGTTGATCTTGGTAAAGATGCAGCACCGCGCCTACACGCAACCACTGAATTGGTATTAAAGACGTTCCCTGAAGGTACTACGAATTTGGGCAAATCAAATCCCAATGCATCTCGAGCGGATCCAACCCCCCTGATCCTCGAAATGATGCTTGCCTGGTTGTTATGCTGACGCTGGTTACTTATCAAACTCGCACAAGGCAAAATCCCAGAATGGTTATGTCTTTACCATTAGGGATATCGCAATATCTTGGAGGTCCACGATATGACCTTAGTTGCGAAATCTTCGAATCGTTCCAAGACTCACCTCACTTCACTATGCCACACGTGAGACATGGTTAGGAGTTCTTGTTGAGCATATTCGAAGTACTTGCTGTGTTTTCATCCATCGTTGAGTCCCAACGACGATCCATGAAGACTATGCCGCATGTATCAACCCGACCAAGCCATGATACATCAACGAAGCCAACGCCAAGACATATTGCGTCTACATCTACATCAGCAAAGGATCAGGAGATTTGAAGTCATGCAAGCCGATCCCAGACAACCTTGCCGACCTCTACACGACGTCACTGCCGAAGTCAACCTTCCAGAAGTTTGTCCAAGGAATCGGTATGCGCAAATTATCTGAATTGAATCGCTTGTAGTTCTCTTATTTAGAAGTTATGTCTAACTCAGGGGGAGTATCCAGAAGCATACTCACATGATCTTAATGTACTCTTTTTCCTACGATTAGGAGCATTTTTCCCACTGGGTTTTTGCTACCTAACGAGGTTTTAATGAGGCACCCATCCTGGGATGATCATACTCCATTGAGTTCACTACACTCGTCCAGTTTGGCGTTTGTTTAAGACATTATGCATATTTTCTTACTTTTCCCTTAGTCTATGGGTTTTCCCCATATCTTGGGTTTTACCATAGCGAGGTTTTTGTGAGTTTTTACACATGCATACTTCAAAGTAAATTTGAGACTCGCGATCACCCGTTGTGCCGATGACTTCATCAACTTTACCTGCTTCATCACTGAAGACCTGATGTGCCATTTACTTGAGTATTTACACACTCAAGGGGGAGTGTTGCAGTCGTATTGGAATAGGAATGTGATTGTGTAAATCCTAGAGAATATGGGAAAGTATCTTATATTCCTATTAGGAGTAGATTACCTATTAAATGTTGTAATCCTAAAGGGAAAGGTATTTACCCTTTCTACTACTATAAATAAAGGCACAATGGGGTGAGATAACACACACCCACAATTACACATCTCTCTCTTCTCTCTCAATCTTGCCGCACCCTCTCTCTCTTTTGGCCTCCATAATTGCTTCAGTAAATTATGCCTACAACAAAAATCACATTTTTACAATAAAAGGTTAAACCTCTATTATTTATTTTACCTTTTATTTTGTCCTTATCGTTAAAACTCAAAGCTTTCAAGCCATTTTCATTAGTTTTCCTTAATGTAAAAGCGAGTGTCGCTTAGCGCCCAAAAAAGAAAAAAGAAAAAAGAGACATGTTTTTTTTTTCAAAAGTTTTCTATTTCCCTTTTTGCCTTTTCAAAATTATGAAAAGAAATATTCAAATGAAATGCAATTTGATAAATGAATAATTTAAACTACATATTAATAAAAACATGTTTGTCAACTAAAAAAATCAATGAAATTACTATTATATTCTTTTATACTTCATTGAAAGAAAATATTAGAAAAACAAAAAAAAAATGGACATTATAGTAATTTTGCACAAACAAATTTTTGTTGTTCTTTTTTTTCCTAAACTTCACAACCATATCATTCTATCAATACCTAAGGTCATCTCTAACCGAAGGTGGGCCAGATAATTCATTTTAGCCCTATAGCTTTCTAAGAAATTATTATTTTAATGGATAGTGTCAGGCCATATTTCTTACCATCTCCAACCGAGAGGCCAGAGGGTCATAAGCCAAACATAGCCCTCTGACAAAAAATCATCTCCAACTGATGGGGCCAAAGGGTTATAGGGCTAAACATAATTTATTATTTTAATTAAATTAATATGGTTACTTAAATTAAACTACCTCAATAATTTTTCGAGATGGAATTTCAAGAATTTTTCGAGTTAGAATCTCAATAATTTTACGTCCCGGATTTTGAGTATCACGTGTCTATCTGTGAGTGATTTTGCATAATTCTTGTCGATAAGGAATCTCAATAATTTTACGTCTCGAATTTTGAGTGTCACATGTCGATCTGTAAGTAACTTTGTAGATTTCTTGTCGATATGTAATCTCAATAATTTTTCGGATAAGATTTCGAGTGTCACGTGTCGAGATGTAATCGGTTATGAGAATTTTAGATAGGATTTTAATATGCTTGGCACTTATTATCTTCAACTTCCAATGTCCATAAATAGGGTGGATATTGGCCTATAATTCACACACCTTCAACTTTGCCCTCTCCAATATCTCTTTCAGTTCAATCTCTTTCAATTCAAGTTTGCAATGAATTCCAACTTTGGATCTTCTTCAAATTCCAACTGGGGGTCCTTATTGAATTCCGAATTGGAAGATAAATGGGCGTAGATGAGACAAGAAGATGAGGAGTCTGATGAAGAAGATGAAGCATGATGCAATACATCATATATGGTAGCCATGGCTAAGGTTGTGAGGCAAATGAAGAATAATCTCAATGGGGTGGCTCTATTGCTGGTCGCGGTTGCAAGCCACGAAATAGAAAGATGACACATCAGAATCTGATGAACAAATACTTCAACCTTAACTCGGTGTACAACGAAGGGGATTTCAAACGCCGATTTCGGATGAGGCGTCATGGCTTCGAGCATTTACTTCATGATGTCCAACATGTCAATCCATACTTTCGACATAAACTGGACAGAGCAGGCCGCCTTGGTTTCTCACCTCATCAAAAGGTTACTATTACACTCCGAGTGCTGGCATATGTCTCCCTAGCTGATGCGATGGATGATACATATGGTATGTCTGAGTCTACATGCCTTGATAATCTTGCTAAATTATGTGACACAATTGTTCAGCTTTACAAAGAGGAGTACCTTCGTCAACCAAATCAAGCAGATCTAGATCGGCTTATACGCAAAGCTGAAGACCGTGGCTTTACGAAACACATTTATTTTCTTAACATACTAGCCCCTCGTCGTAAAACAAGTATAGTTTCCAGAAAATAATACTACGTATAAGTATGAAATCAAAGGTAACTCAACAATAATTCAAGAAACACACAGATCATAATATTTTAACCATGGCGTAAGGAAATCAAGTGCTCATCAATCTATGCTAACACACAAGTTCATGCAGAGGAATTCTGACATGAACAAAACTGGGTGTAATCATAATATACGCTCTAGTACTATAATCACATGAAGACTGGCGCTAGGCGCATCACATACTAGTCACAGTTGCCTATTGTAACCTAGGACAGGACCGGCACCTACAATGGATCCAAAGTGAGCATGCGGTGCGATGTGAACATACACGTGAAGCTTGACCCTGGCCAGAGGCGAGTACTATACCGATGCAAACATGCATGATGAGCAGGTAAAATGTATATGAACATGCCATGACAATTTATAAATCTCAACAATATAATAGCACTTTTAAAATGAAATAAAACATGGCATGATAGGCATGATATTAATCCAAAAGCATTTGTGGAAACTATAAAACTTTATATATAATATATCAAAACAAATGCCCACTCACTGATACGTAGTCGGATTGTAGCCTCCTAGCCTTGCTTGACCTCGTACCTCTTCGGATTCTTTTCTATATGTGAAACAACTATAGTAATTAATTAATTAGGACATACACCAAAACATCAGAAGGTTACTATTGCACTCGAATGCTGGCATATGCCTCCTTAGCTGATGCGATGGATGATACATATGGTATGTCTGGGTCTACATGCCTTGATAATCTTGCTAAATTATGTGACACGGTTGTTCAGCTTTACAAAGAGGAGTACCACCGTCAACCAAATCTAGCAGATGTAGATCGGCCCCATAGCAAAGCTGAAGACCGTGGCTTTTCGGGCATGATAGGGTCATTAGATTGCATGCATTGGCAGTGGAAGAACTGTTCCAACCGATGGCAATGAGGCTTTAGCGAAACATCGAGAAAGCCAACTATTGTGTTAGAGGCAGTTGCGTCATTTGACACATGGATCTGACATGCTTTCTTTGGAGTCCTAGGATCCCAAAATGATTTTACAGTTTGTGGGCGTTCACCCCTCTTCAATAACCTGACAGAGGGTAAATCACCTTAACTTCACTACTACGTCAACGGGCATCAGTACAATATGGGTTATTACTTGGCAGATGTCATCTACCCAAAATGGGCAACACTTGTCCAAGCAATTGCAAACCCTGCAGATGACGCCGAAAGGTGTTTTACCTTACTTCATGAGGCATACCAGAAAGATGTTGAGAGAGCTTTCGGTATTCTACAAGCACGGTGGAAGATCATTAAGGAACCATCAAGAGGGCGGAGTAAAGAAAATTTGAACTCCATCATGATGTCATGCATCATATTACACAACATGATTGTGAAGGATGAACGAGATGGGTATATTGATGGAGAGTCTGATGACGACCAAAATGATCCAAATAGGTAAAGAAGGGCTCGTGCAAAAATATATGATGGGCCTAATTTGCCTTTGAATCCAAGAACTGGTAATATCTCTTAAAATGAGTACATGAGGCGTCATAGGATGATACGTTCACATGCCACAAACACGTACTTACAACAGGATCTTGTTGCACATCTTTGGGCCAAAAGAAGCATGAAGTAGGTGTTTAAGTTTTATGTTGTTAAATATTTTTTTTTAATGTTGTTAAATGTTTTTTTAATGTTGTTTAAGTTTTATGTTGTTTAATGTTACTTAATTTTATTTAATGTTGTTTAATGACTTATGTAGTTAAGGAAAAAAATAGAATTTTTTAATTTTTTTAAAAAAAATTTCAAATATAACGGCTAGTTGACGTCAGCAAGTAGTCGTTGGGATTTAAATTGCCAGACCGACCGGGGCTGGCTGGGTTAGGCTAACCGGTTGGCCCGATTCTTTTTTTGTGGCCCGTTGGGGCCCACGTGCCTTTTAGCCTAGCCTTCAGTTGGAGACGATTTTCGTGTCATTTAGGGTTATTTTCGGCTCTATGGTCCTCTGACCGGATCGGTTGGAGATGGCCACTCACACTCTCTCTCATTTGCACCCACATCTACTTTTTCCCCACTTTTTCTAACTTCCCCAATTCACTAATTTTTTTACAAATTAAATTAAGGCCTTTTTAAAATTTTGAACCACACACATAATGTGTGTACTATATCTAGTTGACACACCCTGATCGGAGTCGAGGCATGCTGGCGGACACTCGAAGGTGACGTGGCCAAAAGGAAGGTGATGTATAAAATATGGATAAATTTAAACCAGAGCTAGAATTTATTTAAACTAAGAAAGAGTGCGCAATAGTGGGAAAAACCCATAAAACATAAGTAGTCAGAGCATAGAAGACAGTACGACATAAGTAGAACAGTCGAATCTAGTTAAGTTACTTATTACACAACTGGAAATAATATCCTACATTTATTTGAGGGAATGTCAGAATTGCCAAAGATCCCTCGTACGCCACAGAGGATTCAGCTAACTAAGTCATATAGGGGCGAAAAACAGAAGGTTTGAGTGGGCAAAAACGAACCCTCGCCGTAAAACAAGTATAGTTTCCAGAAAATAATACTACATAGTATGAAATCAAGGTAACTCAACAATAATTCAAGAAACACACAGATCATAATATCTCAACCTTGGCGTAAGGAAATCAAGTACTTATCAATCTATGCTAACACACAAGTTCATGCAGAGGCATTCTAACATGAACAGAACTGGGTGTAATCATAATATACGCTATAACACTACAATCACGTGAAGACTGGCGCTAGGCGCATCACATACTAGTCATAGTTGCCTATTGCAACCTAGGACAAGACTGGCACCTACAATGGATCCAAAGTGAGCATGCGGTGGGATGTGAGCATACATGTGAAGCCTGACCCTGGCCTGTGGCGAGTACTATACCGGTGCAAGCATGCATGATGAACAGGTAAAATGTATATGAACATGCCATGACAATTTATAAATCTCAATAATATAATAGCACTTTTAAAATGAAATAAAACATGGCATGATAGGCATGCTATTAATCCAAAAGCATTTGTGGAAACTATAAAACTTTATATATAATATATCAAAACAAATGCCCACTCACTGATACGTAGTCGGATCGTAGCATCCTAGCCTTGCTTGACCTCGTACCTCCTCGGGATAATTCTCTTCTATATGTGAAACAACTATAGTAATTAATTAATCAGGACATACACCAAAAGGCTAGGAAAATCCCCATAGTTTGCTCAAACGAAGGGTTTAAATATATGAAAACATTATACGCGGCGTCACAAACCCGTATGCGTCGACCACGCGCTGCCAAGAAGCAGCACACGCCCTCACGCGTCTCCACGCTCTGCCAGCTTGCGGCCATGCGTAGGTTACACGCCTGCACGTGCTGGTAAGTCCAAGTGGAATATTCCGTCAGATTTGACGAAATATTCTGTTAAATCTAACAGTGTTACCTTAACGGCGTCAGTAACGACGTAAGAATATTCCGTCAACTTTAACGGAATATTCTTCTTCTTCTCTAATTTCCCGGTCACTATCTGTCTCCCCCGCCTGGTTCGCCGAAATTTGGAAAAATTGGCCGGACTTTTGTAAAAAATTTAAAACTTCATATCTTCCTCATTTATTAACCATTTTTGACGTGCTTTATATGGAAATGAAGCTTGGGAAAAGAAGAACAAATTTGTACCTTTTGAAAGTCCAAAAAATGGACATAAATGGACTGAAAATGCCTCAAAGATCTTGGCCCTAATTCCAACATCCAAAAACGCGTGTCTACACGTTGGCTTGACTTCAAACTTAGGCTAGGGACCCTAGAGAGTTTTGTAGTTGCTTCTAAACCTTCCAAAACCTTTCAACTCGAACGGAAAATCGTCGAAGAACCTACACCCGAGTTTAAGGTCCAAGTTGGAAGCTCAAAACTCGGTCATTTTAGAATCAGCTTGTACGAATGGCCACGTGGGGATGAGAGGAGTACGATGGTGGTGATTTGAAGTCCGATCTATGATGTTTGATGATGGTTTTTAGTTGTTGCTGAGAGACGAGAGACACAACATGAGAGGGAGAAGAAGAAGAAGAAAGAGATGGAGAGTCTTTCTGATTGGACAAGAGAGAGAGGGTTTCGAATTGGGTGAGAAAGTAATAGAAGAAAACTGATTGGTGGTGAGATAAGGTCATGGGACCGGTTTTTAAAATGGGAAGAATTCAGATTTTGTACAATTTAAAAGTACACAAAATGTGGCTCACCTTATCCAAAACAGTGTTCCCAACACTGAAATAATTAACACACACGTGTACAATTTTACCCGTTGTTAATGTACTTTAACTAAACGTAACTTCTTCGTTACAAATCTGATTCGACTCTAACTCGTGCTCACGCATTCGTTGTCACATCCCAGCCCGGGCCTCCACCACATCCCAGGCTCGACTCCGCCGTAGCACGATATTATCCGTTTTGGGCCCAGACTACGCCCTCACGGTTTTGTTCTGGGAACTTAAGCGAGCATAACTTCCCAATGGGTCACCCATCATGGGAATGCTCTGGCCCATTCTCGCTTAACTTCGGAGTTCCTATGAAACCTGAAGCCAGTAAGCTCCCAAAAGGCCTCGTGCTAGGTAGAGATGGGAATATACATATAAGGCTTATAGGATCAACACCCATGGACGATGTGGGATCTAACAATCCACCCCCCTTAGGGGCCCGACGTCTTCGTCGACACACTTCCGGCCAGGGATTGGCTCTGATACCAAATTGTTACATCCCGGCCCAGGCCCCCACCACATCTCGGGCTCGACTCCGCCGTAGCACGATATTGTCCGTTTTGGGCCCGGACCATGCCCTCACGGTTTTGTTTCTGGAAACTCACGCGAGCAGAACTTCCCAGTGGGTCACCCATCATAGGAATGCTATGACCCATTCTCGCTTAACTTCGGAGTTCCTACGGAACCCGAAGCCAGTGAGCTCCCAAAAGGCCTCGTGCTAGGTAGAGATGAGAATATACATATAAAGCTTATAGGATCCACACCCCTGGACGATGTAGGATCTAACAATAATTGTCACATCCCGATCCGGGCTCCACCACAACCCGGGCTCGACTCCATCGTAGCACGATATTGTCCTCTTTGGGCCCGGACCACGCCCTCACGGTTTTGTTTCTGGGAACTCACGCGAGCAGAACTTCCCAGTGGGTCACCCATCATAGGAATGCTCTGGCCCATTCTTGCTTAACTTTGGAGTTCCTACGGAACCCGAAGCCAGTGAGCTCCCAAAAGGCCTCGTACTAGGTAGAGATGAGAATATACATATAAGGCTTACATGATCCACACCCCTGGGCGATGTGGGATCTAACATTTGTAACAACGAGTACTATTTAATTACGATAATAGGAAAAATAAATTAAAAGTTGAATAACAACGTCCACGTCAGGTTCCACTTTGCCAACAAGGTCATAATCGTCATTTTACCCCGTCGTCACACTAGTGATTAAAAGAAATAACAATCATAGTTTAACATAAATAATATCATTTTGTAAAAAAAAAACATAGTTTAGTGTTATAAAATAAGTGAGCAAGAATTTCCTTAGTTCAAATGCTCATAGGCGCATAAAATAATTTAAATAAATTCTTAATTTATTTGATACACATATACAAGTAAAATCCATTTCTTTTTTTTTTTTATATATTCAACCATGACATTTTTCAAATCCTTCTCTATACTCACAACCATACACATACACTCCAATCCATCCCTTTCAAGGTTTTCTAAACTCTTCCCAAGCCATCAAGTTAGATTACTTAGTTTCTTTGTTGAATTACGAATCTATCTTTTTCTCAATCAAATCAATAATGTAGGTATCAACGGTGTTGAATTATGAATCTAAAGTTTTAAAATCCTTATCTTGGTATTCCATTATTTCTCAAATCGTTCTCCAAATACATAACTAGGTATCCAACTCCATCCCCAAAAATTACAAAGCGTACATGGCAAGTAATTAAGTTAAGTAAGTCATTCTTGTGAATGTGGGTTTACCAACTCGCAACTGAGCTCGGCCAGACGAGTAGAATTGAGGTGGTAGTGGTGTCGAATACGCTCAGAGGAAGGAACACATCTCATCCTTTGGTTCTAGAACTTGAAGATGAGGTTACTTGATCACTGCGAAGTTCAATAAATGGGGACCGCTTCACTTCGCAAAAGCTGATGAGATGACCTCTTGAGACTAAAGAATAGAGAATTCTTCGTCCGTCGATACTAGATAACCAACCAACTAGCTGCAATGATGTTCACTAATCCGAATTGAAGGTGCTTATGAATCACTTGGTTGTTGAGTTGAAGACCCTCAATGTTGTAGAACCCCCTTGTATTTATAAGGACGAAATCCTTAAGCCAAGTCCGTTGAATGATAGAATTCTATTAAAGTTTCGACGGCATTCTGGCTATGTATCTAGCCAAGACCATATGGCATATTCGCTGGAATTGTATGACTGATAAACCACACGACTAACAAACTCTTCAGCATACTGTCAATTAACGTGCTTATTTTTTATTGGTGATATATCATCATTTGATTTGCAAATTTGGTCTCCTAACATTATCGAGTACAAATATATCCTTCATCCAAAATTTGCTGACCAATTCAATCCTTGCTTGTTGACCACCCATTTCAATCCCTTATTCAGAGGATGACATCAAATAATTAGCAACAGCATGCATGGCATGCATGATCTTAGGCTCCCAATTAGGCGGCCTCAGCATCACATCCTGTTCCAGCCAACAGCTGACAAATCTTAACGAATCACAACTCACCTTTTCCATTGACTTTATATATAGATATCCTAAATCAAATATGATTGCATTAAAACACCTTGGGTAATTATCAATTAAATATCAGGATAATCCCAACTATTCGAAAGATAATTATTATGGTTATGACTGTTGTAGGCATAATTTACTGAAACAATTATGGAGGCCAAAAGAGAGAGAGGGTGCGGCAAGATTGAGAGAGAAGAGAGAGATGTGTAATTGTGGGTGTGTGTTATCTCACCCCATTGTGCCTTTATTTATAGTAGTAGGGAAGGGTAATTACTTACCCTTTAGGATTACAACATTTAATAGATAATCTACTCCTAATAGGAATATAAGATACATTCCCATATTTACTAGGATTTACACAATCACATTCCTATTCTAATAGGACTGCAACACTCCCCCTTGAGTGTGTAAATACTCAAGTGAATGGCGCATCAGGTCTTCAGTGATGAAGTAAGTACAGTTGAGGAAGTCATCGGCACAACGGGTGATCGCGAGTCTCAAATTTACTTTGAAGTATGCATGTGTAAAAACTCACAAAAACCTCGCTATGGTAAAACCCAAGGAATGGGGAAAACCCATAGACTAAGGGAAAAGTAAGAAAATATGCATAATGTCTTAAACAAACGTCAAACTGGACGAGTGTAGTGAACTCAACGGAGTATGATCATCCCAGGATGGGTGCCTCATTAAAACCTCGTTAGGTAGCAAAAACCCAGTGGGAAAAATGCTCCTAATCGTAGGAAAAAGAGTACATTAAGATCATGTGAGTATGCTTCTGGATACTCCCCCTGAGTTAGACATAACTTCTAAATAAGAGAACTACAAGCGATTCAATTCAGATAATTTGCGCATACCGATTCCTTGGACAAACTTCTGGAAGGTTG
This sequence comes from Cotoneaster glaucophyllus, assembly GCA_036320875.1. Classification (NCBI taxonomy): domain Eukaryota; kingdom Viridiplantae; phylum Streptophyta; class Magnoliopsida; order Rosales; family Rosaceae; genus Cotoneaster; species Cotoneaster glaucophyllus. The sequence continues at coordinate 25,715,460 of CM070066.1, read as the reverse complement.
ACTTCGGCAGTGACGTCGTGTAGAGGTCGGCAAGGTTGTCTGGGATCGGCTTGCATGACTTCAAATCTCCTGATGCTTTGCTGATGTAGATGTAGACGCAATATGTCTTGGCGTTGGCTTCGTTGATGTATCATGGCTTGGTCGGGTTTATACATATGGCATAGTCTTCATGGATCGTCGTTGGGACTCAACGATGGATGAAAACATAGCAAGTACTTCGAATATGCTCAACAAGAACTCCTAACCATGTCTCACGTGTGGCGTAGTGAAGTGAGGTGAGTCTTGGAACGATTCGAAGATTTCGCAACTAAGGTCATATCGTGGACCTTCAAGATATTGCGATATCCTTAATGGTAGAGACATAACCATTCGGGGATTTTTGCCTTGTGCGGGTTTGATAAGTAACCTGCGTCAGCATAACAACAAGGCAAGCATCATTTCGAGGATCAGGGGGTTGGATCTGCTCAAGATGCGTTGGGATTTGATTTGCCCAAATTTGTAGTACCTTCAGGGAACGTCTTTAATACCAATTCAATGGTTGCGTGTAGGCGCGGTGCTGCATCTTTACCAAGATCAACAGCGAAGGAGATGTCCTGTCTAAATGCAATGAGCTAAGTACAACGAAGCGCAAAGTAGAACTTAGATATGGAATTTCGGATCCCATAGCCTCTTCAAGAGTCTCATTTGCATATAACGTATGGACGATCAAAGGTATACTCAAAGGTAACACATTCGGGGTGTAGTTCGACTGGTAGACCAAAATACCGTCAGAACGATGCTTCAACTTCAGGTCAAGGCATAAACGAGTTTTCCTAAGATCCTTCATCTCTAATTCCATCTTCAGGTGCGAGGCAGTTTTCTCATGCTCTTCCAGAGTCTTAGTGAGATTCGTGTTAACGACATAAACTGTAACTCTAGCAATTTGGAATAAGACTTCATAGTTTAACACGCAAGGGCATAATTCATATCCCTGACTGATCAAATTATCACGTAGACGGGTATACCACATCCGTCGGATTTTTCAATCCATAAGTGAACGCCTCAAAACGAGTTAAGAGGGTGTTCCATGGTTCTGGAACTATTTGAGTCAGTCCATGTAATTCTTACATGTCAATCTCCGTATCTTATATCCCCATGGAGAAATACTAACCATTTTTCATAATGCTGCTATCAATCACAGGACGTTTGAGAGAAACCTTGCGCCTTAAAGCGTGCATCATATCGCACTATTTCATTCATCTCATAACGCTTCCTTTCCCACTCATAACACAATAAGGTTACCTTGGGCAGTGTAGGAACTACGGGTCCAATACACACTTTGGTAAGGAATTTGACCTAGATTGTAGTTTCAGTTGTCCAATCAGTTCTACGTTGTCACTTAATCAACGGAACACGGTTCGATATCGTCGCTTTTCATTTATGTCGGTAGCTACCATATAAGTGAAAACATCATCGATGATAATCTCATTTCAATTCCATTTAGCTCACCCAAACTAGTATACTGGACCAAGAACTTCATGTCTTGGGAGTAATCCGGATTAATCTCATGAGATGGAAATGATTTGAGACAGCGATCGAGTTCAGATTCAATGTTGTGCCTTGTCTTCCTCTTCCAGGGAAGTGAATCCTACGAACCGAATGATCTGTCGTGCTCCAGGCCAAGACAGATTGATTGGCTATCCGCCGGTGTACCGGACCGTCCAACAGGGGCGTCCAAACCGTCCAACAGGGGCGGCACACCCTCCAGGGATGTTGACTCGACGTCCGTTAAGTACGTCTATCCTTGCAGGCATGTTTGCAGCTGGTATATGATCTCGTCACTTTAGCTAGATCAGAGGAATGCGTCTGGAGCAACATTCTGAAATCTAGAATTCATCGCACTTGCTTATCACACTTGTGCGGTATGGGGATCGAGATGAGACATAGTGGGCAACGTCCACGTAAATTCGCGTCGTTCTACAGGAACGTTGACGTTCTTATCTCCCCCTAACGGCGGGAAGACTGTCTCATTAAAGTGACAACCCGCAAATGAGCGGTAAAGAGATTGCGTGCAAGGGCTCGAAAAGAGCTAGTGTGAAGGAGAATCATGATTGACAAAAGATACACATCCTTCTTTGAGGACCCATGGTGGTACGTTGCGGCGGCGCAACTTGGCACATGGAATGCACACCCAAATGCGTAAATACGAAAATCGTCAGGTTCGTACCCAGTAACCAACTGTAACGTCATATAGGTTGGGTGGCAATGGGCCTCAAGGCGGACCAATTCATCACTGCGTACAAGGATTGCATAGCCCTAGGCAGAAACCGAAAACTTGGTACGTTTACCAAAATTCGGGCGATCATTTAAATTGCGCTTTATGATCACTTAGGCGAGGCTATTTGGGGTGAACATGGGAATTCGATGTTCAATTATAAACCCAAAACGACATGCAATACTTTATCGAAAACTGTCGATGTAAACTCTCCGACATTATCCAGTCTCCCGGACCTTAAGGGATAAGTAGGGTGGTGAGCCCTTAATCGGCCAGAGGGTTTAGCAGTAATGTGTGTGGACAAACATGTGACCAGTTTGTCGATTCATCAACCAAAACCATAAGTCTTTATATGGTCCGCATTTTGGTTGGATTAGTCCACGTATATTCCCTTGAATCCACTGTGAAAAGAGAGTCGTTTCGTATCTTTGCAAGGGATGATTTATAAAATCGAATTTCCCTAATGAGCATGCTTGGCAAAGTGTGCTTGTAGGCACAATATCCTTACTTCGGGTAAGGAGATGCATTAGAGCATCGTTGGTCGACCTAAGTGTCCCAAAAGGTCGTGCCAAAGCAAGTAAACTGCTCAATCACCTAGCCCTAGGTCGGCCACATATGGCGTGTGCCCCAGTTGGGGGACAACCCATTGGCCCCAAATCAAAGCTTCAGGCTCATTTTTGGTGGTGGTGCAAAGATATTTCACTCTATTTTCTTCAGTGGTTTCATTTATGATCATTGTCAACTCGAATATCCTTAAAAACTCAACATCAGGGAGAATTTAAGGTCCCTTAAATGGTGATTCAGTACCATTCATACAACGAGGAGCGTGCCATTGCTCTTAATCAGGTTGGATAGACCTGAAGTCGTTGTTAGAGATGTGATTTAGGTGTAAAGTTAGTGTGCGTAGTACGCATTCATCCAGACAACTAACTTTCCCACATTCCAACCTAATCACGTGTTTAATTGAATCGGTCACATGTACTAAGAAACATGATTCAATTAACTCATATTCGAGGACAATATCAATAAGATTATCCATAAGTAAAACATACACCAAACTTGAATCCAAGAACATAGAAAGATGTTCACAAAGTAAGCAAAGTTACTAGGTGGATTCGGCCAAAAGGCCATCCATGTCAAAATTTTGTACTTCCAACAATGTTTGGTGGAGCAAAATTAGTCTCACATATTGACTACTAGAATGGTACTCCTCAACGACATTGGTATAGGCACGAACAGGTGCATAACCAACGATCTATTCCATCGAGACGGAAGTAGATTCTGCAGGGTTAAGGTTGGGAATACTATCCCTTATTCTTGAAGTTTTAGGTCTTAGGTACCAAGGATCATGCTTCGGGCATGATGCCACACTTTGGTAGGCCCTGATTCTACCATATGTTGTAAAAACAAACTCGAAATTGGATTTATGAGAGAAACAGACCCAAACTTGGGTTTAGTAGGCTTTGACCGAACTGGGTTGAGCCATTTGGTAGACTCCAGCCGAACTGGGTCCATACCTTTCTCTCGTTTGTGGTAGTAATCAGATCCGAGAATTTGGTAAACTTCCGCTTTCTACACTGCTGCTTCAAGAGCGAGTTAGAGACATGGAAGGACGAGAAAAGTATTCTCCAGTCAAAATTCAATCGAATTTATAAACTTCAGAATTGTACTCATTCATGGATGTAATCATGGTGTGCTTCAGGCAATGTCTTTCATGATTAGACAGTCCGTAGGTGCGAGCCAAATAGCCATGGAATCCTTGATCGGGAGGTCTTTCCATTTGTAATGCTTCGGGCATAAGTCTTTGAGTGAAGATCATGGCGGAGGCTTATTCAGCTCTTCCATGCCATTGTTGGCTTCAATGGTGTCTCAGCTTCTTAATAGTCAAAGGGAGATTCACATCTTGTACCCCACATTAAGTGGTTTCTATGGGAAACATCCAAATCAGGAAAATCGAACTTGTGACAGTTCAACAATCCACTGATTTGGAGGGAACAAGATTGTGATTGGTGCTATGGGAATGAAACATCCATAGGCATCAACATTCGATGTCTAAGACATGGTTTTCATGAAAATCGTCGGGTTTTCATGGGTGTATTTTTTATGAAAACTTCGGGTTTCAAAGGCACTAAATTTGAAACTACAGGTTCGATTTAGTTTATGAACATGTAGTTCATAAAAGAGAGGTTCTTGCAAGAAACACATAATGCAATATACTAACTTAGTGTAGTGGATTTGAGTTGTCTTCGGGAACTCAAGTGTGAGAGCTTCGTTACTACGAAAGTATGTGACGGTTCAAAGTATAAAGAGAAATTATTGAATCGTTAATGTCCAAAAGTGATCTTCAGGTCAATAATTTTGGATTCATTATCAGATTAATGGACTGCATGTCACTTTTAATTAATTCAATAAATCGGGCCATACAGGGTTGATTGTAGAAGCAAAATAATATTAGTATAATATTATTGGATCGAAATCAAAGCTCCAAAAATAATTTGGGCTTGTGCCGTGGGGTGTGGGAAGGCACGGGGTGCCTTAAGAGGTCACGGCAGGGCCTGGGGAAAGGCCTGGGAGCATGGCTGCAGGCCACGGGGGAAAGGGGGCTTCCAGCCGAAGCTGGGTGCAAAAGGCCCAGTCCGAGGGCTGGCATGATGCAGGTTGCGCGGGAGGCCCAGCGAAGCTGGCCATGCGTGCGTGTGTGCATGCTTGTGCCTCGCGTGAAGGAGCCCAGCCAAAGAAAAGCTGGCGTTTGTGCGAGCAATGCCCAGCCGAAGGCTGGCAGATGGATGCGGGCCAGTGTGGCCGAGGGCTGCAGGCCCAGTGAAAAAAGCAAAGCATGCCGAGGCCTGCTGTTGCTTGCGCGGCGCAGGAAGGGTGCAGTGCACCCATTCCGATTTTCCCCTTCTTTTTTTTTCAATTCCCTTAGGGTTTTAGGAAAAAACCCTAACTTGCTTCTAATTTATTTTTATACTTTGACTCACAAATTCCACATAACAATTTAATTGTGTGATGCATGAAACAAATATATATATGAATTTGTGAATATATATATCGGAAGGAAAATGTAAACATAGGGGGTTCATGCATCATGGGGAATGTTTTCATGCTTCATGGGTCGTTTCAAATATCTTACTTTATTTTAAGCGTACCTGAGTAGCAGAAAACAACAAAAGCCTTTGAATTTGTAAAAGTTCCTTCGCAGAAAGCCGGAATAGCATCTCCAATGCATTGTATCACGTTCAACATAGAAAAATTAAATTGAATCAATAGCATGTAGATCAATTTAAAATAATAATAAATTAATCATACAAAGAATGATCAAAACGTAATACTCCCCTGATTGAAGAATAAACTCTCTTTAGCGCAGCGTCAAGAGCGTGCTGATAACGTGTTGTAGGCATAATTTACTGAAACAATTATGGAGGCCAAAAGAGAGAGAGGGTGCGGCAAGATTGAGAGAGAAGAGAGAGATGTGTAATTGTGGGTGTGTGTTATCTCACCCCATTGTGCCTTTATTTATAGTAGTAGGGAAGGGTAATTACTTACCCTTTAGGATTACAACATTTAATAGATAATCTACTCCTAATAGGAATATAAGATACATTCCCATATTTACTAGGATTTACACAATCACATTCCTATTCTAATAGGACTGCAACAATGACAACAATAATAATATAAAATAATTGAAAATCAGTTTAATATTTTACTGGTGCGATCATCTATAACTCTGTTCATTCGACGATGTCGATTGCACATACTAATAAAATAGTATTGGATCCAAACAGAATGTGATCTCTTATGGATTAAATTCGTTGAGAACTAAAAATAAGAGAAACAAGTTCTAGACAAGATAAAGCATTTTTTTTGTTTTTGTTTTTTAAAGATGTGAGAAAAAAAGATGCAACTTATCATGGAATAATAAGATTCTTCACTTTATCGTTTTACTAAAGTTTACGTAATACGGAAGAGAGTTGGAGACGGACGGCACCCCAACGGGATCCTCTCCGGATTCTTTTGGTGGGATCATGAGAATTCGTGAATCGTGTCTATTTATCGTCGTACGGTCAGTTTTTGTTAGGTACCCCAACGAGATCTTCTTCGGATTCTTTTGGTGAGAATCCTGAGAATTCGTGAATTGTGTCTATTTATTGTACATGGTGTGGTGAGTTTTTGTTAGGTATTGTTTGTGTTTAATTTTAAATAAAAATATTTAAAATAATTTATGTTCACTGATTCCTAAGATCCTTACAAAGAGGATCCAGATTCGACAACACCAATATCATATACTATATTTGGATAATGCTTGGAAGATCAAATTTTTTAAATTTAATTTGTAAATTAAATGATCTGGTTGTTTATAGTTAGATTATCACTTAAATATTGATCAACGTGCTTATTTTCTAGGGAACTTTAACGAAAAGCTCATGGTACTGTTCACTTTAACAAAAAACCACATTTTTACACTAAAAAATCAATCATGGTACTATTCACTTTACCTTTTATTTTGTCCTTATCGTTAAAACTCAAAGTTTTCAAGCCATTTTTATTAGTTTTCCTTATTTTCTATTTGTGGCATATTATTGGTTTGTAAATTTGGTTTTATATTTATGGCCTAATTGGTTTATTAATCCTCATGTTGATAGGATAGTTGGAAGATACTCAATGTAGGAAAAAAAAATTAGTGTTTAAACCCATGTGGTGAAGTCATTTAGGATTTAAGTCCAAAATTGAAAATTCAGATTTCGTTAATTATTAGCACATAAACCACACATATTAGACTAAAACGAAACTCTCTGCTAATTGTTAGCACATGAAGCACTCTTAGCTAATTGTTAACACATAAAACTTACACGTTAGACTAACTTTATCACTAACTTTATATTTTCATATACGTGCCTCATGTGCTAACAAGAGGAGTTGACGAATCCTAATTCTTTTTTATCACATGATCGATCTTCTAACTATCTTACCATAAGGACTATTAATCCAATTAAGGCTCTATTTATGTATTCCTCGAAATTACTAACCCGCGAGAAACCAGAAAACTGAGAAAAAAAAGAACAAAAAACAAAAAACAAAAATTTGGTCACCGTCACCGTCATCGTCACTGTCGTTATTACACCTCATCAAAATCAAAACTCAAAGGCAATCTTCTTGTGAAAAATCATGAGGGTTCGACCTACCAGCCGCCCCAATTCCAAACGCGCCGTTTCACCCTCCTAAATTCCCCTCCCCAAACCCAAATTCCACAAATTCTCTCAATTCCGAATTCGTCCGCCGCTGCTGCTGTCGTCGTGTTCGTAGTCGGCGGCCATGTTTCCGTGGAACATCGCGAAGTCGGCGGAGGCGATGTTCTCGCGGTGGGCCGTGAAGAGAGTATGCAAGTTCCTGTTGAAGAAGAAGTTGGGGCAGTTCATATTGGGCGACATCGACGCCGACCAACTAGATGTCCAGCTCTCCGAGGGCACCATTCAGCTCAACGACCTCGCGCTTAACGTCGATTTTCTTAATCAGAATGTACGTACGCACGCTTTTCTTTGTTTGGTTTTGGTATTAACTCGTGTTTGGCTGCCGAGAAAATAAAAGAAAAATACAGCGATGGTACCCTTGTATTTCTTTCTGTAAATATGAATTTTGCCCCACTTGAGGTGGCTGAAGTTTGAAACCCGAATTCGGTAGTCCTGGTTTGAAAATTGTTTAGGGATTTTGTGAGTTTTAAAATAATTCGATACGAAGCTGTGGTTTTGAAATATCCAGAATTCATGTTATAATGATAGGAATATGAATACTGCTTTTGTTAGCTGGATGTTATGTGAGTTTTCAATGTAGTCTCGGTTTGGAAATTGTTTAAGGATTTTGTGAGTTTTCAAATGATTCGACGCATAGCTGTGGTTATGAAATATTCAGAATTCATGTTATAATGATAAGAATATGAATACTGCTTTTTTTAACTGGATGTTATGTGAGTTTTCGATAACTGGGGTAACTTGCATATTAAGTTTTGGTGGATTTTAGAGAGCTTTTGTACTTTCGTTAACTGCGTCTTAAGTTTATACATGAAATGTTAATGTTTAATTGTTGTCTTATGGCCAACTTTTTTTTCCCCACAGTTCGGTGCAGCAGCATCGGTGATAATAAAAGAAGGATCTATTGGCTCCCTATTAGTTAGAATGCCTTGGAAGGGCAAAGGTTGTGAGGTTGAAGTGGATGAACTGGAGCTGGTGTTAAATCTGTGCGCAGAGAATAACACACCAGCTTGTGCCGAAAGTTGCAACCTGGATAAGGATGCCAACCCAGGGACGTTAGATGGTGACATGGCAGACGATGCTGAAAAATCTGCTTCCAGGGATGTGCATGAAGGTGTTAAAACAATTGCAAAGATGGTAAAGTGGTTTCTCACGAGCTTCCACGTAACGATAAAAAGGTTGATTGTTGCATTTGATCCTTGTTTAGAGAAGAATGGAATGACATTAGGGTGTTCCTCAACCTTGGTGCTTCGAATTTTAGAAACAGAATGTGGAACATGTGTTTCTGAAGATGATAGTCAAAATTCTGATGCAAGATTTGACAACTTTCTTGGGATTAGTCAATTGACCAACTTTGTCAAGTTTCAAGGAGCATCGCTTGAGCTGCTTCAAATGAATGATGCTGACAATCAAACATGCAGTCCGTGCCAGTCAGAAAGAACATTTGGCGAATTTTTTCCAGGGTGCCATCCACCGGGTGCCACCACTCCAATATTGGTTGGGAAAAGAGGGGGATTTTCAGGGAATATAAAATTAAGCATACCTTGGAAGAATGGGTCTTTAGACATTCGTAAAGTAGATGCAGATGTTTCTATTGAACCTTTAGAATTAAGATTTCAGCCCAGCACAACTAAATGGAGTTTACTTGCTTGGGAAAAATACAAAAATCTGGTGAAAGACAAGAGCAATCATAAGCCAGCAGATTCTGTTTATCTTGATTCAACATCTTATCTTGATTCAACATCTCACTGTATTTCACCAAGGTCTGTTTGTTTGACAATAGATAAGGTGAGGCCAAGTTGTGGTAGTTTTCCGACTGAATCATCTTCTTTTACCCTGCAAGAATCAGTGGCTGAACCTCTGCTGCCTGGGTCGCATCTTATATCAGATTGGGTACCCTTTTTCATCCATCAAAATAAAAAAGATGGTATTGAAGAACTTGATTTTGGCGCAAGGTTAGTATCATTCTGTTTTGCTATCAGTGTTTTTGTCGAGGAACCGCGGTTGACATAACTTTCAGAGACGTCTAGGGTTGTTTAGTTCATTCATATTGAGTATTTTGTTGTCACATTGAGTATTGCTGAACGGAACATTTCATGTTACAAACTTTATACATCTTATTTGTTTGCATCTCGTATTCTCATAGTCACTTTTTGGTCTTTTTGCAGTGTGGATCAGTTTTTTGAATGTTTTGATGGAATGAGAAGTTCCCAATCAGCATTAGGTAACAGTGGGATGTGGAACTGGACATGTTCTGTTTTCACTGCTATCACAGCTGCATCGAGCCTTGCTTCTGGATCTTTGCATGTTCTACCTGGTGAGTGCAATATGAACCCTATCAACCTAGAAGTTTTAAAGTAAATTACTTCATTGCATATCTATTTTAAATTTTTTTGGGTAAATTATTAATATATATAAAAAACTGAATCAATAATCATTGAAATGTCAGGAATATTTGTGGTGTCAAGTTGTTGTACCCAGGTTGTTGAACTCAGTTTGAAACTTTGCCTAAAATAGACTGTATGTGTTAATTGCTTTTAGATATAGGATATCTTACATTTCCATTCAGGATGAGCATGAAAGAAAGTTAAAAAATATGAGAAATATTGTTTATCTTCTGGAGATATACAAGCTCTTGATTTGTAGAGTCTTTAGATGTTACGGTCTCTGATATGCTAGTAAAGATTTCATACTGTGTATCTTTATTTCCTTCTAGACATTTGTCACTGGAATTTTTTTTTTTTTTAATCTCTCTACAGAGCAGCAGCATGTTGAAACAAATCTTAAAGCAGCTTTAGCTGGGATTTCTGTTGTCTTTTCATTTCAAGATGAAAAGCAGACGCATTTTTGTGATAATAAGGGGGTTGATTCAGATGTTCTGTACCTAGGTGCAGAATGCCGAGACATCCTTCTTGTTACGCAGGTAATACCTGTGCTTGGGGTACATTTTAGATTTGGAGTTTGATGTCTATGATTTATACCTGTTATTTGGTTCTACGTGATTGTCAGCAACACTAACTTGAAACATCTGATAAGGTCCGCAGGTATGCCCTCAAGAGATAAGGTTCAAAGGAACAATGGAGTATATCGAGGTTGCTAATTACTCAAGTTATAAAGAAGATACCTCTGAGTTTGGCTTTCAAAGGTCTAATAGCAATATTAACAGCCATACTCTTTCGGTTCAACATCTTCAAGCTGATGTTCAAAGTGTTCTTCCACTGCTTCCCGCATCTTTTGAAGATACAGTTGTAGAGGTTCCATTTGGGTATAAGGATGTAGTCAGAACTACATTGCTTAAAACTTCAGGTGTTACTCACTGTCAGTTTACTGTGAGTTCTAGTACTTCAAATGGGAGTTTATGCGGGACATCATTTTCACTGAAACTGCCACATTTTGTTTTTTGGGTGGACTTCCCTTTGCTAAATATGCTGTTAGAACTGTCTAATGAAGTGGGAAAGCCTGTCAAAACAAACGGCAATGAGACTGAGTTTTCTTCTGAGTCCTCTAATAAGAAGCATGGATCATCTCATGGGGATCTTAGAAGATCTTCTAGTCGTGTTAAGACCTTGTCTTCAACAGAAACTCTGCGAGGTGATATATTGATTCCCAATGCAAGGATAATTCTCTGTTTTCATGACAAAGGTGGTAAAGATGTTAGAAGAGACTTCTCTTCCTGGGATCAGTTTATTGCTCTTGAGTTTTCTTCACCAACAAATTTTAACAAAGGTGTTCAAGACCATGGCCCAACTTTAGATGCAAGGTCAGAGAAAATGTATTTTTCAACAGCCACACGTGCTTTACATTTGAATGTTGGTAATCTGGACATTTTCCTCGTCAGTCCTGCAAGTAAGGATAATGCTGGGATCAGCTCTGGAAACATGCAGAGGCATACATTTGCTGCAAAAAAAATAATGTCCGCCAGCAACAGTACGGGCCGTCTATCTGTTATTAGTATGCTTTGGCAGGAGGGTTATATGACTGGCCCTTGGATAGCAAAGAAAGCCAAGTGCTTAGCTGGTTTTGAGGAATCAAGGAGAATTTCTAAATTTGCCGGTAAAGATCATGAATTTGCTTCAGTATCGACTGTTAAAGATCTGCAAGATTTGAATTCTCAAACTCAACAGGAGATTATCTTGAGCTCCGCGTTTTCCCTACATGTTTCTCTACCCTCTGTTTCAATAAATTTGGACTATTCTCAATATAAAGGTTTATATTGTCTATTAGATCAAATGTTAAATGACTTAAACTCATACTGTGATTCAGTCAATTTTAAGGAAGCATCTTCCGCGTCCCAGACATCTATCCTTGTTAGCTGTGATTCTGTTGAAATTTTGATTAGCCTGGATGTGAAGGAGATTGTCAAAAGCTCAATACAGAGTGAACTTCCTGGGTCGTGGCATCAGCTGAAACTAATAATTCATAAGCTAGATATGCTGTCTGTCTCCAATATTGGAGGTATATCAGGTGCCAATTTTTTCTGGCTGGCCCATGGTGAAGGTAAATTGTGGGGTTCTATAACTGGTATTCCTGATCAGGAGTTTCTTCTGATTGCATGCAGCAACTCAACAATGAAACGTGGTGATGGAGGGGGCTCTAATGCATTATCCTCCAGGCTAGCTGGTTCTGATATTGTACATTTGTGGGATCCCAAAAGTTTTCATGGTTCTACATCTGTAACTGTCAGATGTGCCACAATTGTTGCATTAGGTGGTCGCTTGGATTGGGCAGATGCACTATGCTCTTTTTTCATTATTCCTTGTGAAAATGAAGCGGAAAAGTGTAACAAAAAGGATGAATTTAGTGCACCTCGCGGATCTTCCTTTGTTCTTAACTTGGTTGATACTGGATTAAGTTATGAGCCCTACCTCAAGAATGTGGTGGTCAGGAGTGAAACTTCAGATTCTGAGCCCAGTTCTTCATATGTCAAGGAAGAGACGGGTGAGGAACATGTTTCTTGTCTTTTGGCTGCATCTTCCTTGAATCTTTCAAACTCAACCAGGGCAGGCTCAGTAGAAAATGATTACAGAATAAGAGTGCAAGATCTTGGGCTTCTTCTCCATTTAATGTCAAAGCCTGAGGATGTTGGTGGCATTTATAGTGCAGTACATCTTCACAAGATTGGGTATGTTAAAGTTGCCAGGGAGGCATTGGTAGAAGCAACTTTGAGAACTAATTGTAATAGTGGCCTTCTCTGGGAGGTAGAATGTTCAAAATCTCACATCTATGTGGAAACTTGCCATGACACCATGTCCAGTCTGTTACGTTTAGCTGCCCAACTTCAACAGCTATTTGCCCCTGACATGGAGGAATCAGTCGTGCACTTGCAGACTAGATGGAATAAGGTACAGCAGGAACAAGAGAGCAGAGGTTTTCATGATGAAGCAAGGAACTGTGGTAGTGATCCTTTAGGAGCAACTTCTCAATTGCACACTTCTGGTGCAGTTACAGAGAGTGAAACCCGGTTGGTTGGGTTAATGGATGAGATATGTGATGATGCATTTCTCTCGGATAAGAATCAGACCTGCCATTCTGAGTCGCAAATTGGTATCTCATTTGATCAAGACCTTGGAGAGGCTCATTATTCCAGCATTGCAACTCCTGATATTCTTTCACTTGGTGCACCTTATGATGGGTCAGTGCCTGAAGCAGAGTTGGAAAGTAGTCAAACATCATTTCTACAAGAAGGTAATGTTCTGGAGTTAATAGAAGGGTATTGTTTATCTGATTTACGGCCTCCCTCTGAATTATCTGCCAACAGACAATCATCGAATGAGATTCTAAAATGCAAATCCAAGAATTTCATAAATGGAGATGTTGGAGGAGAGAGTAATGGATGGTATGGTACTTCCATTAGCATTTTAGAAAACCACATTCCTGAAGCATGTGAAAATAGTATGAAACAATCTGCCGAAGACAATCTTCCTTTTATTGAAGGTATAAAGTGCAATGATTTTGGAAAAGCCATTGGACGTGTACTTCTTAAGAACATTGATGTTAGGTGGAGAATGCTTTCTGGGTCAGACTGGCACGATTCTAGATCAACCGGTCAGCGATCAGTGGATTTTAGCGGAAGGGATGGTACTGTATGTTTAGAGCTTGCACTATCCGAAATGGAGTTTCAGTATGACATTTTTCCTGTCGGTGGAATCTGTGTATCTAAGCTCTCTCTTTCAGTTCAAGATTTTTATCTATATGACGGGAGCAAAGAGGCTCCTTGGAAATTGGTAAACCTGCTATGCTTTCACACAAAAATTTTACTTTTTGTGCTTTACAGAGTTGATTAATTATTTATCTTTTTTGTTTGGAAGGTACTCGGATATTATCATTCAAAGGACCGACCTCGAAAATCATCTTCGAAAGCATTCAAGCTGGACTTAGAATCTGTCAGACCAGATCCTTTAACTCCTCTTGAAGAGTATCGGTATTCCTTCTGCTTTATATTATAATTAGTGTATGGTTAAGTTGGTTGTACAAATCTGCTTAGGAATGATGGTGATTTAACAGTATTATTCGAGTCTTGGTTCTTATATTATTTCCTTGTAGGTTACGTGTTGCACTCCTTCCCATGCTATTGCATCTTCATCAGTCCCAACTTGATTTTCTCATTAACTTCTTTGCGGCAAAGAGCTCTTCAACTGATCATTCTCCGGGTGGTCATCAAGATGCTGATGGTTCAAAAGTCTTGCCAGTAAAAAGTAATGATCTTGCAGGGCATACCATTGAAGAGGAGGCATTTCTTCCTTATTTTCAGGCAAGTTGTTTCCTCGTCCTCCCTGGTGTGCTTTGAGTTTTAGCTTTCAACCTAGTTACAACTTTATGTGTGTTTGCATGGGAAATATCAGTCTTGCTTCATTAAGTCTTTTCCCAGTAAAATGGGTCATTTGCATGCTTCTTTTTTTGAGACTGCTGGGGTCCTCAAACATGTATTACCTCAGGGCATGTTCAAAGCCAATCTCCATTATAATGATTATATCCTCTCTTCAAGAGGGAATAAAAAGGAATGGGAAACTAGAGAAATACAAACGAAAGAGTGGTATCAAATTTTTCTGGATGGATTAGAGAAACAGTCAATGAAACTCATGGGATGATAGATCCTGAGAGAGCTGCCGTTCAGGTAGGAGGTGATGCTCATAAATCTCTATGCTCTTGTATGTGAATTATGTGAAGGGATGCACTATTTTGTCTCTTTTCAACTCACAGACAGCTCTATGTAGGCTGTGAGTTGATTGACACTGATTAGTTGATGGTTCCTTATTACACATGAGCATAGCAAAGCAGCTGACATCCAATTTGTTGTCTTTGCTACCTGTGCATTTCTAGGTTGCTCTGATTATGTCAACTTTCAGTATGTGGTTACATAATTTATTTCATTTTTAGAATTTATGCCTTGTGATTTTTCTAAACAATAATGTGAGAATACATATTCCAACTGCTTACATTTTCGTTTTTCCCCTTCAGAAGTTCGATATATGGCCTATTCTAGTTCGGGTTGACTACAGTCCCAGCCGTGTTGATCTGGCAGCATTGAGAGGCGGGAAGTATGTAGAACTTGTAAATCTTGTTCCATGGAAGGTAAATACTTTGCTTCTTATATTGAACATTATGAGGTTTTGTACAAGGATATGAAAAGGCTATACTTGATACTTATTTGTCCTCATATATCTGATTGTGAAAAGACACAAAATTTTTATATAGTTGTTATAGTGTCATGAAGGATACTATGCTTTGCTCCTGGTATTGCTTCCCATGATATTTTTTTGTTCTTCCATGTAAACCATGACTCCATGATTCTGCTGCTTCTGTTTGTTTGGCATTAGTCTTTCAACTTTTTCGTTTTTCCTATCCAGTATGCAAAGTTTAGCCATTTATCCAAAAAATTTAATGAGTCTTTATCGTTTTTGTCTTTAGGTTTATGCTTCTTATTGTCCTATCTGTTAACTTGAGTTCAAGAAGTTGGAGTTTTAGTTTTCATTTTCTTTTATAAAAAA
This sequence comes from Cotoneaster glaucophyllus, assembly GCA_036320875.1. NCBI lineage: Eukaryota > Viridiplantae > Streptophyta > Magnoliopsida > Rosales > Rosaceae > Cotoneaster > Cotoneaster glaucophyllus. The sequence continues at coordinate 25,699,969 of CM070066.1, read as the reverse complement.
GCTTGGAAAATTTATGGATTACCATATACTGGAGGTCTGAAATTCTGGAGTGAATAGAGTAAACAGAAAGGTTTCAATTAAGCCCACTCGATATAAATGCATATACCCCATGCACACACACAGGCAGATACATGTTTTTATAACTTAAAAAACTTCAATGAAGTGGGACATAACTTTAAAAAAAACTTCAAAGAAGTGCGATGTTTATTTAATGTGTAAGCCATTGACATTTTTCTTTTGTTACTCGGTGGTATTGTTCATCCTTGTTATGCTTCCCTTTCAAAATCTTGTTGTAATAGAAACTAAATTCTACTTGTGCTAGCGAGTTTAGTAGTCCAAACCCTGATATCTAATTATCTGATCTGTGCGTTCCATTGCATGCGTTTAAATTTTCTCTCATTGAAATTTACTGAGGAACTTATTGGCCATACTTTTCACAAATAAATTCAGGGCGTTGAGCTACAGCTTAAGCATGTTCATGCTGTTGGTATCTATGGATGGGGCAGTGTATGTGAGACAATTATAGGAGAGTGGCTAGAAGAGATTTCTCAAAATCAGGTTTTAGTGGCTTTACCCTTACTGTTTTGGAATTCTTTCCCCCTTCAAATGCTAGTGGATGTATAACAAGTTTTCTTTAATAATGTAGATTCATAAAATATTGAGAGGTCTTTCAACAATTCGGTCGTTGGTAGCAGTTAGTACTGGTGCAAGGAAGTTGGTTTCTTTGCCAATTGAGAGTTACAGGAAGGACAAAAAACTACTTAAGGGAATGCAAAGAGGTAAGTTGAGTTCATTCAATTGTTTTCCTTCTGTAACCTGTGCATGTCAGTTTTGGGCGTTTTTGTTTTAGTTGAAGTATTTAAAAACAAAAAAACAAAAGAAACAAAATATGTAGCTCTTAATTTTGATCGTTGACTCAAGGTTATATCTAACTTCAATGTCAATTAACTGAGTTTAGATAAATGAGTACTTACTGGTTATTCAGCAGTATATAAAGCCATGTTGTCACTTGTCACTGGTACATTGTCAATAGTTAAATATTTTTTGGTATCCATGATGGGGCTACTTGCTACCAGGTACAATTGCATTTCTTAGAAGTATTTCTCTTGAAGCTGTTGGACTCGGAGTACATTTGGCCGCCGGGGCATATGATATTTTGCTCCAAGCGGAATATTTACTTACAGGCATTCCTTCTGCGCCATGGTCTGTACCACATAAAATGAAAACCAACGTTCGATCTAATCAACCTATAGATGCTCAACAAGGAATTCATCAGGTGAAATTTCCAACCTTGGAAGTTGCTTGCAAATATTTGGAAATAGTTGTCCTAAATTCCCAATACTGCGGGGAGCTAAAAAATTAGTTCTTTCAAAATCTGAAATTTCAAGCCAGAGCTGTTCTGTTGGCTAAAAAGAAAATGATCCTGAAAACAAGTTAATTGTCTTTCTTTGATAGGCTTATGAAAGCCTTAGTGATGGCCTGGGGAAATCTGCTTCTGCCTTGATACGGACTCCTTTGAAAAAATACCAGCGTGGAGCTGGTGCAGGACCAGCTTTGGCAACTGCTGCTCGGGCAGTTCCTGCAGCTGCTATAGCTCCGGCTTCTGCTTGTGCTAGTGCTGTGCACTGCGCTCTTCTTGGCTTCAGAAATAGGTCAGTCTTGCATTTTTTATTTTGTTTTGTTTATTATGACAATAAAGAATATTTCATAATATATTTGACACATTGATTTCTAAAACCAAGATTTACTGTGGTGATCGTGTGTGCAGCCTTGATCCTGAGCGTAAGAAAGAGTCCATTGAGAAATATCTGGGTCCCCCTCAACCATGGGAACAAAACTAATGGTTCGAACGAATAAATTCTGATTAATACTGCCATCTTTCAGCGGAATATTTATTGCATATCCATCACATTGCACATCCCAGATTGGTAGCTTACTTTATGTTTGTTGTTCTTTTATTACTGTAGGTGATTAAACTCACGACTGAAATCTTGAACTTCCTGTATTCCTGGAGAAGAGGAGATCGGTAACGTGCCATCTATTCTTGCATTTAACATTTGTTGGTGAGTTGAACTTTCTGTCCATATTAAATAAAATTTTTGCAAAACACGTATGTGTGATTTGTGTGTTTGTGTCTCTCAAATCGGGTGTTAATTATGAAAAGTAATAATGTCAGTTGCTCATGACTAAGCCTTTATAATTATAATTTCCGATCGCCTTTGTTAGATAACGTGAAACAGAGAAACTGGTCTGTAGCTATTAGCTGCCGAGGCACCCATTGTTATGGACAAGATATCTTTAACTTAGCATGAACCTGGACGGATAATCTGTTGTCTATATGATTTCTATTTTTCATAAATGTGGTTTGATTTACAAGGTAGTTACGTGCAGTCTAACGGTTGCAGGTGTACAGGTACTGGAACTATTTACCGGATTCTTTCCATCGGAACAAGACCATCTGGTAGTTCTGTACAACATGTAAATTTCCAAATAGTGCTCATAATTCTTAGCATACCCCAACAGACGTTGTAGATATAATGTCCGATTGGCTTAGTTAGGAATTCTTTTAAAAGGCATCATCATCAAGTGTATGTTGCTTTGTGTTCGTTGTAAATATTTATTCAAATATTGTTTCTCAATGGGCAAGGTTGCTAGTCAGGAAGATTTGTTGTGCCCTTGTGGATCATCTCCTTTTAATCCTTTTCTTGGTTTTTTTTTAAGGGTGTCCCTATTTTGTTTATTCAGCTATTCGTACGTTTGTCCCGAGAAAGAACTAACTAGGGGTGGGCAAACGGGTAGAGAACCCGCGGATCGGGTTGGGTAATCAAGGTTCGGGGCGGGGCTTTGTTATTTAAGAGGGGCGCCGGGGGGGCTTCCCGGGGGAGTAGTGTGGGACTTGGGAAGGGAGGGACTAAGTAAGAGAGTATTGGATAATTGTTGATCTATCCCAATCCTCTCTATCTCCCCATACGACATCATCGAAACCTAGACCATCGATCCATCATCGTCACTCCATCACCGTCGCAGCGACCACCACCACCCCATCATCGGCATCTAGATCTCTGGTTAACCGATCATCATCATCACCTCCATCATCGACGGCACCAACCATCTCGATTCTTGGACATCATCACTAATCTTGATTCCTCGACGACAGCATCATCGTAGCTACCAACAACACCGTCGTCGCTACCAACATCACCCCATCACTTTCTTGAATAGTAGAAATGGATTTGCCCTATTTATTTTTAAATGAAATCAAAATTGATTGCAGGAAGGCTTGTGGAGTCGTGACAGCTATGGGAATAAGACTAAATAGGCAGGCAAGTTGGAGATCTAGTAGCATATGCTGGTCAGCAAATGAGCTCATATGCGGAAGAGCATATCCTTCCTGCAAACAAAGCTTTGATGAGGAAGACGACCTCAACAAGGTCGTCCCACCTGTGCTGACAAATAAACTCGGCCCGAATAGGCCCGTATCATACAAGCTGGGTAAGGTTCTGTTATAAATTCAAAAATCTCAAAACCCAACTTAGCCCGCCCCGTTTCATTTTTAACCGGTTCCAATTCGGTTCTTTCAAATTTGGGCCCGACCCGGTCCGTGCCCAGCCCTAGAACTAACAGCTGCAAATATCTTTGGTAATTACGTGTTTGACAAATTAGCGATTTGATTTCCTCCCGACACTTCCTCACCCTCTTTAGTTGCAGCTCCTGAACCAAAGTATTATCCATGACATATCTGCACTTAGGGCGAGGGAGTAATGGGAATCGAACTCCGAGGTTCATCCTTAATAAAAGTATGCCTAATTTTGTGTTGATTGATTAGTGCTAAGGGTATGGTTGGACAAGGGTTCTACAAGAATCATGGAATTAATGTCCTTACAAAAGTAGGCAGGAGTATGGCTGGAAAAAAATATCGAATTTTCCAAATTGTACCGATTTAGTCCGAAACCAAACTCAAAAAGGCCCCAACCGAAAATCCGAACTGCATGGAACTCGAAACCGAACTGATCTCGAAAAATTTGGTATGGGATTCGGGATCCCATATACATTATTCGGTAATATCAAACCGGACCGAAACATATTTTATAATATATATATATATATATATATATATATATAATTTTAAATTAGATTTAAGAATTATGTGGACCGTTGGATTGATCGAGATTTAATACGAACCGTCGGATTGATTGATTAGTGCTAGGGGTTTGGATGTGAGCATGAATCTGAGTTATTTAGAATTTCAGAACGAAATTGCACTTGGGAGTTGAATTTATGAGCATGAATCTAAGTTATTTATAATTCTCCATTTGGAGGCTGAATTTAAGTAAAAAGTTATTGAGATTGCTGTATTTGGGTGTTAAATCTTAATCGATCCTAAATATTGTTGCTCCTCATCACCTTGAATTTAGGATTTCTGCACTTGAATTTTCTTCACACTCTTGTTGCTCAAGACCCCAGTCTCAAAGCGTACCGAAATACTGATTTTTTTTCAAACTTCCGAAATTCGGGAATACTGAAATTTTGGTTTGGATTGGTTCGATTTCTCGTTCCGAAGGTATTGGTTCAAGAATCAGTATGACATATGGAGATGATTTTCACACCTTCTTTTTAGTCATCAGATTAAATAAATCTAACAAAAACAATGGTTAGGATTGAACATGATTACGTGAGAGGCTAAAAAAGATGTGTGTTAGATTAAAAAGAGTGTTTATCATTTTTCTTAATAATATATAATTTGTGTTTCGACCCACCCGTTTAATCCAAATATGACATGCTTTAGACCAGTGGCGAAGCCAGGAATTGACGGGGGGAGGGGCGAAGCTAAAAGATTGCAAGGTTCAAAAGAATAGCAACAACCAAATCCTTTTATATAGTAATGTCTTTTATAATTTATCAATACAAACAAATTACAATTGTTGCCGGCGATGTTTTATATCATGAAAACGTCGCATAATAGGTTTCATATCAATACAAACAAATTACAATTGTCTGCAGGAAGATTAGCCAATATTTCATCCAACTCAGTGGCCTCACTTTGTTGTGAACTACTCGGAATATTTGAAGGAGGAGGATGATTACTTGAAATATTTGAAGGAGAAGAACTACTTGAAATGTTTGAATGAGGATTTAAGTATTGTTTCTTATAGTATCGTTCCATTATGTAACTGTAAAATGGAAAGAAAAAAAAATTCTTACTCTTAATCCTAAAGTAGACTATATTATTATGCGTAATAACTAATCTAACCAACCATTCAATTAATCAATACCAATAAGCATACAAATTATTCAATAAATAAATATTCAATTCAACTAATCATATCAATAATCATAGAATCATATCAATAATCAATAAATAATAAACATTAACATATGATTCATACCAATTAAATAAAATTCGTATTAAATAATTAATTAGAATTAAGGATTAGGGATTATAAATTTAGGGATCTAAAAATTTAGCTTTGAAGGGTGGAAGCCGGCGGCTCAACAGCGGGAGAGTGACTGGAGTGAGCCTGGCCGGTGACGACAGCAAAACCAACTGAAACATGAATTAAAAATTTGGGGGGCAGGGCAGCTTTGGTATCTGTCTCTGATTGGATGGGAATTGGGAAAGGTTGAAAGAAAAGGGGGACATTGGCTCTGATACACGAAAAGGACTGAGGGAATGGGGGATACATATATTATCATTTTTAGTTTTTTTACAAACATACGAAACGCACCGTTTTGTTTTAGTTTTTAAAATTTTTTTTTGTCACCAGGACCAAAACGACGTCGTTTTGGCCTGGATATTTGAAAAAAAAAAAGGAAATCTGCTGCTCTGTGCAGCAGAACCAGATGCCGGAGGGATGAACCAGTCGAGTTTTCCGACGAGGGGAGAGGCTGAACCCAGAGCTCCAGTCGTGTTTTCCGGCCAGGGGAGTGGCGGCCGCCACTCCTCGCCCTCACGTGACTTCGCCACTGCTTTAGACCTACTCCAACTCTTGACCTAAGACTCAAATTTTACGTTCTAACCCTATCCCGACTTGCTCCAACTCTTTTGGGCCAAATTTGAGTTAAAAAAACTCATTTGTGAGACATATTTAGGCCATAATCTCCCCGGCTTAGTGACCGCCATATAAGTGTACTTTTTTTTAGTTTTATATTTGTAAATTCATTAAATCCGACGGTTAAGATCTAATATGATCAAATCCAACGGTAAGAAAAAAAGATCTAATGGTCCAATTTAAATCAAACGGCTAAAATAATTTAAAAAAAATAAAAATTCTTTCATGTGTTTGATATTCTTTCATAGTGTTCTACAAGTCTTATGGTGTTGGTTTAGTGATGTTTCAATATTTAACGGAATCTAAATATTTTTTGGTTAAAATGTTCATAAATTTAAGTTAGGATAGTCTACATAATTATTTTTCTTTTAAAAAATTAAATCAAGAATAAAAATTATCCTAAATTCATTCTTTAATAATCTCGAGTTAAAAGTTTAATCCAGAAGGATTGGAGCAGAAAAATTGTTTCTGGGTTAAAAATTTTAGATTTTAACCTAAAGATTGGAGATGGTCTTAACATAAGTGTGGAAGCCAATTAACTCGTTTACGACCATATAACCTATATAACGCGGGATAATTTGTTTCAACTGAATGCGGAAAGATAAGTTTAGTATATGGGTGACACTTAATAGTTAATACTACAGTTTAGTGCTATTCCTCTCTTTTTGTAACTTGAAAGTAAGATTTTAGGTTCAAATCACGTGATATGGATACCAATTTATTCCTCCACGACAGCTGTATTTGTTCTTATCTCTTCGGTTGTACTATGTTGCTGGATCCTTTCCCAAGTGGAAGGATCCCAACTTCTGGGGCTCTAGATGGCTGAGATTGATCCCTGAAAAATAGGATCTCTCCGAGCCCTCTATATGCTAGGGTTTGATGAATGAAAATATAAATGAATTACTCTCTCTTTACCTTCTCTGTGCGGTTTTGTTCTTCAATTTCCAGATTTCTAAAACCAAGCTTTCTTACAAAAATTAACTCTAAAGATCATAGTCTGGTACCATTTCAACATCTGTTCCATGTCTAGTGGCGGAGCCACTAAAGGACAAGAGTAGTCATGGGTCTATCCTGCAATTTTTTTTTTCCCTTTTCTATGTATAAGATATATAATAATCTCCTTTTATTTCTGGTAAGTTTAGTTGCAATCTTGAAGTTCATGGATTTGGGATTCTCTTGTTCTAGTTATAATGATGTAGCTTCTTCTACTTGTTAATTACTTCACGTTCATCTTTAGGCAAAGGAGATTAATCCAGGTCGAAGTTTTCGAGCGCAGTAGCTGATCTAAATGTAAGGATTTATATTTACTACTTTTAAGCTAAGAATGTTGGGTGATATATACATTTTTTTTTGTTGGCTTGAACTTCTAATCCATCTGCTCTTAAATATTAGTTGGATTAAGTGACTATATGGTCGACGTGGTATGAAAATTGTAATCTACCTCTATCTTGCATATTAACCTAAGATGTCTCTCCATCTTAGTTGAGATAAATAAATAGAAATACAATCAATCTATACCGTATTTTACGCATTAAAAAATAAAGTTTCATATTTGTAAAAGACCCAACGTGATGTAAGACCCTGGCTCCGCTACTGTCCATGTCTTTCGTTAGGTCGAAAAAAAGATTCCAATGGATATGCTAACAAAACAAAATTTCATCACCTTCGAAAATGTGAGTTCTGGATGATTAGCTGCCCTTTCGAAAATGTATATGCAATAACTTGAGGAAGTTTAAGGTCTGAAACTCTATAATGGCATCAATAGTGGTATCAAGAAAAGTCAGAGCCAATAACTTCATTCCCTTTCAAGCTCTTCCAGTTTTATGCGACGAACGATGTTCACTGGGGTTCCTGGATCAAGAGCTTGCAGTATAAATTTTATCCCCAGTTTTCGCCTTACGGCTGTAATATCCCATCAAACCACACTCACTCTAATGTAGGAGAAATTTCTCAAAGTTCTTGGAACCCCACCTCATCATTGACACTTGAAGTACCACTCTAATCATATGGCGCCCCCGCTCCTCTAAAAGCCACATCATTTTATCTTTTCTAAAAAAATACTAAAATTAAAAAATGATTCTATGATACCTTTAATAAAAAAGAAAAAAAGAATGAAGGTATTGATACCATTTTATTACACTGTAAAGGTTAGTTTTTATACTTAGTCGTGATTGAATTACAATATAACAATGTTCTTTATTACCATTGATGTCCTATTGCAATATAGATGTAGGTTATTACTAGGAAACGTCATGAAATAGGACAATCGTGTTACACCATAATGTAGCTTCAACGTCTACGGTATGGTTATACTAGGAGACATCATGAAATTACACAACATCTTGATCGTGCCAGCAGAACGAAACATTCAACATCTAAAGTAAGGTTACACTATATCGTTCATTTACACTCTAAAATTAAATAATCATTGTAACGTTATATTATTACAAATAATGACGTTGGTATTATGTACCATAACAAGGTTGCCTTTTATAGCGTTGATGTCAAGTTACACTTCTAAGGAAGAATTATATGTAGTGAAAAAAGTCATGCATATCAACCTTTTGGTCATAATACCTCAAAGTGATATATGATCATACCATGTGAGTATAATTAACTCTGTCTTAACACGTGTCATTTTTTATAACCGCAGTAGGGTATATATGAGTCCAGTCAAGTCGAATATCATGGTGGTCAAGCTCGTCTTGAATGATTATTTCAAACTCGTTTCTATGTTTTGCACTATAAATTTCTGTAATGCTCAAACTCGTCTCGAATGATCATTTCAAACTTGCTCGGCTCAGCGCATTTGAAAACGAAAACAAAGGTAGACTTTATAAATGAGCTTGAACCTAATTTTTACTCAACTTAATGAATTTATTTATTTTTGTTTCCCAAAAGGTATAATTTATTATAGACGAATAGAAAGGTTTACATCTTACGCCAAAATATTAAATGGGAACTCAAGCCCAATATAGTCTTATACAAAAGAACGACCTTTCTTAATAAACTCAAAAATCTAATTGTGCACTTCTTACAAGTGTATTTTTCTTTATACATATAGAAAGTTTGAAGTACATAATGCAAATTTCAAAGTGCTAATAACAATTCCAAGAAAAAAAAGTTAAACATAATAATTATATGATACCCAACTTCCAAACCTTGTCGGAGACTTCAAATTATAGTGCAAAACAATTATTTTTTTCTTCTTCAAAATTATATGATTATTCTGGATTCTTTTTCTAAGAGGACAATAAATGGATTGGTAAAAAAGATAAAGGAACATGTAAGAGTCAAGTTTTAACGAATGAGCCTAGCTTGAACCAAAGTCAAGTTGTCTCATATAAAAACACAAGTTATTTATGAGCTTTATGAGCCAAACATACTAAAGCTCAAGCTTGACTCATTTTTCCAACTAGCCTAATATTTTGTTCAGCCTCAGCTCGTTTCACTTAGAAATCAAGCTCGAACGAGCCAAAAGGAAACCAAAAGGAAGCCGAACTCAAACCGTTGGAGTCGATTTACAGCCCTAAACCACAGGGATGATAAGAGCAATTCCGCCAAAGTTGCTATGCAGTCAAGTCCTTGCTTAAATCGTTGCTTGAACGTCAAGAGGTTTTGAAGTTCAAATAAAAAAAACTCAAAGAGATCCATCATCTTGTGACTCTTCCTTAAAGAGAATGGCGATTTGGTTGGCTGGAAAGTTCAGTAGCACCCACATTTGATCAATTCCCATGACATGAGGGCTTACAAGAAAGGGATGGCTATGTATTTATGCATCACAGGTTCCAAAGGTACCCCGATCATGAGGAAAATTGGTTTAAATGATCAAATCCAACTTCAATTGGTGAACTGATCAAAAGTTAAATATTCACAACATAGCGAAAAAAAATATAGATTTTATATATCGATAACATATTAAAAATTGATCATTTCAATAATAGAGATTACGATCATTTTCTCAAATTTCTCAATAAACTATTATATTCGGAAGATCAAATGAATAAACTATTATCATCTCAAATGAATATTCGGAAGATCAAAATCCATATATATATATATATATATATATATATAACAAAAGAAACCCGAATCAGATAGATCAAGACAATAGATTTAATTACATAAAAACTCATAGAACTCCTCCATCAACTGCAAACATTTGTACAAAATGGAACAGCCAAATATACTTTCTTGTTCGTCATCATCTTCTACTTCTCTGGAGGAGAGAGAGGATGAATATGCTGTCTAGAATTAAATGGAGAAAAAATAGAACTAGGAATTGCTAAGCCAAGCCCTAAAACTCATACAACTCCCCACAAAAACCACCCTAATATTAATATAACTAAAAAGTAAGCAGGAAATCAATTTTCCTTCCATAATGATACCAACTTTTGCATATCAGATTCCGTCGTCTCTACAACTGAACCCTCCAAATAGAAATTCCTGCAAAACCCCAAATCTTAAATTAGAGGTTTTTAATTAATTTCCATGTTACTTAGAAAAACCAAAGGGGGATCAAAACGAAAAAAGGAAAATTATTACCTAGCTTTCCTTGCTAATAAGCACAGCCTCATGAACAAACACAGGCCTCCTCTCTTCTGCAATCCTCTCCAACACCGAATGGCCTCTATCGCCTTTTTTCGCAACAATTTGAGCCCTCTTGAGCCCCAAACGCTCCTTCCACCTGCTCAAACTCTTTGTTGCCCTTGGCTGCACATCCCCATAATCTTCATCATCAACTAGTAGTTCATCTCTCAAAGTAGTAGTCTTGTTCCCTTGCTGGTTGTCGATACCATTATCCTTCAAGGGCAACAATGTGCCCTTGAATATGATCTCGTCTGCTGAGATCATTCCAAAGTTGTTCACGGAGAATTTGAAATCTGAAGAGACGGGCGCTTCTCGGTAGCTCAATTCGTGCTTGTTCGCTTCTTGAGTGTCTGCAAAGTCATTGGAGAAGGAGATTCTAGGATCCATTAGAGCTAACTAGACAGAAGTGTAGGAGTACTACTACTAATACTACTACTAGTGAGTGAAAAATGCAAAAGGGTTTTGTTGCTAATTATTAAACATGTTTAAGCCTGGCAATGGACGTTGAAAGGAAGCCCTAGTTATAAACCCTTTTTAAATCGATAGATTTACTTGTATACAGTTAGATTCCACATGGAGATGTTTGCATTTATATTAGGGAGACCTTGTTTTATGCGTACGTCTGGTAGACATCTCATGTTACTCAGATTTGTCACCTTTTAATAAAAAATGCAAGTAAAAATACATTTTGATCTCTCTTTGCATATTATAGCATAATATTTTAATGTAACTTTCACTTAGCACTGCATTTTAGTAATATTTCTTTTATTTGTGTAAGTATAAAGTTTTAAGTTCTACTCCCATGAATGACAAGTTCGTGCTACATTATTATAGCTAGCTCATTGTATTTCTTAGTTCACATATCATAACACTTGCTGTAAATATATCCTTAGATTAAAAACAAGGTTTATTTTTAGCTATGTCTCCTGAAACAATTTAATCTCACTTTGCTCACTGTAATTCAAAAGTCGTCACTTTACTCCTTGAAACTCAAAGTTCGCTCAACTTTGCCCTTGGAACACAGGTTTGATCCCCTTTTGCCCCTTGAAACTTGAAAGTCGCCTCAATAAAAACCAAAATTCGCTCTACATTGCCTTAGATCTGTTACTTTCTGATGTGTGTTTGATTTGGGTGCATCATGCTAATCAATTTCTTTTTATTTGTTTCATCTCTTCAATTTATTTTAAACTTAATATTCTCTGATTATTGAATGTTTACGCATAATGAAGATTTATAATTAAATTTATTACACATATGACATAGTCTTATTGGGTGTTGGGTTTCATATATGTTTCAGGAGGCGACCTATAAATTTAAGAGAGAACAAAGAAATAAGCTTGAAAACAATAATATTCTACACATAATAATATAGTTTTGCCAGGGATGGCCAATCTCATTCACTTGTAAAGAGGGATGAGTGGATGACAATTGATGGCAAAAGTTTTCATAGTTCCACATTAGTCAAATGTGGCAGACACTTTTATAAGTTATTTTTTGCTTTATTTTATGAAAAATGAGTTAAATTTTCTGTCCGTCCAAATAAGGAGCATGTGTGACAGTCACATGTCATGATATGGGGTGAGATCGCAAATCTCGTATGATCTTTCCAACGCAGCCCTTCGCTGGTTTTTAATTGGTGGTAGCACAAAAAGGTAAATGAAAAAAATGGGAAAATGTTATTCCAACATGGTTTTCTTCAACGTAGTCATTAACAGATATATATATGTATATGTATATATATATATATGTATATGTATGCACACTACATTACGCATCAAACAGATATCAGTTTCATAGTAATATGAGAATTCCCCTTGAGTTGTAAGAAGAAAGTTGTCCAACACTCTTTCCTTGAGTTAAATTATAGCCCTAGCGGTAAAGAGCGTTTATTTGCTTTCACAATCCTAATTCGGTAATTTCAATTCAACTCTCATTCTCATCTTTTTATGCATCTTAAAAGAAGAAGTGATACGTGGTCCAATTGCAAGTTCTTTTGAAGAAATAAATAAGTGAAATTTAGAATATCATCTCCACTTCTTGAGATTCCCTATGTGGTTTGACATATTCTTTTAGTGGTTTGTTTCTCATGTTACTTCACCTCTATTTTAAGCTATTCCATATAATTGGTGTCATTAGATCTCCTAATTGAGTTTTTTTTTTTTTTCTCACCATCCTTATAATTGGTGTCATAAGATCTCCTAATTGGGTGTATTTTTAATCGCCACCCTACTTATTATCGTTAGATAAGTTTAAATTTTGAGATTTGTGTCCATCTACTACATAGATCTCAAAACTTAAACTTATATAACAATATAAAATCGAATGATAAGTATCACTATCATTTGAGGATGGTAAATAAAAATATTTCCTCGTAATTAGCTCACCCAATCCCTTTTTCCACTACTCTCTCTTCTTTAAAAGAGAGGAGAAAATAAAGGAGATGAGAGAATCCTACTCCTTCTCTCACCCATCAAAAGAAACAGGCTAGCTCCAATCTAGGACCTTGGATAACCCTAAAGCTGTACTGAAAGAATAAAGGTTCTTTTTTTTTTTTATGAAAACCCTAGAACTATATAAAAAAGACTAAAGATTCTCACCCACATCCCTACCTTATGAGGACTATTGACCTTAACAGTAGAGTTGCACATGGTTTACCTTCATCTAGATTGAAATTTCCTAATGGGTTTTTGACAAGTGGCTGATTCCCAATTGACAACTGTGACAACTTTAGCAGGTACTTGAAGGCATTGCAATTAGGGTCATGGGATAGAGAAGACAAGAAGAAAGCTTGGTCAAAGGGCACTGTCTCCCTCCTGGTCTCCCTTTTTGTTAGCAAAACTTGTCTTTTGCCTTCTAGTTTAAGGGCTGCCCTGTCTTATCTTAAAATTTATCCAATCTTCAAGGCCCATTTTACAATGTCAGATTAGTATTTAAGCTGTATTATGTTGGGTGCTTTGAACTTTACCCTAATTGTGTTTATACTTTTCTAACATCCTTTGTGTTGAAGTAGTAGAAATTAAAGACTACGAAAGTTGTCAAGGAATAATCAAATGGCTAACCCTAAATTGGGGGTGCAATTGAGATTTTTAATAGTAAAATAATCAAGTATTCTCAAATAACAAATTTGTGAAGACACTATTACAAGTTCAAGATGACGGTTTTACCCTTGACGTTGTATCTAGGTCGTCTTCTCCACCTCGATGGGCCAAGCAGAACTGCCCATTGGGCTTGAGCAGGTTGGGAGCGACTCTTTGGGGTCCTCTTGGATGTTTCCCTCCCTACATTAGGCCACTAGCCGAATGACAAGTCTTCCATATTAGTCTGCCTAGCACAGTGCATCCCTACTAGCAAACAACATATTGGCAACTTCTCCTGTAAATACCCATGTCAGCTAGAAAAATCAATAATCCCACTTTACTACTCAGAACTCGTTGAATTCAGTTTCTCTCAAACATTTTTCTAGCTTAGGCATCGGAGATCTTTTAGCAAACACCCTCCCCCTCCTCCGGTGTTTGTCAATTAGCTTAACAGTATTATTTGTTTTAAATGGACAATTTTGAGGTTTTTGAGTTAGCTTAAATGGTAAAAGTGATTGAGATTCTACATATAGTTGTATTTTTTAATAAGATATTTTTTTAAAGTATACAAATTGATCCTACTAATAAGAGCATATAAAACTGATTATGCAGATAGTTAAACTGATTCTACAAATAACTTACAAAACTTATCCTAAAGATAATTAAACGGATTCTACATTTAATTAAGCTGTCTTTTTCATGAGATGCTTTTAGAAATTATACAAATTGATTATACTAAAAAAATATACAAATTGAAACTTCTAAAAATTATACAAAACTAATTCTACATATATTTGAAACTGTTTCTACAAAAATGATCAAGGAAGGGTTTGGTTGATGACGTATATGTAATTTTGTTGAAGTTTTGCGGGCTACGTCAGTTAACTAATGGATTAGTAAGGAGTATGTGATGAAATTTTTAAAAATTGGTTTCCTTGACTTTGGGTTTGGGTTTAGTGTGTTTTGGGTTTTGGGTTTTTGTCTCTCCATGATATGATTGAAAAGTAGTGGAGTTCTAGGTAATGTAGCTTGTGATTTTCTCTCTCTATGTTATTAGATTAGAGAACATTAAGTGTAAGATCCCACATCGTCCAAGGGTATGGATCCTGTAAACCTTATATGTATATTCTCATCTCTACCTAGCACGAGGCCTTTTGAGAGCTCACTGGCTTCGGGTTCCGTAGGAACTCCGAAGTTAAGCGAGAATGGGTCAGAGCAATCCCATGATGGGTGACCCATTGGGAAGTTCTGCTCGTGTGAGTTCCCAGAAACAAAACCGTGAGGGCGTGGTCGGGGCCCAAAGCGAACAGTATCGTGCTACGGCAGAGTCGAGCCCGGAATGTGGTAGGAGCCGGACCGAGATGTGACACTAAGGGTTCTTGTAAACTGTAACAAGTAAATGTAGACATCGACACATAAATACTGGAAAAGGATCCTGGGGTTTCTGGGAATCCCGTGATCGTGACCCTGACCGTTCATCGTACATCGTGCAATCAGATTCATTTCAAAATTTAAAATTTAAATTTAAATATAAATAGTACCTAACGAAAACTGACCGCATGATGTACGATGAACGGTCACGATCACGGGATCTCCAAGATTCCTAAGAAAAGGGTCCGGCGATGATCATTTTCCATAAATACTCATGTTCAGACTTTAATGTCTTGATTTCTTTTGAATGTACCTTGACCTTCTAAGGACTTGTTTGGGATTGTGGTGCTTTTAAAAAAAGTAGCTTATTAAAAAAAATCTAGTACATCAAGTGTGTTTGGCAAAACAAAAATTAACTTTTTTTTTTTAAATACTGTCAATGAGAGTAGAAAAGCATAGAAAAACAGAAGTATGGTAGACCATGCCTCTAAAAAAAGTGATTTTTTTCTTCTTCAAAGCATAGCAATCGATGCCAATTTAATGAAGTTTTTAAATGGTAAGTATATCCCCACATATTTTACAAAAGCATAATATTTGCCCTTACATTATTGTCTTTGATAACTATTATAATATTAAATAGGGTAAATTACAAAAAACTACCTCAACTATTGGGTCATTAACAGTTTCATACCTCGTCTTTAAAAAATTTCAATGTTATACCTTATCTTAGAATTTGTTGCAATGTCATACCTTCCATCAGTTATCTGTCCATTATTCTGTTAAATGCTGACGTGGCACACTTTATATTAAAAATTTAATAAAATATTATTAAAAACTAAAAAAAATTATTATTATTTTTTTCTTCTTCTCTCTCCTTCTTCTTCTTCTGGGCACGGGTTCGGGTTTTTTTTTTTTTTCTTCTTCTTCTTCTTCTTCTTCTTCTTCTTCTTCTTCTTCTTCTCTCTCCTCCTCCTCCTTCTTCTTCTTCTTCTTCTTCTTCTTCTGGGCACGGGTTCGGGTTTTTTTTTCTTTCCACCTCCTTCCTCCTTCTTCTTCCTTCTTCTTCCTCTTCATCCTTCTTCATCCCTCTTTCTTCTTCTTCTTCTCCTTCTCGGCAGGTTTGGGGGGGAGGGCCGAAACTGATTTTTTTTTTTCTTCCTCTCTCTCTCTCTCTCTCTCTCTTCTCTCTCTCTCTCTCTCTCTCTCCTTCTTCTTCTTCTGGGTTGGGGATGGGTTTTGGGGTGGGGGGGGGGTGGTCTTCTTCTTCTTCTCTGGTTTTTTTTTTCCCTCCTCCTTCTTCTTCCTTCTTTCTGGGTTGCAGAGGGTTGGGTTTTTCGGCAGGGGAGAGGGGACATATGAACTGGTTTTCTCTTCTTTTTTTTCTTTTTTTTTTCTTCTTCTTCCTCTTCCTCCTTCTTCTTCTTTCTGAGTTTGCAGGGGATTGGGATGGGGGACGGATGAAGAAGAAGAAGAAGAAGAAGAAAAAGAAAAAAAAAGGGAGAGAAGGAAAAAAAAAAAAAAATATTTAATATTTAATTAATTTTTTTTTTAGTTTTTAATAATATTTTATTAATTTTTTAATATAAAGTGTGCCACGTCAGCATTTAACAGAATAATTGACAGACAACTGACGGAAGGTATGACATTGCAACAAATTCGAAGATAAGGTATAACATTGAATTTTTTTAAAGACGAGGTATGAAACTGTTTCGGCCCAATAGTTGAGGTAGTTTTTTGTAATTTTCCCTATTAAATACTATATTGTTTTTAGTCATTTAACATATTCACAATAATTTATATAAAAGCACTTTTACAAAATGTTTAGGCCCAAAATTACACAATCGGCCCGAACGGTCGAGGCCGTTGAGTGAATGAAGTTCTAAGCCGTTAGGTGACCGAGTCAGGATAATTTCAGTTATTGTTAGGGAATAATATTGTGATTTTTATCATAATAATTATCTCTTAATAATATATTGAATTATCTAGAACATGAGAATGTGATAAAAGTTAAGTGGCCGAAACCTATTGGGATAAGGAGTCCTAGGCAAATCATGGTGCATGAATGAATTTGGCCTGCGGTTGGGGGCAGATTCAAAATCCCAGTTAGAATAGGATCGGCCGAGATAAAGATGAATTAAGATCAGCCGAGGTAGAATTTGACAAGGAAGATGATTCCTACCCAAGAACGATTCTAACTCGATCAGGAGTATTTGCACTGCTATAAATAGAGGGAGGAGCACAACATTCAAGGACCTCCAACTCAACACACAAAACTGCCCTGCGCAAACTCTCTCAACCTTTTGAGATTTTTATTTTCTTGTCCGCCGACACATCTTCAGTTTGGATAAACAGCACTGTGAAAGCAACCGGTGATATCTTCAGTTTGGATAAACAGCACTATCGCCGTAGAACCAGTCGATCGCGAAGCACCTTCAGTTTGGATAAACAGCACTGCGTCGAGGCCGGTTGGTTACCTATCCAAGTCTCGGTTGAGAAGGATTTTCGAATCCCTATTGGCAGAGGTTATCTCACCAGCCTTCTCGGCGAAGTGAGGTATTACGAATTACCGAGCTCGGCACATCGAACGCTGAGTTGTTTTATGATTGGATACTCACAGGTTGGTTTCAGAGTTCGGCATTCAGACGGCCGAACCACTTTTACAATCAAGACCTACATCTGTTTCGAGTATCTGTGACCCT
Organism: Cotoneaster glaucophyllus; assembly: GCA_036320875.1. Taxonomy (NCBI): domain Eukaryota; kingdom Viridiplantae; phylum Streptophyta; class Magnoliopsida; order Rosales; family Rosaceae; genus Cotoneaster; species Cotoneaster glaucophyllus. The sequence continues at coordinate 25,682,182 of CM070066.1, read as the reverse complement.
ATACTTTGGTGTCTGATGTGAAAATTAACTTGACACTCAAATTAAACCCTCTTGTTGTAGATCGTAGTATAGATGAAAGTAGGGATCGTTCTGGACCGGGGATTAGGAGGGCTTGCTAAAACCTTTAAACTGACTCTAAAACATAAAAACAAGGTTAAAAACGTAAGGAAAGACTCACAAGACTCAAAACAAGTTCAAAAGACTCAAAATGGGCTGAAAACACTCAAAACTGCCTAAAAACACTAGTTAGGCAGTTTCTGACCTTAAATGAACTTTGCACGAAAATATGGATTTGTTTTGACTCAAAACCACTTAAAACATCAACACAACATATTTAAGACACTTTAGAACAAGAAAGTAAATGGGGGGTTTTGATTTGGACGAAATTAAAACTAAAACAAACAAGAATGTAAAACTGGCAGATTTGAAGTGAAACAACTTAAAAACGTTTGGAACTCAGATGGTGGATGGATTAGCTAGAGGTTCATTATCCACACATGACACACTTGTATACGAATCGATTTCCAATTGCTTTTCGACAAATTATGAAGCCGAACACCCCAGATTAACCGTGATGCACAAATTAACCCTCAGATTTTCCTTATATCATTGAATTGGATGAATGCATACAACAATCCAAATTATTCTCCAAAAGTCCTCCACATGAATGCATAATAGAGATACAATCAGAAATCATTAAGTTTCATGAAAATCATAAGTGTTGGCGAGACATTCGTAACTATGAATGCATGATACGTTTGCCAAGAACTCAATTAACGCGATTGTGACAAGCAACCTTCACTACTTATGAATATAAACTTGTAACGATTAGGTGAAACTCATTTATATTCTAGCATCAAGTTCATGCATGCAAACTAAGTAGGCCTCCTTAATCAACATACAAGAACAAGTTATGAATAAAACAGTTAATTGAATTGCATTCACAACTTATTAAATCACAATTGGAAGAAATCAATTCATATCTCAAGCATGTTCATGGCTTCAAACTTCCCCCTAGCCAAATAGGGGTTTAGCCACTCATGGCTGCAACAAAATCAGAGAATAAGAAATTGAACATAAACATAAAACAAACTACACCTAGAACGCTCCAACGATCAAGCCTTTGCATCCAAGAGTAGTCTTCTCCTTCTCCTTGCTGCGGCACCAAGTGATTTTTGGGGCTTTTCTGGGCTGTTTGGGGTGGTTATGGAGGTGGTTTGAAAAGGGTGCGGCTGGAATGGTTTTGGGTGAATGAATGGGATGAATGGTGAAGGAATGATGGAAGAAGATGTGGTGGTAATAGGCTTTTATAAGGGAGGGAAGGTGCAGCTAGGTTTAGGAAAGAAAGGAATGGAAAAATCAAACTAGGAGACAAGAAAGTAGAAAAGTGGGAGAAGTTTGTGGCAGATTTTGAGGAGAGTTTTGAGGCTTTTCTCCATGTTTTGAGGCTTTTTAGAACCCCCAAATTTAGGTGATAAAGTATGATAAGAAACCCCCCTTTTGTGGCTAAAATCATGGAAAGATAAAGGTGACAATGTCCCTTGTTTCTTGGCTTTCCTTTGTCTTTGTCTTTAACTTATTTCTTCCACCTTCTTAGCTGATTTCTAGCCCTTAAACCTTCAATTTCGTCCATTCCTTTTTCTCCATACATATGTCCTTCATTCAAAGCTCCAATATGCTCCAAAAGGCTCCAAAATGCACCTTATTGCTTCATAAGCCCATTAAACCTACAAACACACGAAACTAACTCAAAATACTAGAATAACTAAGAAATAACAACGTAAATGCATGAGAACAAGCATACTAAGTCGCATAAATATGCTTCTATCAGTGTCGATTCGGCGTGCTTATACCTTTACGAATATAATCACTGTGACCGAATCCGGCGCCGACGAGTCGTGAACTTCGCAAGACTAGTAGCCTTGTCTTCAGGCTCTAGAACCCAAAGGCCGAGGCGTGTTCCTTCCTCGGCCGTAGTCGCAAGATTCAGAAGTCAGCCGCGCACACAACGCAACATCAACATTTTACTCACCGGCCGAGCTCGGCCGTCGAGTTGGCACGCCCCGCATTCAACCGAAGGACGTAGTTAGCTTATTAGTTACTCAACCTACGCGCCACGTAGGCTTGGTAGTTTTTAGGGTCAACACAAAAAGAAAAAAAAAAAAAAAAAAGTTTACCAAACACTCAACAACTTTATTTTACAGCTATTTATTCTCACAGCAAAAAATCTTTTTTTTTTTAAAGTACAGCAATACCAAACTAGCCCTAACTCTCTCCACCGATCGACCAATTTGTTATATTTCACGTTGTCAGTCGTACATTTCTTCGCCTTACACCATTTTCATAATTTTCTTCCATGTTTTTACACATCCTCAATAAGTTGCTTCTTTTAATAGTGCGTTTGAATGAGGAATTTTCAATTACCAAGGAACTTAGGTTAAATTAGTTAGAAATGCACTAAATTACAATATAATGGTATTCTTTTTCGTTCCTTACTGATGTAGTCTAAACCTCTGCTCCCGGGTTTAACCCCTCTTCCTTTATATTTATGTAGAATAGTGTTTGTACTAAAAAAAAAAAAAAAAAAAAAAAAAAACCCCTACATGCTTAAATTTTAGGTTTGAACTTTTGAATTTTAAGTTACTTGTTCAAAGCCAACCGAAAGGGAGCCGATCGACCGGTTTCGGCCTCTGCATGAAAAGACCAGACGTTAAGGTCTAGATAAGGAGAAAGCACTAATCTCGCCTTATCTTTCCCCATTTAACGAAAAAAAATGTAAATTGAATTGAAAGTAGAAAGCTATATTTTGGAAAGGGACTAATTATACACAAGGCAATGCCAATATCTGTGACGATTTCCTTTCTTGGAAACACGAGACTTGAATCCTGTATACATTAGCAAAGTAATGAAAATCAATGCCACTAATCTCCTTATAAAAGCCAAAAACAAAATTCACACAAAATCATCGTCGTGTTCCACAGAATCAGGAGACGATCTTTTCTGGGGCAATCGATTTTTACAAGACAGTTTAGTCGTTAATACAGCATCAACCGAACCCTTCAAATAAGTTTTTACTGATTTCACGGTGGACTTTTCTGAGGTCTTGGAAGGGGCAGATGTGTTTCTGATAGAATTTTCACCCGAAGAAACAGATTCGAGCGGCTTTCTTTGCCAAGACAATGGCATGGATTTCTGGTTCAGGTTTTGTTTTAATCTGGGACAGTTCTCCTTTCCTTCTTGTTCCTGAATCTTTGGGCTTACTTTTGATTCAATTGGTACAAGCTTCCCATCCACTTGGTTTGTAAACACAAATGTGACCTGAAAATAATTATGTATCATTACTTCCGCTAATGGATAGCAGTGTGTGAAATTGGTTTTTGTTCTCTGAAATAGCGAAAAATGAAGACAACAAAAACAATTTAACGAAGAACAAAGTATTCATACCTCATCTCCAGCTGAAGCTTGGAGAATACAATCAGGTACTGAAGTTGGGGAGAAATGGTGCCCCCAATTACTTAGATCTTCTTCTAGAGGTGTCCCTACCTGAAAAGAAAATGTCTCTATAGAGTTACAAAAGCATATGTTAAAGGCTACGAGCATCTATGACATCTCAGAAATAGATGTGGCCAACCTGCTTCTCCGAGCTCTTTAATTCATGGAAGCATCCAGCACGTTCTGCAAATCCACCTATATCAGATATTACTTGCCCAGACTGACCATTTTGATTGGTTGATTCGTTTGCATCTCCCTCGGCTGTGGTCTGAGGTGTATCATTGGTATTTTGGCAACGGATGCAGTTCATCTTCTCATGCACGTCAGACCTAGTATACATGATTAATAAACCCATCAACAGGAAAATGGAATTTTCAGGGCATGAAAATCATACATAGAAGATATACAAATGATAATACAACGGTAAAGGACATGATAGGCATTACCTCACATTCTCATGAAATGTGAATAGATCGCGCAGGTCTTCTGTTGAAAGAAGGTTTCCCTGGAACAAAAGACCTGTTGTATAGCATGCACTTAAAGGAGAACACCAATCATGAAGATAGAAAGATGTACAATTTCAAACCTGTGCCTTCGGGTTATCTGTTTGTTCGTGCTGAATAACCTTTTGAAGCCCTTCTTTTGACATCTGGCGCTGGTACACCTGCAGAATACAAGGTTTGTTTATTAGCATGAAATTGATAGAACTGATTGCATAAATCATACAGATGCAGAAGGAAACAATTAAAAGTGATTATGATAACTCGATTTCTGCCAAATCAAAACCTTTTCTTCAATTGTTCCAGTACTCAAAAATCTGTAAATGTATACTCTCTTCTTTTGCCCATCCCTCCAAACTCTTGCAGCAGCCTATTTATGGAATAAGAAAGAAAAAAAAAAGCTAAAACGATAAGAATATTATACGAAGAATGTGCATATTTTATGATCTCTTTTCAGCTGTGCACAAAGCACTTGACCTACGCACTTACTTGTTTATCGTTGGCAGGATTCCAGTCAGGATCAAACAAAACTAGCCGATTTCCACCTATTAAATTAAGACCACAACCACCAGCCTTGCTGCTTAAGAGAAATACAAATTCATCCTGCAAGAAGTTGAGTGTTTATTTGTTTATCGAAATACGTATGCCCAAACAGAGAATAAAGAAGCACAAAGAAACTACAAGAGTGTACATTGCCTATATAATTACAAATGTTATAGCTATATACCTTTGAGGGGTCATTGAAATGGTTTACTAATTTCTGTCTTTTACTGATAGATGTGGTTCCGTCAAGCCTCAAATATGGGTATCTTCTTTCTCGACACAATTGCGCAAAAAGGTCCAGTGTCTGGTACATAACAATTGAACTAAATTACAACAAGGTAGGCTGCAGAAACCTAGTTTCTTCCACAAGGAAATTGTGGCAGTTAATGCTAGAGTGAAATCAGATATTATGTCTTTTTCCTACATAAGAAATTGAAGAATATTATTTTACAAACCATGGACGAATGCGACAGCAGTGAACAAGCAATCAACTGGAGGTACTACATAACCTATAGGATCTGACTAATAATATTACTAACAAGTAACAACAAATGACAATTAGGAGTAAGAGTGACTTGAGAATCATCTCCCTCAATTGACATGAAGAATGGAATGTCTTTAACGCATGACATCCATTTCCCACCTCCTCTCTTCAATTCCCTAAAATAATCCAATACTCCTTTCAGGCCAAATTACCCAGAATATTGCCAATACAACACAATTACACAATTTCATAAACATTTGACCTTTTTTCCCCTACCAAAAGCACAGACATTCTCATGAAATAAACATGCACTGGAAGAATAAATCACCCATTCAAGTTTGCCCCATGAAATACCTTATGCCAGAATCTCAAAGCAACATGACAATGAAGGAAGAGATTATGAATACTTATAAGCCTCTTTGTCTTTGCATATGATACACCAATGCAGTGATAAAGTAGCATTACACCTCTGTTTCTTAATAACATCAGATGCATTCTCCTCTTCCATGGTCAATAATCCAAGCAATTACTTATACCTAAGTACCTCAGTTTCCAAAATAAGCACATATGGTTTGGAAAGGGTAAACATGAGTCATCAACTCGAATCAAAGGACTAAATAAAAAATGCACAGAAAATGCAAAGGATTTCGTTTTCAAAGGTCGTATATCTAATAGCGACGGATGTAACAAAACATTTTCAGTCAAAAAAGGTAGAAGTGAAAACTCTGCCAACTTCAAGATCATTCAAAATTAAGATATTAGGAAGTAAATCACAAAAGAAATAATAAAAATAAAAACTTGTCCCTGATTAGCTATAATGTAATTTTATAACAGTAAAGGAATCCTGACTGGTGCCAAGAATGATTTTTTTGTGAAAACCATGTGCTGCCTTCACACAAGAAAGGACATGCATCCAGTAACATATATATGTAATCTAGGATCAATGTTTACCTGCGTATAGTTTGAGACAAGGACAATACGGTCATCAGTCTTCTTACGTAAATGGGCCAGCAACCGAGCTAAAACATGCATTTTTCCAGACAGTTCAACCCAAGCCCCATCCCCACCAGTCCATGATCCAGATCTAAGAACATAAGAAATCAATGGTATTAGACTATAAGTGTTGAGTGTTGGAATATTATTAGATATGAAAAATAAGAATAAAGTACAACAGGAATGCATACCTTCCAGAGAACATATCTGGAGGGAAAAAGCGAATACAGTCCTCAAAACCTGAAGTTCCTGGACTTCCACTTCTTATAGTATCATAGATGAGCTACAATGAACAAATTTCATGAGGATCAAAGCAACTCAAAGTAGAATAACTAACATGGGAAGGTACCCGAGGTAAAAAAAAAGATGCATCAGGATGATAACGTAATAGAAAATATGAAACCATAAAATATAAAACCCATGAAGGCCTATGTCTTCTGAATTCTGATATCTCAAAGCGCATGCATTTTTTTTTCAAAATGAAACAAATTTTAGTGCGGAAAACAATAAAAATACACAAGTGGACAAGATGGCCACAACTTGGACGGCAACAGTAAAAGAAAAATAATAGAAATAATATTCTAAGGCACTACAACATAAATACCAAATACAATTAAAATTATAACAGCTTTCCAGTCCAACCAAATAATAGACTAAGATAAAGCCATTCGGTAGAGACTGAAGCCCATAAAGATGACGAGACTCGAATGGAGTTTTTTCCATAAAATATCTGCCCCACCACCGGCAACATCTTCAAAAATCATCTTGTTTCTTTGCAGCCAAACTGTCCCAAAAAGGCCAATACTATGCATCCCCATAAAACTTTGGCCTTCCTCCTCCTCCCTGGTATCTTAGGATGTGAATTTTATTTTTCTATTGGGAAATGTGGTTACTTCTTATAAGAGATAGCAAAGATTTCTTTAGAAGAAAAAATAAGGGCTATTAAAAAAATGTTACCATGTATCCTCAGAATAGGTCCAAACATAATATTGACAGAAAAACATCTCGATGAAATTATGTGTTTGCATGCATGTGTCAGTGTAAGTGTGTTTACATATATGCTATACCTTTGGATGATTGCATAGCTTCTTAAGAGCTGTAATATAAGCCAAAATCTTTGATTGCTTCGTGTCTTCAGAAATTGCTCGTTTAACCTGTGTTTGAGAAAAACAGAGTAAAAACCATATCCTGTGAGACAGTCTTTTCGCCAACTCCAAAAGTTCTGCATCTTTCAGGAACTGCTTGATGGCTCGGTCAGAATGAGAACTCACATTTTTGGAATGTATGAAATGGTTGTATATGTCTATTTGGAGAGGAGTCAACTTGCAACAAACAACTTCAATTATCTGCAAGGGGAAAAGAAGACATTGAAATGCAGAATTACTTTTGCAACTTCTGTAACAAAAATAGACATTTTTTTATGTAATCCTGTCTGAGACAAGACATTTGAATTTTGACTGCCTATAATAGAGCAAGTTGCAACCGAAAACAAGAGAACCATCCATTGCAGTAGAATTCTCTAAAGTTCCATAATGTAATGAAAGTAATAATAGATAGCCTAAGTAACTTTCTAGACATCCAAATGTAAATCCAGAAACACTCGGTCCTACCAAAAGTACCTTTAAGTCACGCTAACAAAATATTTTTCTATTAAGCTTATAAGTCAACTAGACTTGACTTTCCAAAATGTGTGAAGATTCACCTACCCTACCCGACCATATAGGTTCCAAAACTCAGATGAAGAGTAGAAAGTTAAGTTTGTACACGAAACTTCAAGTAAGGGACAATTAATTAAGCTTATATATATATATATATATTATCTTTTTAATGAAAGTATACACATATATTTAACTTCGTCTAACATTAGTGGCATACCTTTGGTGGGAGGTGATTTGATAGTAGTGCATTAGTCCTCCGCAATATAAACTGAAAAAGTTTGTTAATCATTACTCATTAATCATGAAAAAAGATTATTTACGTCAAAATAGAAGAGAAATGCTGATTTCATATATTAGTTAGCCTTTCACAACTCCAACGGTCAGGGAAAGCTGTTGATACAACTTTATAAAACAAAGCCTGGATAAGGGTTATGTCTATAGCTATCGTGTCAACAAGGAAATCTAACCTGATTAACTTTTCCACTTAGTTCAGCTGATCGCTCAACACTTAGCTTCCTCTCTTCTTCAGAGGCACTAGGTTCTCTTCCACAAATAATAGGTGCCTTCACAAAACATATATGTAACAGTTCATAAAATTTATGGCAACAGCGAGAAAAGAAGAAAGTAATTCATAAAATATATATTTCAAGTATAAGAATGAGATAATCCTCATAAGAATTATGTCACTGAAATGATATTACCAGAAAGAGGCCCAACTTAATGGTTTCTGAGCTTGGAATATTTAGTTATTTACAAAGGGAGAAGCAGGAAAGAAAAAGGAAAAAGAGAAACTATAAGGCAGCCAATAAACATGGTGATGTAGATTCATTCTAAAGGTTAGTGGTCAGACATGAAATGTAAAGCCATCAGCTCACCTCGTAGTAGCGGCGAAAATATGCAGCATCACCTAAGATTCCCGGATTAGTAAAATTGACCATAGCAAAGAACTCTTCTAGGTCATTCTGCAATGGTGCAGACGAAAAGAGAAATTAGACAACAGTTTGGAATCTTAAGACAGCATGCACAATTGCACCCTACCTGCATTGGAGTTCCCGACAACAGAATACGCCGCTTACATAAAAGAGCAGCCAAAGCCTGATAGAATGTTCAGGAATAGTTTAGGGGGGGTTATGTATAGAGGTAAAAACAATAATAATCATAATGGAAAACAGAATTGTATACGTCATACCCGATTCGTCATTGTCTGATCATTCTTCAGACGGTGAGCCTCATCACATATGAGAAGGTCACAGGACTCGCTTTGGCTAAATTTTGCAGAATGCATCCGAAATGTCTCGTATGAAACAATCAGTACCTGATTTGTAGTGACTGTAAGTTCATTGTTCAAAGATAAATGTCAGACCAGTTATGCAATTCTACCTGAAAACGGCCGCGAGGACTTGTGAACCGATCAATTCCAGAAACAACATCATCTCTGGTACTTTCACAAAGGGCAATAAGATTAACTCTTTCTCCAACCCACTTCTTTATCTCAGCCTCCCAGTTGCTCACAAGACTGGTAGGGGTGACTATAATGGCCTTTTTAACCATTGGTTTCCCATCAAACCCTTGACATAGAAGAGTATATAGTAATGTGATAGACTGCAATGTCTTTCCCAAACTGCAAAAGTACCAAGATTAAGAACAAACCTGAATACATGATCCCCTATAGATAATAATGTAAAAGAAAATCTGCTGATATAATTGCATAGAATTCAGAGAGAGAGAGAGAGAGAGAGAGAGAGAGAGAGAAGGATGAACATAGAGAATTACCCCATATCATCTGCCAGAATGCATCCATATATATTTGATGCACTATTTAACCCTGAAACACATTCAAACATAAACTGAACGCCCTCTCTGCATTAAAACTTCATCTCATCAATTTTACACAACAGCAGCCAATGAAAACATTAAAGCATATTAGAAACTTTTCTCAAATTCGATGGATGCATAGCAAATGGTGAGCATTGCTATTAAAAATTTACCAAAACGAAGTAAATCAGTTTTAATAACGAGAGAAAAACCTTTGATGTGGTCGAAGGAAACGAACAAGCACTGGGTCCACTACTATCTGCACCATATTAGAAGTCCCAATTTCGAATTCTTCAGATTGCCACAAGACCAAAGGATCAATTCCGGTAGGTAGTGTCACACTCTTTTCCACTGGATCTTTCTCAGCCTCATTTTCTATACTCAAATTCATATTAATATGTGGAATGAATGCTGCAGTTGATGAGCCCCAGGGAACAAATCGTCTACGTGCACAGAGACGACGTGCGAGCTGGTCAGTTCCATCCTCATAGCCAATAGAGCATGGAGGTTTAAAGGGTTTCCTACAAACTGCTGCTCCATCCGTCACTGAGAGAACTCGAGGAAGCAGTGGCTGCCTTTTCACGACAAGGTTACCTCTGATAGAGAATCATTTTACCCCAAACCCCAAATTTCAGTTCAAATACAAAACTTGGGATTAGAACACTTATACCAACAATTCAACCTAAAGGGTTTCCAGTTCCTATATATGATTGCACAATGAAACTTCATAAATTGAACGCTCGGAGTGTTTTGAGAGTTCGGATTCCAAGAACCTTAAGTAAGAATAACAGCACCAAACAGCTTAATCAAGCAATATCATTTCCTTAATCACCCATTATATATCCAAAAAAGGCAATATCATTTCTTAGAAAGCAAACCCATCCGAACTCAATGATTCAAACAATTGGTTTTTCTTTTATCGTCCACTATTTTCTTAGCAACCAAACGGAACGCAAAATCCATACAAAGACAAACCCTAGGTGACGCTTCAGCTATGGAAAATTGGAATTTGAAATCTTTGTTCTTCAGCAAAAATAAAATTGAACATAGAAATCAGCGGTACCTGACGAGAGCATCGACGTTCTTCAATTTCCGATCTTCGGCAGAGGGCCGAGGAGGGTCTATGGGTTTTTGACTATTCTCGACCACCACGAAGTCATTTTGGCGGTCTTCTTCTTCTTGGTCTAGCTCTTCTTGGTCAGCCGAGTACCCCTCGCTGGATTCGGAGGAGGAATCGGATGAACCGGAGGCGTCAGAGATTGAGATAACTTCGTCTTCGTCCTCCATTTGTGCGAGCGTCCGAGTGTGCGAGAGACTTCTGGGAAACGCAGAGAAAGTGATTTTATTTGAATTGATGCGTTTTGGCGGTAAAAGGTTTTGGGCGGCTAAAATGGGTAGTCAAAGAGCGGGAGGATTTTATAACTCATTGTCCAAACAAAAAAAATGGAGAGTAAGAGTAATGAAATTATTCTTACTATCCATTTTACGTAGTAATTGTTTTTGTGAAAGTTCACCTGTTTAGAGGAAGAAATGACAAGAGTAACGACAAGGACGATTCCTATTTTCAAACATAATTTTGTATTTTTTTAATGTTTTCTTCTTCTTATTCCTACGTATCATTATCGATGTAGGCTTTTGGGTATTTTTAAATATTTAATTTGCAATTGTGTTGAACTTTGTAAGTTTTTTTAATTTTTATAATTATTAGATTTTTTAAAGTTGGATTAATCCTGGTTGTACAAAAGATTTTTCGTCTCTTCATTTTGAAGTGAAACGGACCAAATAAATGGGGCAAAGTTTGCGGTCACGGTAAAATCAAGAACTCATTGTTTGGGCCGGTTTTATTGGGCGAGTGTGATGTTAGGTTTGTCCTAATCATTGAATAAAATTATTAGATAACTACGGACTTGATAATAATATAATAAAAAATCATGGACTTTGAAGTTAAAACGGACTCCATGGCCCAATGGATAAGGCGCTGGTCTACGAAACCAGAGATTCTGGGTTCGATCCCCAGTGGAGTCGTATTTGCTTTTTTGTCAAAATACTATGTCATTGTTTCCAGAAGCTACTATGTCATTGTATTTGACAATTTGTATTTTGAGTTTAGAAACTATCTATTGTATAATGATGAGATACAAGTTGCTATATAATTGTTAATCTATTGTATAGTGATTAATTGAGGGGATTATAAGAAGGTGCTCAAGTCCTTCCCTAAGAGTGAAGACAACGACTTTACAATTTCCGACTAGAAAAATGTTAACAAAATCATATAGTTAAGAATATTAATTACATGAATAAATCTTTTATGATACAATGAAGAAAATTGATATTCTTATCCCAAAACAATCGACAACGAGAAAGACAATTTTAATGCTTTGTATAAGTTTAAAGTTTTCTAAATTTCTGATGGGAGACAATTTTTTACTGCTTGTCAAGTTAACTAAGCAGGAAGATGAGAAAAGCCAAAACGAGTCTTTTATCGTACTTGTTCATAGCGGACGTCAACCTATATCGGAAAATCAGCTTTGAATTCAAACTAGCTTATATAATGATATTTATGGAGTATAAACATAACTAAAACAAGTCAACGGAAGAAAGTAGTCGACCAGCGTCCTCTGTCTCCAACCCACTTGTCTCCCACGAAGATTCTAAACAACTTCCCAGGCTTGGATAAATGAGAATTTTTTTCTTCTGGCCAGTAATATAAGTGGCACACTGAAATTTTTTATTTTTTATGTTATTAATATTTTAACACAAGAATTTTATCAATTATACAGAGACACGTGGTATATCATCCTGTGTTCCGGATACATTGAAAAATATCTTTGAATAAAGGGGCCTGGCCTTTAGGGTAATTATGCATTTTTCGTATTAAATACTCCCTATCTATATACACTCTCTTTACCGTTGGATTTGACTTTAATGAAATTGTGTGGTTGAGATTGTGTGGCCTGTGTTATAATCTCAACCACACAATTTCATTAAAGCCAATCAAATGTCAAGAGGGTGTCCTCATTTTTTTAGAAAAATGAGGATCCCTCTTGCTAAGGGGCTTGTATATATATATATATATATATATATATATAATATGACTACTCTACGTGCAATCTAAAAACTAGCCACAAAAAACAATGTATCCAACTCCTACAGAACCTCATGACCATGAGAAATATGCAGCCGCTCACAACCATCACCATGCCCATGTTCCCAATCCAGTCTCAAGTGCCCCAGGACTAAATAGTCCTGCAGGTTCAGTACCCACATTTGCTCCTCCCTACATATACACTGTTCAGTCTAATTCTGTTCCTGCAGTTCCTGCACGAGGGAACTGGTCCACTAGCCTTTGCCACTGTTGTGACGATCCTGAAAATTGTTAATGTGTGTGTATATCTGGTTTTATTTTATTCTATTGTTTTTTCCTGATTAGTAATTTCGAATTCAATTTTTGAAGGTATGATCACTTTCTTTTGCCCTTGCATCACGTTCGGTCAGATCGCTGAGATTGTGAGCCAAGGCTCCACACGTAAGACTCAAAAATTGCTAGCTAGGTCTACTCATAAAGTTCGGATATGATCCTTATTAAGACTCCTGTTTGATTTTTATTGGCGGTGTGTGTTGCAGCTTGTGCTTCAGGAGGAGTGTGCTATTGCATCCTTCTTTCGACAACTGCAAATGCATGCTTGTACTCGTGCTCCTACCGCTCGAAGATGAGAGCTCAATATGACTTGGAAGAAACACCCTGTGCGGATTGCCTAGTGCACTTCTGCTGTGCTACTTGTGCACTTTGTCAAGAGTATAGAGAGCTCAAGAATCACGGGTTCGATATGGGAATAGGTAAATTTACTATTGTTCTAACTTGATAATTTATAAGAATCTCACATCAAATATCTGTTTTGGTGTGCTACCTATATATCCGTGGCTGTGAATACAGAGTTTGTGCCACCATCGACTAGCAGTTTTCTGCCATTGGAACATGATCCGAATTCCGAAGGCGTTCAGAGGCCATCAGTGATTGTTCAGGCCGCAGACCTGGGCTAACCAAATCGGCTACAGCAGTGTGCTTTCTCCCTTTGCACCCAAGTTTCAAAACCTGCTCCCTGTAGTTTAGATTAGACTGATTAGTACATTGCTCGAATAAAAAATACGTATAACACCAAATTCCAGCAGAATAATACAATGACTTGGTCAATGTGTGAGCCTTATTAAACATCTTCAGTACCTCCCTTGTAGCTGCCAAACCGTCATCATTGAAAAACAAAACAAAATCCATGCATATAATATGAACATATTGCATGGCTGGTTGCATAACTTGCATTCAGTTTATAATTCATTGACTGACTTTGTTTCTTGTTATACGTTTGACGGAATTGTGGGCGATCGTTGTTTTGTCGGAAATGAAGGTTGGGAAGCCAATATGGACAGACGAAGGCGCCGCGTTACTGCAGCTCCAACTGTTGTACCAGGCATGACAAGATAAAGAAAAAGAGAATTCTACGGAACCATTCCTTGCGATCAAGGTTCTGAACATCATTGTACTGTTGTGGTCGGACATGCTGGTTATGATACGAACTTTTATGTGTGTACTCTTTGATGCTTGTTCGGAGTGTGTAACTGTGTGTTGCTGATGTAAATTTCAATAAAAAAATCTGAATGGCGTTCAGAGAATAAGATATTAACACTTGCTTTAGGTGTTAATTAATTATTATACTAGATCGGTTCCTTGAAGTTGGTCTAGAATGTGGAAGCTTAGGAGTTGTAGGCCTCGGCCGAACTGTGTCGCTCTACCTCTAGTTTTCAATGTATTTATGAATCAGAAATTTACAAACCTTTGTGGTTGATTTAGAAAGTTCGATGGACGTCTAGATGACTCCTCCAGAATTTACAGTTTATTGTTATGATTTTATAATGTATGATTTTACGAATGTTGCTTATAAATTGTGTGATCGATGGACTTGTTTTATGATTATCACATACGTCGGATTATTATCACTCACACAAGTTTCGCAGCTTATCTAATAGAATTGTATTTCTCAATAACTTGAATGCTAAGATTACAAGAGTATTTATACAAAGCCTTGACCTCTGCACATGTGTGGACTCCACACTCTTAACAAATTATAACTACCAAAACAGAAAGGACAAAATATCTCGACAAACTTACAGACTAATTTTGTATCCTTTACAACTAAATGATTCTTATTAGCCCCTAATTTGTGCAGATGCAGATGTCTGCTTAACTGAGGAACTCGAAGTGATAGTTTATGTCTAAGAAGAAGAAATCTTGGTTTTGGCAGTGACTTTGTGCAGATGTCTGCTATTTGATCTTGAGAACATACAAAATGCACTGAAATGGCTTTGGAGAGGATTTTCACAAAGCCTTGACCTCTGCATACGTATGGACTCACACTCTAACAAATTATAACTAGCAAAACAGAAAGGACAAAATATCTCAACAAACTTACAGACTAATTAAGTTTTATCCTTTACAACTAAATGATTCTTATTGTTATATGGGTTGTTACTTTGCTCGATGCACCATTCCTACGGCATAGGGGCAATTGTGCAGGTGACAAGTGTTAGTTGATGCGAGGAACTCTTGGGGTACTAGTAAGAGATCAGAGACAGAGGAGTGATTAGGTTATCCTATATCTTTCGTTATGTTTTGTTGAGACCTTTATTTTTCGGAGCCTACAAGCATGTTACCCTAATGAGGGTTATGAGTTTTTGTTGTACAGTTGTTGTATATTTGTGGTAGAGACCCCACCACTTTACTTTTATTTGTGAATTCAGTTGAGTATTTTTTTGTGCATCTTGTTTGTATTCCTCGCACCTCCTACAATCGAGTGCCACCCGTAGATCCTGAACGTCGGGATCGGGGCTTGACAATGTTCATCTATTCCTCTTTATCCTTTATTTCTCCCTGCTTATCTTCTCTGTCTTTAACCACATCCAACATGAGAATGATACGTGGGCTATACACTCACTCTTACAGTTTTATCCTTGACGTCGTGAGCATACCACATATTACCTCAAGTGAATGTGACATTTGACGCCTTGTGAGTAATAAGCCTTTGGGCTACCAATGTATCATAGGTGTTTCGGGCCCATGGTATGTCTTGTCATCAAGGCATACCCAGTCTAATGGTGGCAGAAAGTCGACTGTTCGGAGTCTCCCCTTAGATGTCTAACACGCCAACGCTCTTACCAACAAGGATCTTTAGTACTACTGGTTGGCAGGTTTACGGAGATTGGCCTACACCACCAAGGACTGCCTAGTATGGTCTGCAACCTTACTTCATAGCCGCCTGCTAGGGTCCAAATCTCTATAAATAACCAAGTCAATCAGAGGAAACGGTAATCACCACTTACTACTCAAAACTCCCTCAAGTTCTCTTTTTTCTCTCAACCCACTTTTTTGACTTAGGCATTGGAGACCTTTTGGCGGACACCCTCTCTCCTTTTTTAGGGTGTTCGCCAATTAAACTAACAGTGTTTGTTCTCTTATATGTAAAATTTCGTCAAATCAACCGTGTACATAATTTGTATCCACACTTACCATAATCCACCTTCTTATTTTGATTACCATTGCAGATTAATAAACACATGTCACTAGAAAGTTATCTAAAATCAAATAACATTAAGAGTGTAATCCCATTTGCATGACTCATATGCACCCAATCGGTTGATACAAACCACTATGCGCCCCAACTTTATTTGATCTGGTCCTCTAAGTATTTCCATATAATAAAAGCAAACTATATTCAAGATCAACTACATTTATTCGGCATCTTTCCAAAATAAGCCATGAGATTTCATTATTAGGAATTTCACTATGAATTGCATCAACTTAAACCTTCCATATAAAATATTTAGTTTTGTTGTTAAATTGGTAATGTGGCAACTACAGACCTATAGTATTTATGCTGATATGTGGAAAGCGAGTGGGACATACTTTCCTCTTAGTGGCGAGCAGGCTGTAATGAAGGACCGGGATTGGGTTTCTTTCATGTATAATGAAAGGAAGAAGAAAGGACACTCAACTCAACGTACAAGAATACTTCTAACCTTCGAAAGCCTTTTTTCATTCATCTCTTTGTAATGCAAACACCATTTATCTTTATTGTTCTACTACTTTCCTTGTAGTATCGATTTCCTGTACTGAAGTTTCCTTTACCAGACGAGGGATCAGCAAGTTGTGCTCGGTCACTTGCAAGTTACAAAGAAGGCTGGAGACAGAATTCTCTAATATGTCTCACTAAGTGACCAACACCAAGATTACTGCTGAAAAACCAGATTAAATCTCGGAATAGAAGAGGTAGTTGCAGTCCTTTCTTTTCCCCAAAGAGGGAAAAATAGACGTTGCTAGGAGGTTTCTTTCCGCTTGTTGCCCGATGCTGATGATAAAAGTCCTCATAAAGTTTGCCTGCACCAGCTCCCATCTCAACTACTGGAGCAGTGAGATAAGGGTGGCTTCAACCAAGAATGGTCAAAAGTGGTTTCTTGTTGGAAAAAATAAACGATGCTTGGGCCTCAAGGTTCTTTCTCGATCCGAACCGAAAAACCAAATTAATTTCGGTTCAATTTTTGAGTTTGAAATTCCCGTCCCAAAATATTTCTATTCCATTTTTGGGATTGTGTTTTCGGATTGGGATCCAGAACCGATTCAACTCTAGGTTTTGATCAATAGTGGCACGCCTGAAAACAACAACTCGTTTAAAATAGCCTGGAGGCCTGCTCAATGCTTCCCAGAGGCACTCTTAAATTAACACTGAATTCGTCATTCGCGCAGGAGGATTTATGCACTCAACAGTAACTTAACAATCAACAAGACAAAACACTTAAATTGGTATTGAAACCTCGTTGACCATTTTAAAAACTACCTCAAAACTAAGGCTTAGAATGTAGTTAATCCCAGTTTTACAACCTGACGACCAAAATGGAAAATGAGAACTACATACTATTTTTCTCACTATATACTTTCTTGCTTAGTTATGTCTGGGTGTAGAGGAGAAAATCAGTGTATCATTTTCTTTTAAAAACAAAAGCATAAAATGCCACTTAGTACTATAATCTAGTGACATTTCTCTTCATTTGTAAGTGAGAGGTTTTAGGTTCGATTCTCGCCAAGGGAAAATTTGAACCATATTATTGTTAGGCCATTATGAGGCATAGCCTAATCTCACACCTTCTTTTTTTATTTTGAGTACATCAATATATCTCTAATATTAGAAAGTCAGAAGCCAAATTTGGTGTCTCAAGGCTTCACCAAAAATAATTGGACCAAAAAAACGCATTAACTAAAAAGAAATGCAAAGAAATTATTACTAAGGGTAGTTTTGTAAGAAAAAATAACAATTAATAGAGATAAACAGAAGAAGAAAAAAAAGAAAAAAGAAAAATTAAACGTGCAAAAAAGAAACCTGATCGTGGATGACTCAAACTAAACTGCCACAAACTGAGATAAAATAGAAAGAAAAAAGAAAAGAAATTGAACATGCAAAAAGGAAACCTGATCGTGGAGGACTCTGAGAGTAAACTGCCGCAAACTGACTGAGAAGATGAATAAACTCCCAAGAACTCACAAATCCACATTCACATTCAGTAATTCACAAATCCAACATTAGAGAAGGAGGGAAGAAGTTTCATTGTTCCTGCTACTTCGAATGGTTTGAGTAAATTTTTGTTTTCAATTTCATTCTACGACGCTGCCAATAGTTACTAGAGTCCAGCAAAAACACAAATTGTGCATTGTGAAGCTCATCGTTCCTCTTCTATTTTTGAGTCGGTCACGATTTAAGACCGATAGATTGTTTTTATTCTACTTTGTTCAGTTTTTGTATTTCTATGTTCTGCATCTATATACATATTGATTGGATTCTATCAAGCACTTTTGAAGAAAGCCATTTCGTGACTATTGAGAATTCAACTTTGTTTTGTAGGTTCTCCCTTTTTTGACTGAAAAAACATCATGGCCTCTTCCCATTTGTGCTTCGCCTACTTTTTCATGATGTTCATGGCTACATTCTGCAATCTACATGGAGCACATCCTGGTATTGCAACACTCATTTCTGCTTAATTATACATACATATAAAAACTCTTTTGTAGAAGTTTTAATCTACAAACATTATAAAGCTCACTGTATAAACGTGTAAACGAAGGAGGGAAAATGCGAACATGTGAGAAAATTGTTTCGCGGAAGCGGATAAATAAAATCGATTGCTCCATTGTGAAATTCGAAAGCAAGCTCTTCTCCACTTATACCCAAAGGTTTTTATGTGAGTTTTAGTTTTGCTTAAGTTTGGTTTACTTAACCATCCTTTAGTTTTGCTTAAGTTCAGTTTACTTAACCTTCTCCTTTGCTTATATTACTTGGTCTTTTGTCCTGTGTGAGAAGTGCCTGAAGGGATAAGCAAGAGATGTGGTTTGATTATGTTAAATCATCGTTTTGAAACTAGAAACGAATGTGTTGCAGGAAGAATTCTTTGGCACCAGGAATTAGAAAGAATATAAAACGTGGTGAGAAAATTGTTGCGGCAAAAGGAAGAAATCAGGATCCAAATTCCATCAGAGTTGAATGTTTGAGTGAGTTGGTTCAATCAGCATGTACAGGTTTGGAGCTTGTATTCCTAACAATTTTGAAAATTTATCTTCTATTTTATAGGTTTTCAAAATGTTGGAAGATAAAAGTAGAATCATTTTATTCTCATTGGTAGTTTCTTGACTTGCTTACTAATTTGTATGGTACATTATTTTCATTGGAGTATGCATGATTCCTCTGTCTCTTCACTTATTTCACATATAAAAACTCTATATTCTTTTGATAATTTATAATGTTCCCTTACTCTGCGTGAGGGATTGTGTAGTTTTACAGGATCAACTATTCATTTTGATACCGAACGGATGTGGCAATCAAAAGTTCCAACTGTCTTAGATGCTTCGGACAAATGTTCGCAGAAAATTACTCTCTTATATTATGTTAAGTTACATTTTGCATTGTCTAAAATATAAAAGCCATGCAGGAATGAAGTTTATAGGCTGCTAAAGAAGCCCCTATCAACTCTGCTGTCGTGAAGTACACAAATTTCTTATTGACAATAACCTCTGGGAAAGTTGGAGAGTTGATGGGCCCCAATCAAAATTAATTTTATCACTCCCTTAATATGAAAAATTATGGACATATAAAATCAATGCATGTAAAACATGTATGAAGCGTTTCTAAAGCAAAAGATATTTTCATGCATGCACAATGTGGAAAGGATAAAAACTCTTTATGCTATGCGTAAAAAGTCTTTCGCACGCGCAAGGCGCGTGCAGAAAGGCTAGTTTTACATAAAGGGAGAGATAGTTCGGCTAAATTACATAATGTGCAACCTAATTTGGTATCAAATAGGGGAGGTGGAGTTCAGCTAAGCCACACAATGAGCAACCTAGTTTGGTATTGGATTCGCCATCCACGGGATTTGAACCTAAGACCTCTTACTTCCCCTTGAGAAGGAATACCATTAGATCGTAGTACTGACTGACTCAAAAAAAAATAAAAAGATTGGGCAGAGCATTTGTTAAAATAGGTGGCTTAATCTCAACAGTAGGATGATATTGGACTGTCAAGATTAAAAAGGCTTGTATGCGCAGTCGAGCACAAACCCAGTCTAAATTGAAGTCGCAGGTTTTACACACAAGGATTGAGCAGAGCATTTTCATTAGGGTTTAAGCTAAAATCTCCCTCAGAAATGGCGTCTCTCATGGCGATTCGACGCGCACGAAGCCCTTCGCTGTCTCCTTTCTTAAAGTTACGGCCTCTTCACCCTTCTCATTTAGCCTCCTTTCACGGCAACAACACCACCGCCATCCCAACCCTAACATCAGCGAAAACCCTAAGCACCTCCGCCGCCCCAAATGAGTACCCGAGGCCTCCTCAGCAGCGACCCTCGCCGTCCGATCCTAGGTATTTGAATGACCAGGCGAACCCTAACCAGTGGAGCCCAGAAGGTCAGGGATACGGCAACCCGAACCAGTGGAATTCGCAGACCCAGGGCCAGAGGCCTGGGAATCAGTTCAATTATCAGGGTCAGAACCAGAGCTATCCCAATCGGGGATATCCTAATCAGGGTTCGGACTATCCCAATCGCGGATATCCTAACCAGATTAACCAGAATCAGAGCTACCCACAACGCGGAAACTCGAATCAGTGGAGTCCGGCTCAGGGGCAGGGGAAGGGCACTCCTCAGTATCAAAACCCTAACCAGGTGAATCCTCCTCCTCCGAGCCCCAATTTTCAGCAACCTAGAAGCCCAAATCAGTGGAACAATCCCAATCAAGGATACCCACAACCTGGAAACCGTAATCAGTGGTGCCCACCAGCTCAAAACCCTAACCAGTGGAGCCCCCAATCTCAAAACCCTAATCGGTGGAGCCCACAACCTCAAAACCCTGCTCAGGCTGTGAATCAAACCGCGGAAGTTGTGCCCCTTTCGATCGATGATTTGAGGAGGTTGTGCCAAGAGGGAAAGACTAAAGAAGCCCTTGAGTTGATGGATAAGGAAGGGGTCAAGGCTGATGCTGATTGCTTTCGTTCTTTGTTTGAGTTGTGCGGGAGATTGAAGTCGCTCGAGGATGCAAAAAAGGCTCATGATTTCTTTTTGCAGTCTACCTGCAGGGGTAATCGAGAGTTAATCCATAAAATCATTGAAATGTATGGAAAGTGTGCGAGCATGATTGATGCACGGAGAGTGTTCGATCATATGCTTGAGAAGAATATTGATTCTTGGCATTTAATGATTAATGGGTATGCGGATAATGGGTTAGGAGATGATGGATTGCAGATGTTTGAGGTGATGAGGGAGAAAGGGTTGCAACCCAATTCCGAAACTTTCCTTGCAGTATTCTCAGCTTGCGCTAGTGCAGATGCGGTGGAAGAAGCATTTATACATTTTGAGTCGATGAAAACTGAGTATGGAATTTCTCCAGGAGTGGAGCATTATATGGGAGTTTTAGATGTGCTTGGAAAATGTGGTCATCTTTACGAAGCAATTGATTATATTGAGAAGCTCCCATTTGAGCTTACAGCGCCAGTTTGGGAGGCATTGAAAAGTTATGGTCGGATTCATGGAGATATTGATCTTGAAGATCATGCTGAGGAGTTAATGGTTGCTCTTGACCCGTCAAAGGCTGTTGTGAATAAGATCCCAACTCCACCACCAAAAAAGCATACTGCTATTAGCATGCTTGATGGGAAGAACAGAATTAGTGAGTTTAAAAATCCGACACTCTACAAGGATGATGAGAAGTTAAAGGCTCTTGCTGCGATGAAAGGAGGAGGTTATGTGCCAGACACAAGATATGTCCTACATGACATTGATCAGGAGGCTAAGGAGCAGGCCTTGCTTTATCACAGTGAGCGTTTGGCAATCGCGTATGGTCTCATCAGTACTCCGCCAAGGCAAACTCTTAGGATCATCAAGAACCTCCGCGTCTGCGGTGACTGCCATAATGCCATTAAGATCATGTCGAAGATTGTTGGTAGGGAATTGATCGTCAGGGACAACAAACGATTCCATCATTTCAAGGACGGAAAATGCTCTTGTGGGGATTATTGGTGAGGAGCAGATGTCACATCAGAGCTGTCTAAAGAGTTCTTCCCAGTTGCAGTTTGGTGTGTAAAAATTTCGAACAATGCTGATGCCGAGCTATATACGGGATCCTTTGCAGACCAGTACCCGTGCTTCTAGTTGGTAGGAGATTAACCATCCATTGCTTGTTTCGACATACATACTGAGCTATATATGCATTGCATTATCTGTTTGTCAAAATGCCAAATCACATTTGCTTATCCTTTTTCGGCCTTCTGATTGCTTTCTTCCTATGAGATACTATTGGAAATAGCTGTATTTTGGTTAATGATGCCTTGAAGCCATTAGAACATACTGTCAAAACATGTCAGGATGGTTGTTTCTCTAATTTTATGTTGCACAGATGGTGTTTTGGTATTTAGTTAAATTGCATGAATTTTTTTGGTCTAGTGCTACTTTTTCTGCTCAATATTACAAGACGTCCCGAATTCGAATTTACGGTCCCCATTTAGAAAACAAGAAAAGAGGGACTATGGCATGAATATGATAGATGACCAGTGTCCAATTTAGATGATGTTCATAAGACTTTATTTTGATGAGATTCTTAGCTCTCTCTAGTTGTTTATCCCCTTGTGTCTTGATCATGTGATGAGTGAGAAAAACACAAGGCAAATTATACCACCGGTTACAGGGCAGATTATCTCGAAGAAAATAAGAGAAGCATATTACACACTAAAGTGCTTCACATGGATTTACATAAACACACACAAAACACAAATGAAAATTAGGTGTCTATTGCTCTATACTGGTCTCATGGAACGAGTCATCATGGCCATGAACTCATCTAGGTCAACCATACCATCCCCATCAGTGTCAACCGCTCTCACCATCCGCTGGCAGTCTTCAAGGTTGCACCTCTCCTCCAACCCCCTCAGCACTTCCATAACTTCTTCTGCACTTATCTTTCCATCGCCGTTCAAATCAAACATCAGAAAAGCATTCTGGATGTCCATCGTTCGAATCCCTCCCTTCTTGTGTACTTCCATGAACTCCTTTAAATTGATAAAGCCATCCCCATCCAGATCAACAATCTTGAAAATCTTCGGCACTTCTCCAATCATGTTTTCCTTTCCCAGTGCTCTCAGTATCGCCTTGTACTCCGCTTGAGATATCTTCCCGTCTTTGTTGGAGTCGAACTTTTCAAATACTTTCTTCATCTCATTGGGATTTGGCTCGAAAGTAGTTGCTATGCCGGAGTATTGCCTGTCTCGAAAGGACAAAATCTGAGATGGTTTGCGCAGAAACTTGCTCTTTGAGAGGTTGTACTGGAAGTCGAGGAAGTTTGCATTCGCCATATCCGTCTCAGCTGATCAAGAAGAACTAGGAAAATCAAACTTCGATACAACGGTCCAGGTAGCCGTCAATATGAGATTGCAGAAACCGGGTGTCTCCGATCTTTATATACTGAACACAACAATTTGATTCCTTTACCAATTTGTGGTAACTCAAGAACAAAAGATTCTTAGGTGATAACTGACGGAAAAAGCTAGGAATAGATAAGAAAGAATACATTCTTTAGAAAAGCTACAAGCAATTACAATCTCCTTTCTCCTCCTCAAAACTCTCCTTTTGAAGAGTGGCTTTACTTTTTTTTCCCGGTATACCAAACTAATCGTAAAATATTTCCCGGTATACCAAAAAAGCTTGTAAGAAATAACTCCGTTTAGCTCATGGCGGTTTTCCGTTATCCAAATCCTCCATCACTTCAATGTCCTTGCGAGCTGTTATCTTCTGTACATATCCTGCAATGGTGAATGTCTCGGTAAGAAGTCGTAGGGTTGTAATTCAAAGCCATAAGGGTTCCAAAAGAATCAGTAAAGTTACAAAGCACGCACTAAACGCAAAAATGAGGACCCGAAGGAATCAGTAAAGTTTCCTTTCGAGCTTTGAACAATCTTTCAAGCCCTTTAAGCATCCTACCCATAAAGGCTTCCTTCATAAAGTAAATATCAAAGTTAACGTTTGCACGTCATCAAATATCCCCTCATATATCTTCCCTTTACGTTGCAACAAAGAATGGTGCACAACTGGTTGCCAAACATTGTCCTTGATTCTAGTTTTAGCACTAAACCACCAACCAATAGAAAAGAAAGTTGGCAGACCTAGGCAGTCTCAGAGATTCATGATAATGGAGAAAAAGAGACGACGACGAAAACAACAACAAAGCCTTATCACGCTAAGTGAGGTCGGCTATATGAATCCTAGAGCGTCGTTGCCCTCGGTTTTGTGCCATGTCTTCCGTTAAATCCAAGTAGTCCAAGCCTTTTCTTGGAGTTTCTGTCCAAGTCTTCCTAGGTCTTCCTCTACCCCTTTGGCCCTCAGCGTCTGTCTCGTAATCGCATCTCCTAATCGAGTGTCTGTAGGTTTTAGTGGAGAAAAAGAGAGAATTGAAAGAAAAAAAAAACAGTAGAGACATGCTTAGTTAATTTAATTCCTAAATCTTGAGATGATATATTATCTCCTTCGCCGAAGTTGCAAACTTAAAGGAAACATTCGAACGTGAACCTAATCTGAGGACTGGACTCAAAAAACTTACACATCAACAAATACTACTCATGATACAACCATACAGGAAAGCCTCAACCAGCCAACATGAACCATTGTAAGAAATTGAAATAAGCTGATTTCTCGCTTCTAATTGTCTCTATAAATCCTATTGGATATGGTCACAGATGAGAGATGAAAGAATTGCATACACGGTACACCAGAAACCACAAGGATGCTTCGTCCAACATTAACCAGTAAGTCCATTGTACTTAACTGTCAATCACTATCTTATACAGTTTCATTTCCAATAGGAGCGATTCTTTGCCTTGACGCTGTGAGAGCTTCCGGTCCATGAGTATGAGTACTCCTATCCGCTCTTTACAAGCTTAGATTGTTTATAATTCACTAGATAGTAACATAATACATGTAATTAAATAAATTAGATGCTAACATACTATCATAGCTCCTCCGAGGTTATATTTTATATTTATCTCTCTTTCTCACACACACACACAGATGGGAGTCAGTGTTTATGCCAAGCGACAATGGTTAAGTTGTGCTACCGCATGTTGGCCTCAGTAATTAAGAAAATGAGAGGTATGACAGGGAACTCTATAAGTTGTTGACATAATTTATGTACACGAGAAAGAATTCAGAGAAGCCAAATGGAAAAACGTACAACATAAAAATTTCCCAGAGGCATGCAAAGAAACCAAGGAAAACTTCCAGATACCCGAATAAAACATATCAAAGGATTGTTCCCAAGTAAGAAGGCCTTTTTGTTCCCACTTGTCTACATTGGTGAGGGACAAGGTTTGCTATGTGCTTATATGGTCTTGGGCTACTCCCCATATTGCCAATTGGTTTTATGATGGAACCCCAATTTCATCATGGTATCAGAGCAAGGTTGTCCACGTGTGAAGCCCAACGGCCACACGCGCTCCACGCCACCTAGTTGTTGTCCACGTGTAGGCTTGAAAATCCGCCACACGTGTGGGGGCGTGTTGAGAGTTGTCCCACATTGGTGAGGGACAAGATTTGCTATGTGTTTATATGGTCTTGGGCTACTCCCCATATTGCCAATTGGTTTTATGGTGGAACCCAATTTCATCAAAGCCTACCAGTCGGAGTATATAAGTTAGCCTTGTATTGTTTAGAAGGGAGAACGTTGATAAAAATCAAAATACGCTTCTAAGCGTTTTAACAAAGTATCACAAAATCTATTGTTTAAGAGCTAAAACCCGTTTACTTACGCTTCGTGTGAGTGTTTAAAGCAGTAAACAGTATGAACACAGACACATATGTAATGAACAATTCAGTAAGCCCCCAAAAGAGAAGAAAATGTAGAATCATACATACCAATTCCTTGGCAGGGTACGCATTTGCAGACTGTCTCTTTTCCTCTTTTGTTGTAATAACTTACAAATCCCGAGCCTTGGCAACTGTTGCACTTTCCTGTCCATTCGTACACAACTTCCTTGCAATCCTACAACAATTTCCTTATCTTTTTAATAAATATTTTGATTGAATTATCCACAAGCAACTTTGCAGATTACAAGAAGTTAATTCTGACCTCAAGTACCGGATCGCATCGGAGCCTCCGGTCAATCTCCTCTGCCGAGACCGGAGACGTACTGGGATGGAAGCCCCGTCAGCGGTGGCAGAGGGAATTGGATTAGGCGGGGGAATGTGGGTCCCCGGGGGAGGTCGCCGGTGCCGGGGCCGCAGCGGAGGGGTGAGAAGTGAAGGAAGGTTACGGGTGGCAGGCACGCGGTAACTAGGATGGGCAATGGCGGTCCGCGGTATTTATCCATAACCGTTTATGTTCATACCCCATACTCATAACCGTTTATAAACGGTTAACCATACTCATACCCGTGTATCCATTTAACAATAACCGTTTACCCATTTAACCATAACCATTTACCCGTTTACCCCTTTTTGAACCTGTTTATTCTTTTTTTTTATACCCATTTACCCATTTTCACCCATCTACATGTTTTTTTTAACAACTTGAAAATTACAAAATAAAATTTGTCTTAATTTTTCGTTTTCTGACAATTAAGTATCGTTATAGGTACATTTTAGAGTTCGCTCAATACATTGTTTTCTCAACAAACACAAAAAGATGAAATATTATTTGGTAACTATCGCGGGGCAGCAGCTATAAGACAGAAAACTAACATATATGTTTGGACTCCACCAACCTAATCAGCACCGCAACAAATTAAGCCAAATTTTTCTCTTCGATTGTGGGATGTGTAACTTCAAACATTGTAGTTAGCTACGTAGAGCACGCTCTGAGATGTTTTCAATATCAGAGCAGTCCAGCCTCTTTGTAGCTCCCAGACGTTTCGGAGGAGGAGTTTCGAAAGGCGTTTCGGATGGGCAAGGGAACTTTTAACATGATAGAGTCGGCGGTTTTCAAGAAGAACACAATGATTACGCGCATATTTTAGAGTTAGCTCAATAGTTTTTAAATTTTACATATATTAAATTAAATGGGTAAATGGATACCCGTTATAACTGCGGGTAATACCCATAACTGCCCATTTAAATTTCACGGATAAACGGTTATACCCATAACCGTTTGTTCGTCTAAACGGTTACCCATAACCATAACCGTGACCTTTAAATGGGCGGGTAACCGCGGTTACCCAAACCCATAGGTATTTTGCCCATCCCTAGCGGTAACACGAAGGCACATTAAGTTGCGGTATAGCCAGTGCCATTTCTGCGTCAAAGAAATGGGCACGTTTATCACAATGCAATAGAGTGTTGAATATTTAGAAAATCAACCGTCGTATTTGAATATTTAAATCTTACTGTTACGAAAAGTTTAAAATTTAGATTATACAACTATGAACTTGGGGCATTCAATATGTCACATCCAATGATGCAGTACGGGTAAAGAATGCATGTACATCACTTCATCCAAACATCTCTAGAAAAATTCATCTAATTATATAACTTTTAGTCATCAACGTATGTCAAATAAATTGTCGTTTATTGTAATTTGGAGCATTTAATATTAGGACGCATTGTAGTCACAGTCTGTAATACAGAACGAGTAAAGAATGCATATGCATCACTCCGTCTAAAGATCATCTAATATCCTCATGATTAATTGTCAACTTGTTTGATTCACATAGATAACTAAACAATTTTCAAATCGAAAGAAATTGTCTAAAGATGATCTTTGTTTATTAAAACTAATAGAATGGAAAGTTGTGCGAAATCCACCTACCGTTGCAAATGTGATTTATGAAAGGACAATATTGCCCTCTTACTCAGGAATGAGGACTTCCTTGCTTCTCCATAACATTATTTTGTTAGGATGCCATCTGGCATCATCTGTTTGTGACAAGTGTACAATGGATATAAGTTGGTTAGAGGTAATTAGTTGGTAGTTACTACAAATAGTGCATTGCATATGTTTGTGACAAGTATTATGTTAAACCATTCTCTGTGCAATTACGAAGACGTAGAGCAAGGAATCTATCATTGGTATCAAGCCAGATTGTTCTTCTTGATCCTTCAATGTCGTATGACGCGGCAAGCTTTGCGAAAAAGTATGGAATCCAGGATTTTCAATTTGGAGACTAAGATCGACGAATTCAAGAACTCGCAAGATAAAGTTAAAGCGACTCAAGAATTCATCTTGGTGAAATTGCAGTCACTCATGGCACGCTGTAATGGCGGTCATTTGGGTGAATCTTCTGAAGCTACCCTTGGTGAAAACCAAGGTCAGGATCGCATGTACCCAAATTTTAATCGCCAAGAATTTGGGAACAATGGCAATCAGCAGATTCGGTCTTCGTTCTTGAAATTGGATTTTCCTAGATTCAGTGAAGGAGATGGTCCTTTGGGAGGATATACAAAGCAGAACATTATTTTGATTTCTTCAACATCGAAGAATCCAAGAAAGTGAAAATAACTTCATTTCACATGGAGGAAGAAGCTTTACAATGGTTTCAATGGGCTCGTTGCTTGAGTAATTACACGAATTTGGAAGATTTTATGATGGTTGTGTATCAAGAATTTGGTCTTCCTGAACTCGAAGATTCAGCTGAGAATCTGGTAAGTTGAAGCAGTTAGGAACTCTCAAGGATTATGTGATCGATTTAAGAAGATTAGCTAATCAAACAAAAGATATCAATCCTGCATTACTAAAATCATGTTTCTTTGGAGGATTAAAGCTAGAATTACGACATGATGTGAAGTTACTGAAACCCAAAAATGTTCTTGAAGCTGCAGCTTTTGCTTATCAAATTGATGCAAAACTTATAGATCTTAAGGTGAAATCTAAATCTCCTTTTTTGCAATCAAATTTTTTATCTCCTTTACAGAACTTGAATACTAATGTTGTGAGTAAAAATCGTCCCAAACCTCCTAATATTAGGCGATTAACTCCTGAAGAAGTATATTATAGAAAAAATGGCCTATGTTTTCATTGTAAAGAAAGGTTTGTAAAAATGCATACTTGTGAAAGGAAGCAACTTCTTTTGATTGATGTGCAAGATTTTGGATTTTGTGAAACTGAAGACTTGGAAAATGAAGAACCAGAGATTACTGCTTGTGCATTGTTTGGTACCTCTGCACCTCCAACAATTCAAACAATGAAGGTTTCTGGTTACATTAAGAACTGTCATGTGACTATTTTAATTGATTCAGGAAGCTCTCACAATTTCATAGATGTGGGATTAGTCAAAAGGTTGAAAGGTTTTATAGATAAAGGTCATGTTTTTAATGTCAAGATAGCTGATGGTGAGAAAGTAGCTACTCAAGGTACATTAGCTCAGGCCTCTATTACCATATAGAAATTCACTCGTATCTCATATTTATATGTCATTTCTTTTGGAGGGTGTGATGTTGTATTGGGAATGCAATGTCTTAGAACCTTGGGGCCTATACTTTGGGATTTTTATAAGATTTATATGCAGTTCACAAAAGGGTCTCAAACCTTTTGTATCACCAATCCTAATTCTAGTGAAGACACAAAAGGGTGTCAAATATTCAAGATATTTCTGCATTACAAATGCAGAAATTGTTAGAACAAGACACAACAACTATGGCAGTTTTATATCGAATGGAACCTGAGGAAGCCAGTTTGTTGTAGTTAGATGTGGAGTTACTAGATCAAAATTCTCAAGATCTCACTAAATTTCAACTGCAATAGTTACATTCCTTTTTGAAAGATTATGAAGTAGTATTTCTCACTCCTACATCCTTACCTTTTCACAGGAGCCATGATCATAGAATTCCATTGATGCATGGTAACAAGCCACCTAATAGCAGACTTTACAAATATAGTCCAATATAGAAGGTTGGAACAGGAAGGTACTTAGCGACATAATTGTTAAAGAATGGATTCATCATAGTTAGCAACAATCCTTACTCATCTTCAGTGATACTTGTGAGGAAAAAGGAAGGTACTTAGCACACGTGCATGGATTATAGAGGCCTGAATTGCATCTCAGTTAAAGATAAATTTCATATACCTCTAATTGATGAGTTATTGGATGAGCTTTATGGTGCACAATACTTCTAAAAATTAGACTTAAAGTGCATGATACAATCAAATTCGAATGCATCCAGATGATGTTGAGAAAACTGTATTTACAACACATGATGTACACTATGAATTCATTGTGATGCCATTTTGTTTAACAAATGCTCCAGCAACCTTTCAATGCCTTACAAATGAGATTTTTAGACCATATTTAAGAAAATTTATTTTAGTTTTCTTTGATGACATCTTGGTCTATAGCTCTACATGGCAGTTGCATTTAGATCATCTCAAAGTGGTATTTGATACATTAAATGAGCATAGTTTTTTTTGTCAAGCACTCTATGTGTGCATTTGGCAAATCTAAAGTAGAATATTTAGGTCACATTGTATCTAAACATGGAGTTTCTGCAAATCTTACCAAGTTGGAATCAATTGAAAAATGGCATGTACCAAATTTTATGAAAGTATTATGGTAAGATAATTAGTCCATTGACTGCTTTGACAAAAAAAGATGGTTTAAGTGGTCTTCAGCAGCTACTGAAGCTTTTCTCACTTTGAAAGAGGCAATGTTATCTCCACAAGTGCTTGCATTACCATATTTTAGTAAACCATTTGTAATTAAGATTGATGCATCTGGCCATGGTATTGGTGCAACACTCTAGCAAGAGGGTAGACCAATTGCTTTCACTAGCAAGACCCTTTGTCCAAGAAATCATGTGTTGTCAGCCTATGAGAGGGAAATGTTGGCAATTCTTCATGCCATTCATAAGTGGCAGTCATACTTAGTTGGAAACCACTTCATTATTCAAATTGATCATCATAATTTGAAGTATTTTCTTCAAGGAAGAGCACACATTCCCTTTCAACAGAAATAGGTGACTAAACTTTTAGGATTTGACTATGAGATCCAGTTCAAGCAAGTGTGCAATAATTAAGCAGCTGATGCTTTATCTAGGTCTCCATTAACTACTATTGTCACATCCCAGTCCTACTCCGTCGTAGCATGATATTGTCCGCTTTGGGCCACGCCCTCACGGTTTTGTTTCTGGGAACTCACATGAGAACTTCCCAGCGGGTCACCCATCCTAGGAATGCTCTCGTCGAAACTCGCTTAACTTCGGAGTTCCGATGGAATCCGAAGCCAGTGAGTTCCCAAAAGGCCTCGTGCTATATGGAGGTGGGCATGGACATATAAGGCACATCACCCCCTCTTCGTTGGTCGACGTGGGATCTCACAATCCACCCCACTTAAGGGGAACCTAACGTCCTTGTCGACACATCCGCACCAAACGGCAGAGTGGCTTTGATACCAAATTGTCACATCCCAGACCAGCTTCGCCATAGCACGATATTGTCCGCTTTGGGCCACACCCTCAAGGTTTTGTTTCTGGGAACTCACACGAGAACTTCCTAGTGGGTCACCCATCCTAGGAATGCTCTCGCCCAAACTCGCTTAACTTCGGAGTTCTGATGGAATCCGAAGTCAATAAATTCCCAAAATGCCTCGTGCTATATAGAGGTGAGCATGTACATACAAGGCACATCACCCCCTCTCCGTTGGTCGATATGGGATTTCACAATCCACCCCACTTAAGGGAACCCGACGTCCTCGCCGACACATTCGCACCAAATGGCAGAGTGCCTCTGATACCATTATGTCGTTTGGTGTGGATGTGCCAGCGAGGATGTCGGGTTCCCCTTAAGTGGGTGGATTGTGAGATCCCACATCGACCAACGAAAAGGGGGTGATGTGCCTTGTATGTACATGCTCACCTCTATATAGCACTAGGCTTTATGGGAACTTACAAGAAAACTTCCCAGTGGATCACCCATCCTTGGGATGCTTTCGCCCAAACTCGCTTAACTTTGGAGTTTCGATTGAATCCAAAGCTAGTGAGTTCCCAAAAGGCCTTGTGCTATATGGAGGTGGGCATGTACATACAAGGCACATCACCCCCTCTCCGTTGGTCGATGTGAGATCTCATAATCCACCCCACTTAAGGGGAACCCGACGTCCTCACCGGCACATTCACACTGAACGGCAGAGTGGCTTTGATACCATTCTATCATATCCCAGTCCGACTCCATCGTAGCACGATATTGTCCGCTTTGGGCCACGCCCTCACGATTTTGTTTCTGGGAACTCACACGAGAACTTCCCAATGGGTCACCCATCCTAGGAATGCTCTTGCCCGAACTCACTTAACTTGGGAGTTCCGATAGAATCTGAAGCCAGTGAGTTCCCAAAAGGCCTCGTGCTATATGGAGGTGGGCATGTACATATAAGGCACATCACCTCCTCTCCGTTAGTCGATGTGGGATCTCACAACTATAACTCTTCTTTGCAATCTATATAAGAGTTGGAAATTCAGGCTATTTCATATCTTTACTCACAGTGGATGGATGATCTCATAAGGGATTAGGGAATGATCCTTGGGTAATTTCAAAAATCTAGAAAATTTTGGCTGTTGATGACAATAATCTCACTGTTTCCAATTTGAAGTTCTAAGTTGATAATGGATTTCTTAGGTATAAAAATAGAATTGTACAAAGTCTTGCTAGTACTTGGAGAGAGAAGATCTTCACATAACATCATGCTAGTCCTACAACAGGCCATGAAGGTTTCTTGAAGACATATAAAAGAATTTCTAGGGGTTTCTATTGGGAATGGATGAAGAAATTTGTTAAAAATTTGGTTGCTTGATATCCTACTTGTCAACAAAACAAGTATGAGACACTAGATACTCCAAGATTGCTGCAGCCTCTTCCTATACCAACAAAAATTTGGACTGATATATCCATGGATTTCATTGTAAGTCTTCCTCCCTGCAAGGGTAAGACTATGATTTGGGTGGTGGTTGATAGACGATCTAAATATACCCACTTCATTGCTTTGAGTCATCCATATTCTGAATCTATGGTTGCTCAACTTTTTGTTGACATCTTCAAATTACATGGAATGCCTAAGTCAATAATGAGTGATAGGGATCTAGTTTTCTTAAGCAAATTTTGGAAGGAATTCTTTCACTTGCAGGGCTCTTCTCTTTGTTATAGTTTTGGTTATCATCCACAATTAGATGGTCAAGTAGAGGTATTAAACAGATGCCTTGAGGCATAATTGAGATATTTATGTAGCTTGCAACTCAAGAAATCAATCTTTAAAAGATAAAGATAGAGTTATGGCAATACCTAAGAACAATTTAGAAAATGCTCAGTGCAGAATGAAGGTACAATCTGATAAGCACATGTCTGAAAGAGAATTGAATGTTGGTGACTGGGTTTACTTGAGATTAATTCTATACCAACACATGTCATTAGCTTCACATCCATTCCACAAACTTCAACCAAGATTTTATGGCCCATTCCAAGTTAGGTCTAAGGTGGGATCTGTAGCTTACAAATTACAGCTGACTGAGCATTTTAAATTGCACCCTATCTTTCATATATCTTGCCTCAAGAAACATTTGGGAGCTACTATCCAAGCTATTGTGCCATTAGCAATTATCACAGATTTTGGAATTCTGGAAGATGTCCCAATGGCAATTTTAAACTGTAGAATGATTAAGAAGAACAATACTGCAGTTACTGAGGTGCTAGTCCAATGGCAGAATCATTCCAAGGAGGATGCCACTTGGAAATTGTACTAGGATCTAAAGTTATGCACTGCAATTTCTATTGTTGTTTACTTTTGTTTGTTTGCTGAGAGGGTACAACTTGTGTTTCAAGGGGGGCATTGTTAGGATGACAGCTGACATCATCTGTTTGTGACAAGTGTACAATGGATATGAGTTCGTCAGAGGTTGTTAGAGGTAGTTATTTGGTAGTTACTACAAGTAGTGCATTGTAATAGAAGTTGAACAGTTCATGAAAATGTTGTTAGTATTCTGTTAAACCATTCTCTGTGCAATTACAAGACGTATAGCAATGAATCCATCACATTTCATCATACATAAGGATAATTAGAACCTTTCATTCTCTTTGGAGACCATTTTTTCATCCATATGTATCAAAAAACTCGACAATTATGGTTACAAGTGATGAACTCTCAATTCATATGAATGATGAAAAGATCACAAAAACAAGGGCTCCAGGAAGACTTGCCCAAAATCTAAGGGGCCAATGTAAGAAAATTGAAACTTCATGGTCTATTTTAAAAATCACAACAAACATGAAGAGTGCAAAATGTGGTTAACCTAAACGATATAGCCCAAGAAAAAAAAAATGAGAGCTTGTTGGATTGGAAGCTCGTTGGATTGAATTTCCATATTTGCCATTAAAACTTTCGATCTGAAATTGATTTTTTTTTGAAAAGATTAAATAGAAATTTGAATGCATATAGAGATTAAGAAAAATTACTAACATTCCAACTAAATATTTCGAAATATTTCAAACTTATTTCGATTGAATAATATATTTTTCTAATTGCTATTTACTAAATTATGTAATTTCCAATTAATTTTGTATTTTATCATGTTCATTGTTAGTTTTAATTACATTTAGTTCATTGTGTTTATACACTTAAATAAATTAAGAGGATGAGAGGAGGGGACTGAGTTAAGACGCACAATGGGCCAGCCACTAAATATGCATCGAACTCAACACAATTATATAATAATATGTCATTACCATTTATGTAAGTCGAACCTGAAACCTCACTCACAAGTGAAAAAAATATTGTTAGACTACATATATAGTACTAGTACAAATATTAATAAAGAACAATAAATTGTACATAATAAAGTATATGAGAATATGCTTACTCTTTAGACCTACCACATGGAGATAATAACTATACAAATACATTCTTCAATAGTAAAAGAAGATATATATGATCCATTATGTATATTCTCTCTCTAGTTCTTCACATTCTTCTTACACCTAACAAATATATTAAGGAGATAATAACTTTATATATGCTAATCCAGTCACTTAACGAGTTGTTAGATTACATGTTTAATGCATCGTTTGTTCAAGTTTTACTGTGATGATAGTCAAATTGCACCTTTCTTAAGTTCGAGTTCTTTGTGTTGTTTAGTTGATTTTCGGAAGATAATGACATCGTGCCTGATCAACGAGATAAAGTGTGAAAGGATTTTGTCTTTACGTTTGACATGATTAACAACGCGATGCACGCATGAACTTAAGCTTTTGGAATCCAATGATTTTCAAACATGATTAGCATGCATGGTAACGTTGTTGTTCTACTATTTCCGTCGATATGCCTCTTCATGCACATGAAAGAGGGTGTTAGTCGATTCCCTGGCTCTATTAACAGCAGCTCTCTTATTTAGTGTTCCAGCAGAATCCCCCGAGATCCTTTGCAACTCTAACATCAATTCACATGATAATTATTCTCATAGTTGTCTCTCCTAGGCCCGACTTTGGGCTGAATCGAATCAGAAGTAGGTGTTTCCAATTTCAATCCAAAAAATTTCGGAATGAAATATCATATCTCCGACTTTTGTAAACAATGTAATTTAACAGAACAAAATAAGACTAGCTATTAGTAATTAAGTAAATTCTGTTCAACATGTTAGTGGTGAATATGTTACTCAGATCGCATACGCTGCACTTGGTTTGTTTGTTTTACAATTATGGTCTGACATTTTGAGAAATTAGATGCATATAAAAACATGAAGACCTTCCTCCAACCACATTACTATTGAAGCGGGGCTCATACATCTCACTCTGCCGTCTCTCCACGTTCCTGTCATTCAACTCTTGTAGTCTGATTCCAGCGACTAAAACTTGCCAGTCACATGTTAACCGGAGATTCTGGTTCACTGTCAACCTCATTCTTCAAACTGAAATATTAACCACCAGAAGTTGCAAAAGAACCATAGCCTTTTCTTTTAGCAGAATAGAAAATATATGTTCTGAAGATGATAGAATGCATAGAAATTGACCCATTTTGGGGGAATGAACTAGAGATTAAGATTGTTGTTTCTTACTGAATGTTTATCTTTGTATCCTGCAGCGTCTCGGGGACATTACCCTCAAGCTTGTTATCGTGAAGGAAACTGTAAAACCAAAGCAGGTCACCAAAGTAGTTAGTTGATGCTGTAGAATGTCCCGAAAATTGAATGATTTATTATTGGATAACTATTTGATGATGGAAGACTATATACTCACATCTCACGCAGTTTTGGAAGTCGGCCTAATGATTCAGGAATTGATCCTTCAAGCTGATTTTTCTCCAAATGCCTTCATCATAACAACAACAAAAAACCAGAGTTAAAGGTTTAGCTATCTAAAAGAATGAAGAATGAGATAGAACTTTAAATATAACATACAAACTCTGCAACTCCTTCAATGAGCCCATTTCTGGGATGTTGCCTAAAAGTTTGTTCCCCCCAAGCCAACTGTAAGGAAATCATTCCACCAAACACGCAAGTTAGGAAGCGATCATGACAAGGCAAGCCAGTGAACACTGGTATTGCGACTAACAAGTGCATGGTTACTTACATATGGTGGAGTGCAGTTAAATTTGCTATGTTTGGTGCCAGTGACCCGGATATTCCAGCGCCGGTTAGATTCCTTCACATAATCGGAAAACATTCAACTGCGAATCAAATTTAAATCCCCTAGCATTAATCATTATCTAGTAAACATCTGATAATTATATTATTATCTATACTCAGTCGTGCCATAAATCCTTGTGAAACTCACAAAGTTATTACTCGAAAAAACTTCCCGCGATCACATGTAACACCAGTCCACGAATTCCCTTCGGGCAGACAAGGATCGCCACTCCAATCGGGAGGTGGGTTGTCAAAGTTTCTTCTCAACGCATCCATTGCCATAACTAAGGAACACCAAAATTAAGGGTCAAAATCAATAAGAGAAGATGGAGCGTTTGATAAAAATAGGTTAGCGATTTTCGCACTCCCGTTTCACCTCCTGCACTCTGCCCTTTGATTCTTTATTTATTTATTCAATCCTAAGGCTATAAAAGGAGGGAGGAGTGCAAGAAGAGAAAAAGGGAGTGCGTAAATGACTTCCCTAAAAATAATCTTAGGCTTGAATGAGGTACCATCTCTAGGGAGAGTCATTCCTCCAAGAGGCAAGACCTGCAAGATCTCACCAGCACTGATGACAGGCCCGACAGGTACCCCCTGACCTGGAGTCAGGACAATCTCAGTCTGCCCGGATAGAGGCCATTTCGGCGCGTAAACTGTCAAACCCCTGGTGGTAACATTGACATTGGAATAGAAGTTCTTGCCGTTGATAGAAACATTGAAGACTCTCCAACTGAATGGACTTGGGTTTCGGTTGTCCTGGAAGTATAATGCAATGTAGTAAGCTGCACTGGGGAGCGGCCAGGATGGCCATTTGACATTCAATTGCTTCCCTCGGCTTGTTGTGATAGAATTGTGGAATGCTTTTGCTGGTGGGACGTTCCAGAAATCGGAGGGAGTTACATTGGCCTTGCATTTCACAGTAGGGTTCTGGTCCATTTGTGGTTGCCATAACCGGTTGAACTTGTCATCTGGAAAGCTAAGTTCATATTTTACATATTCAACATCAGATAGTTCAAATTCTTCAGCATGTATATAATTTTCTGGTTAGTTCTTCATACATATATATCCTACCACTTATTTCAAAATCCAACATGTAAACTTAGGTTGGTGTAGGATATGTGAGTCACTTATGAATAAATGAATGTCACTGACATAGGTATGACTTGCCTATATACAATTTATTAGACATGTAATCTACAATGCCGATCGATGAAAAAGTTGGAACTTCAGACAATTTTATCAGCAAATGTGACACAAGCAGTATCACAAGTACCATATAACTCTCACTAGTACGTACCTACACCTAGTCACACTTCCATAAGAGATCTAGTTTACAACGTATAGTCGAATTGCATAGCTCTTAAATCATAAAAATGCAGCAAGGAGAGTACTAATTAAATAGGGAGTTGAGTTCCTACCCAATTATTTCACCTTCAGACGTTCCAAAGCTACTCCTAACCACCGTGCTAAGTGCATACTTGTTAAAATCTGTGGTATTGTACACTGAATCATCCAAGTACTCCAGCTCAAGAGCCGAGATAAAGGGGCTAGAATCCGACCCTGTCATGTTATTCCTTGCAAGGCACACGCTAAATGTCTTCGACTTGGCATGCACCACAATTTCATAATACGAGCTCAACCCATTGGCATAGTCCTCCGTGGTGTTAACCACACTCCATTTAGTCCCCTCCACAATCTGATCAAATACCGGAGGCTCCTTCCCGCCATCAAAATTGCCATAATAGTACGTGGTGCGCACCAGGTACTTCCCACCTTTGATAACAGGGATAGAGTAGCAGTACTTACGCGCGGACTTGTTGGGGAAATAGCGCAATGTGGCGAGTATGGGGACAAGGTCTTCCTGTTTGATGGTGCTGGTGTTTCCTACCAATATAAAGCCCTCGTCCGTCGTGTACTTTAGGTTCCCTACTGTTACGCTCTCAGATGTCGGCCCAGCTCCACAGTTTAGGAGGTAACCTGCATTTAAAGACATTAATTTGCATGCATAGCTCATAATTTGGGTACTTCAAGTGTATGGTAAGAGTTTGCTTGTTTTATAAAATGTGTGGGATAAAAAGTGTCAACTACTCTTTTTTCCACATATACAAAAATCTGTTGAGTTAATCGTGTTTAACATCTGTGGAGGTTTTATTTCACTCACATTTTCAATAACACGAAACCAACATACCAAACATATCAAATTGTGTTACTGGAAGTGGGAGTGAATTAAAACATCAGAAAATTTTGAGTTTTGGTTACGTCCTAAAACGCAAGTGAAGAGAGATGATAAAAAAAACATTTGCTATTCAAAACCACTCTAACCCTACAAAAAATTGGATTATGCTTGTTTATAGAGACAATTAATCCTAGCAAAACCCTAATTCTGTCCAATCAACAAGATTACAAAAATGGTAGGGTTGGTTTTGTTTTGGATAAAATAACGAACAAGCAAGAAAAACCCTAAAGCCAAAATTAATGAGGAAAAGATTGGGTTTCATTAAAAAAGAGGATGTGTGGTACCAACCTCTAGGGTTAGGTTGAGAATGGGCGAGGAGAGGGATGGAGACTAGCCATAGGAGGAAGAGGAGGAAGAGGAGGCAGAGGGACATGTTGTCCGGGCAAAACTTTTCACCCAGAAAATAACACTGGACACAAAATTTTGCAAAACGTTTGCCAAGTTTTTTTCTTCCTGCTAAAATTGACGAATGGGCGCCAATGGGGGGAGGTTGGGGATTGCCTGGTTTTGGTTGCCACGTGGACGGCTGTGCTTGAATATAGACGCACAAATGTTTGACCAGGTCAACAATTTTCATTTAAAGGTCCGTTTTGACCGTTAAGAGTAAATAACCCGTTCCTTGAGTCTTTGTTTTTATTAGATTTTATCTCATCGTATCACATTATGTTCTACGATATTTGAGAATCATCGTCGACACCTTAGCGTAGGTCCGTAATAATCTTTTGTTTCACAGTCTGAGGTTATTTACAACTATCAAATTAAGAATTCTCAGATGTACTAGCAAATGCATAAAAAATACGATCAACGATTCGCCCGAAAGGCCACAATTAGTGTGAGCAAACATATTAATGACGAGGAACATATTTTTGCTATGTTTCCAATACTTGTACCTGCTTTGTTATCCTGCCGCAGCCTGGCTGAGGAAGAATTAGGGCGTACTATAATTAATTAAGTTGTAATAATCCGTTTTAGCGGACGAGCAAGTGCCTGTAGCTCAGTGGATAGAGCGTCTGTTTCCTAAGCAGAAAGTCGAAGGTTCGACCCCTTCCTGGCGCGCGATTCATATATTTTGTTGTTGTTTTTTTTTTTTTTTTTTTTTCTTTTTTTTTGTCCTCAATCGAATCTGGTGCCTCTAAAACCCTAGGAAGTGGCAGAGCAGCAGCCAGGAAATATATCAACTGCTGGTAAAAATCGATCTGCTGATTTTCTTTTTGATTTTTTGTATTCAATTCAGATAAGAAATTTAAGCTTCAATTCAATTGTTTTGTTTGCAGTGCAGAAAGTCCGGAGCTTGAAGACGAAACAATGAAGGAGTTTCAGGTCAATGGGAACACCCTCTCTCTTGCTCTCTTCACTGAAGTCACCAACTCCAAGTACTCTCTCCCCTCTCTCTGTCTCTCTCTCTCTCTCTCTCTCTCTCTCTCAAGTTTTTAAACTGGCATGCAAAATTCTCCAACCCCAATTTTGTTCCCCTGGATTTTCCCACCAAAACCTTGTTTAGCTTGAGAGTAAAATTGGGTATTTCGTTACCAAATGCCGGTAGGAAAATTTTGTTTCTTTTTCGGGATCGATGACGGTTTTCATAAACAATTTGAATGTGATATCGAATTATCGATGCTATGCCAGGGCCTAATAGAGTCGTTATCCTGCAGGGAGCTTCTTGATTTGATGCAATCAGGGACACTAAACCCGGAAGTTGCATTCCTGAATGCTTCACTTGTATGATTCCGTGTACTTTAACCGCCTTTTGCTTTGCCTTCAATGTTGTCTACTTCTTTCTGCTGAGATGCTTGTTGTTGCGTTTCTCTAATGTTTGCCATTGTCCGCAATGGAAGCAGATCCCGGATGTTTTCCCTTTGCTTGCAGCTGCACATAAGACGCTCGTATCTAAGTCCCGAGAGTCACTGACAACGCGCACTCTTCATTCTGAGCTTGTTTACAATTACTCGGGATCCAAGCATGTAATTCTCTACCAATTAACTAGTTTGCTTTATGGTCTATTGCTTCTATTTCTGCAAATATGTAACCCCTAGCTTTGATTGGCTTAGATCACAGAGTCCTTGAAAAGATGTGGCATCTCTGAAAGCTCTACTTATGTGCTTGCTGCTCGTTTCAATGCTTCTTCTGAGGAGGTAAGATCACTGTCTCATGGAAAGCCTGGTAAATCAAGCGTTGCATTGCTTCAGTATGTCAGAAGATTGTTAGCCATTCTGATTTTAATATTGTTCGTGTTATAATAGATAGAACAAAAAGCAGTAGAGAAACTTGTCAATGGAAAAGAGATTGACTTGGAGGAGTTAGCAGCGAGAGCAGATCAAGCCCAAATACAAAAGGTATACATGTATTTGGTCTCTTTTTATAGTGGCAATGAGTTCTCTTGCGATGGTGTTTCTAGTTAGTGATCATCAAAACTATTTTTTTCTTTCAGCACTATAAGATAACAAGCATGGAGCTAGGGATATCGTCACTTGCTGATGCTATTACATGCCGGATTGCTTCTCGCGATGCCTTGTGAGAGGAAGGTTGAAACTTGTTTATGTTCTATCCGTTTTCCCTCAAGTTTTCTTGTGCCCAACTACTTTGATAGATTACATCTCTGACTAGAATGAGGTTGATGTTCAGGGAATCGAGGGCAGAATCGCGGAGCTATGTTTGTAAGGTGGCAAAGGAAACAGAAAAGCTGTAGCTTATTATTTCTGTTTGGGCAAATTCAACTGTCTGCTGTAATATGTAGAATACTTTTAGGCAAAGCCGAAATTTGGAAGACGTGATTATGCTATAGCCTTCATCCGGTAATGTAATCTATGATTAATTTAACTTTAAATTGCAGTGATAATGTAGTTGTGAGTTTTGTGACCTATTAATTCGCCTGATATTATCAAATGGAAACCTGCAACTAATGGTTCCTTTGTGCCGCTTCTACTTGAAATGAGTCAATGAGATTCGTTATTGCAAGCCTCTCATGATTTGGTCTAGGTTTGTGCAGTTGCCACAATCCGTCCAAGAACGAGTTTTATTCTGCCTATGGCGATAAGAGCTCGACTAACTGCTATAAGATGCAAAGGTAATCTCCCCCTGAATGTCGGCAGTTAGCCCATCTGTGTTCTTTCTTCTTTATTATCTTGTTAATGATACTTTTGGGTACTTGTTTTTCGTGTGCTCTAACGCACTGAAAGAAATGGTGTCGTCTTATTCAATACTCTGCACTCTCTACTCATTCATATGGCTTCTGCTAAGTCGTGGAAATCAAACATAAAACAATCGTTCGTTGTCAAAGAAATTGGATTGGATAACTCACTAGATTCAATACGTAGCAAGTACATTTGCCTCTGCACTCAAAAGTCATATGTTCAATTTCATCCATCCTGAATATCTGACAAGTTAAAGTGAGAGATTATGAGGTTCGTCATTCGATCTTTTACATATTTTAAAATTTGAATTTTATTGTCGTGCCAAAACTAGCTTGAACTTGTGTGCAAGGGCCAACACATTACTACGACAAACTATCATGATCCACACTTACCAAGTGTATGATTCTTTATCATTATCGTAACTCATTACTCCACGTTCTCTCACCATTTATAACAATTGTAACAATTTCGAGAAGTACCCTTGTCTTCTTTGGCAAACAAATAATAATATCTGTTGATGGACATCTGTGTCCGTTCACTAATTGGTATAACTGTTAGGTCATTGATTAAAATTCAAGTTCATGCCAACCTGTAATTGTGCATAACATCTCATTGAAAGTTAGGATATTTTCTTATCGCTTATGTGATTTTTATATTTTTCATATCAGTTAATTTTTTGATATTTTGTTGAACCCTCACGTTAAGAAGAATCACCATGGTGCATGAACCTTAAATCTAAACTTATGCATATTAAATCGAAAATGGTTGTTTGTGATTTTTGGTGATAAACATGTCTATATCATATGGAGGCTCCAATGATGCCTCAATCTCTATTGCGCAAAATCCGAGCAACTTTGTTGTAATTGA
Organism: Cotoneaster glaucophyllus; assembly: GCA_036320875.1. Taxonomy (NCBI): domain Eukaryota; kingdom Viridiplantae; phylum Streptophyta; class Magnoliopsida; order Rosales; family Rosaceae; genus Cotoneaster; species Cotoneaster glaucophyllus. The sequence continues at coordinate 25,639,310 of CM070066.1, read as the reverse complement.
GCTTCCAGAAGTAAGCCCAACCTGACGCCCAGAAGTGCATCCCCATGCATTCCAGTCGAATGCCAAATTGCCTTCCCTGTCGAGAGCCCAACTCATATGTTAGTCGAATATAAAACCCGCATTCCAGTTGAATGCACAATTTTTTACTTTCCAGTTGAAAGCCCAATTAGCTTCCAGTCAAAGCTAAATCCATATTCTAATCGAATATGTGAATAGCCCAAATAATTCATTCAAGCTACATGAATTGAGTTAATTTGTTTTGAGTTTCAAACTCACTTGACTTTTTACAAATATTTCCAAGAAGAAACAAAACCCGAGCCCAGTTAAACCCATTAACCTGTGCCTCACTATGAGTTCACATCTTTGATCCAAGTTCACACCCTTAAGCTCATATTCACCGAATGAAAATCCGAATTTTTTTTTCCAAACCAAACATTTAATCCGGATTTTACATCTATTTTGATTAAACTTAAAGTTTTAATCCACCTATTTACTGGTAGAAAAGATGTCAAAATTGAACAAGTTAGATTTTACTGCTCTTGATATCTCTAGCACCAATGACCTCAAGTGGGCCCAAGATGTCAAGATGCACTTCAATGTAAAGAAGTTGTCGGAAGCAATCCTAGATGATGCAGTCGATGAGTCTTCGAAAGCTAGGGCCCTCATCTTCATTCAGAAGCACATTGCAAAAGCCCTGCAAACCAAATTTTTGGTTGAGGAAGACTCGAAGTCCTTATGGGAATGGACCGCTTTGATCACCATAAGCTATATTATTGCCTCAATCAAGAAACAATTCGTACAATCTCTGCTTCCATGACTTTAAGATTGTTGACAAGTATGTCTACGAAGTCTGTCGAATCCAGTCGATTCTGAAGTTTTGTGGTAAAAAAACTCATTGATTTCTACTTGCTAGGGAAGATCTATTCCATCTTTAGTGCCTCGAATATTGTGCTACAACAATAGTATAAAGAGCAGAACAATTAAAGGTTCTCAAACCTCATAATAGTTCTTCTTCTAGTTGAGAAGGAGGACAACTTGTTGATGCAAAACTATAACTCTCCACCTACTTGTTCCAATGGTGTTCCATTGCTTGAAGTTAGTGCGAGTATTTCCAAGGGAAGGAAAAGGAACTGAGTCAATGAGAAGGGCCAATCGTCCTAAGGTTTGAAGAATAACAAGGGGAAAGGCAAGCAAGGTTCGAACCAAGGGTCCCAACCTCGCAAGAAGTCTAGAACATCATCGATAAGGCCAATCGTCTTGAACCAAAGAACAAGCCGAATCTTTAATTTTGCTGTCGTGCAACTGATCACTAGCTAGCACTTGTCGTGCTTTGCTGATGTTGTTGATCTCCATCACAACTATCGTCAAAAAAAGCCAAACACTTGTTGAGCATGACAACTTGGAAGTGGAAGTTGTGTAAAATGACACGGTTGTAATCATTTCAGATTTCATTGAGCAAGATGACTGCTAATGAATGTGATTGGCATGTCGCCAACTTAGAGTTTTCCTTAATGTTTTTGGATAATCTCTATTTTGCTTTTGGATTATTGGCCCACTTTGGGAAACTATTGGTTTCTTAAGCCTTTTATGGTTATTGTTTTGTTTCCTTTGAAATTTTTATTCTCAAATAGTTTAAGCTGATAAAGTTTACCTTGGAAAACTTGTTGTGTGACTTAACTTAAATTTTCATAGGAATGTCCCACGAAGTTGATTGTTTGGCAGTTCAACAACACACATTGTTTTATGTAACCGCGTTTATTTCCTTAATTTCACGTCTATTGTATCCTGGTGACAACTGTGAGATCCCACATCGCCTAGGGGAGTGATCCTTATATGTATATTCCCATCCCTACCTAGCGCGAGGCCTTTTGGGAGCTCATTGGCTTCGGGTTCCATGGGAACTCCGAAGTTAAGCGAGAATGGGCTAGAGCATTCCCAGGATGGGTGACCCACTGGGAAGTTCTGCTCGCGTGAGTTCCCAGAAACAAAACCGTGAGGGCGTGGCCGGGGCCCAAAGCGGACAATATCGTGCTACGGCGGAGTGGAGCCCGAGATGTGGTGGGAGCCAGGGCCGAGATGTGACAACAATCGGTGGCCCTATGTAACTAATAGAGGGGCATGGCAAGACCCAACTCATGTTGCCCAATGGTACTTTGCTTACCATTAACGAGGCCTTATATCCTTCTTGTTGCGGTTGAACGTTGTTGAGTTTTAAGGACATCCGAGCGAACAAATTTCATTGTGAAACAATGGAAGAAAATGGCGTTCGTTATCTTTGTCTCACTTTCACTTCATGCAGCCAAAAACCTAATTTTAGAGAAGTTGAAAGCACTCTCATTGGGTCTTTATAGGACGATTATCCAAAAGATTGAGGCAAACCTAGTCATTCGCCCGAAGCTAATTGATTCGAACACTTTCCAACTCTAGCATGACCATTTTGGACACCCTGAAAGGGAGTATGACGTGTCCCATAATTCGTGCATCATCCATTGGTAAAGATGAAATACGTGATCCTGTCGATTACAGCATGTGAAGCTTGAAGCCATTATATGAAAATAGCTATAAAGAGCACACCACTTTCTTAGAAAGGATCCAAGGAGATATTTGTGGACCAATCCAACTGCCATGTGGACCTTTCCTCTACTTTATGGTTTTAGTTGATGCATCTACTCGATGGTCACACATCACCCTATTATCCACAAGGAATGCTGCATTTGCAAGATTTGTTGCCCAGATCATTAAGTTGAGGGCACATCACTTGGATTATCCGATAAAATCTATAAGACTATATAATGCCACGAAGTTTACATGGAAAACGTTTGACGATTATTGCAGGAGTTTGGATATTGAAGTTGAACATGTAGTCACTTATGTCCACACCCAAAATGGCCTAGCTCAAGCGTTTATCAAACATATCCAGACGATAGGCCAAGCCTTGGTAATTGAGGTCCAAGCTTTCGGTTTTTGCTTGGGGTTATGCAAATGCGCAATAGTTTGTGATAGGGTACATGCCAGACGTATAATGCGTGTTTGGGTGTCATATATGTGCCAATTGCACCGACATAACGTTCCAAAGTGGGCCCTCAACGGAGGAAATTGATTTATGTTGGTTGCGTGTCCCTTTCCATTACCCATTACTTAGAACCCTTAACATGAGATTTATTTACTACCTCATTGACTCACTGTGACTTTAATGCTTCAACTTCTGTTAGGAGGAGAAGGTCACACTCGTGTTCTTTAAAAACGTCACCAAGCCTACCATAACTACTACCACCACCACCACCACAAATGCACAATCCCACCGTACACACCATCCTTACCGTTGCCACAGCCAACAAAAATCTAAATTGAAAAATTAATCAAATTGAGGACCTAATAACTAAAATCCCAAAAATGGCAAATCGGGTGACTAACAAGCATAAAAAAGAAATAAAAAAGAAAACATATTGGGGGGGGGGGGAACATAAGAGATTTTAATTAAACAATGGGGTCCTGAATATTGGGGATGGTAACTAAGAGGAGTATCTGGCATGGATTTCTTAGGTGCAGTTTGGGATTGAGGTGATTAAAAAAAAAGATGGTATGAAAAAAAGCTGGGAGGATTTTTGGTGTTTGGTAACTTAACTTATTTCCAAAGTTGCTGTGAGAAACAACTGAAAATGGGAAGCTGCTATTTGCTACTTTCAAAAACCAACTTTTTTTCACAGCAACAAGGGTGAACAGTAACCTTTAATGAATTTTTCAATCACCCTAAATTGCCCTCTTTTCCTCATATCAGCTCTCCTCTCGCATTCAGGTCTCTCACGCTCTCTGCTCTCTGCGAACCCGAACCAGAAAACCAGCAAAGATATCTCGTTCCAAAAACCAGCGATCTCTCTCGTTCTACAGGTTTCTCTGGCTCGGCGTCCTTCTTTTGGTAAGCTTCTCTTCTTTAATTGTGGAATGTGATATGGTTTGTGGAAAAGTTTAATTGGGGAAAAAAAATTAGGGTTTGTGGAGGAAACAAGAAAAATTGAGAGAGAAGTAAGAAAAATTGATTACTTCTCTATTCAATTTCCTTGACTGAATCTTGATGCATGTTAAGCGTGAGAAGTGATAATGCATGTTTTTTCCCTGAATCTTGATTTGGATTAAATAGTTATTTGTGTTTTTGTTGTGCTTGGTTGGGGAGAAAGTGGCTGAGACCTTCGCCTTCCAGGCCGAGATCAACCAGCTTCTGAGTTTGATCATCAACACTTTCTACAGCAACAAGGAGATCTTCCTTTGCTTGCTCATCATCAATTCGTCTGATGTGAGTCTCTCCTCTCCTCCCCATTCTCTTGCATGTCTTCGTTTTGATTCTCTGTTTCCTGCGGTGAATTTACTAATAGTTTCTTACTAATTTGATCGATTTTCTTCCCTAATTTTCCTACAAATTGTTGCATTTTGCATTAAAACCCCCTATTTTTAGATATTAATCGCCCTGTTTTTTGTGTTCAATAATCTTGTTTCTATTGAAATCTGTTTCTGCGATAGTGCATGATCAGGAATTTGTAGGATTTTGGAAATGATGGAATTTGGTTTGATCTTTGTAGGCTTTGGATAAAATTCGATTTGAGAGCCTTACGGACAAAAGCAAGCTCGATGCTCAGCCGGAGCTTTTCATCAGGATTGTGCCTGACAAGGTCAACAAAACCCTCTCCATCATTGACAGTGGAATTGGCATGACCAAAGCAGGTAAATATTTTTGTAAATTTCATTTCTTTTAGTTCACTTATTAATCTGCTTGGCTTCCGAGAAAATCCTACAAAATGGATTCACGTAGAGATTTTGGGTAGTAAAAATTGCATCTTGTATTGAAGTTGGCTCCCCTGGTTAAAACTATTGTATTTGTAATTGCTTAAAATTGTTCAGAAATCAAAACATTGAAAATGGAATGGTTAGTTATGCTTGGTGTTATGTTAATTAAGTACTAATCATCTATGATTATGTTCATAAGTTGTGAAGCTGATTGCAATTGGTTTCTGTAGATTTGGTGAACAACTTGGGTACAATTGCAAGGTCCGGGACCAAAGAGTTCATGGAAGCATTGCAAGCCGGAGCTGATGTGAGCATGATTGGGCAGTTTGGTGTTGGTTTCTACTCGGCCTATCTTGTTGCCGAGAAGATTATTGTGACCATCAAGCATAACGACGATGAGCAATACATCTGGGAGTCACAGGCTGGAGGTTCCTTCATTGTCACAAGGGATGTCAGCGGCGAACAGCTTGGCAGATGCACCAAGATCACCCTCTTCCTCAAGGAGGATCAGGTAAATAACCAAGCTAATTGATTTAAGTATTTCCTTTATATGATTAAAGAGAAAAATTGGGTACTAATTTTTTGTTGGGTTGTGATCAGTTGGAGTATTTGGAAGAGAGGAGGATCAAGGACCTTATGAAGAAGCACTCTGAGTTCATCAGCTATCCAATCTATCTCTGGACTGAGAAGACTACCGACAAGGAAATCGGCGACGACGAAGAAGAGGAAACCAAGAAGGAAGTGGAAGGAGATGTTGAGGAGGTTGATAAGGACAAGGATAAGAAATCAAAGCACAAAAAGATCAAGTTGAAGGATCATATGAGATACAGGCATTAAGAAATAGAATAGCGGCAAGTTTGATTAATGCATCTAATTAGACTACTTTCAAGTACATGAACAATATTGTACTAATGAATCCTAGCTATTTAGTCTAAAATATTTCAATTGAAGTAGTTTGTCATACTAATTAATATTTAAGATAAAGTTTATAAATATTTTTCTTTTAAAAATAAAGTATATTGAGTAATTCACCTTTATTTGTTAAGAAAATTAAATTAATAGCACATCTAGTATTATACCCTTTTTGATCATTTTACACAGTCACAGCTGTTTTACATAAAAGTTTACCAAATACTATCTTACTGTTTTTTTTTTCAAAAAGCACTTTTACAAAAATGTTTACCAAACACCCTGCTGCTTTATTTCACAGCTGCTTATTCTCACAGCACAGCAGAAGTAGTTTTTTTTCAAAGCACAACAATACCAAACCAGCCTTTAGTCGAGTCCGATTGTTTAACCGGGCAAAGGGATCATTGTAAGAATTTAAGCCAATAATTATAAAAGGGGTGTATTATCTAACACTCTTTCACGCATTCCTTATTAATTTCTATTATTTAATTTATCTGTTTCGACGATCGAAAAATAAAAAGATGTGTGGCGGAATGGTATATATCATCACTCAAAAGAAAACAACTTTGAGCATACACGTGGCATGTGTCTCACGAAATGAGAGATGGACAACAGCACAGCCAATTCTTTCCTTACCCAAGAAGCAATCGCCACGTGAAATCAACGCTACGCGGAAAGCAAAGCATATATAAGGCAGATTCCGCCGAGTCAGCATACAACGCTGCACTCACTCCTACAAAATCATAACCTCCATTTCTCCATCTCTCCGACAAAAATCGGATTTCGATTTTCCAAAAGTCCATGGGAACCGCTCAGAGCCGGGAGGATCACATCACCGACTCCGACGACTACGAGTCGGAGGAGGAGGAACAGAAATCGGAGGACGAAGACCAATACGACGACGCAGAGGACAACTACACGCCACCGCAAACCGCTTCTTCGAACCCCAAGTCCAAAACCCTAGAGTCCTCCGTCGACGACGTCGATGCCAGGCTCAAGGCCCTCAAACTCAAGTACGGCTCTTCTTCCTCCTCTTCCTCCGCCTCCGCCGCTCAAGGCCAGAACGCCGTCAAGCTCTACCTCCATGTCGGCGGCAACACTCCCAAGGCCAAGTGGATCGTCTCCGAGAAGACGGCCTACTCCTTCGTCAAGACCTCTAATGTCGACGGCGACGGTGATTACGACGACGACGGAAGGATGGACCGCGAGGGGGAGTGGGTTCTGAAAGTCGGGTCGAAAGTCCGAGCTAGGGTTTCCACCGACCTGCAATTGAAGATGTTCGGCGATCAGCGCCGTATCGATTTCGTGTCCAAGGGCGTCTGGGCTCTGAAATTTTACACCGACGAGCAGTACCGGAGGTTCGTGACGGAGTTTCAGGACTACTTGTTCGAGAACGTGTACGGAGTCAAGGCTACGGAGGAGAACAAGGTCAAGGTCTACGGCAAGGAGTTTCTCGGGTGGGTTAAGCCGGAGGCGGCGGATGATTCGGCGTGGGACTATGAGGATTCCGAGAAAAGCCCAAAGTCGGCCACGCCGGTGCGGCCCAGCCACGACTTGATGGAGGAGTTCGAGGAGGCCGCCAATGGAGGGGTCCAGAGCTTAACTCTCGGCGCATTGGACAATAGCTACTTGGTGAACGAGAATGGTGTTCAGTTTTACCGGAATTTCAACGATGGGATTCATGGGAAGGGGGTGTGTGCGAAATTCGATACCGGAGGTTCGAGTTTGGGGAAATCGACACCCAAGAAGGCTTTGTTAATGAGGGCTGAGACTAATATGCTACTTATGAGTCCATTTAAGGAAGGCAAGCCTCAAGCTAATGGGCTTCAGCAGCTCGATATTGAGACGGGCAAGATTGTCACTGAATGGAAGTTTCAAAAGGATGGAACAGATATTACGATGAGGGATATCACTAATGACACTAAAGGGTCGCAATTGGATCCTTCTGAATCGACCTTTTTGGGTTTGGATGATAACAGGCTTTGTCAGTGGGATATGCGTGACCGTGCTGGAATGGTTCAGAACATTGCTAATGCGAATTCCCCGGTCCTGCATTGGAATCAGGGGCATCAGTTTTCTCGAGGGACCAATTTTCAGTGCTTTGCTACTACTGGAGATGGGTCTATTGTTGTTGGGGGTCTGGAAGGGAAGATAAGGTTGTATTCCAAGACCTCCATGAGGCAGGCAAAGACTGCTTTTCCAGGGCTCGGTTCTCCCATTACGCATATTGATGTAACTTATGATGGGAAGTGGGTGTTAGGTACCACTGATACTTATTTGGTACTTATTTGCACTCTGTTCACTGACAAAGATGGAAAGACCAAGACTGGATTTAGTGGTAGAGCTGGAAACAAGATACCGGCTCCCAGGCTGTTGAAGCTCACCCCTTTGGACTCACATTTGGCTGGCACAGACAATAAATTTCAACGGGGACATTTCTCATGGGTAAGCATACTTATTCTCCTTTTAAATGCTGCAATAATTAGATTGTTTAAAAGTATATTCATCTAGAATAAAACCTGTTTAAAAGTATATTCATCTAGAATAAAACCTTGGAAGGTACAATACATCGTTTTTCTGTAATTGGAAATTTTGTTCAGTTACATGTATTTAGGTTTGACTAAATGGTGTAAAATGACTGTTGAATGATTCTCCCGGGTGTTAATAAGTTGTTATTCAGTTCAGTTTCATATGTGTTTGTTAAATTAAATGTCCATCATGTTAACGAGTCTTGAATGAGATTTTTTTGGGTGTTCATGCTTTCCATATTTATCATTCAGCTTTGTGTTCTACCTATAGTTTTTCTAGATCTTGTGTTGCCTGGATAATTTATTTACATTCACAATATATCCATCAATAAGTGCTTTATTGTTTTGATTCTGGTAATAGCTGTACCTTTTTTCGTACTATCATTTAACCATGTATATGAATGCTATAACTAAACCATGTCTTAACTAGTGTATACACTAAAATGAGAGAATAAAATCTCAAGAACACCAATGTGTGATCATTCAATGCCAATTAGGCAACGTAAAAAAGTACACATTGATGAAACTTTGATGCTTTTGAATATATTTTTATGGAAAAAGATTTTGACTCGTTTATGCCGGAGGGATTTCATGTCTAGTCATTGTAGATTCATATTGCTGGAAAAGATTTTGTACACGTAGCACAATGTCATAAATGTGTGTAGCCAGAGAGTGCGTTTCCTTTCCTCTCTAAATTTGTTGGTGATACTTAAACTTTCATGTTACTTAAACTTTCATGTCTTCTTTAAACAAAGCTTGGATTTTTCTCTGTTAATATGTTGTGGGTTTTATTTTGAAGTGTTTAGAATCTTAAGATGCAAATTAGATCATGAAGTGAGCACCCACAACACAAAAGCAACTAACTTGGCACATAGGTAACTAAACAGAAAACAGAGGAACAAACAGAAGCCAGCTCTAACTACTTCTCATTTCTTATGATATTCACTCTTATGCAGGGCCGATGGCTTGTTTTACAGTGCATCATACTGTAAGAAAAATCATATTGGCTTTATAACTATAGGTTCTGCACTAGCATAGAGTTGCCCTGCATTATCTCGTTTCTCAATGGTAGACTTGTTTCAGTAGATATAGATGTGAGATGCAAATCATTCAATTTAGTTTGTGTAACTGATTCACACCCATGAATTGCTTCGGTGAACATATAACATTGATATGATCTTACACTGAGCGTGCTGTGGTTCAAATGAATTTTTATGGTTCTGGTTCTGATTCTTGAGAAGATGACCCCAAGCATTGATTGAACTAGTTTTAATATGCATCTATTAGCTTACAATTGTGCATTAAATGGGAAGTTTTGAGGTATGCTACTACTTACAAGTAAATGTTATTGGCTTTAGAAGTGCAGAACTAGGTCTAAGTTCTGCGTTTGCATAGATTTACGCTGGATTTTGTGTTTCTTCTCGCATTGTCCTGTTTTGTTCTCCTAGAAGTAGACCTGTGGCAAACAGAGTAGATAACTCATCCATTGTTGTTCTGAAAGTGTTTGCGTAGAATGTTCAGTTATGTAGCTCTTTGAAATTATAGGAATACGAGCAGAAAAATCTCACTTATCTGAATAAGTACCAAACGGTAATGCACTGATTTGGGAAGTAGAAAACGTAAATTGGATTATTGATGAAAACCGTCTTTATTGAGAAATTCCTTTTGTTGAAAACACGTAATTTCTGTTTACAGGTCACTGAGAACGGTAAACAAGAGCGCCACCTAGTTGCAACAGTGGGAAAATTCAGTGTGGTATGGGATTTCCAGCAGGTGAAGAACAGTGCTCATGATTGTTACAGGAATCAGCAAGGCCTCAAGAGTTGTTACTGTTACAAGATTCTGTTGAAGGATGAATCCATCGTTGAGAGTCGCTTTATGCACGACAACTATGGTACCAACTCCCCCTGAAGCTCCACTGGTGGTGGCAACCCCGATGAAAGTGAGCTCAATCAGTCTCTCCGGCAAACGATGATCTTCGCCACCCCCCCACCTTTGTATATGAGAGTTAACTTCGTCTTGAATCTGGTGCATCTGGGATTTGTTCTTTGCGTGTTTTTATTTTTTTCCTGTCTTGTACTTAGCTTGTGTTTGTGTCCATGTACATGTTAGTTGTTCTAACCGGTGTTTGCGTACAAAAGTTCCAAAATTTGGTTGCAACTGATTTGTTCATAAGTCGGATACTTGATTTTCTAGATTTGTGACTGGTTTGTTCTAATTTATTGCAAGTGTATCACTTCTCCCTTGGGATTTTCAGTATGTATTTGTGCTTAATATTTTGAACTTAAAAGACTTAAAATCACCCTTTGTACAATTCAAATTTTCCGGCTTAATGTAAAGTTATTAATTCCTATAAGATTAGAATCAAGTCCAACTTTCTGGGCCACAGATGAAGGCCTAGGGACTAGAAAATCATGGGTTTGCCTTTTTGACCTAAAACTGATAGAGATGATTTTTTCTCACTCATTCGCCTTGTCATAAATATTTCTTTATTTTGGTCGTTGGATTGAATAAATTAAATTAAAATAATAAACATGATTCAACATGGCTGTGTGAAAGACTAAAAAGGTTGTATGTATCATTTTGCAACTAATAAATAAATAATTTATAGATTCAAATCTATTCCGATACACTTACTGTTCTTCATTTAGGTACATTAATTCATGTAATGAGTTAGGATCAAAGGACAAATATTTTTACGCACTTTCTGAGCCATTAGATTATATAACATTCAAAGACCCTGATTGTTATAAAATCCAAGGGTTCTTATCTATTCATTAAATATCATAGATACTTATGTGGATCTTAACTATGTTAAAAATAAAAATGAAATTGAAAAACATAAAATCTGGAAGAAAATTAAAACAAAATTAAACTTTGAAAAATCCTAGCTATAATCGTGAAAATAAGAAAGGAGCTTATTACAAGGTTTGGAGAACGTAACGGTAAATTTCGTGCATAGGGAAGCAAATAATGTTGCCCATCGTTTGGTTCGCGTGGGACTGGGATGTTTGGCCAAGACGCAATGAAATTGAGACCCACCTGATGTAATTTGCGATGCCCTGTTAGAAGACAATCATTTGTAACGTTTTTTTTTTTCCTTTCGACAGGGTTGAAATTCCCGGTAAAGTTTTTATCGAGGCCTATATATGCACCATATCCTCATATGTACGTATTCTACTCAGTCCTTAATGAATATAGTATTTTTTTTCAAAAAAAAAAAGAAAGAAAAAGAAGGGAGGCTTGCAACCTTCACCTCCCCCAGGTCTGCAACTTCCATGTCTTGAATCTTCATTAGGTAAGCAAAACAAAACCCTAAACCCTAAACCCTAAAATACTATATATATATGAAAATATGCAAAACCAAATGAGAAAAATTGTAGGAATAATCCCTCAATTTTAATCAAATTGGAGAAGTAGTCCCTTAACTTTAACCCATTTGGAGCAATGGTCCATCAACTTAATTGAATATAACAATGGTCCTTCTAAAATGACTTATTTCGACGGAAGTTCTAATGGTGTTGACGAAAAGAACCATAGTTGTACGTTTTGATGAGTTAAGGGACCAATGTTCATGGATTTTTAGTTAAGGGACCATTACTCCGATTGTGTTAAAATTAATGGACCATTGCTACAATTTCCTCAAAATTTATCCACATGTTTGAATGATTTGCAGTTGAGAAATTGAAAACAGAATGAAACTTACCAAGTCACACACTCATATTTCGAAAAATACGGAAACATGGAAATTCCAGGATCCAATTAATTAACAAAATTTCCCTTCAATACACGTCGCAGAATCACAGCGATCAACAGAGAAAATAAACGCAAATATGCAAATCGATAGAAGTATTTTCACGAATCCATGAGCAAGGGAAAACAGTTGTGGCTGTCTTTTTAACCCCGAAAGCATTGTTTGACGTTGGCGAGATATCTCAAGAGTACTTCACTGGTAGAATGCTCGCAGAAGGTGCCATCCAAACCAACGAGTCTCTTAAGTCGGAGTCTCTAGCACCCGACGGAGAAAGAATCCTTACCTCAAGCTCCTTGACGTTACGCAACGGTGAAGAGCGCGTCTTTCTGAAATCTTCCTGACACCAGTCATTGAGTCAACAAATTAAAGCACAACTTGAAGTACAGAAGAGCATTACAAACTAATTAAAGAGATGGCTACTTACCTCAACATCACGAACAAAGAGGGCTACTTTTTCAGGGTAGACAAATGATTCCATGACCGGTCGATGGCAGGTTCTGAATCCCCAAGTTGGATTCTAACCTCCGAGAGATTTGGAGCTTCGACTGAAATGTTGTTCATATATGCGGGGTTGAAGTTAATGACAAATACTCAATCGAAGGGCATGCCGTAATTGTGTAGGACAGAGGACATTCCTTGGATATGTGCAACGATTTGAGGGACAAAGTTTTTAAAAAGGGATTTGAGGGTAGTCTTTCGAACTGGTAATATAAGGTTACATGCTCCAAATTCAAAGCAGCTATACTTTTCGCGTTAAGAAATGTCTGCGGGGCTAAACGATAGCGTTCAACCCCGCGTTCACTTCTAAGGCTAATATCTAACTCTTTGACGCTTCTGTCAAATGCAAAATTCAAGAACCTATCCACGATATCAGTGTCGTCTCTAGGTGAGTACCTCCTCATACGAAGACTTAGTTTTTCTAAGACCTTCTCATTCTTCACTCGGAAATCTTCCAAACACTTTTCCAAGAAGCTGATGAACCTTGAATGTCCAAGTTTTTCAAGGTTGCGGTCATCTAGTTGCTCATCCTCCTCTTCGAAATTTAGCCCTGGGAAAGAAGACCATACCCCTTCCCATTGCTTCGCGAGAATGCTCATGCGAACGGCAGATTTTGTAGGAAGGAATTGGAGGATTTGGTGGACGACACTGTCAGGTAAGTGAGGTCGGACTGTTCCGACAGCCTTGGCATTTTGGCCATCATGATCAATATCTTGCTCTGTTGTATCGTCCTGTCTTCTGAGCTTTTTATTTGTGTTTTGACATTCTCGGATGTCGCTAAATGGCTTCCTTTCAGTATCCATAATGCAGAAATGAGCAGAACTTGTGAAAGGTACAAGAATATATATTGAATCTGGAAAAACAGAATATATTCAATCACGTTGGAGTCATATTTAGAATAGGAATGTGATTGTGTAAATCGTAGAGAATATGGGAATGTATCTTATATTCCTATTAGGAGTAGATTACCTATTAAATGTTGTAATCCTAAAGGGAAAGGTATTTACCTATTCTACCACTATAAATAAAGGCACAATGGGGTGAATCAAATACACCTTACAATTAAATCAATCTCTCTTCTCTAATTGTGGCCGGCCCCCCCTCTCTCTCTCTCTCTCTAAACCCTAGATCGTTCAATCAAATAGGCCTACAACACGTTATCAGCACGCTCTTGCCAGAAGCTGAGCAAATTCAAAGGCTTATTCGTTTTCTGCTAATCAGGTACGCTTAAAATAAAAGAAGATATTTGAAATGTCCACGAAGCATGAAAACATTCCTCATGATGCATTAACCCCTCTATGTTTATATTTTCCTTTCGATATATATATATTGTATATGTTCATATATTTGTCAATATATATATATATATATTTGTTTCATGCATCGCACAATTAAATTGTTATGTGGAATTTGTGAGTCAATGTATAAAATTAAATTAGAAGAAATTTAGGGTTTCCTAAACCCTATGGGATTCTAAAAAAAATAAGGGGGATTGAACATGGTGCGGCACCCTACCGCACCATCACTGTGCAAACTGCCCAGTCCCGCAGCCTATTTTGGCCCAATTGCCAGCAAGCTTTGCTTGCTGGGCTACTGCCCGTGTCCTCCGTGCCAGCCCACGCGGCTGGGCCTGGTCTTCACGACCCGTATCTGAAGCCAGCCATGCGGCTGAGCTTTACCTTTGCATGCCCAAACCCACAACCCTCTTGCGGCTGGACCCCGTGCACCCCCTTCGACCCAGATTCGAAACCCAATTGCGGCTGGGGTTTCTTGCCCTCACCCGTGTGGCCTGCAGCCCACCCCGTGACCCCCCATGGGCCTTGCCTTTTACTTAAGGCACCCAAATCGTGCCCCTTAACCCACGGCACCAAGCCCAAATTATTTTGGGGCTATATTTTAGATCAAATAATATTATTTTAATATTATTTAGCTTCTACAATCGACCCCGTATGGCCCGATTTATTGAATTAATTAAAAGTGACCTGCAGTCTATTAATCTGATAATGAATCCAAATTATTGACCTGAAGATCACTTTTGGACATTAACGATTCAATAATTTATTTTTGTACTTTGAACCGTCACATACTTTCGTAGTAACGAAGCTCTCACACTTGAGTTCCCGAAGAACCTCAAATCCACTATATTCAAGTTAGTATATTGCATTTTGTGTTTCTTGCAGGAACCTCTCATTATGAACTAATTGTTCATAAAAACCTAAATTGAACATGTAGTTTCAAATTTAGTGCCTTTGAAACCTAAAGTTTTCATTCAAAACATACCACATGAAACCTGTAGTTTTCATGCATAAATTAAACCAATACATGTCTATAGAACCTGTATGTTCTACGATATATGTCTATGGCTTACCATATGACTACACATGTTTTTTTCCCTCTGTTTTAGGGATATGTCGAACTTGAACAAGCTCGATTTCACCGCTCTAGAAGTCTCTGAAAGAAACTATCTGAAGTGGGTTCAAGACGTGAAGCTCCATCTAACTGCAAAGGGTATTAGAGCCACCATCGAGACTCTTATCACCGACAAACCCGTTGACGAAGCTCAGAAGGCTACTGCAATGATCTTCATTCGAAGACACATCCATGATGCACTGCAGACTGAGTATCTCGCTGAGGAGGACCCACGCACCCTCTGGCTTACTGTGGCTGACCGTTTTGATCACCAGAAAGACATATACTTGCCTGAAGCAAGACACGACTGGTAGCATCTTTGTTTTCAAGACTTTAAGTCCGTGAATGAATACAACTCTAAAGTTTGTAGAATTCGTTCTTTGTTGAAATTCTGCAAAGTAGAACTCGCCGAATCAGATCTCCGACCTTCCATGCCACCAAGATTGTCCTGCAACAACAATATAGGGCACAAAAATTCACCAATTTTTCGGATTTGATCTCTATTTTACTTCTCGCTGAAATGCATAACCAACTGTTGATGAAGAATCATCAAGCTCGACCCACTGGCTCGAACGTCGCGCCTGAAGCGCATGCGATTAATTTTCGTAGCCATAAACGACGACAGAATCGTTGTGGCCGTGGCAATGGGGGACAAGCCCAACCACAAGCCCAAGGTCAACAGAGTGCCACACCTAAGGGAATAATTATGACCCAGCAGTGTCCACCACTCGCTCCTAAGGTCCCAAACTTCAAGAACAAGGGCAAAGCTCCCATTTGGGCTGCTTCTACTAAATTGGACATGTGCTATCACTGTGGATCAAATGATCATTGGTCACGCGTATGCCGAGCTTCCCCTGAGGCTATTACCAAGTGTCATTCCCGTCGTGAGTCTAACCTTGCACATGTGGATCATCTGGAAGATGCAACTACATCAATGGAGATATCAAATTTTCAGGAGGCGTCAGGGCCTATGGATGAATAAATTAGACATGTTTTTAGGGTGTTTACCCCTAGTGGTCGAACCCACTAGGAGTGGCCGGCCCTAGCCCCCTATTTTTTAGGTTTATGGTTTAATTTTGAACAATTTTTCTAAGTATTTGGAATAATTGTTTGGTTTTGGTTTGTTTTGAATTATGGATTGTTATTTGAATGGATATTATTTTCTCGAATTGCTTAATTGAATGAATGGACTTATATTTATGCATGTGACCAATTCAATCAATTTATTTCTAGGTATGTCTAGTGGGGAAGTTAGTTGTTTGGCAGATAGTGCAACCACACACACCATCTTGCGTGAACGACACTATTCAAGGGGACATTTGTGGACCTATCCAACCAACCTGCTGACCATTTAAATATTTTATGGTGTTGGTTGATGCATCGACAAGATGGTCACATGTTTGCTTGTTGTTCACATGCAAAGCCGCGTTTGCTAAATTCCTAGCTCAAATCATTAAGCTAAGGGCTCACCACCCTGATTATCCGATTAAGTCGATTCGACTAGATAATGCTGGAGAGTTTATGTCACAGACTTTTGACGATTATTACATGTCAGTAGGGATTGATGTGGAACATCCTATGCCTCATGTTCACACCCAAAACGGCCTGGCAGAAGCTTTCATAAAGCGCCTTCAAATGATAGCTTAGACTTTGGTTATGAGAACCGAACTGCCGATATCTGCCTAGGGCTATGCAATATTGCACGTAGCTATGTTGGTCCGCCTAAGGCCCACCGCTACCCAACCACATTCACCGTTACATTTGATCACTGGATACGAGCCTAATGTCTCGCATTTACAGGTGTTTGGGTGCGCCATTTATGTGCCAATAACGTCGTCACTACACACCAAAATGGGTCTCAGAGAAAAATGGGAATCTATGTCGGTTATGAGACAGAAGATTTTTTACTGCACGTTTTGCAGATTGTCACTTTGATGAGACAGTCTTCCTGTCGTTAGGGGGAGATAAGCATGCTAACGTTCCCGTAGAACGTCGCGAATTGTCGTGGTATGCTCACACTATGTCTCATTTAGATCCCCGCACTGCCCAGTCTAAAACTGAGGTGTGTCAAATTATAGATCTTCAGAGCATTGCTCAAAGCATGCCGAATGCTTTTAATGATCTATACCCACTACAAACACACCTGTAAGGATAGATGTACCCCGCGTACATGAACAACCCGCCTGGGAAGGCCAGACCGTGCCCGAAGGTGGGGAGGCCGCACCCTCCACAAGACAAGGTACATTGGCGGCTAGCCAATCATCTGCTCCGACCCTGAAGCTTGGCAGACCCCTTGGTTCAAAGGATTCACAGCCTTGGAAGAGGAAAACAGCACCAACTAGTGACCTTAGTTTGAATCCGACCATCGCTCACTCATCCGTTCCAACGCATGAGGTTATTCGAGATTACGGTGATGCTTCAGATGAAACATGCCGGCCTTCCGAGAATCGCGAGATTTCGGTCCACTACACAGTATTGGATGAGGTTTGGAATAGGAATGAGATGATCGTCGACGATGCATTCGCGTACTCAGTAGCTACTGACATCGTGCTTAGTGATGACATTGAACCACGTTCCGTCGATGAATGCCGACGTAGAGCCGATTGGTCATACTGGAAACACGTAATCCAGGTCGAACTCGATTCGCTCGTGAAACGTAAAGTGTTTGGACCTATCGTTCCTACACCACCATTCGTGAAGCCCATTGGCTACAAGTGGGTTTTCGTGATGAAGCGTAATGAGAAGAATGAAATAGTGCAATACAAAGCACGCCTCGTAGCGCAAGGCTTCTCTCAGCGCCCTAAAATTGATTACGAGGAGACGTATTCCCCCGTAATGGACGTTATAACGTTCTGCTACCTAATCAGTTTGGTAGTTTGTGAAAAACTGAATATGCAACTTATGGACGTGGTAACCGCGTATCTCTATGAGGATCTAGATACGGAAATATACATGAAAGTTCCAGAAGGACTTCCATTGACTGGTTCAAATAGTTCTAGACCACGGAACACTCTCTCAATTAGGTTGAGGAGGTCACTCTACAGATTGAAACAATCTGGGCGGATGGTATAATCGTCTGAGTGAATATTTGACGAGTCAGGGTTATGTGAACAACAAACTATGCCCATGCATGTTCATAAAGAAGTCACATTCCGGATTTGCAATCATTACAGTTTATGTCGATGACATGAACCTCATCGAGACTCCCGCAGAGCTTGAGGAAATTGCTGCACACTTGAAATCGGAATTTGAGATGAAAGATTTTGGGAAAACTTGATACTGCCTCGGCCTAGAGATCGAGCATTGTTCGGATGGAATCCTAGTACATAAATCAAACTACACCCAAAAGGTGTTGCGTCGTTTTAATGAGGATAAAGCGAAGCCTTCGAGCACATCCATGGTCGTTCGGACTCTAGATGCTAAACGAGATCCCTTCCGTCCAAAGGAGGATGAGGAAGAGATTTTGGAACCCGAAGTTCCTTACCTAAGTGCAATTGGGGCTTTATTGTACTTGGCTCAGTGCACTAGACCTGACATCTCATTCGCTGTGAATTTATTGGCTAGATACAACAATGCGCCCACACGCAGGCACTGAAATGGTGTTAAAGACATTTTCCGCTCCCTCAAGGGTACTACGGATTTGGGCTTGTTCTATACCCGCGAATCTCCGAGTGTTGCCGCTCCTATGGTCCTCGGGTTGATTCTCGCCTTGTTGGTTATGCAGATACTGGATATCTGTCTGACCCACATAGAGCACGTTCTCAAACAGGTTATGTCTTTACCGTTAGTGACACCGCTATATCTTGGAGGTCTACCAAGCAAACGCTAGTTGTGACTTCGTCTAACCATGCTGAGATTCTCACCCTGCATGAAGCATCATGTGAGTGCTTTTGGCTGAGAGAAGTCATGGAACATATTCGAAGCACTAGTGGTCTTACATCAGTCGTTGACATTCCTACGACGATCTTTGAAGACAATGCAGCATGTATCGAGCAGTTGAAGAAGGGATACATTAAGAGAGACAACACCAAGCACATAGCGCCAAAGTTCTTTTACTCACACCAGCATCAGCAACATCAGAACATTGAAGTCAAGCAAATCTGTTCCCAAGACAACCTGGTCGATCTCTTCACCAAGTCGTTGCCCAAGTCTTCTTTTCAGAAGCTCGTCCAAGGAATCGATATGCGTAAATTATCTGAGTTGAATCACTCGTAGTTATCTTATTTAGAAGTTATGTCTAACTCAGGGGAGTATCTAGAAGCATACTCATGTGATCTTAATGTACTCTTTTTCCTACGATTAGGAACATTTTTCCACTGGGTTTTTGCTACCTAACGAGGTTTTAATGAGGCACCCACCCTGGGATGATCATACTCCGTTGAGTTCACTACATTCGTCCAGTTTGACGTTTGTTTTAGACATTATGCATATTTTCTTACTTTTCTCCTTAGTCTATGGGTTTTCCCCATGCCTTAGGTTTTACCATAGTGAGGTTTTTGTGAGTTTTTACAAATGCATACTATAAATTAAATTTGAGACTCGCGATCACTCGTTGTGCCGATGATTTCATCAACTATTCTACCTTATCTGCAGAAGATCTGATGTGATGGTTTGTTGAGTATTTACACATTCAAAGGGGAGTGTTGTAGTCATATTTAGAATAGGAATGTGATTGTGTAAATCCTAGAGAATATGAGAATGTATCTTATATTCCTATTAGGGGTAGATTACCTATTAAATGTTGTAATCCTAAAGGGAAAGGTATTTACCTATCCTACCACTATAAATAAATGCACAATGGGGTGAATCAAACACACCTCACAATTAAATCAATCTCTCTTCTCTCTAATTGTGGCCGGCCCCCTCTCTCTCTAAACCCTAGATCGTTCAATCAAATAGGCCTACAACAAATCATGATTTTTTTAAAGAAATTTTAAAATGAAGGATTTTGATGGTTTTAGAAAAATTTCATAAAATGTTTGGAGTGTTGTTAAATTAGGATTTGATAGGACTTTAATAGACTTTAAAATCTGGGTATAATCAATATATATATAATCCTAAAAGATTTTTAACAAACTTTTTATCTACACTAAGGAGACGGAGGTGGGCTAAGCCTCACAATGGGCTACCAATAATGTGGTTCAAATTCGCCTTTGGTGAGAATCAAACCTAAGACCTCTCACTTATAAGTGAAGAGGAAATACCACTAGACTGTAGTACTAAATGACAATTTTAAAAGATTTTAAATTTAGTTGTGGTGTTGCTTTAGGTTTATTCGAAAGATTTGAATGAGTTCGATTCCTTTTTTTTATTTTGTGGTATGAAGTGTCTAGTTGTGGTGTTCCTTATTTTTATTATTTTCAAGTTTAATTTTATGATTGATTGGGTATGAAGTGTCTAGTTGGAGGTGGTTGTAAGTCAATGATCTTTGTTTTGGTTAGTTGATTTTTTTTTTAATTATAATTCAAATGAGAAACGGAAAGTCATATTTGATCATTGTTCTAAAAATTAGCTTAGGCGGTGAAGGCCCACCGTGATTTAGTGCAAATTGTTTCGAAAAATCGGTCTGGAACTAGGTGGCCGCCGAGGCGATTCTAGGCGGTTTTTTTTTTAACTTTTTTTTAATTGTTTGCTTTTTTCTTTTTTGGATTCATGGTGATATACTTATGGAAATGGTGTACCTAATTTTTAAATGATGGATTTACTACAAGTTTATCTAATAGTGAAACGAATGGGAGCACTTTTGAGGGGATGCATACAAAGAAAAGAAATAAACTAGATACAACAAGGTTAAATAATTTAGTCTATGTCCAATCCAATGCAAGGATAATGAACAAGAAGAATTTAGCCTATCATCCAAGAATCCGCCTCATTATGATTATATGCTTACTTTTTTTAAATATTGAACTTTATGGATGTATATACTTTGTGTATTCTTCTACTTCTATTTTTGCATTTTATCATTATTTTATTATCCATACAAGTATAGTTTTTTTTAGGTGTAAATTGAAACTTATTTACAAGATATATAATAAATTTACATAAATCCGCCTAGGCCGCCTAAGCGCTAGGCTCTTGCCCGCCGCCCGACTAGCTCCTGGTGTTTTTTAGAACCTTGTATTTGATTGACTTGTATTTTTGTATCAATATATGTATGTTTATGTTTATGGTTTTTTATTTCAAATTGTGCACTGAGAAAGAAATTCATTTGATGTTGTAGATGTCAACTAAAAAATCCTAAGAAATCTATGAAAGAAGTCTATACAAATCCGTACAAATCTATAATATAAATCCATATAGTATTGTAGAGTCTATTAAAATCCTTTGAAATCTGTCACTTAAAAAAATCTATTAAAATCCTCCGAAATCAAAATTGACTACACCATCATGTCTCTCAGCGTGAGATTTTAAAAAAAATTCATTGTAAACATGAAGTCTATTGAAGTCCATTAAAACTCTAACAAACTCCAGGATTTACGCGTCTTCTAAAATTCTTCAAAATCCCAATCGAATACCGCTCTTACTCATTACAGATTATACAATTAAACATGGAAATGAGCAAATTGTATGAAGAACTCAAAACCCCCAAAACCCAAACAACAGCTTGCCAGCAGAAAAACTGAACAATAAAGAGAGAGGAGATAAAAGGAGAGACAAGTAGGAGGCTGACCTGAAGACCTTCACATGGTCGTATGTCTATAGTCGTGGCTGATTGAACGGTTTTAGGGCAGGGCTGTCAAGAGAATAGGACTAGAAAGAGCAAAGAGCTCATGGGGAGTGTATGAGTGTTGATTTAACTTCACGAAAGTGATTTCGCACACGGTTTTTTTCCTTTGCACACCCTATTTATTTTTATTCCTTAATTATTGTATGAATTATTAAATTTAAAGGCCCACAATAAGGCATGCAAAAAGAAAAAATAATATGCGGAATTCATTTGCATTTAATTTTTTTGTATAAGTGGTCATATTTGATCTCGGGATGGTTACTGTATGTCAGAACTTACATTTATGCCCCCTCACACGCGTTACAGACATCTCTTAAACAACTAAACCGTGAGCGAATATTTTTCTTTCAGAGATGGCAAGGAGGATATTCTATCTGCGTGAGGAGAATTTGATACATTGTTGTTGATCAATAGTGTGGGTTCGTCCAACTTTTCTAAGAAGAATATCCTTGCATTTTTTTAAGAAACCAAAGTCAATGATTTCTTTTAGCTTCAAGGATCACTTTGGAGTGTTCCGACATGATGACAAGACGGTACGTAGAGTGTCACTAGCCTAAAGATCAGGCCTTAAGAAACCTGCAACCTCCTTTCGCTATCATAACTCAGCTCAAAGCTCCATTTTGCTGGTCGTTAAAGAGACCTATTGATTAATTTACTTGATATGAGCTATATATGTTCCTTTTGTTCTTAGGGACAAGACACCACCATTGCTCATCCCATTGCTCATCCCATTGCTCATCCTTCACAATTCACTTTGCCTCTGCACATTAAAGTTCGACACGCTGACGAAATGAAGTGGTCAACAAGTAGGTTTTACGTACGCAAGTTTGTCTACGAGTTTTAGAAGATCATGGATTTGCTAAATTCGAAACAGAATGAAATTGTAGACATGCAAATTTTGGTGAAAATAAATGTTCATCGAGCATTAAATTTCGACATACGAAGGCTTACATGGTATGTACTATGTATCCCACAAATCGTACGGATATTTAGTATTTGACTCATCAAAACCAGACAAGTCATCAAGAAAGGAGTTATTTTATGTTAATTTAAATTAAACAAATTAAATAATTTAAATTTAAATCTAGTAAAGCCAAAATGGGATGATTGATTTATTTGATTAAGTCAAATATTAATTGATGAAGTCAAATCACAAGTCACGAACCAAGACACAAATCAAGTCTTGGTTCTTTGTAAGCAAAGCTTGGAGAGTTTATAAATACCAGGCTCCAGGACAAAGAGAGGGGTCCAAAAATCAATCCCAACACCTAGATGCTGAAGCTCTCAAGCCTCAAACACTCAGAAGACTCAGAAAGCTCTTTGCGTTCTTCGTTACTCTCGTAAAGAAACACCAAACACCTCTACACGTGTTTATTCCTCCATTTCCAAGAGCCAAAACCTCACCGCATCCGTTCATCCAAGATCAAGTCATCGCGACACTTGGATCAACGACCATACACATACACACTTTGCAACCCGAAGATCAAATAAGAAGATTGAAACTTAGTATCAGAGGTTGTAACCTTACATTTATATTAATACAAATTTACTTTGTACACTTGTTGTTGTTTGATTTGTCACAAGAAATTCGTGTTTACAAATTTGACACGCCTAGTGGGACTATCTCTGCCTTTCATCTCTTTCTTCATGCAAGAAATCCTATTACATTTAGAAATCAATAGCTTCAAAGAAGGAACAAGCTACTCTCGCAAGTAAAGGGAGCTTCAGAGGAGTGAGCCCGTCGTCAGCCTAGCCTCATTGGGGGCACCAAAGCATGGTGTTGTGGCATGCGCGAAGGCATCCCAAAGTGACGAGAAAGGATCTTTCGCATCAAAGAGTTCACGGAAACGCTCATTGTCACCGGCTTCAGGTGCCAGAAAATACTTAAAAATTGAAAAAAAAATTCGACTTTGAAGCCGCCTGTAAAAAAAAATGCCAACACCCTCTCGAGAACCTTAATCCCCCCTCAGCCGCTCCAAATCTCGTCGCCTCACTTCCGTCAATTCCTCCAATTGTTAACCCTATCCAACCTCATCGGTGTGTCGCCGAAATCCTTATCCCCTATTCATATCGCTGAGGATTTCTTCTCGAACTTTGTGACGGCTCTTCCACCTAGGTCAACCGAGTTAGGGACTAAGTTATACTGCCAATACCAACGACGACGATGACAACGACAACTCCAAAAAGAGATGAAATGACCGAAAGGTCGACCTCACCAAGCCCATCAATTTCGCCTCCACCAAAATCATCATGCCCAACCAGGAGGTTGACGACAATTCAAAGCAGCAAAACGATGATAAGCGGCCTGGCCTCGGTGCCACCACTAGGTTTAGGTTTTGAAAATCATAATTCGGGTCCGTTGAGGGCGAGGACGACGACGACGAGGAGAAGTAGAGTTTTTGCCGACGGTGTTTGAGAAGAAGATGAAGGAGGGAAATGAGAGGGAAAAGCTGAAATTGCTAAAATAGACTAGCAGTCAGTCTTAGGGTGGAGGAGGTTCTATAGAACATCAAATTGCAGGAATAGGAGCAAAGGGCGGCGACGGAGGTGGTGGGGAAGTGGTTTAGGAACCTTTGAAAAACACACCGAGGGCATTGGAATGAAGATGCTTAAGAACACGGGTCGCTAACAACACTTAAATAAATAAATTTCTGGTTCATTTACTTTATTAAAGAATTATATATATATATATATATAAATTAATTTATTTTTTGCTTTTTAGCCAAAATGGTTCTTGAGATTTGCATAACTCATCACTTTGGTCATTAAGATTTGAAATCAATATAAGTGGTTCCTGAGTTGGTTCACCATCAATAATTTTGGCATTCCATGAAAAATTATATTAAATAAGGATGAAAATGACAAAAATACTCTCACTTTAATAAACAATGGGCAAATGCTTTGGCAAAAATTGAGGGTATTTTTGTCATTTTAGCCTTATTTAATGGAGATTTTTCATAGAATAACCAAAATGATTGGTGGTGGACAACTAAGGGACTACTTCTATTGATTTCAAATCTCAATAACCAAAGTGAGGAGTTATGCAAATCTTAATGAGCATTTTGGCTAAAAAGCCTTTGTTTTTTATCCGCTTGTCACAAATTTGTCTTCTACATGAATAAAAATATGGAGGCCGTATCTGTTATGTCATAACTTAACTGTCAATTTAATAGAAATATAACAGAGGTCGACATTGCAGTAAATTTGTAAGTTAATGTATGTTATTGCAATGTTTAAACGAGTTATGAGTTTATTACAAGATCCAAAGTTAAGGTGGTAAAATGTAATTTAATGAATAATCAAACAATCAATTTGAACCCCTTGTCTTAATGCTCCTTAATTTAATGAGTAATCAAACAATCAACCCAACCAAAAGCAATACAATTTTAAAATCTTATAGCGCAAAATAAGAAAATTGAAACTTCATGACCATTTGAAATCATCCAAAACTGAACGGAGTAAAATCTAGTAAAATTTCGTATGAAATGTAGAGTAACTATTTGGGCAGGAAATCCCGTATGATGGTCGTTCCTGGCTCGAGCACACAGCTCCCCAAGGGGTTGGCACTTTGGTTGTTTGTCGGGCTCGTGCTTGTTGAGAGGCTGCAATAGGAGTTTATAGTTAGTCCTGAAAGGTGCCTTTATGGGGCCTTAGGTATAGGCTTTGAGGCTCACAATCAAAACCAACTATATGCGGAGGCGTGCCACTGCCATCTCTATATGGCAGATGTAGAACAAGTTTGTTTAAACAGATTACTTGCGCCCTAAGTTATTATGACTTCTTGTTTATCAAAGGATTGTCATAAATTGGTTAAGTCTACATTAAGTTCTTTTCTATACCTTGAGATCAAGGAATTTTATCTATCTTGTATACTTTAAAGGATGGAGGTCCATATCTGATCAGTTCATCAGTTTTAGTTTACTTATATCTTCTTATAACCATGAAAACCTTTAAACGAACCAGATCTGAGATCTAATGATGCTTTGAATCCATAAGGGACCGGAAATGACTTGAATATATGTTGAGGAATACATTGAAATGCTAGATCTACTAATTAAAAGACAACACAAAGAGAGTCGGGCAAGCTTGAATCTTGTGCAGCTTCTTCTTTTTATGATTACAAAGGTTTTGGAAGCTAAAATGGGTGAAAGTAAACGAGTTTACATGATAGGATCGATACTACAACATTCTAAGAAAGGTAGCAAAGCTTTTACACAGGCAGAGGGCATCCTATTCTGGGATATCTAAGGCTAAAAGGGGGCAGAATCTGGACAAGGCGCAGCTTTTTGGTATTTTGGCTTGACTGAGAGACAAATTGTATGTTTGTTTGATTGATTGGTTGAGTGTCCTTATCTCTGAGCCCTCTTCCTCCTTTTATAGACGAATTAGTTTGACTGTTTGCAGCTTATTCTTGCCTAAATGTTACTAGAGGGTAGCAAACCGCCGGCTATTTACTTGAACTACCACTGTAAAGTGCTTTTTGGCTGATAGTTGGCTGGTCTTCATCACTTGTCATATCTGATTATAGGCATGTAGCCTATGTATTAATGGGGAGCCGCCACCTTGTCTTGAGAGAATTGGTCTGGGCCTGTCACTGGGCTTCGGGCAAATCTCCCTTTTATTTCCCTTATGGGCCTTTCTTCCTTTATACTCAAAGTTCAAATATTAGCCCAAACAATAACTTTTATTAAAAAAAACAAAAACAAAACAACGTGTGCTTAAGTAAATTATTCACAATTATCAATGTTCTAAAAATTGACCTATGCGACCATCTTGGGGTTGAACGGTCGGCTGCCGTCGCGATTAGCTTGTAATCGTTCATAAAAATTGAAAAGAATATTAAGCGGATACCTAGACAGAGTTAGGTGGAACTGGACGAGGTTAGGCGGTGGCTAGCGGGCGCATGTGGAGAACACCAGAATCTGAAAATATTTTTTGCAAAGCTGGCGTTGAGAGCAAGAAGATGACCTAAGTAGAAAGCCATTTGGTCTATTTGCTACGATCACGTGCGGAAATTACGTGGATAACTAAATAGGAAGCCATTTGGTTTATTTGCTACTGAAAATTTTCATTGTGATGCGAACACGGGTGGTACATCATTTGAAACATCATGGAATGTCCACTAGGACTTCGAATCGAGCTGTGCTGGCCGACACCTGGAAGGTGACGAAGCGATAAAGTATGGTGATGTGGAAAACGTGAATAAATTTAAACCTAAAAGTGCCTAAAGACAAAAGTGCGCGGTGAGCGGGAATGAGCCCATTTCACACGCGACGTCAGAGCATAAGTAAAGTACAATAGTATAGGTAAGGATCATACCCTCAGAGGTAGCCACCTATACTGAGATTCGCCAAGAGTCCTCGTTGATACGAACTTTCAATAGCTAAAACCTGGAGGGGCGAAAAGGGGCGAAAAACAAAAAATGTGAGTGGGCAAAAACAAAGTTTTTGAAACCATCTTTCTTTTTAAAATGTAATAACCCCTCACCGTAAAACCCGTATAATTTCCCAGAAAATAATAATACATACGTGTATATAGAAATCATGCTCGAGAGTAATGAAAACCAAGTATATGCCATGTCTAGTATCTCAGCAATGAAATAAGTAAGCCAGGTGAAATAAATCAAAGTAAAATGATATGTCGGCCGAAGTCACCTAACGTGACCTGTACGGCTGAACTTATAGCTCATCTACCAATTCCTGTACACGAGTCGGAACCACCTAATGTGGTCTGTAAGACATGCTGGGTGTAAATAGATACGCTTAAGTGCTACGATCACGTGAAGGTTGTGCGAAGTATCGCAAGTCACCTACGAGTCGGAACCACCTAGTGTGGTCTGTACGACAGGCTGGCACCTACCTTGGATCCAAGGTGAGCGTGTGGTGCGGGAGGTGAACGATCACGTGAAGGTTAGGCATTGGCCTTGGGCAGAGCATTAATACCTGAGGTGGAGGATAATGAGCACTAATGCATCTAAACATACCCACACCCATAACAATCACTATAATCAATATGTACTCACCTGAAGCTTACCTGTGTGTCCGCAACGTCATGTAATGATATGCATATCTATACTAACACATATACTAAAATGTGATGCAATTGACATGGCATTTAAAAACGCAATTCCATTTAAACAATTTCTGGGAAAATGTATAGCATATATACGTATATATATAGAAAACCAAAAGCCCACTCACCTGGAGTCCGCACTACGACTCCCTAACACGAATATTGAGGCGTCACGAACGATTGGCGCCTAGAACAATTATGAAATCACATCTCAGAATTCTTATCGATAGAACATGTAACTTACGTAAAACACATCCCTAAGGGTGTTCTAGGATGATTTGAGACCCATTGACCAAAAGTCAATCGGCGATGATCGACGGTAAGGTCCACAACCCTACGTAACTCGATCCAAAAGATCTGCATCGTAAATTTTCGATCCGTAACTTTCAAAGATACACATTATGCTTCTACAATAACATACAAAAGTTTTGTTACGATCCAACGGTTGGATCTCCGCCAATTGCCAAAAACAAGTGGCGGTTAACGTTTTATATTATGAACTTACAAATCTAATTCGGGAATATCCGTACGTCGGATTCCTGTTCCGTAAGTTCCTAAAATCCTTAAATATTGCGTATTAAAGTTTAGTGATGATCCAATGGTCGGATCGTCGATTCATATAATTATCAAGTAACGCACCTTAATCAAACTGGATTCACAATAATCAAATCACATCATATGGATATGAAATCTGATATCAATATATTGATTTAGCGTAAAATAGCATCGGCGGCCCACTGGCCACGCGCCGCCGCCAGTGGTGGTCGGCCGTTCCGACTCGCCGGAAAATTCAACTATTTCTAAAAATTCTCAAATTTTACAGGAATGAAGAACTTAATGAGTAGAGCAACTTTCATACCTATGACTAAGGCCAATTTGGCCGGTAAAAGCTCAAATTCTCATCGATCCTCTGAAACCCTATAAAGGGTGGTTCTTGATTCAACTCCAAATAAGCTCTGACGCCCCAATAAACCCTGGGCTTCGTTCATGGACTCAAAATGAGTCTAATGGTGGTGGTGATTGACAAGCTTAGCTTCAGAAATGGCGGATCACCGCCACAGGACCCTCAGGGCACCCGTCGCCGTTTTTCACCAAATTAAGTGAAAATACATCGAATTTTGAGTGTAAAAGGAAGAAGGAGGGTCGTGGAGTTGATTCTTGAGGTTTATCGGCGTAAATTGTCGAATTTTGGCCGAAATCTCGATGGAAAATGGTGAAGAAAGCCGGGTCTAGCATCGGGTCTGTGGGATCCAGGTTGGCTGCACCCTCACTCTCTCATTTCCCCTCATTTCCTCATTCTCTAATTGGTCACTCCCATTTCTCTCTTCTCCCGATTGGCTTAAACCCTTTCTCATTTCTCTCCTTTATCCTCTATCTCCACCGCCCATTATTTCTTTCCTTCAATCTGGGCCACACATGTGGCTTTCCAAATTTTGCTCCAAAAATCTGGAGCTTTCTAAAAATAACAAATTTACTAAAATGCCCCCGACTTTAAACGTTAATAACTCCTTCGTTATAACTCCAAATTACGTTCTGTTTGCGCCCACGCATTCGTAGCGACTAGTACTACGATGATATGCCAAGAAAACGAGTCTTAAGTGACACGACACGGCAGTCAACAAAAGTCAACTTCTTTACCTCGAAGGGCATTTTCGTAAATTCACATATAAAAATTTTAATTTTTGGGGGCGGGTCGTCACATCACGTGTTTTTATGTAAGTAGTGAAATATTTTATTTTTTAAGTTATTAACTTTTTAACACAAAAATCCCACCATTTGTATAATGACACATAGTATACCACCTCGTCTGCCGGTCACACTGAAAAATCTCTCTCTTTGCTAATCCAAATGGGTACAAAACCAATTTTTTATTTATAGGGCTTGTTTTTACAATTTGTAGGCCTTTTTGGGCAGGTGAGATCTGTAGACCTTTTGGGTTTTTTCAATAAATTTATAGGCTTTCTTACAGATTGGTAGATTAGCAGTTGTTACAAACCAACTTGTATTCTTTTGTTTTATATTTTATTTTTTCTCACATTTCTAATATTATTATTTGGGTTAATCTCTGTTTACTACCCTGAAGTTTCGTGGTTTTCAACATATAGTACATCAAGTTTTTTTCGTCCCAGAGTCATACCTAAAGTGTTAATTTTGGGACAGTCTCATACATCAGTTAGTCAAACTATTAATTCTCCCGTTAAGTGATGACGTGACACCCATGTGGACAATGAATGGGTGCCATGTGTCATTAAAAATATTAAAATAATTAATTAAATAAAAGTTAAAAAAAACAAAACAACCAAAAAAAACAAAATTTGCAACATTGGAAGAAGAAGAAGAAGAAGAAGGAAGAAGAAAAGAAGGAAGAAGGAAGAAGAAGAAGAAGAAGAAGAAGAAGAACAAGGGGGAAAAAAACGAATCTGGGCAACCCAGAAGAAGGAGGAAGAAGAGGAAGAGGAAGAAGGAAGAAGGAAGAAGAAGGAAGAAAAGGAAAAGAAAAAGAAAAGAAAAAAAAAGGCGAATCTGGGCAACCCAGAAGAAGAAGAAGGAGGAAGAAGAAGAGAAGAGAAAACAAAAACAAAAAAGCAAATATGGGCAACCCAGAAGAAGGAGGAAGGAGGAAGAAGGAGGAAAAAAAAGAAGAAGAAGAAGGAAGAAGAAGAGAAGAAAAAAAAAAGAGAAAAAAAGGGGGGGGGGGGGGAATTTGGGCAACCCAGAGGAAGGAGGAAGAAGGAAGAAGGAAGAAGGAAGAAGGAAGAACGTGGAAGAAGGAAGAAGAAGAAGAAGAAGAAGAAGAAGAAGAAGAAGAAGAAGAAGAAGAAAAAAAAAGGGAATCTGGGTAACCCAGAAGAAGAAGAAGGAAGAAGAAGAAGAGAAGAAAAAGCACAAAAAAAAAAAATCTTAACTTTTATTTAATTAATTATTTTAATATTTTTAATGACACGTGGCGCCTATTTATTGTCCACATGGCGCCACATCATCACTTAACAGGAGAATTAACAGTTTGACTAACGGATGTATGAGACTGTCCCAAAATTAACACTTTAGATATGACTCTGGGGCGAAAAAAACTTGATGTACTAAATGTTGAAAACCACGAAACTTCAGGGTAGTAAACAGAGATTAACCCTTATTATTTTGTAAGTGGAACTATCCCTTATTATGAAATAAATAATATATTTATTCAAATATGTTTAGCCCGTTTAGGTGCTAGATGTCAGCTTGCAGTCAGACTAGCGCCTCAAATCTTTTATAACTTTGATAATTATTCAGATGATATGTAATGGCGTTACAGTGTTTTGAACGAAATCTAAATTTACCTTGAAAAAGTTAAGGTGGATTAACAGGTGTTAATCATGCGTCCTTATTAAAAAAATATTTTTAAAATGTCAAATTAGATGACCCTACTCGGTTTATTTTCTAGTTTCTCACCAATAAGACTATATTTTCTAGTTTCTCTCTCTTAGGATAATCCATTAGTTTTTGTCTTATTTGAGAACATATAATCCATTAATTTAGTGATGTTTCACATTAGCTAATTAAAACGTGTAAGACGTGATCCCTATTAATTTACTCTCATAAGCGACTCAGATTTTACGCTTTAATTACACATGGCCACCTGCGGTGGGGCCTTCAGAATATTTAAGCGCACATGTTGTATTACATCGTCACTTTTATGTTCATCCTTCACAGCGAAACGACCAGCGATTACGGTACTGGTGCAACTTGAATAAGAATATTCGATTTTGATCGATTTCGAACTAGAATATATTTTAAAATATACTGTCCAATTTAAATTCAAAATGTGAAAAAATTCAAAAGAAAATTGAATTAGAATTGGAATATATTTAATATTCTCAATCCGGTCTAAAATTCTGAAACTTGCATAACTCAACATACACTTAATTTGTCCTTATTGACTTTCCATTAAAATTGATCGCATCATTGGCAGTTGAAAGAACAAATGAACTTGTTTCAGTCACATACAAGCTACAATTGTGTCTTACAAAAAAAAAAAAATCAAAAGAATATGAATTTTATTGTACTCAAATACTATGAGCATTCCCCGAATCTGAGGAATTATCAGTAGCAAAATCCAGCGTCGTCATCCACTGTTGGAATTCCTCTTCCCCAATCTTTTCCCAGAACTCATTTTCCTTCAAAAAGGCCGTCGTATCGACTTGCCTCGAAAATTCGACATTTTTGTTTCCTTGCTCGGTAACTACTTGCTCCTGCCGCTGTTGATGTTGTGGTTGAGTTGAATTACTTTCTTGGGCCAACAATGTCGTGTCCGGAAACGGAAAATTGAGCTTTGCTCTGGGCCCACGGAACTCGATTGCAGCTTTGTCGTAGGCTCGGGCCGCGTCCTCGGCGGTTGTGAACGTGCCGAGCCAGACCCGAGTCGCCCGTCTCGGGTCTCGAATCTCGGCTGCCCATTTGCCCCAAGGCCTCTGCCTCACTCCCCTGTAGTTCTTCTTCACCCTCTTCTTCGGCCCCTTTTTGTAATTACCTCCCTTTTCCTCCTGAGAGTGAGCTGCTGGCGGTGGCGGGAACAAAATACACCCGAGACACCCCTTGATTTTGCACACGTGGCAGGTGTCCAAATCGGACGGCGCCAAGAGAGTGTTGCTGTAGCAGTTTGTACTAGTAGTATATCGGGGTGAGTAAGTGGCCTGTGAGGGGAGGAAAGAATTCAAGTCCATGGTGGCTGATGTGGCGGTTCCAGCGACGACGTTTCGAAGCGTGGAGACCATTACCGCGTATTCTTGGTCTTGGGTAAGGCGGTGAGGCGGCGGCGGAGACTGAATTTGAAGTGTGGCCGGGTCGTCGGGCTGGGTATCGGAGAGCTTGAGTCGCTTGTAGGGATGTTGCATGTTGTTTTGTTAGGAGAGAGAGACTGTGGAGAGAGAAAATCGAGAATGTTGTTGCAGTGGGAAAAGCTTTGAAATTGAGTTGGGAGAGAGAGTGGCGGGCGTTTATATACTGGGAGGATGACATGGACGGCAGTTGCCTAACACCGTTTAGACACGGATTAGTCGCGCACGTGGGAGATTGGGTTTTGTAGTGCGTGGCAGTGGACTGTCGTTTGGGTTTTCGAAAGGGCAGGAAACACACGCGCCTTTTTGACTGCGGAAAGTGACGTCCGTCTATGGATAAAGGGTGCACGCGCCTTCTGAAGGGACAAGAAGGTCTACACTTTCCTTGTAGTTATCGACCAACAGAAGATGTCTGACGAAGTTGCTCTCATCGTCATTGGTTACGCCTGTGTTTACGTCATCATCACTTGACTAGCACTTTCTTGACTTGTTCTACAGTTTCAGTCAAATATTTTGCTTGATAGTCAAATATTTTGGTACATTTGGCTTCTTGGTACATTTGAATTTTTGATACATTTGGTTTCTTGGTACATTTGAATTTTTGGTACATTTAATTTTTGGCACATTTGAATTTTTGGTACATTTGTTTTCAAACTATAAGTTTTATTGCTTTTTTTTTACTAATAATAAGGAATTACCTTAATTAATTATTATTTTTTGTATAGAAAGGATCATTAACAATGTAGGAGTTTAAATTAATTTAATTCATTATTATTATTTTTTACAGAAAGAGGCATTAAAACGTGGGAGAAGGGCTGGGAAAATTAAACTCCCTAAATTGTAGGTAATTAGTTACAAGGTGAAGTGAAGATGCTTTTAAACAAATTATATGTAATTTAAAAAAGAGAAAAATGTTGATGTGGTAATTGTTCAAAGCCTCTTAATCAAATTTTAGAAAGGAACAAATGTTTCATCTAAAAAGTATTAAAAAAGTGTAGGGGATTCTAATTTTCCCAAAAAAAAATCTGACGTGTGGACTTATGCGTCCTCACATTGTTTATGAAACTTCTACACTGTTTATGAAACTTATTGCACTATTTATGAAAACTTACGACACTGTTTATGAAACTTACTACATTGTTTATGAAACTTAACGGTATTACACCATTGTGTTGTGTTTGTAACCCGGCCCACTCTCTTTTCTTCCCCATTTCTTTCTTCTTTTCCTTTTCCCCCGTGAACAATCCAGAACTCTCTCTCTCTTTTCGAACTCTCTGCCTTCTTTCTAAACCACCATAGCCAAAAAGAACTCCAAGCACCATCACCACAAATTCCAATTTAATTGAGACCTCAAACCACCAAATACAAGACCTGCACAAGTTAGGGATCCCTATGGTACCATTGCATGCTAAATTATGTAATGGGAAGTAGGATAATCCAAGCAGAGGTTCTCGGTGAGAGTTGCTCTAATGGAATCAAGCTACAACCTTTGAAAAATGAGGTAAAATTAGCTTGGTTTTGTTGTAATCTGTTGCTAGTAATGTCTTCTAGCATCTTGGATCAAATCTCGGTTTGAAATCTAGGTCTAATGCAGTTTTGGGTTGGTGGTTAGGGGACGCTACACAAAATATATTGAGAAGAAGAAGAAAACATAAGTTGATATTAGTCATGGCGACAACTGAAATAGACACAAAAATCACGAACCGATTGATTCTTCTTGTCTCTTCGCTTCCTCCTCCACCCTCTAACAAAGCCTGGCCAATCTTTTATTCAATCTTCTTCAGCTCAACAAAATCTACCTTAGTTACATGCTTGCTTTTATTTTACATGCACACACACTCTCTCTTACTAGATTGATTACTAGCTACATGCTGCCACTGGAGTGCCTTTAATGGAGCTAGAATCATACCTAAGAAGACTGGAGTGTCTCCTTGGTCCAGCCGGGGAAGCGGCGAATGATAGCTGCTTCTTTACAGATGTCACTGAGCGCGATTTTTACTTTTTATGTTTTTTTTATTTTTATTTTTTTTGTCCTTATCATTAAATAAAATTAGTGTATGGTTTTTCATTAAAATGCAAAGATTTGAAACCATTTTCATTAGTCTTCCTAAAAAAAATTGGCAAGCTATAAAAGATTAAGCCGATGAGAACCAAATTAAAAGCCTGAAGAGCAAATGGAAAGGGGTTAAGTTCCTCCCAGATCAATTACATCCGGATCCTCAAGATCAAAACATCCTGGCCGTCCATAATAAGGGCTGGTTTGATATTAGTGTGCTTTGAAAAAAAAAACTATTTCTACTTGTGCTGTGATAATAAGTTCATTTTTGCTGCTTCACGTTTTTAGCTTTTTTTTTTAAGGAAAACTAATGAAAAGGGCTTGAAAACTTTGAGTTTTAACGATAAGGACAAAATAAAAGGTAAAGTGAATAGTACCATGTTTGACTTTTAACCCAAAACTGTGAAAATAAGCTGTTTTTAAGTGTTTACCAAACACCTTTTTAAGCTCAGCTTTTTTTTATACTCATTTTTTATAAAAGCACCTCAGTATCAAACTAGTACTAATCGAGACAAGAAACTGCGTGCAAGCTGAAGCCAGAGCAGGAGCGGTTGGAATCGCCTGAAATCGCGGGAGTTGGGCTTTGATACGGCTCGGATCAGGTAGCGAGTTCCATTTCACTGAGACTTGCCCATCTTCCTATGGTAGATTATACGGAGTTCCTGAGCCAGAAAGACATTATCTTTAATATTCTACCCTTCAACAGAATGGGTGGGCTGCTGATCTTGGGAAGTAGGGGCATTCACATCAAATAGATTTGCAGCTTGCAGAGGAGAAGAGAGAGGGTCATTTGATGGTAGACACTCTGGGGATTGCAGAGGACTTCAAAACTGCAGGGTCCTTGGTGATTGCAGAGGAGAAGGGAAGGAGAAGACGCGTTGAACAGAGGAATTTACTACGGACCGCCAGAATGTTTTGATCTCGCGGGTTCAGATATAATTGATCCGGAAAAGGTCTTAGTCCAATGAAGAGACCATAATTGACTCACAGTGGCAATTGCGCAAGCTGATGCAGTGCTACAAAAGGACAAATATGTGTTTTCTGTAGACCCTAGTAACAGTTATGTCATTGGTGTTCACATCATGACCTATATGTGCAACTTTGGACTTTCCAATATAAAAAGACACTTCCAAAGGGTGAAGAGTAGGACCCTCACCAAACTGTCAAACTATTTGCCAATTGATGGCCTTATCTAACAGCGGTTAAGTGCTGAATGGATATTTTTAATGGAAGTTTTAACGAAAAGTCCGCGCGGTACTGTTCATTTTAACGAAAAATCATATTTTTACACTAAAAATTCAAAGCTGGTACTATTCACTTTACCCTTTATTTTGTCCTTATCGTTAAAACTCAAAGTTTTCAAGCCCTTTTCATTAGTTTTCCTATTTTTAATTTAACCATTTTCAACTTTATGGCACACATTATTGTTTATTTTTAGATTTTTTAGTTAAAATGGTCAATGCGATTGTTATAACTCCTTACTTTGAATTTTAAAATTTAAAATCGATATAAAGTGTTCCATAAGATTGGTCACCGTCAATCATTCTGAACCTTCTATGAAAAATTTTCATTAAATTGATTACACCATCAGTTCAAGTGGAGGTGTTGATTAACAAAAATATCCTCAAGTTAACAAAAAATTCTCACAGAATGACCAAATGATTGACAGTGGTATGTGGACAATCATGAACCAAAATGATGATTTATGTCAATTTCAATGATCATTTTGGATTAAAAAAAAACATTATTTTTTATTTTTTAATTTCATCTTTGATTTTTTTCAATTTAAGGGAAATAAACTAGAGTGTACCGGAGAGAGTGACTTCCATTGAATAGTTACACGATCACAATGACATTTTAGACTAATAACTCAATTTTGTGTGTATGTTTTTCTTCACATGAAATTGTATTACTATTGGCCTGAAATATCACCGGCAACCTCATATCCATTTTGCGACAGCTCACTCACATAACTCAACCTCGCATAAAAATTTATGAATAGAGATGCAAAAGAAGGATAGAAACATCTCTTCCCCCACTTAAAAAGAGGTATGAAGAAATACCAGTGCTATATACACTCGGTGCATGGAAGTTTTCCAAATGACTCATCTAGCTTTAGAAGACTGTTTATAAGCTATTTATAACGTTCAATCCGACTTGACTCTACCACTTATCAAACATGTGCTTATAATTTATGCAGTGGGGTACAATTGAAAAAGGGGCTAACAACTGAATGGGTCTGGACCGCACTGAAAGAGGATGGTTGATGTAGACATTTAGGTCCAAATGGTGTATAAGCTTTGTCACATCCAGTATGCGATGTCTCCTTGGAATCTTACTATATTTCCAACTCATTATCCCAGAACATTCACATTCTGAAATGAATAGAAATCTTCGAAAAGTACCACTTGATCAATCAATATGTGCAGCACTTCTTCTGAATTTTCTTGTATAAGTGTTATTTTGTGCTAGTTTATCTATTATGTATATTAAGTTTTCATGTTATGTTGGAAGAGAATCGAAAGCTTGATCCAAACTAACCTAATCTTAAACAATTTATCTACTTATCCTCATCACTTGGGTTAGTGTTAAAACCTTTCTATGTCATTCTCAATTGCACAGTAAAAGTAACTTTCTATTACAGAAATGACTTCTTTTACAATGGCTCATTTTCTATACAAGACTTACTATTGATAGTAGCAGATAACAAGACTTACTATTAAAGAGTCCAATATATAACAACCAAATGACTTTCAAAACCCTAATTAGTTAGTTACAAACAGTAACTAATCAATATTACAAAACTGCCACATTATGATGATGCCCAGTGGTATCATTACTTTAGTCTAAATAAGGGATTCCAATTGCACTATTCAAATGAACAATGTTTGGAGCAGAATTTCACGTTATTTATAAAATTGCCACCGCCTATTTTTTCCCTCTTTCTTTCTCTCCCGACTCTCTCTCGTCAAATGAATAGTGTTATTTTGGGTCTGAGCGCTTGATCCAACTTGTCATATCCCGGCCCGGGTCCCCACCACATCCTGGGCTCGACTCCGTCATAGCACGATATTGTCCGCTTTAGGTCCCGACCACGCCCTCACGGTTTAGTTTATAGGAACTCACACGAGAACTTCCCAGTGGGTCACCCATCATGGGATTGCTCTCGGGCGAATTCGCTTAACTTCGGAGTTCCGATGGAATCCGAAGCCAGTGAGCTCCTAAAAGGCCTCGTGCTATAGGAGGTGGGCATGTACATATAAGGCATAGAGGATCCACTCCCCTGGGCGATGTGGGATCTCATAATCCACCCCCCTTAGGGGCCTGACGTCCTCGTCAGCACACTTCCGGCCAGGGATTGGCTCTGATACCAAATTGTGACATCTCGGCCCGGGCCCCCACCACATCCCGAGCTCGACTCCGCCGTAGCACGATATTGTCCGCTTTGGGCCCTGGCCACACCCTCACGGTTTTGTTTCTGGGAACTCACACGAGAACTTCCCAGTGGGTCACCCATCATGGGAATGCTCTCGGGCGCTACTCGCTTAACTTCGGAGTTCCTACGGAACCCGAAGCCAGTGAGCTCCCAAAAGGCCTCGTGCTAGGTAGAGATGAGAATATACATATAAGGCTTACATGATCCATACTCCTGGGCGATGTGAGGTCTTACAATCCACCCCCCATAGGGGCCAAACGTCCTCGTCGGCACACTTCCGGCCAGGGATTGGCTCTGATACCATGGTCACATCCCGGCCAGGGCCCCCACCACATCCTGGGCTCGACTCCGCCATAGCACGATATTGTCCGCTTTAGGCCCCGACCAAGCCCTCACGGTTTTGTTTTTGGGAACTCACACAAGAACTTCCCAGTAGGTCACCCATCATGGTATTGCTCTAGCGCGAACTCGCTTAACTTCGGAGTTCCGATGGAATCCGAAGCCAATGAGCTCCCAAAAGGCCTCGTGCTATAAGAGGTAGGCATGTACATATAAGGCATAGAGGATCCACTCCCCTGGGCGATGTGGGATCTCACAACAATGCAAAAACTATTGTAGGCCGAATTTACTGAACTATTCTAGAGGAATAGAGAGGGGGAAGTCGACGGCAAAAGAGAAAGGAGAGAGATTTAATTGTGAGGTGTTGTATTCCACCCCATTGTGCTTTTTTTTGTAGTAGTAGGGAAGATTAACTTCTTACCCTAATAGGATTACAACTCTAATAGGACAATATCTAACCCTAGGAATACTCTAAGATATCCCAAATATACTAGGATTTACACAATCACATTCCTATATTAAATATGACTGCAACACTCCCCCTTGAGTGTGTAAGTAGTCAAACAAAACATCGCATCAGGTCTTCAGCAGATGAAGTAGATTACTTGATGAAGTTTTCGACACAACGGACGAATGAGAGTCTCAAATTAAAGAAATGATGCATTGGTGGTAAAACCCACGAAACTTCGCTATGGTAAAACCCAAGGCAGGTAAAAACCCATAGACAAAGGAGAAAAGTGAGATCCTATGATAGGTGCCTCATTAAAACCTCGTTAGGTAGCATAAAACATGTCATGGTTTCTCTTAATAAAAACACTAGCAGATGCCATACACATTGTTTGTGAACAATTTAATTTTTTATTATGAAATGGGATTAATTTTTAAAATTCTAAAAAAAAAAAAAAAAAAAGTCAGTTAGGAAAATTGGGATGATGATGAACTGTTCCTTCTAACATGGGAATACTTTTTACTTTGCAATTTTTTTTATTTTTAATTTCTAAATAGGGCTTGCTATACTAACTTGGTTGTGAGGTTACTGTAAAAAAAAAAAAAATTGTTCATGTAATTACTAAATTGCCCATATTTTTTATTTGTGTTCATTTTTTATAAGGGGGTTAAAATGGTAATTTTATGGAGTTTTGGTTGACAATAAAAGTTTTATTAATAGGTAGTTTTTTAAAATTCTAAAAAAAAAGTCTGTTATAAAATTGGGATAATGATGAGCGGTTTCTTCTAAACAAGGATCCTCTCCAGATCCTCTTTGTGGGGATCCGGGAGATCAATCAATCTTGTCCGTTTATCGTATATCGTTCGGTCAGTTTTCGTTAGGTACTATTTATATTCAATTTTAAATTTTAAATTTATATAGATTTCTAATTGCATGATGTACGATGAACGAACATGATTGATTGATCCCTGGATCCTCACAAAGAGGATCCGGAAAGGATCCTTGTTCGTTTCTTCTAACGTGGGAATACTTTTTACCTTTTACTTTATTTTATTTTTAATTTTTAAATCGAGAATGTTATACTAACCTGACTGTGAGGTTACTGTAAAAAACATAAAAATTTATGTTCATGTAATTACTAAATTGCCCATATTTTTTAGTTGAGTTTAGTTTTGGTGAGGGGTTAAAATGGTAATTTCCTAGTGTGACAACCCATCCCTAATTTTACTTTTTTATTAATTTTAAAAGCGTGAATTTATGAAAATGCCCTAGAGGTAAGGACTTTGACTTCCGTTGACCATCGGTTAGAAAGACATATGACTCATTCTTTTAGCGTATTCTCGTAGTACTTGTCACTACCAGCGTGTAGGCGAAATCCGTTTGCGAGTTCGGATTATAAAGGTATAGTTACGGACTTTTGAAGTTGGTTATTCAATGTTTAGTTTTAATTAAATAAAACTCCCATCTTGTGGGAAGACTGACCAATTAGATATGAGAGTGGTGGACAAAAGGGACC
The DNA here is from genome assembly GCA_036320875.1 of Cotoneaster glaucophyllus. Taxonomy (NCBI): domain Eukaryota; kingdom Viridiplantae; phylum Streptophyta; class Magnoliopsida; order Rosales; family Rosaceae; genus Cotoneaster; species Cotoneaster glaucophyllus. The sequence goes on along the minus strand of CM070066.1, from coordinate 25,599,022 downwards.
AATCAACTAAAAGGAAGAAGGACCAAGAGACCAATCAGAAATCAGGAAAAGAAGAGAGAGAGAGAAAAAAAAAAAAAAAAAGGGAGAAAGCTCCGAGCTTTCCCGTGCACCATCCTCCGTGACCACCCATTTTCCAAGGCCGATTCCGGCCAACTTCGGTGGAGTTTTTCGACGCCTGAATCTCTCATTCCCCTCTACAAAACCCAACCAAGAACCACCTTGATAAACCACCACATGTGGCGAGGCGAAGCCACAAAATCTGACGCGTCAAACGGTGCTCCGACCACCTTTTTCATTTTTTCAGCGAATCGACAAAGCGATGGCCGATGCCACCACTTGAGCTTTGTAGCCCATCATCCCAGGAGCAAATACCAACCAACCTTGACCCCGTTGGACCACCGTAGACGACGGATCAATGCCGGGAAGTTTTAGGCACCCGCCGGCTTAGTGGGAAAAATTGACCATCTTCCGTCCACTTTTGGACTTCGTGGCAGGTATGAAAGTTGTTCCTCTCATTGAGATCTTCATTTCTGTGAAATTTGAGAATTTTTAGAAATAATGAAATTTTCCGACGAACCGTGGCGGTCGGCCACTAGGGGTGGGCACGGTGCGGTTCGATGCGGTTTCGAGTGAAACCGCAACCGAAACTGAAACTTTTTGCGGTGCGGTGCGGTTTTGAAGCCAAAACCGAAATGAAACCAAACCATTTGATTCGGTTCGATGCGATTTCAAACGGTTTCGGTTTGGTTTTTGAGAAAAAAAATGTCAATTTAAAATATACACATATTTATGCATAAGACGGTCTTAAAGTGTGCAAATCACATAAAGAAAGTGTAAATCCAACACATCAAGAATTGCATTTCATAATAACTAATAAACACATCAAGAATTGTCATCAGGATAACCATCATATACTAAGAAGCAAGCAGATTTATTCTTTCCACCGGATTTTGCTGATGACTTTCCAGTATCAATGCAGGTCTAACTTTTGGCTGTTATTACTTTGATTTATCCCATATATTTTGCCTATCAATCAAACTACATTCTTTTTTTCTCTTCTTGATTTCAGATATCGGAAAAGTATGGGTTGATATATGTTATCACAAAGCTTGGACTTTTATTTGTATATGACCTAGAGACAACAATTGCAGTTTATAGAAATCGAAGCTGTCCAGATCCTATATTTTTGACAGCTGAAGCTTCAACTGTTGGGGGTTTTTATGCAATCAATAGGCGAGGCCAGGTCTTACTTGCCACTATAAATGAACAAACAATTGTACCATTTGTTAGTGGTTAGGTATGCTTTTGAATCGTTTTGTGCTTTTGACTACTGGAGAAAAGAAATTGTTGGGTTTTAATTTATTGTTTGGGGATTTTGCAGTTAAACAATTTGGGGCTTGCAAAGTTGCAGTGAGTCTTGCGAAATGAGGAAACATTCCTGGTGCTGAGGACCTGGTAACTATAGATCAAATCCCATAGAAGCAGTCAGGAGTCGAAGTGCAAACCCAAAAACGCAAAACCAAACCTATAACCTACTTGAACTAATTAAAATTTTAAAATATAACATTTATTTATTATATGGTGCGGTTTCGGTTTTGATTTCGGTTTCGGTGCGGTTTTGAAAACCCAAAACTGAAACCAAACTGTTTTCTTTGCCACGGTTCGGTTTCGAAATCGAAACCGAAACCGTTTCAAAACCGTAAAACCAAACCGTTCGGTGCGGTTCGATTCGATTCGTATTTCGATTTCGATTTCGATTTTCGATTCCAAGTGCCCACCCCTATCAGCCACCACTCGCGGCTGCGCGTGTGGCGGCACGTGGGCTGAGACATCATTTGACCTTCCTAGGCTAATTTGGATGCCCTGATTCTATATTTGACATCCGTTTAGTGAAATTACAATGTTTTAATGTAGTTTTGTAGTTGACCACCTAGTTAGCCGTCACAGGTCCTTGCATGAATTAACGATCCGACCGTTGGATCGTCACCGAACCTTAGTACCTTATAGTATGTAATATTTCAGGATATTAGGAACTGACGGATCGGGAATCTGACATACCGATCTTCTCGAATTGGAATTGTTAGTTCATAAAATAAAGTGTCGACCTCCACTTGAATTTGCAATTGGCATAGATCCGACCTTTGGATCGTTCCGAAACTTTAGGATGTTGTTCTAGAAGCTTAATGTGCATCTTTGGAAGTTACGGATCAGAAATTCGAGGTACGGATCTTCCGGATCGAATTACGTATTGTTATGGACCCTACCGTTGACCTTTGACCGACGGTTGACTTTTAGTCAATGGGCTTCAAATCATTCTAGAATGTCCTTGGGGATGTGTTTTATGTCAGTTGTGTGTTCAATCAATACGAATCCTGAGTTGTGATTTGATAATTGTTCTAAGCGACGATCGTTCGTGATGCCTTGATATTCGTGCTAGGGAATTGTAGCGTGGACTTCAGGTGAGTGGGCAGTTTATTTTATACCTATACATATTTATAGTTTCCCTAAATGCGTATTTACCTCACTTTTACGCTTATATTGCCAAGTATCGTTATTGTGATATTAATTGTGATAAATGCTGCTATATGGTTGGGATATTATTGTCATGACATTCATGCATATTTGTACATGCTCATCTTGCTGCACCCCGGTGTTAGTACTCTGCCCAGGGCCAGGGCCAGTCCTTCACGTGTATGTTCACATCCGCACCATTTGCTCGCCTTGGATCCAAGTTAGATGCCAGTCATGTCGGGTAGATTGCATTAGGCAATCCGACTTGTACGTGACCGTGCTTCTGCACCAGTATTCATGTGATTGTAGTATTAGAGCGTATTGATTACACCCAGTCCTGTCGGGTAAAATTACATTAAGCAATTCCGACTCGTGTGCTAGCATAGATTGATGAGCAATTGATTATACTTGGTTATCACATGATTATATTACTGTGGCATTTGATATATCATGACTTGGCATATTTTCGATTATATTACTGTTGTAATATTGTTTACATACCTACGTAGTATGTTTTCAGGAAACTATACTTGTTTTATGGCGATGGGTTAGTATATTCGAAAATAAAGGTTTTCTTACAAGCATTGTTTTGCTGAGCCACTCAACTTTGTTTTTTTTCGCCCCTCTAGGTTTAGTAGTTGTGTTTACACGTAAACGAAGGTTCTGGCAAATCTCAGGAGATGGTTATCTTTAGTGGTACAACCTTCACCCTAATTACTGTACTGTTCTTATGCTCTACCATCACGTGTGAAATGGGTGCAATCCCGCTCGCCCGCGCACTCTTTTGTTTAGGCACTTTTAGGTTTAAATTTATTCATATTCTTTTTCCACTACACTACACTTTTTGGCTTCGTCACCCTCCAGGTGTCTGCCAGCACAACTCGATTCGGTGTCCAAGTGGACTTTCCGGGTCGGAATATGTCACCTAGACTTTTGGCTGACAATAAGAGTTTTATTAATAGGTAGGTTAGATTAATACTTTTGAATCGGAAAAAAATATAGGGAGTCACTAATAGGGAACAAATAAGGGGTATAGGCATATATAAGCTCAGTTGTTTTGAGTTTGGACAAATAACGAGGGTTTATGGTTATATTTTATACAAAAATTCTCAATAACGGGTGTTATCGGGTTGACCCAAAATGACTTGTTAATTAACCGGCTCATATTTTAACAACTCGACATGTTAAGTATTTATCCATATACTAATTTTGATGCATGAATTAGGTCTTGTTAACGAGTCGGATTTGAAATGTCAGGTTTAATAGTAGCCCATTATCACTACCAAACAGGGCCGCCACAGTAGCCCAAACATGTTTAGTCCCCACCACCCAACAAGTTTCCAAGACGTAACCCTCTCTCTCTGATTCTCTCTCTCTTTCTCTCCCTCTCCCTCTCTCTCTCTCTCAGCTGCTGCCTTCTCTCGTCACTCTCTCCTCCATTTCCGATTCCGCAAATTCGCCTTCTTCTCGGCGTCATCTTCTTCGGTCTCATCTCCTTGTTCTTCTACTCCTCTCAGTCTCAGCCTCTCACAGTCGCAGCACCACTCGCACAGTCACAACAGGTACACCTCTTAAACCCCTCTCTCTGCATTTTTATCTTTCCTGATTGATAACTTAATTTGGGTATTATTAATAGTTTAATATAGAGTTTGATTGAATGTTTAACTCAGGTTCATAATTGGGGTTTTACTTATGTTTTCAATTAGGTGGGTTTTGGTATTTTCAGCTCCCCAAGTTTTTCACTTTCGTTGTGGATTGTTGTTTTTGGAATTAATTACCTTTGGGTTTTTCATTTTTCTCAAATTGCCACCTGATTTGGCTTCCATATAAAAACCAACAAATCACCTAAAAATAGTAGCTCCCATTTGTATTAACTTCAGGTGTTTTGTTGGTTTTGTTTGGTTGCCCGAGACGACGGAGAATAAGGGTTCTATTTGCTTGTTTCTTTTTAGTCTTTCTGATTTCCATAGAAATGAAATTGAGTGTGATGATTTGAAGTTTATATCTTTGACATTTTCAGGTTAAATTTGGTGATAGCCATGCCGGACGTGCACTCCCTTGTGAATGATTTCCTTATTAAGCTTAAAAAGCAGTAAGTTGTTCTTTGGCGCAAATTCATAGACTATACTGGCGCAAGCTGCTTGCTCAAGAGACTATACTGGTTAATAGGTATATTTCATGATTCAGAATTTGATTGCAAATTTTTGCGGTTGCAGTAAAATTGAGGGCTCGCAGGCTACTGCAAAACAGACGGCTGAATTGATTGGGTCGGTAATTTCAGCACAGCGGGTGCCCTACACAAATCAAGCCGGAGCATTGATTGATGCTGTGAAGGCTGTTGGGGAGCAGCTGATTGCTGCAAATCCTATTGGTAATGTTTTGAAAAGTCACATAAGTTTTGTAAACCACAATGATCCGATGATGTTATTTTTTATTTTTAAGGAGTAAATTTTTTTCATTAGTACAAAGGTCATTCATGTTACTTGAACATCTTTGTCTGTAATATCTTAAAAGACACAGGGCTGTACATTGAGATCTCATCTGAAGAACTTGTTACTGTTTTAAAAAAGTTGTGCTTTGTGCTAGTCATTTTGGAGGAAACATATAGCTTTCAAATTGTAGTAAGATGAACTTCAAGAACTTTTGCGGCCATGTTCTCGCCACCTGTCAAATTAGACTTTATCTTTGTTAGTGATATGAGTATCAGGTTTGAAATGCAGATATAATAACAAACTGTCTTCTTTAAGTAGCATAAATGCAGATATAATATCAAACTGTCTTCTTTAAGTAGCATAAATGCAGTGGGTGGTAGTGAGTATAAATTATGTTAGCTAAGTCTAATGATCAAATTTTCTTAAATTCACTGTGCATTCAAAATTTTATTGTGTTGCCATTTTTTTAAGGAAAACTAATGAAAAGGGTTTGAAGACTTTGAGTTTTAACGATAAGGACAAAATAAAGGGTAAAGTGAATAGTACCAGGATTGACTTTTTAGTGTAAAATGTGATTTTTCGTTAAAGTGAACAGTACCACGGGCTTTTCGTTAAAAACTCCCTTTTTTTTTTTTTTTTTTTTTTGTGTATGCTCATGTGTTATGAAATGATATGATATCTCCTTTTAACCAAAGAAAACGAATGATATATCTCCCAGGTATATAGAGGAAAGTACATGATGTATGCATTTGAATTTAGATATATTTATCTTAGGAGTTAGGATATACGGAAAAATCATTTTCTTATAATATGGATGTAGAGGTTTTTTTTTTTTTTTTTTTTTTTCATAATAATGTTTTGCGCATATGATCGCAGAGCTTGCTGTGGGTAATATTGTGAGGCGTGTTTTGCAGATTATTAGGGTGGATGATCTTTCTCTCACTACTGCTGCTATGGCTGGGTTGAACATGACAACTGTTAGTGATGATGAAGATGATGGTGACCATGACAACCATCCTGACTCTATCTGCTGTTGTTGTTGCGGCTGCTGCAAGAAGCACACTGCGTCCACCATCTTTGCAAACACTGCTTGAGGACATTCCTGATGCAGCAGCTGTTCCTCATACTTCTTCATCTGGGGGTGATTCTGAAGAAAAAACCAAATGTATGATTTTCATTCTTAGCATCATTGAGAAACTTCTTTAGATACACCTTTCATTTTCCCTTTAGAAATTAAAAAAAAAAAAAAAAAAAAAAGTGTTTAAAGGGTATACTATTTCTGATCATAAATGTGGTATTTATGTTTGAAAAGTAGTCAATGAAAAATTGGTTTCCCTAGTCGTCGGGCCTGTGGTGGTGGAATTGAAGTTATTACCTTTTAAAGGAAGATTACACAGCCGTATGGCTTATAGATATTTGTTTTCTTTCACAGCTGCTGATAAAAGTTCAAGAAGTCGGAAGCTGAAGCATGATGTTATTGAAGCAGTCAATGAACTTATAGAAGATATTGGCACTTGCCATGAACAGATTGCTGAGCAAGCAGTAGAGCACATTCACCATAAGTATGTATTTACCCCAAGGCTTGGCTATTAAGTTAGTTTCACTGTTACAGTTCATTTTTTGCTTTCAAATATAAAAGCATCCTTCAGTCATAGTATGCTCAATTTCACGTAAAATATGCATATTTAATATAATAATGATTTTGCGTGAGATTGCTTTGTGCTAATGTTCTAACTTCTAACACGCATATATTATCTCATTCACGCATATAAGTTGGTTAGACTTTTTGGTGATTGAGTTTAGGGTCAGTATGGTTGAGGCTCTAAAATTAACTTCTCTGGTGTTCGACATAGCAGCTTTTGAAAACTTCTCAAGTTTAGCTACCAAGCATAAATTAGTTTGGGTCCCGGACGTGCTTCCATCAGTCCTGATCTTTCAAGCACCCTTGTGACTGAGTCAGTCACATTTTATTTCATTTGTTTGTGTTTATACTTTATATGAGAAATGCAAAATTATTTTATTCCTTCAGTTGGTGTTTATATTATCAATTGCATTAGTCTCTAGGATATAGGCCTAAATCTGAATTCCTGAACCCTTCGAAACCCCATAACCTTATGCACTCCAGTGGCACTCTTTGGTATTCACAAAATTTTGACTCTGGGGCAGTCACAAAAATATACTAACCATGAATAAACACTACCTACAGATTGGTAGACCAGCCGATTATCACCACAAATGAGAATCTGGGTCCGACAAGTTCTTATGCTCCAAAAATTTGTGCCTCTTTTAGTCAGTATTAGAATTTAGTACCATATCAAAACTTTCTATTTTTCTTTTGGCAAAATTGAATCAAATATATATATATATATATATAATTATATGTATGTATATATATAATTATATGTATGTATGCATGTATGTAGTACTTATGCATATACATACTTTTACATGGTATGATGTGATCAGTGATCTTAGTATTTTTTTTCCCCATATGAAAATCTACATCCTTGTTCCAGCTTCATATTGAATTTGATGATGTTAAAGGTTATTGTTGGCGCTCATGCTGTCATGGCCAATGGAGGGGTTATAGCACCTGTCGGGTTGAATATGGTAGCACTTGCAGCGCAAAGGCATGCTGTCCCTTTTGTTGTACTTGCTGGCAGTCACAAGGTAGGTTAATGGCAATCACTGTTCGGTGTGACTGGGAGATTTGAGAGACTTGCTGTCATTCAGAAATTGGGTTTCTTTTAAAATCAAGACGAGAAGCTGGAGAAGTGGGTTCCACCATTAGAGAATTTTCAATGAATAGATTAGAACGAGATAAACATCTTTTGCGGTTTTGGGAAATAGAGAGCAAAATTGATGTTACTGTCACAGGGTTACTTTTCTGAAGTCGGCTCTGTTAAGTTTTAGTTAACTTATTCCAAGTTTTTAATGGCTGCTTACTGGTCTATTATTAGCCTTGTGTTTGCTTGTTTATACTATTGGGGATCAGATCCTATGGGATTTTGTATGTGGAGTTGGTTTTAACTGAATTAAATCATTGAACTGGACATCATTTCATCTGCAGCTCATTTCTTGAACTTTAGCCTTAAACGTTTCCTTACTCCAAGTCTTTCCCTGGTGGTTTACATGACAGTTGTGCCCGTTGTATCCTCACAATCCTGAAGTCTTACTGAATGAATTAAGGTCGCCTTCTGAACTGCTGGACTTTGGGGAGTTTTCGGATTGCATGGATTTTGGAAGTGGCACTGCTTCTTCGCTGCTTCAAGTTGTCAATCCTACATTTGATTATGTGCCACCAAAGCTTGTCAGTCTATTTATCACTGATACGTAAGTCGACTAATTTCATGGACCAAAGGGAACTGAATTCATGAAAGATTAAAATTTCACCTATTGAATTTCTAGTCTATTGTTTGTAGGAACCAAATGGAAAAGGAAAATTAATATTCTGGCCAGATCTGATCATATTCTAGTCTCTTGAAGAAATTTAAAATTCTCATCTTGAGTATTCCGCACTTATTTTGTTTTCTATTTCCCTACTTCCTAGCTAGTTTGTAAATTACTACTGTTATTCCTTCACAGGGGAGGGCACAATCCGTCGTACATGTACCGGCTCATCGCAGATTATTATTCTGCTGATGATTTGGTGGTCCAACGAAGGCCTGTATAGGCAGTTGAGTTCAGCTCCCACATGTTTATCATATTCTTGGGTAAGTTTTGAACTTTTGAGTCTAATTTTAGTCTCACAACCATTGGTGGGTATCTGGTGTATTCAGGTAAAGTAGAGCACTGATCTAAACTGAAATTTTTAACAGAATAGTTAACAGTAATACAAGGAACCTGATCTAAACTTTTTGCTTTTATTTTAAAAATTGGTGCCTTGTGGTGTGTGTTTGAAAGTTGGCTTATTTTCTTTTTTGGGTTGAGAGGAAAAGATGCAATCAAATTAGGACAATTTCAGAGATATTACTGTTGGGTGTGCCTCGAATGTTTATTTATTGTATATTGAGCTAACATTGTACCTGTAAATTCTAGTTTCAGGTAGTACAGACAGCTATAATGGTAATGGATGGATGAAGCGGAAAATGAAATTAAACTGTAATCGTGCTGAACCATGAGGAGCGCTATCGTTGTACTGGAGGAGTAGCAATACGAAGTATGATAAGTGAAACAAAGAGAGCCAATTTTGTGTATGTGGCCATTTAGGAAGTGTAGAGCTGTATTGATACAGAAGTGAATCGACGGCGGTGATTTTTTTGTGATTATGGAAGGACAAATGGAAAGGCATATTGTTTCCCATAACAAGATGGATGTTGTATTGCATATTTTATCTTGTTGCAAATCGTTCTTCATGCCCGTGCTTCTAGATAGTAGATGTCAAATATTTTCAGTTAACTACAAGTTTTCTAAAGCCTGAGGAACATTGAGTGACAATTTATAAAGGAAGCTCATTTTTTCACTCAGCTTTCTCTTCCTTACATTTCCTCGTTTATTTATGGTCTTTGAATCGAATAAATCAAACTAGAATCAAGTGGCTGGAAAACTAGGGACGCGGAAAAGATGATGCAAAATTAGTTCCTTGTATGGGAGTTTTCATGAAATTTAAGTTAAATTTTGCAATATGAATGATTTTTCGGTTAAAATCCTAACAATCCATCAAAAGAAGATTATCCTACTTTATGATAGAAACTTAAGTACAACTGAAAGCCATTCGGCGAATATTCAAGAGAATCATGCATTGCCATGCATTTTGACTTTCTCAACGAGTATTGACTCTCAACTCAACTAATTTCGAAAACAGTGCAGCCTAGGTGCAACAGAACAATCATATTGTATTAAGAGTGTTTATCTAGTTGGATTAACGTCGACTATCTCGTATCTTTAAAAAATGCAAACAAATATAAACTGGAAATTATTACACACCAGTTTGGGATCACTCGATGTTAAAATTCTTATCAGTCATTGGTTACTTGCAAGTGGGGGAATGTAAATACTCTTCCCACGTGTATTTTACTAAAAAAGTAATTATATTTTGGTTGACAAATTAAAGTAGTAATTATACTAGCAGAGGAAGAATAATAGTAGAATTTTAATATAATGAAACTTTGAGTTTTGAGTGATAGTAGAGTACACGTGACATGAGGAGAAGTGAAAATATTGAAATGAAAAAGCGAGAAAGTTGTTAGCATTTCTTAGTAGCGGATGATAATAAAGGAATTTCTATAGTTCTTTGGATACAATATTATGAATCTTTTTAATCGTTAGATATTTGATTTTGAAAAACGAAAATCTCAAAAGTCAGCAAAAAAGACGCGACGCGTGTTTAATAAAATCAAGCGAGTAACGCAAGTTCCACGTACTCGAGGCCACTCCTTGCACACGCACCTCTCTACGCCCATACAAACGATTTCATATTTCCCTCCAAACGCCCCACTCCCTCACACGCGCGCGCACACACACACACTCATCTGAGAGAGAGAGAATCTGAATGACTATCGTGAAAGGGGATGGCGTCGTTCCGGGCAGCGACGGAGGCAGCGGAAGGCCGGGGTGCATAACGAGCCACGTGGCAGAATGGAGCGTGGAGAGCTCCAGGTTCTACCCGTGCCGTCGTACGGCCATGGAAATGCTGAGGGACCGAGGATGCAACGTCTCTGACTCGGACCTCAGACTCTCGCTCACTGAGTTCCTCGCCGAGTTCGGCCCCAACCCGGACCATGAGCGCCTCAGCGTCTGCGTCCCTCTCCGCTCCAAGCCCTCCAAGAAGGTAACTTTCTTGTGTATGTGTTCTTTTTTGTGTTTGGTTGCCGAGAAAAACAGGGGAATGGAAGGAAAAAATGCCGGAAAAGAAGATGTTTTCCAGGAAAGATGACATCTTTTTGTCCAAGTGCTGATCTTTTTTGTTTGAAATAGAAAAAATGGCAACAAGAAATTGTTTCCCTTAGGAAAGATGACATTTTTTTCTGGATTTTTTTGGTTAAAAAATGACACATTCTTCGAAGTTTCTATCTTTTCTTTTCGTGTGTTCGACGAAAAAAATGTGGAAAAGAAAATGTTTTCTTGGTAAAAGTGGCTCATTTTTCTCAAATTTCCAGTTTTTTGCTCTGCAAAAGACAATGTGGCATCAAGAAAACATTTGTTTATGCTGAATAACAAGAAATATCGGTCATCTGGATTTCCTAGGAAACAGAAAACGTACAAGTTTTCAGTTCGAATGTTTCTTGGTAGTCAACTGGTTTTCTTTTGATTTTGATTGCATCATTCTGGGAAATGGCTCTCATATGCAGATACACTTCTTTGCTTTAATGATTGTGTTTCATCTTTCTTTTCTTTCGGGTGAAAGTTCAAGGATGGCAAAACAATGAGTATGTTATCCTTGCTCTTCTTTCCCTTAATAATTGGAGTCGAGCATAAGTTCAGTCAGTCCTACGGCTTCCTCTCTACTTTTTCTTTGTGCAATTTTCCCTAACTAACTTGTGCGTTGGCTTCAGATCTCGGACTTGCTGGTGAATATCACAAAGCATGTTTCACAGCCGAAGCTTGAGATACTTACTGCTGAAGAGAAGAAGAAGCTGCTAATGAAATACAACTTGGAAGACAAGAAGGTAACTCTACATGTATTATTTATTTTATCTTTGTTGTGCGTATTTTGTTTTAAATCCATTATTCCTAATGCTACATTTCCCCCTTCAAATCTAAGTTACTTGTTGAAAAAGTATACCATGGAGATGGAGAGGGAGAGGCTAGCTAGCTGAGATATTTGGGTCAAGTTACATTGTATGCTAACCTTGTGAATTCAAATTAATACTAGGCTCTCACTGTGGCTGCTAGGAGGCTGCTCACAAATGCTATACAACAGTGTGCAGGAAAGCTTGAATCTGGCATTAAGCAGTTTCTTATATCATCAATGTCAGGAGATATCAAGTCTGAGAATCATCAGATTCATTTCCACCAAGTCACCTATCATGTATCTCATTGTGCTCCCCAAATCCTATCAGGAGTTGTCCCATACCTAACTGGAGGGTTACTGGTATATACTAAATCCAATGTCTGACATTTTCGCCTCTTCATACTTCAGGCATGGTATTTCTAAGTTTGATGAATGGATTCTCAGTTAAATTTTTTAACTTGTGCAGACTGATCAGCTAGAAACTCGTTTAATAGCGGTTAGTTTAGTTTGAGACCTGTCTTATCTGCCAGGCACTACCATCTCTGAAGCCTTTCAGCCAATCTCTCCAGAGTTCTTGAAGAGGTTGACTGATGGAGTTGTGGATGTTCGCATGTTGGCCGTCCAACATGTCAAGAGCTGTAAGCTGCAGTCAAATCCTTTCCGAGCTGAAGCTCCCGAAATAATATGTAAGTTCTTTGGAGTATTTGAGTTGCATGCTGTCAGATCCTTTCACATGTTACACCTGCTGATTTTGAGCTGGGTTAACATTTTCTAGCTGCCCTCTGTGACCATTTTTACGAAAAAGTTCGGAATCAAGTTGTTGCTGTAGTGTATGATGTGGCATGTCATGCCCTGAATTCCATTCCGCTGAAAGCCATAAAACAGGTTGCAGAGCGCCTTCGAGATAAATCTGTATGTATAATGCACTTGTCCCTTTTATTTTAGTTTTTGCCCATTTTGTTTTTACTCCATGTCCCTTAACGCTCCATTTTTTTTCTCCAACATATGCTATTAGTCTTTGATTATTTTCCTCCTACTTGCAGCAAGCTGCATCATGCCTTTCAGAATCTAGCAGCAAGGTTGAAAAGCCTCTGCCTTTTGTCGCTTATGCTGCAGCCATAGGCGCGGCGGCGGCTGCCGAGGCAATGACAGCTGGCCTTGCAGACCCTGCCGGCGCAGACCCTGATGATGATGATGATGAAGGTGGGCTAACAGATGAAGATGACGGTGATGATTTGGAAGGGGACGCCAACAATGAAATGGAAGAAGAGGAGGACAATAATGGTGATGATGGCAATGGGGGAGGAGTAGGAGTACTTGTTGAAATTGTTGGTTATGGTCTGCAAGACCCGGTCGCTCGTATTGATCTTCAACAAGTCCCAAATGCTGCTACGCTGGATCAACGAGTGCAAGATGAGTTGGTCGGTCACCAGCTTCCCAATGATGTCCACCCTCCACACCACTATAACATTATATATGTTGTGCAACAGGGTCTGCATCATGAAATCCAGATGACATTACAGGACATGGCGCATCAAGTTGGTTGGGTTCTAATCCCTACAGTCCTTCGTAGAATTGTAGCCCAACCTGTTCTTAACCCCAGATGGGTAGATGTCGTCAGATTTCACGCACAAGACGACGAGGTTATAGGCCCATTAGACATTACAGGGTGTGAAAATGTAGATGCACTGCTCGGGGACCTACAGTTTCTTCTGGAAGAGGTGGAGTTTCGTACAACTGTCATAATCGATTTACCGCTTCATCCAAACAACGAGATGAATCTTGTTGAACTCGGTGAAATCCAACCTTGGATCATTGCAGTTCAAAGAATATTGGAAATCCAAGTAACGATTGAGAACAACGGCAGACCTCCCTCCCCTGGCTCCGAAGATAGTACGATTGAAGATTGACCGACTGAGATGGAATTTTCTGCACAACAGTTTGGTGATTTGAACGGCACAATAGTTTGATGATTTCGTTTTCTACCAATAGTTTAATGCTTTTGAAGGTTTGGACTGCAAAACCTTCAAATCTTAACGACTCTTCGACTTTAACCTGGTGAAATGAAAGGTTTAAACAATCACATTACTGTTTTGATTTAGGCCCAGATATCTTATTTTCATATTGTTATGCTCATTTTCACCTAGGGGTGGGCACTTAGAACCGAAAACCGAAACCGAAACACGAATCAAATCGAACAAATGTTTACCTGTACCAAAGGATGCAAGGCCAGCAGTACTGGGGGGATGTGGAGTGAAGAGCAAGCCTTAAATACTTCACTGCATTCTTAAAATTGTCATTAAAAATTGTTGTGCGCAAATGCATGAAATCCTCACTATTTGTAGAGTATGGCAATGGTATGGGCAGTAACGGTGACTTCAAGCCCTCTGTTATGGGAACAATGTATTGTAGGAGAAAGATTTGCTTTCAGATTCAATAAGCTATTATAAGAACATGAATTAAATTAGTTGGTGATTTCGAAGTAATATGATATCATTTCCAACTTTATTGTTGTCTTCCATGAGAACTAAGTCTCTTTCCACATGGTGACTTTGAAAATAATTTGAGTTCATTTTTGTATTCGTATTTGGCACCCTTTCAGTGATTGGGGTAATGAACTTATTTCAAGGGATTAATGAGGTCAAGTTAGTCTTGAATGGACTAGAAATGTTAGATTAGATGCCCTACCCTACATGATTATTACAAAGGACATAGGAGTTATGAATGACTGACACCTTCATTCACAAACCTTTATAATGCCTACGAAGTGCAGTTATTTTCTTCTTTAATAGTTTGTAGTTCATTCCTTACTAATTTGACCTTAATTCTTTGGAACTTTGATGTCCCTCTCATCCAAACATATGATCTTTAGGGCGGTCTTTTACATGCGAAAGAGCAAAACAATTAAGATGATTAAATATATTTACTTCGTTACGTATTATGTCTTTATGCGTGACGTGAGCAAATGTAAAAAGAAAAAATGACTCTAAACACCGTGTGATGTAAAAAAGGCCTTTCTCACGCTCAGAAATGCTAGTTGTATGAGCTCAAACGAACAATTAACACCGTATTGACTTAAAAACCGACCAACGCTTACGCATGACTTATTCGTTAAGTGATATTAAAACGGCGCCGGAGGGGAGAATCGGGAGATATTGGATGGAATGGGTGGACCGTGGATGCAAGGACACGTCACACACCAAATGAGGAAGAAATATAAATAGAGAAAGGATCAGCAAATAACCCAAAAACAAAACGAACACCGATCGATCGAATGAAAAATTGAAGTCGTCGTCATGAGTTCGTCGAGCGCGATCGCCCTCTCTGATCAAGGTATAAACTTAAACTGGTGTAATGTTAGATTTTTCAACTTTATCATATGTGATTTCATCAATTTCGCTTTGATTTCCAAGATTCAGGGGTTTGTAATGTTAGAAAATTAGGGATTTTAATTTTTAAGGAACCATAAAATTTGGGCGTTTTATTTTTCAGTTGACAAGAAATCCAAATTTTCCTTTCGGTTGATGTTAGAAATTGGTTTGGTGTTTTTATACAACTTTCTTTCTACTGATGATGAAGATGATGACGAATTTTAGTTGTTTTGTTTGGCCTTTCAATTGGCAAACGCCCCTAAAGGCTAAACCTGTGTTTCCTTTTCAACTTACAGGATACCTGAACATTTTGGGTTTTCAATTTTTGATTGACAGCAAACCCTAATTACTGATTTAAATTGGTTTTCATGTTATATGACAGTAAAAGCCATACTAGGTTTCTGTCATTTGATAAAGGAGACAACACACCATGTTTAGGGTTTCTGTCAATTTAATAAGAAAAGTTGGGGTTTTTGTTAATTGAAAAAGGTATTCTTGTTACTTTTGGTTTTTCAAGTATTCTGTTTTTGTTCAAATTTTACTTGCATCCCATATTTCACGCTCTCCACCAATAACTCATTCACTCCATAAACAAAATCCGTCTATTGGGATTAAAATACAATATTCATGCATTATATTTTTTGTATGGCGGAAAATAGTTGAGAATAGTCAATATTGGTACATTTGGAGCAAGCATTTTAGTTATAACTTGTTACATGTTAAGCGACCTTTTTTTTTTTTTATCAGATCAACCTCGTTTTATTTGCTTTTCAATCTTCATTTCGATGAGTCAAATTAGAAACAGCTGTTATATCACTTATTACAGGCCCCAAAATTCCTTATTAAAATGTAATCTTTGGACTCAGTTTGTGTTTTCCTAGAGGAAAGTTGATCCTTAGTTTTGACCTTACGAATGTAGGGAGAACTAGGCTAATGAGTCTTGAAATTTCAGCTGTTAAATGTGATGACTTTTGTTTGTTATTCTTGCTTTACCAATTGTTTGCTTTGGCCGCTCACATTTGATAAATTTATGATGGTTTAAATTTTTCAGAGAACACTCATAGTGGGAGTTTGCCTGTAGCCGAAACCTCTCTCAAGAGTGACCATCTTCAAGGTAATGGGTTTTGGTTCTTTTGGGATTGCAGCTTCTGTTTTGATAAAAAGTTTTCTCTTTTCTCTTATTGCAAATTTTTCTGTTTGTAAAAGTTCTCTCTTTTCAATTAACAAAAACCCCAAGTTTTCTTTTTAAATTGACAGAAACCCCTAAACATGATGTGTTGTCTCCTTTCTTAAATGCCAGAAACCTAGTATGGCTTTTAATGTTACGTTTTTGCCTGGAAAAAGAAATAGTCTGCCTTGGCCACTGTTTTTGAACCTCATAGTTCAATTTCATCAAAAGGAAGATTTTGGACACAAAAATTCAATGCATACAGAAGCATATCCCAATTTTCTGTTTATTTTGCAATAAGACAATTTAGGGGTTTCTGTCAATTTAAAAAGAAAACTTGGGGTTTTTGTTAATTGAAAAAGGTATTCACGTTCCTTTTGGTTTTTAGAAGATGCCCTTTTTGGAGTCAAGTTTCACGCTCTCCACCAATAACTCAATCACTCCATAATATGTTAATTGCAGTAACAAAATCCATCTCTTAATATTAAAACACAATGTTCATGCCTTTAGTCTTTCGTATGGCAGAATAGTTGAGAATTGTCGATATTGGTACATTTGGAGCACACTTTGTAGTTACAACATTTTACATATTAAGCTACCAGGTTTTTTTTTGTTTTTTTTATTATTTTTTTTCATTTATCAGATCCAGATCCATCTCATTTTATTTGCTTTTTCAATCATCATTTCGATGGGTGAAATTAGAAACAGCAGTTGTTTCACTTATTATAGACAGCCCTAACTTTCCCTCTTAAAATGGAATCTTTGGACTCAGTTTGTGTTTTCCTAAAGGATAGTGGATCCTCAGTTTTGATCTTACAAATGTGGGGAGGAATAGGCTAATGAGACTTAAAATTTCAGCTGTTGAATATGATGACTTTTCTACGTTATTCTTGCATTACCAATTGTTTGCTTTGATCGCTTGCATTTGATAAATTTATGATGTTTTAAAATCTTCAGAGAACACTCATCGTGGGAGTTTGCCTGTAGCCGAAATCTCTCTCAAGAATGACTATCTTCAAGGTACTGAGTTTTGGTTATTTTGGGATTGCAGGTTCTTTTTTGATAAAAAGTTCTCTTTTCTTATTGCTAAATGAAAAGAAAATTGGGATATGCTTCTGTATGCATTGAATTTTTGTGTCCAAAATATTGTTTGATGAAATTGAACTATGAAAGTTCAAAAATGTTGACCTTTATTTGGCCAAGGCAGAATATTTCCTTTTCTAGGGAAAAACGTAACATTAAAAGCGATACTATGTTTCTGTCATTTAAGAAAGGAGACAACACAATATTTAGGGGTTTCCGTCAATTTAAAAAGAAAACGTGGGGTTTTCGTTAATTGGAAAAGGTATTCACGTTACTTTTCGTTTTTCAAGTGTGCTGTTTTTGGAGTTAAATTTAACTTTCATTCCATATTTCACGCTCTTCACCAATAACTCACTCACTCCATAATATGTTAATTGCAGTAACAAAATCCGTTTATTGGGATTAAAACACAATGTTCATGCCTTTAGTCTTTCGTGTGGCAGAAAATAGCTGAGATTGTTGATATTAATACATTTGGAGCACACACTTTAGTTATAAGTTTTTACATATTAAGCGGCCAGTTTTTTTATTTTATTATCAAATCCATCTCGTTTTATTTGCTTTTTCAATCTTCATTTCGACGTGACAGAGAACCGAGCGCAATGGCGTTCTAGGATTCATATAGCCGACCCCACTTAGTGGGAAAAGGCTTTGTTGTTTTTGTTGTTGTTTCAATGTTCATTTCGATGGGTCAAATTAGAGACAGCAGTTGTTTCACTTATTATAGACAGCCCTAAATTTCCCTCTTAATGTGGAATCTTTGGACTCGGTTAGTGTTCTACTAATGGAAAGTTTTTGTACTAAATGAAAGTGGATTCTCAGTTTTGATCTTACGAATATGGGGAGAACTAGGCTAATAAGAGTTAATTTTTTCTGCTGTTAAATATGATTACTTTTCTCTGTTATTCTTGCTTTACCAATTGTTTGCTTTGGCCGCTTATATTTGAAAAATTTGTGATGTTTTAAAATTTTCAGAGAACACCCATAGTGGGAGTTTGCCTGTGGCCGAAACACCTTTCAAGAATGACCATCTTCAAGGTACTGATTTTTGGTTCTCTTGCGATTGCAGGTTGCTTTGTCGATACAAAGTTTTTCTCATTTCTCTTGTTGCTAATAAACAGAAAATCAGGATATGCTTCTGTATGCATTGACATTTTGTGTTCAAAATTTTCCACTTGATGACATTGAACTATGAGGTTCAAAGACGTTGACATTTATTAGCCCAAGGCAGACTATTTCTTTTTCCATGCTAAAGTGCAAGGGTCTGGGTAGTTATTTCTCCTCTTTGTGATAAGATGATTTCCATGGTTTAAACATTATTCTAAAGTTTTGTGTTACAAGGGTTGATAGCAATTTTGGTGTATTGTGGAAAAGGAGTTCCATGCCATACTTGTATCTGAGGCTGTTTTATAATTTCTGACTAAGTGAATTTTGTATCCATTGTTTTTTATAATTTCTGATTAAGAGAATTTTGTATGCCTTTGTAATGTCGTTATTTGAAATATGCAGAGAACAGTGGTAGTGGGAGTTTCGCCTTGGCCGAAAGCTCTTTAAAGCTTGAAAATGATCTGGGTCAGTTGGTTTTTTTTTCCTTTTCCCGTTAATAGTTTATCTAGTTTTGTCTTTGTAGAAGTCCTCTGTGGTTACTCTGCACTCCTTCGAGTGAAACATTTTCATTTTTGAGTTCCATTAACAGCAACCTGGGTGATCAGCCTTTTTGTCTTATTTTCTTTCTAATCATCTGTTTTTTCTTCTTTTCTTTTTTTGATGTTTTTGGACTAAACTGTATTAGAAACGGGGCAAGCAGAAGAGAAGCACCGAAAACAAATCATAGCTGTAAGAATTTTACTGATTCAAATATGTTACTCCCTAGACGTTGGGGTAGGCATACTCTGTTCTAATTTAGGCCTTTATTGAAGCAGAGGATGGTGGAGAGTGCTAAAGCAATTATGGCCAATCGTGATTTAGAAGACAAGAAGTTTGTTCCCTATACCTTTGTGTTAATTGTCTTGATTTGTATCTCTACCTTGGATTGAGATTTTCCTTTCTTATTTATGTTTTTGATATACGTCCAGAAATTCGTCACCAAAAAAAAGGAAGAAAGCATGGACCTTTACCAGGCACATTCATGTATTAGACACTTGGAATACGAGAATAACCATGAGGGTAAGAGTTTCACTGAATAAAAAATGTTTTTGCGTCTAACACATTATATTCTAATTTGTGCCTCCTTGCATGTGATTATGTAGAAGCCTCAGATTGCATCCGGTTGTCACTGGCCCAATAAGTAATTAGCTGCCAATTCCTTTGCGCTTTAGTTATTTTGATATGTGTTGCCGCAATGCAACTGGATTGGTATGTTTGCATTCATGCTTGGGATATATGTTCAGGACTCCGAAATTCGAGCATTTAGACGTTGAAAAATTAAGGAAGATCCGTCCAGATCATATACCGGTCAGAGCTCATCCCATCAAGCGTGTTTACATTGTATGCTTTCGGTGGATGTACTCTATTTAAATTTGATTTTTGTATGCAGGTGACTGTGGAGAAGGATGCAAGGAGTAGTGATATTCGTGATATTCCTAATAAGAAGTTAGTAGATTTGGATTTTTATAATAGACTAGGATTGTATTTAATAAAGTTTTTTCATTCAATATATTAGGATTTAGGATCTTTTCCTTTCATTTGTGCTTTTGATACATTTTCTGAAAGCTGTCAGGAAAAAGGAAAAGAATACATATGTTTTAAAATGCACAACTATTTTGTCTTTATTGTGTAGGTTGTGCTTTTAAAGGTGTGCATGCAATCTATATGGACACATAGGTTTTAGTCATGTGTATTGTTCATGTAGTTTTAGCATTTTTACCAAACAAATACTTAGGGAAAAATGTTTCTTTCTGTATGTCAGTGCAAGTTTGAGGAGAAATCCTGATTGTCATTGTTTTCTGAATTGGCTACCTAGCAAAGGATTCCTACCCAGTAATTTTCATAATCCATATCAGTATATAAGATTTCCATATATGAATGAAAACCTACTTATTACTACAAATGGAAACTATCAAGATCATTTGTGCGCAGAAGTTGTCTCAAATGGTGGATCTCACACAGTTCTATTTTCTATCCTGTTTTTCTGACTGCAGATATCATGTCCATGGTGATACACCTGTTGGTGAATTTGTTGATATTATTCGGCATCTAGTCGGCTCTGAAAAACGCATATTTTTCTTTTTCAAGAACACCAAACCTTCCATGGGTGAGTTGCATCTCATTTTTATTTTATGCATTATTTTTGTTCCTAAAGTTGTAATTGTAAATAATTCGTCTGTTGGTACAGGTTCTTTGATGTCTGCCGTCTATGAGGAAAATAAGGGTGAAGATGGATTCCTTCACGTGACCTACAGTAGAGAAAAGAAAAGGATGATTGGTTTGTAGTTTATTTTATTCTTCGTGATAAGATGTTCTATAGTTTAATTGTTATTTCAAAATTTAATAGATATGGTGCTGATATTTTCCATTGTTTTTTTGGAAGAAAATTTCTTGCCATTCCATTTTTTTTGTTAGTTTGTGCGGTTGTGATGTTTTATTAGTTGAAATTGGCAGAGAACACCGAAAGCTCTTTCAAGCAAGAAAATCATTTGGGTTTGTTTGTTAATATTCACGGGTTAATATTATAGTTTATTTAATACCCACGTGCTTATTTTATTACTTTGCCTCGGTGATCTAAAGATTAGTTCCAAGTTTTATAGATTCGGTGAATGGTTAATATGGTGTATTGTGTTGTTGGTGATGACTGTTTGTCCAGTTTTTCTTCTCACCTGCTTCTTCTGCTGTTGTGGGTCTCATGTAGTAGAACAGAACAGTCCAGATCCAATGCCAGAGAAGGTGCAAGCAGAAGAGAACAATCCAGATCCAATACAAGTAAGAGTTTCAGTGAATCAGATATGTTTACTTTCTGATCATGCAGTGGACATACTCTAGTCTGATCTGTGATTTTTTACAGACGACTGTTGAGAAAGCTGCTGGAATGAGTTTGTTGTCACAAGTTACAATGGGAAAGCAGAAAAGACTCGCTGACTCCCTTTTGTATCAAGTTTTTGCGAAGAAGTTTGTCGTCAATGCTCTTATTCTTTAAGTTTCTTTATTTGCATTGCTATAATGGAAGAAGATGGTTCAGTTTTCACATATGCTTTGAAACATGTTTTCATATATGCTCTTGATATATTTTCAGAAGTTTGCCGGAGAAAAGAAGGAAAATAGAGGATTCTCCGAAAAACAGAATAGGTTGTCTAGACCCTTGGAATGATAAAAAATTCAAGAAGGTTAGGATCTCTCTTTTTATTATATTTTTGTCCTAAGCTTTCAGTGGATGCACTCTGTTCTAATTTGGAGCCTCCATGCGTGTGATTGTGGGAGAAGGCTATGTCTTCCAGTCCTGGCATGTCCGAGAGCGTGAGAAAGTTAGTTTCCGTTTCCCTTGATCTGTATTGCTATATTGATGGAATATGATTGCATTTTTTTTTAATTTTAAAAAATATTAAGCTTTTAAAATATATTCAGGTTCTATCGAAAGTTCTACCAAAAGCATTTTGGTAAAGAAATACAACGTACTTGTCCAGATGCTAAACAACTGAGGGAGAAGCATCCAGATCATATACCGGTGGGATGTTCACCACATAAAATATGGTTACTTCCTTTGCTTACTCTCTATTAATTTGAGCTTCTGCGCAGGTGATTGTGGAGAAAGATGCAAGGATTGACAGCGGCATTCCTGACATTGACATGAACAAGTTTGTTTACAATTCCCTTTTGGTTTAACTATATTAGCAGTCTTTCCTGAAATGAAAGCGTTCTCATTGCCCATCTGTTTTTCTCATTGTAGATACCATGTCCACGGTCATATGACTGTTGACCAATTTGTTGGTTGGATTCGCAGAGGTCTTGATGTCGGCAAAGATTTTCCTGTGCGTCTCTTTTGCAAGAACACTGAACCTGCTGCAGGTGAGCTGCAACTCGTGTTTATGGTGTCAGGCATATTGTCTTGTTTCAAAGTTGTGGTTGTAATAATTTTTTGAATGTTACAGATGCGTTGATGTCTTCAATCGATGAGAAAAACAAGGATGATGATGGATTTCTTCGCGTGACCTACAGTGGAGTAGAGAGAGCCATGTAACGAGTCTCGACTTAAGGGTTTAAGGATTTGCCAGTTTCCTCGTGTAATGTTGACTTCAAAATTGCTATACGGTCTCGACTCTTGACAGATTAATGACCTTATGAGCAATAGTCGAACTAACGTTTCATTGCACTTGGTGCCAAATGATTTTTTGCGGGTGTTAAAATGGCAATTTGCATTCCTGCACATGATGAGTTCGACTAAACACGAAAATATGCACAATATTTTCTGCCAGGCCACAAAGAGAAAGACTCCATCATAAACCTTTGTTATATCAGAGATGCCATGAGAAAGGTCTCTCTTTTTTTTTTCCCCTTCTTTTTTAATTATTACAAAGAATATTAACTTGTATGGCACTGGCACGAGAGTATCATTACCATGATGTTCTCATACCAATAATGCAACACAATATAATTATAACGTGAAAAAAATATATCATGGTACCGTGGACGCAATAATTGTTTTATAAAGACGAACTATAAAATGTATTGTTTCATAAGTGCGGCAATGCAATGGTTTAACGGATATATTTTATTTGTTGTAGACTAGTACACCATTGATTCGTAACGTAGAGGAATTAACTTGGCTGAACATTTCCTCCTAAACGTACTTAGACTAATTTACAGAATTTTATGTCTATGATCAAAACATTCATATTATTAGTCACTCTATAAAGATTGTCTAATAACAAAATTAATAAAATATAAGATTGTTTGGTCTTCGAACTACATAAATTCATATGGATTGACCCGGTAAAAGAATTATGAACTGTCTATCTATTTGCTATTATTAATTGACTTAACGGCCTTGTTTTTAATTAATTTTTAATAGTGAAGATCATTTGTAATAAAAATATTCCAATTATAAACACAAATTTTTGTGAATCAATCGTAAAACATTTTGTAGAGGAACTCCTCAACGGGCCAAGCCTTTATCTAATGTAAAATGTGCTTTCGAATTTTCTTTATGTAGAATTCATCAAGCCTAGGGGAACACAATGAACACCAACCTAAAATGTACAAACTCTTCACCCCTTTTTCATTGCAATCTTATTTCAAGTAACCATTTCATTGGTGAATTTGTGCTTTCCTTCATGATGCTTTTGCTACCCTGCAAAAATTTCAAGAAGATTTTGTAAATCGCCATTAATATTAGAAATTCACGATCAAATTAGCTAGAAAAAACAAAAAGAACAAAGAAGAAGATGCAATTGAGGCTCTTACAAATATGTCACGCACCGTTTTGAGGAGTTTATATTTCTGCTCTTCTTGTTATCATTCATATACTTGGCTGCTGCAGTTTCTTTATCTCTAGCCACTGCTTCTCTCTTCATTTTCTTAGACTCTACTTCCATGACTTTTGTCAACGCATCCACCTTTTTCGATTTTCATCAGCATCTAAGAAAACAGTCGTAACATGCATTCAGTACATCAATGGGAGGAATGTGTTGTTAATTTCACCTTTATTTCTTGATCTTTAGCATTCATATCACCATGGACGGAGGGAGGTAAGGCCACATGCCCCCTCTCATCCCTTTTTTTTTAAATTACTGGTTGTGAATTAATGGTGCAGCTATTTAGGTAAAATCTCAGAGCTCCCCCAATTTGAATTTTCAATTCGGAATTCAATTTCTAGGGTTCATTTCGATTTGGGTTTGTTTGGAATCTGCGCATCTTTGGTATTTTTGGTTATTCCATCGTCGGTCATGGCCTCCTAAGATGAAAGGGCCATGGTCGTGCGTGGCTGCTACCGTGTTTGCTTAGTGTGAGAGGCTGATTTGCTTTTGGGTTTGTGTTCTCTTGCTAATTTTGGATATGTCTGGGTTTTGTTTTGTTGGGGTTGTCATTCTTTAAATTTTCTATGAAGAATTGAACATTTATGCCTGTCTAGGGTTTAGGTTTCGCTGAAATGTTCATATCTAGGTTCGGGTTGTTGCATCGTTAATTTTGAATTTTATGTTTAGTTTGGGGTTTTACATTGTGAATTTGGAATCTTTAGCCTGATTATGGTGTAATTCATTTTAATTTTGTGGGTTTGAGTAAATTCCGCACCTTTTCTTTTCGTTCTTTAATGGTTTGGAAAAAAAGCGTGAATCTGGAGGATGGAACAAATGGGTTTTCTGTTCAATCCCTCACCCAAATTAAATATATAAATTAATTTCTTAGTTTCCTTTTAATGGTTTGGAAATCAAGCCTTTTATTTTGTGCATTTTCACAGTTATTTCTTCCCGAGTTGGAAAGTAGAAGCTTCAACTTTTAGCTCAGACCTTAAAGCCTCAAAATTTTCACTTTATCAATCCAGTTATTCCAGGCAAGCATAACCTTTATGAACATCTTGTTTATAGAAGAATAAAGTCATTCTCATGGTCCTTCTCTGGTAAGTGAATTATTGAATATCAGAATTTAAGTTCTGTATTAATGCATTTCGTTGACGATAATCTAAATTTTTTAATCCTTTGTGTTTCAGGAATTGAGTGTTAATTCTTCGGACTATCGACCTCTGCCGTCTGATTCTCCTTAATGGTGCTTGCACCATTTGAACCTGAGGGAATCTTAAGGTTGATTTCTGCAATTGTCGAACTCTAACTCTATTTCCATCTCTCTCACACACAAACACACTATGTCAATGTTAAAACGTCATCATTCCTGATTATTCAAAATTCGTCTTTGGTTCATTTTATTAGTAAATTTTCAATTCTCTGATGGCTTCTGTTACATGTTTTGTCGGATTGCATTATAGGCACATACTTTTGCATTTTAAGGTATCAAGCTTCTTCTTGGTGATAATACTAACTATTTGCACTCTAGAAAATTCTTCATTTGATTCAATAGGGTTTTTAATTTCACTTTTTTTGTTGCTGTGAAATGTTTTTCCAAGCTAAATCATTGGATTGCAATTGGGTATGTTTTCTTTCACCCTCTCAGTTCTCTTCGATTTTTTCTTATGAATTTTTTTTTATTTCTTCTCAATATATATATGCATCAGCTTATGTTGTTTCAGTTTTTTCTGTTTATCATTTTTGTGTTTGAAAAGATGGCTCTTTTGGTCGTCATTTATGGTTTTCGTTTGTTCATTTCCCGTGGTTCAGTCTTACTGGTTGTTGATTGTGGCTCATGCTCTATTTATATTTCTCTGTAAACTGCTAATTTTGGAATATACTATCGTTTCCTCACTGGTACATTAAAATGAAAATATGAAAAGTAGTCTCAATCTCGCCCGGGGGTGTTGCAGGCCGATTCGATGCTACGAGGTACTTCATTTAGGGCTATCTGAGAGAGAGAGGTGTTGGGTGTCTGAGACTGCAAAATCAAATTACCTATGGAATTTATAACATGCAATAAGTTTTTTTTTTGGTTGAGTTCAAATAATGTTGATTGCGCTGTTATAAAGCTCTTTTTTTATAGTTAGGTTGAAAATTATATCGATATATTCTTTATTTAGTTGGTCCAATCTATGAGATTGTTTTGTTTGATGTTTCAATCAAAATTTGATCTTCTTCTTCTTCTTCTTCTTTTTTTTGTGTGTGTGTGTGTGTGAAATTATAATGGAATTGCAAGTCAAGTATATCTTATTAGATTCTTGGTTGCATACTCACCTTCCCACAGCTATTATATTGTCTCTTGACCGGATGGATTTTTATAATTTCCTAGATCTATCCTGTTTGTTTGTTCATGATTATGTTGGATGTTTTTCAGGTTAAATGTGTCTTATTCATGTAGTTAAGACTGGTGCATTCAAGTCCTGCAGTATCGCGCGGGCATATTACTAGTTATGAGCTATTTGTGAAGCAATCTCTCAATATGGAGATGGCTATTGTCATGGCAAGGGTATGAAAGATTTCTCTCATGTTACTTGTGCCTATGTTGTTACTTTTACCTTGTGATGAGAGGTTTTCTTAATTTATTAATCTCTTTTGTTGCTTGGGACTTTCTGTTGCATATAAAAATATTAGGATGTTGGAATGGACTGGATAATTCATCTTGACACAGATGAGTTACTGCACCCGGCTGGGGCCAAGGAGTATTCTTTGAGTAAGTTGCTGCTTGATGTGCCTGGAAATGTGGATATGGTCAGTTTCCCGAACTATGTAAGTGAAATATTCAGTTGCTTTTAAGTTGTGTACGTGTAAAGATGATTAAGCATGCTAGTCTTGTTATTTTTGCGTATTGGCGCCCGTTTTGATGAAATTGAGGTTCCACCATAAAATCAATTGGCAATATGGGGAGTAGCCCAAGATCATATAAGCACATAGCAAACTTTGTTCATCACCAATGTGGGACAACTCTGAACACGCCCCCGCACGTGTGGCGAATTTTCAAGCCTACACGTGGACAACAACTGGGTGACGTGTAGCGCGTGTGGCCGTTGGGCTTCACACGTGGACAACCTTGCTGTGATACCATGATGAAATTGAGGTTCCACCATAAAACCAATTGGCAATATGGGGAGTAGCCTAAGATCATATAAGCACATAGCAAACCTTGTCCATCACCAATGTGGGACAACTCTCAACACGTTTCAGCCCTTATGCATGTTATTCGGTGATTTAACTAAATGGTTGTTTGTTTTGTGCAGAAGTGCAGTGTTGAACGGGATGATATTGAGGAACCATTTATGAGTTTTAAAATTTACAGTAACGGAAGAAATTTATGAGTTTTAACAAATTTGTAAATTATTCTTATACATTTTATTAAGGGATACGTGGATCTGATCGTTTTCTCTGTGCAGTGGGATTGAAAATCGGGACTTTGTGGCACTCTCTCTCCCTCTCTCTCTCTCTCCCTCCCTCCCTCCCCCTCCCCTACGTGTATGAATTGAGTTTTGATGTGCGTGTGCAGATGGGCGCGTTCACTAACTAAGCTTTCAAGGGGAGCCCATTAACGGTTTGCTTGTTGGGGAATACAGAGACTACCAGTGTATGATTTGGTTATCTTTTATTTTTTATTTAAATTTATCCATATATAATGTTGGTAAATTTATACTAAAAAATTGTGATAAGCCTGCATGCCATATGACTTTGAAAGCATTGATTTTCTGTGTAGTTTGGATTTTTGCATTGTGAATGTTTAATTTTGTGTTTAATTTTCTTTGTGATGTTTAGTTGTGTGGCAATTGATTCATTCTTCAACAGGAGCGTGTTATTCCGGTTTGTTACTTCACTAAGGAAGTGAGTTGCTCTGTGCTAAAGGAGGATGGTGAGTCGAAATTATCGACCCTATTTAAGGATATCAGATGCTATTCACTGTGATTTGCAAGGTTTCCCAAAATAACAAAATTCAAAACAATGGGGTGGTTTCGCTTTTCACAAATTTACATTGGTTGTCAAATGTAAATGCTATACAATGCTGAGTTCCAAACTTTATCTCTGGCATTTTAGTGCGTTTTAGATAGGATCAAGGTTCTAAAAGACGCTAGGCGCTAGTCGGGCGGCGAGCTGGGGCCTAGCGCCTAGGCGGCTAGGAGGGGACTAGGCAGGCGCCTAGGCGGACTAGGCGAATTTAAGTAAATCTATTATATTTTGTGTAAATAAGTGTCCATTTATACTTAAAATATATATAATTTCATTATAAACTACAAAATAGAATAACATATATATTATGAGGTATTGGAACGTAATGAAAACATGGAAAACATGCATATAATGTGTATTCATTTAAGTATTCAACAAGCCACTTACAATTTATTGGAAAAAATAAAATGCAAAATGAAAGTTATCAATTTTTTGTCTAAGTGAGTTGCAACCTAGGCGGGTCTGGGCGGGCTAGGTTGGTGCCTAGGCGGTCTAGGCGGGTGCCTCAGCAGGTCTAGGCGCCCTTTCTTAATTTTCAAATGCCTAGGCATTAATCGGGGCGGTGGCCAACCGCCTAGCGCCTAGGCGGCGCTAGGCGGGGATTGTTAGAACAGTGGATAGGATGCAGTTATGGCCGAATAGCTATGATTTTTTTTGTCTTATTTTTTTCTTTTCTTTCGCTATTATTAGGTGCACAGTACAAGGTAGACAAGCTTAGTGGTTTTCCTAAATGACGAGAAATTTTGAAATTGAAAACATGATGGGATTTTAGGAACTACCCATGGGCTGTAGTTTTCCCCATTTGTAATTAGCAATTTCTTTAATCATTTTAGTTTGATAGTGTTTCAGTGCTCAGAAAATTTAGGGCTTGTTTGGTATCCTATTTAAAAAAATTTATAATTTCTCAAAATATTTCTTAAGAATTTTTCTTGAAAACAATTTTCTTTAAGACTCAAAAACTTGTTTGGTATGCGATTTAAAAATTCTAAATCTTACAACTTAAACTGGACAAAGAGATCAAAAAAGAGGGGGTTGAGCGAGAAAGAGGATAGATGAGGAAAGAAAGTAAGAGATGATTTGAGGTAAGAGAAAGAAGTGAGAGGATCGGAGGAGATAGAGAGGAAGAGGAGTGAGAAAAAGAATCGAGAGAATGAAGAGCGCGAATTGGAGGAGAGACGAAAAAGGTAAAAAGAAAGAAAGAAAGAGAAGGGCGAGAGAGAAAGAATAAAAGAGAGAGAAAGATTTGGAGTGATAGGGGAGGAGGGAGAGAAAAGAAATGAATGAGGTTAAGTTTAAAAACTCTAAAAACTCACTTTTTGTGTTTTTAGAGAATAGACTATATTTTTGAGTTGGTCTTGAGTTCAGTTTTTTAAAATAGTCCTACCAAATAAGTTTTTAAGGCCTAAAACTTGAAAATTGTTTTTGAATTTAAAAAGTTGGATTCAAGTAGAGTACCAAACAGGCTCTTAAGGATTTAAAATATCATGGGTTAGGGGTTTTAAGAAATACCCAAGTTCTATAGTTTAGCGCCTTTGTTCTTATTAGGATTCTTCAACTTTGATTTGGATTAATTTTGGGTCTGCATGTTGTAATTGAGGTTAAAATTCAAAAGTTTTATAAATCTTTGATTGATTGATCAAGTTTACGGTATAGATGATGTAAGAATTTGTCGCCAAGGGTTTGAGAGAAGGGTGGTTTCACAGGAATTGAAGCTCTGGCTCTCGGTTATGAGTTCCATAAATATTTGATTGTGCAAATATACAATGATTTGTATTTTATGTCGATGATCAAAATGTGATCATAATCAATATATAGATAAATAACTGAAAGTTTTAGTAATGGAATAGGTATGAGTGGTTGTTGAAATTTGTTCTGTTATGTTTTTTCTGCAGGAGAAGCAAGAAATTACAATTGAAAAGCTATCTGTTGGTGAGCTATCTGTTGTATTATATCCTTTGTTTTTCTGAAAGGGCTGCACCTTTTTGGTGAGCTATCTGTTGTATTATATCATTTGTCTTTCTATTTGGAGATTCTTATTTTAATCCTACCATAATAGGTAACTGCAATTTACTTTTGGATTTGATTCTTCACTGATGGGATGTTGTGGGGGCGTCATTCGGGTTCAGCTTTAGGAGGTCATGGTTTTTCAGATTTGGGACTTTTCTTTGTATTCTACGAAGCCCTCCATGTTTAAGGTGAGCAGTTTCAAAATTCCAGAGTTTTGTTTGGTTTTTTTATTATATTCGACTTGAATTTGGTTTTTTGTTGTTTGATTTTATTGAAATCACAGTTTGGGTTTAGCCTTTTGCTTGGGTTTGATTATAATTTTCTGTGCTGATTAAATTTGATAACTCCAAAATTGATTATTGGTTTGGTTTGATAGGTGAGGCAGATAGAGGGAGAGAGGGAAATTGTGGTTTCAACACTCTCGCTTTTGTTCTTGGAAGGTACTTCTTTACCATTTAACTCTCATTCAATTTCTGTGAATTTACAGTTTTTGGTTGTTTTAATGGAAAATGGTTTCTGGGTTCTGTTTGTTTGGGGGGGGGGGGGGGGAGAATTTATATATGTGGAGAAATTTTTGGTGAAATATGGTCAAGTATAAGAAGGCTTTTTGGGTGGTTTTGATTCAACTGTGAGTAGTTGCTGAAGTTTTCATGGCGAGAAAGTTCGATTTTTCCGTAAATAGAGTTATTTATTTTGAAATCCCAAATTGAATGAAGACTTTATATATTGCTGTAGCAGTTGCAAAGAAATGAAATGTAATTGGGTGATTAATTTGTTTGTGTTTGTGTTTATGTAGAAATAGAAAATAATTGTTAAGTACTATGTAATTTATCTTACAATAAAGTTCTAACAAAGTGACAGGAAGAGTAATGCAATGAGGCTTAGGAATTGTAGTATTGGTTCATTCATTATCATTAAGCAAGAGATTTTCTTTATTTTTGAAGTAGTTTATGTAATTTTATACTCTAGAGAGTGAGTTATTTTATAATTTTGAGAGAATTGAAGATGCATTTTAATTTAGGAAATCAAGGTCATTATCGTTTTGTAAATTTCATCATAGTAAGCTAAAAACTTGACGTTGTGGGACGATGGAATGGAATCATCTCGAATTAGTTTTGGTTGATAAGGGTTAAGGCTCTGCGTGGATTAGTAAGATTGTTTAACTTAACCTGAACCTGTATGGGTTTCAGTACTCTGCTAGGTTACGTACTTAGTGACAGGTGATTAGTTATTAAAAATTTGTATGTTAAGCTGAGCTGACTGCCTTTTCCCCCACTTTTTCAACTTTGAGCAATTGCAGTGTTTTAGCCCTGTTTGCTAAAAATTTTGTTTATTTTTAAACGAAGTAAGTATGAATTTACTTGGAAATGTTATATGAATTTGTTATAAACTTGAATAGAACTTATATCTGCAGGTTGAATGTGTCCTTTGCCAACTATTTTTTGGTATAAGAAAAGATTACATTATACACACACAATGCAATATGTTACCCATCTGTTTATATACATGTTATATTGATACATATAATGTTATATGTTAAACAAAGCAATAGATGCCAAGTCAAAAGTGAGAATGGGAACAAACACGGAATCCATGCCAAAATCTCGCATATGTTCAGAGTGGTCTTCATGGAACATGAAATCCATATCACCAAGTGTACTAATTCAAGGTTCATTGTTCTAATTCTTAAATTAAAACTAATTTTGTCTTTGACTCCAATTGCTTCCTGTCTTTCTTAACTTCACATGCATAGATATTGATAAAGAGCTTCGGGAGAGTCATTACTAAACATCTACAATTTGTCTAATTAGATTGCGTATGCCTTTGATTCTTTATTTAATTGTTCTGCTTGCGTTCAGTTGTGATGATCTAAATTTTATAAGAACCCAGTTAGGAAATTTGAGACCTTTAGCTTGGGGAGTTAGTTAAATTTGTTAGATTTTTCATGGATTTTGGGATAATATACTATTTTTGTTCTAATTGCTGCATGAGCTTTGTAGCAGGGAATTTGGCATGAGAAGGAGTTTAAGGTCAAAGTGGAAGCGATTGGCTGTGTTCGCTGTAAGAATTTAGTGAGGTTGCTTGGTTATTGTGAGCTCATAGGTAATTTTGATTTTCATTTGCTATATCGTGTATACTTTCGAGTTTCGGTCTTTTGTTTAATGCATGACCTTCTCTTGATGGCTAATTTGTTAAGAATCTTTGTAATTACTTCTTCTTTTTGGATTAACTATAATATATATTTGCCTTAAATGATTGCGCTAATGCAGTAGGGCTTTTGTAGGATGCTTGCAGAAGGAATTTATGTGAAATCATGTACCCTAAAAATTTGTCTACATACTTTGTACAGACAATAAAAATAGTACAAAATTGGTGCTCCTTCCTCTGTAGTATGGAATGACTCTCTCATGTTAAACTTCTACTGTGACTTTTATTATTAAATTTTGGTAAAGCCATTATTTAGTATAAACCTTATCACAATGCAAAATATCAGGGAGAGAGATTAGAAATAAAGAGGTGTTAATTTGATTTTATGTTTACTTTGGAGTTTTGGATAATGATCATGAATTTTGGTGATATCGCATCTCTTATTTTTAATAGCACGTTTTTGCGTAGTGTTCATTTCAAGCATGTCAATGTGATAGCTAAATAATTCAGTTTGTAGAACATGCTAAGAAAAATTCTAGCTTTAACTATTCACTCATCTTTCATCTCTCTCCCTCTCTGTCACTCTTGCAGTAACTCCCGTTGTATTCCATTTACTTTGCTGTTACCGGTCTCTAGGTAAATCTTCATTTTTCATGTAACGCTATATACATAGTTTACATTTTTCTATTCCTAGAGCAATCGTTAAACACTACGTTTTCTTTCAAGTTGGTATGTGAGTGCATTTTCCATTGATCTTTCTGTTGAACTTTCAATTGAGTTCTTATTTTGATCACAGTATTTTTTTAATTTTCTCCTCTTACCTATGTCGTTTTCCGCTTATTTCAACTTCTAATTTCTCCACACTAAATGTTCATGGTTTAAAGGCATTGTTCCATTATTAAATAATTAATTGTTTGATGTGTTTGATTTATGACAATCTAATTGTTAAGTGATTCTCGCTTGAAAGTGAAATACGCATTTGCAAAAACATAATTTGTGTCCGTACAGTTGGTTGGATATGAAAATTTGCCTGCACTATTTGTTAATTAACCAAATTGTACGCAGGCTTTTAATTATATTGGTCGTCAGAAAGCGTCTTACCGTATGTTGAATTTCTCGAATTTCCCTTTATTTGGGTTTCCTCTATCCTTTTTGGGTTTGATTGGGAGTTTATAAATTAGGGTTTTTGGGATTTAAGGTTTTTAGACTCCTTTTTTCAGAAATGCTCAAATCAAAACTGACTTTTTTTGTTTCCTGTGGCCTCTGCTTGCTTGCTCCCTTTCTCAATCGATGAGTTTATAAGAAAGGTATGTATTGGTTTTATGCATTTTCATTCTACAAAACATCTAAGATAAAATAAACAACTTATTGGTGTAATTTTTATTTTCGGTTGTCATTTTTATTACCGAGTACCCACTGCAAAGATTATTACTTCCCTCCCCAACTTTTTACTGATCTCCGTCTACTTCGTCTAATTATTTAAATGCCTTAATCTCTTGAATGCTTCTTCTTTACTTTTTCGTCCAGTTTTGGTCTTTAACACATTTTGTAATTGTGAAACAGGTATTGGATTGATTTTAGCAAGTGGGATTTTTTGTTAACGTTGATCAAACCCGGACATTTGTGTCAATCGAAGTCATTGCTGCTGGGTTAGCTGAGGTATGATTGCTAGCTCTCTCTTGGAGCTTTAGTTTGCACTGACCAATCTACCTAATTTACTTTATTGTTTTTTGTTTTTCTTTTTACCAAGTTGAATGCTGGACTTGGGGAATCAAGAAGTGAGAGAGGACAAAAGCCAGCGGCTCGGTAAGTGTTCTTTTTATTCCTAGCTATTTTTGCTGAGTAGAGGCTTTCTTTTCCTGAGAAAAACCCTGAATCCTTTCAGATTCAAACCGTAAATCCATCCACTGAAAAACAAAATACAAGAATTAATCGTTGAAATTTGTAAAGGGGTTGTGATGGCGGAGAGTAGTAATGGGGTGTCGATTTGGTTCAGCAAGAAAGTGGTCGATCCCCTTCTCGAAATCCTCCGCAGGCACCCTTTGCTCTCTCTCTCTCTCTCTCTCTCT
Source organism: Cotoneaster glaucophyllus (assembly GCA_036320875.1). NCBI lineage: Eukaryota > Viridiplantae > Streptophyta > Magnoliopsida > Rosales > Rosaceae > Cotoneaster > Cotoneaster glaucophyllus. The sequence continues at coordinate 25,565,100 of CM070066.1, read as the reverse complement.
CTCGTTTTCTTTTTCTATTTCAGATTCACACATCTGTTTAATCCAATTAGTTGATAGCTGATAGCTCTAGATGTGTAATTACTTAATAATTAGCTCCGCCGGTTAATCTAATTAGTTGAGGAAAGGAATATATTTTGACTGATACAACTGCATGCTGTCATGGATTTCTCCCATAGATTGGATTTTCAGTTTTTGGGAATGTTAAAAATTTAGTTTTTTTTATCTTTTCTTGAAAGGATATGAAATTGGAAATCCAAAATATCAATTTTTTGTTGAAATTATTTGACTTTTGGGTTCAAAATTTTGAACGCAAGAGGTCCTGTTGGTCCACTTTTGACCTTATTTTTTTATATTATATTTTGTTGTTAGCAATGAATTTAGGAATGTATGAATACAGTGGATGCTAAATTTAGGGGGATATTGCTCAAATGAAGAAATAGCACTTTGATATTGCTCTTGGACTTCAGAAAAAGTTTCCCCTTTTATGAACACGTAGCCGGGTAATTTTAGGAGACACTATAAATACTACCTGCTCGTTGCTGTGGGATTGAAAAGCACATGAAAAAAAATAAAAAGCACATGAAAAAAAATATGTTTCTGTTGACCCTAAAAACTACCAAACCTACGTGGCGCGCAAGCCGAATAATCTATGAGCTAACTACGTCATTCGGTTGAAAGTGAGGCGTGCCAACTCGACGACCGAACTCGGTCGGTGAGTAAAATGTTGATGTTGCGTTGTGTGCGCGGCTGACTTCTGAATCTTGCGACTACGGCCGAGGAAGGAACACGCCTCGGCCTTTGGGTTCTAGAGCCTGAAGACAAGGCTACTAGTCTTGCGAAGTTCACGAATCGTCGGCGCCAGACTCGGTCACAGTGATTATATTCGTAAAGGTATAAGCACGCCGAATCGACACCAAAGTATAGGGGCACAGATACTCAAAACAGATATAGGTCTTGACGGTGAAAGTGGTTCGGCCGTCGGAATGACTAACTCTGAAACTAACCTGTGAGTATCCAATCATAAAACAACTCGGCGTTCGATGTGCCGAGCTTGGTAATTCGTAACACCTCACTTCGCCGAGAAGGCTGGTGAGATGACCTTTGTCGATGAGAACCCGAAAGTCCTTCTCGACCGAGACTTGGATAGATAACCAATCGGTCTCGACGCAGTGCTGTTTATCCAAACTGAAGGTGCTCCGCGATCGACTGGTTCTACGGCGATAGTGTTGTTTATCCAAACTGAAGATACCACCGGTTGCCTTCACAGTTGAGTGCGCTGCTGACTTCTGAATCTTGCGACTGCGGCCGAGGAAGGAACACGCCTCGGCCTTTGGGTTAAGGCTGCTAGTTCTGCGAAGTTCAATATCAAATTCGGCTTTCAATGTGCCGAATGTAGTAACCTGTAACACCTCACTTCGCCGAGAAGGCTGATGAGATGACCTCTGCCAATGAGGATTCGAAAATCCTTCTCGACCGAGACTTGGATAGATAACCAGTCGGCCTCGATGCAGTGCTGTTTATCCAAACTAAAGGTGCTCCGCGATCGGCTGATTCTACGGTGATAGTGCTGTTTATCCAAACTGAATGTATCACCGGTTGCCTTCACAGTGCTGTTTATCCAAACTGAAGATGTGTTGGCGAAAAGAAAATAAAAATCTCAAAGTTAAGAGGTTTCGCGTAGAGCGAGAATTTGCGCAGGGCAGATTTGTGTGTTGAGTTGGAGAGGCCTGAATGTTATGCTCTCCTCTCTATTTATAGCAATGTGAATACTCCTGATCGAGTTAGAATCGTCCTTGGGTATGAATCCTCTTCCTCATCAAATTCTACCTCGGCCGATCCTAATCCAACTCTATCTCGGCCGATCCTACTTCAACTAGGACTTTGAATCTGCCCCCAGTCGCAGGCCAAATTCATTCATGGACCATGATTTGCCTAGGACTCCTTATCCCAATAGGTTTCGGCCACTTAACCTTTATCACATTCTCGTGTTCTAGATAATTCAATATATTATTAAGAGATAATTATTATGATAAAATCACAATATTATTCCCTAACAATAACTAAAATCATCCTGACTCAGTCACCTAACGGTTTAGAACTTCATTCACTCAACTGCCTCGACCGTTCGGGCCGATTGTGTAATTTTGGGCCTAAACAGTTTCAAAGGGATAAAATTTTGTCATAGAAGGTAGCATGACCTCATTGTGTAAGAAAGTTAGCAACAGAGTGTAGTATGAGAAAGATTTTAGTTTTGTTAAAGAATACTTCTTGAGAAAGATGGAAAAGATATGAAAGAAATTCGTTAAGTAAATTGGGTTTTGAAACATAGATTTCTACCTTTAATGTAGTTAAAGCATTTAAAATAGCAGGTTAAACCACTAAAAAAAATTAATAGCAGGGGTAGACAGGCAATGAGTTCATTTGTACTTCAATTTTATGGAAAGAGTTGATCCTCTCACTTTCGTCAGTACAATCAAGCGTTAATTTGAGGCAATTTTAGTAATTGCAAACATTGAGTATCAATGGAAGAAATGGGAATAAATAAAAACAACGAAATTAAAATTAAATTCATACAACAATTTATAACGTGAGAATGAGGGAACTAAAGTTAAGTAAAAAATCTATGGACAAACATCAATTTAATCATTGTAACAACATACTAAAAGAGCGAAGTTGGAAATTCGTGTACCATTTAAAAAAAATCGAATCAAGTAATGTCTAAAGATTAGAAAAGCATCCTAAAAAGCAAAAACCGTCTTATATGCATTAAAATGATTGACAAATGCTAAGTAAATCATCACCAAATGGTTATAATCGAAAGTGAAGGCTGTAATCAAACTTCATGAGTCTAACTGAAACAAATTAAACCCCCGCATCGAAATGCATTAAAAAGCTGAGAATATGCCGTAAAAAGGTATTCAACTCTGCATTTAGTTGCAAAGCTTCAATTCGTCTAAGAAGAGACCTGTTATTTTCTGGCAATTGGGTACTCAACTCATTACTTCGACATTCACTTGCCTAGAAAGAAAAAAAAAGAAAAAGAAAAAAAAAGAGCACAAATGAAAAATTCGCAATATATTTGGAATACTTGTACATAAAACGTAATTTTCAAATTAGATTCAAGCTAATTGCAATGCTAGTACTTTTCAAGTAAGCTTGGCAGCCACAGAACAGGGGGTGTCATAAATAGAAAAGGGAAAGACAGATGAACAACAAAATGTAAGTCAGTAATCTGCAGAACACATTACCACAATTCCTACCCTGCGCGTATGAATAAAGGTATAATAAACAGAAATATACTCTCATTCTGCTAAATTGTGAACTGAGAGAAACATATGCATAGATGTAGGAAAAGATTTATAAGATCTTAAAAAATGTAAAATAAAAAAAAATAAAAAAAGAAAGGGTAATCATCCTTTTATAAATGCTTTATTATACTTTGTATCTCATATTTTGATTACAAATTTAACTTTTGGCCTCAAATCTTTCATTGGCAACCATTTTTTTTATTTTTTTTAATTTTTTCCAAAGGTTGGACTGCAGTAATGTATTTCAAAATATCTTGCAATTTGACAATTAGCTTTGTAAGATTTCTTTAAAACGTTTAAAAAATGTTGATAAGCACATATTGTCAATAAATGGGTCTTTGTCAGGGATATGTAAATTATTACCTGTGAGAATGTTGTTCTTATTTATGCAAGAGAATAGTTGGGAACCGAGAAAGATTCATAAAACCGAGATCATAGAATCTGTTGATGAAAATCTGACAACTCCTTGGAAATTGTTCTGCTATTGAAGAACAAATGCGCGGGTAGTAGGACAATTTTGTGTGATGTTTTACTTCGCCCCGTATAGAAATGCGTGATCTCATAAACAAATCCATGTTTTATCTTTGGAGCAACTAAATTATAATCTATTTCTTTGACAGTAGCTTGGATCTCATCTTTCTACATGATTGAACGAAGAAGGAAAAAGTTAGTAACAAACAGATTATTAAGTTAAAAGACTGGTGTCATGTTTGAGATTGCTTATAAAATGACTAAATTTTTTTTCTATCAACGAAAAGCGATTCTAACAATGTTTCACAGAAAAACTTAAAAACTCAACCAGTTTTCTAACCTGAGAAAGAATTATAGGACCTGCTTGAGGTTACCCACAACTAATTTAATTTGTATAGTCTCAAATGATCACCACTAACTTAATCACTCAATCAATAAAGCATTTGACCATCACACGACTAAAAACCTAAATCCTAAGCTCTATACAACAACTGCATTTAAACTGTCAAGTGATTTAAGCTGCATTAGGCTAATGATTTTCAAATTTAAACTCTCAACCATTACAAAGAGTTCCAAGCATCAGAATGCATAATTGAAATATTAAAAGAATAATAAATCTCTCCCCTCCTAAAACAGTCAGATTCTCCAAGGCCCCGGTGATGTTTAAAATGCTCTATGGCGTTTTGCACCTGCAAAAGATATCAAGAGACAAAAGGCGAATTGCAGATGAGCAGCAAAATTTACAAATAAGCACAACATCATTTCAGGAGGAACAATTTGGGGTCAGCCTTGAGCTGCACGTGTGTAGGGTGCAACTAAACCACCATATGCCACTAAGATAACAAACAGACATTAATAAGCATATGCACTGAATGCTAAGGAATAAACAATCTTTAGCTCTAATCGGTTTAAGAAAGTAACGCTACAATGAAGAGCAAATTACAACAATTCTCAATAAGCTTTCAGATCATTTTAGTTATGACATCTTACATATTTCCATGTGATCTCAAATAATTGGAGAACCTCACATGATCCATCATCCATGTGATCTCTCTTCTTTTTCAAATGGGTATCCTCCAATCGATCTAATATCTACTGAGTAACACTCAAAGATCAATACTTTAAGCAAAAAACATAAGGGGTTCCATTTATTTCCCAAATAAAATCAATGGTTTACATAGAAATTAGAAAAGCTGACCAGTGAGCGAAGAATTCGCAGGGGTGTCTCCAAGGACTGCATCGAAGCTGGTGCGTTCAAATCGACTGCGAAATCACGAACTGATGTTCAAGTTCCTGATTTTCTGTAATTGTATAATGATGTTTGAGTGAAAGGAATAAACATTAGGCTCATTCATATCTCTATCAATACAATTAATTTGATTAAATCGTCCATAACTTTCTTACAATAAAGCTCTATATTCTGTTTAACCACACTAAAAAGCCTGTATTTTCACTCTAAAATCTTGTCAATCCATCTCACCAATAATTCTTCGAAAAAATTACAAACACATTTTAATCACCAACTAAGGATTTGTCAAACCAGGAAAAAACAAAAAGAGAAAAAACTTACCCAAAAAATAACAGGACCGCCGGAACCGTCTGTAAATCTACGACTGACCAAGCGAGGAACCGAACAGCAAAATATCCTCTTAGCCAGGAAAACTCTAGCATAGGATCAGAGCCAACCCAAAACCAAAACCAAACGGTTACAATTCCATCCAAAATTAACCAAAACACAGAATAAAAATCAAAAGACAGTAGTTAGAAAACAAACCTCACTTGCAGAAAATTAACTTCCCAGCGATGCAAAAACAATCGGTGCTCGAACGGAAAACAAAATCAGAAATAGATCCGACCAAAATCGGTGCAAATCAGACATAAACAAACGCAAAAACCGCGAAATATTCTGGACTTAACGGATTGAAAAACAGCAACCCATATCAGAAAATACCCTGTTATCACAAATATAACATATGGAACTCAAAAACTTTAAGAACGAATGACTAAACCCCCTCCACTACAGCCGGCAAAGTTTTGGACAGTGTAGGAATCGAAGCAAAACCCAAATCCAAGGAAAAGCAAATGGCTTTCCGAATTCCTTCTTTTTTTTTTTTTTTTTTTTTTTGGAGTTTGGCAGTTGTGATTTGTAGTTTTTAAGAGAAAGAACTGGAAAAATTTCTACTAGGTTGGTTTTTTTAGCAGGAAAGTGAGAGAGGAGTCGAGATCGAAGAGCGAGGGAAGGCAAGCTTTAGTAACAGAAGGGTTTGTGAGAGAGATCGAAATGGATGGAAGGAAGAATCCAGAATTTCTAAAAGCAGACCAACGCATCAATGACACGCCCCGATCCCGATATTCCCCGAATACCAGGATAGGCACGTGTTGGCCGACACTCGAAGGTGACGAAAGTCATTTATTGAGTGCAAAAGTTGAAAACAAGGAATAGATAAGACTGACAAATATAAAAGAATAATGAATATGCATTTAAGGAACGTGTTCAGAGCATACAACTAACTAGAGCACTAAAAGAAATAATATAAAAATGAATGAAACAAAGGATAGATCCTACACCAAGAGGACTCGAAGATGCCGATGCAGAAGTGCTTTGACGCCGGGATTGTATGCCTCGATTCTAAGTCCTTAAGGGGGCGCAAAACAAACATGAGTGGACCAAGTTGATATATATATATATATATATATATAATAGGGTGAAGTGCCGATTTAGTCCCTGTACTATCACCTTAGTGAAAATTAGGTCCCTGAATAATTTTTTCGGTAAAATAAGTCCTTAAATTCATTAAAAATTGCTAATTTCATCCATACTATTATATTCAAAGCTATTTTATCCAATTTTTCATCAACTTAAGTCACTTGTCACACTTTAGAGTGTAATACCGTTATTTTCTTGCCTATAAGCCCTTAACATTTCATATAGGTTGTGAGTCTAACGTCTAATTTACCATCCAAAGCTAACTTACACTATTTCTTATGAAAAACTACCAATTTACCCTCCGAAGTTAACTCCACACACTACTTCTTTATGAAAAACTATCAATATACCCTCAAATGTGTATCATATGCAAGTAAAGTGATTTAAATTGACGGAAAATTGAATATAGTAGCTTCGAATATAATATTAGGGATGTAATTGGCAGATTTTTATAATTCAAGGACTGATTTTTCTGAAAAAAAAAATAGTTTAGGGACCTAATTTTTACTGAGGTGATAATTCAGGGACTAAATTGGCAGTTCACCCTATATAATAAAATAGTTATCAACATACTAACCCCCATGTTTTATGAAAGCACATATATCATGATAAACATAGGTTTTCTGAAACTTAGCATGTCGTGCAATGTCTTAAATCATAACTCGTATATATCGTAATCACTAGTGAATGTCCAATATCCCTCCAGGCCCCATGCTAGCTCCCCGTCCCTGTGCCAATTTGCCAGAGGAAAGTCACCGTCCCTGTGCCAATTTTTCAGAGGAAAGTCACCGCCAGGCCTAGTGCCAGCTCCCCGTCCCTGTGCTAATGGTCAGAGGAAAAACCCTTCAGGCCCTATGCTAACACCAAATCGTCGCCTGGGACACGGACTGAAATCTATCCCTTCGTCCCGTAGCGGAATAGGGACCACTAGGTAAGTACAAAACCATTGAACATATATATATTGAAAAACAACTTCATAGTATAAAGTCATCCATCATCTATATTATAAAGAGGTGTTCAAAACATGTTCTAAATATTGTATCGTCATCCATCATATATCCTATAAAGAACATAGGTTATAGAAAAAATAGTAGTAATTCAAACTAGCATTAGTAAGCATTTTATCTCAAAGTGTTTCATAGAACATAATTGTTAAATCATGCTTTTCCATGTATGCATTTCTACTATTAAAACATGCATTTTTAGAAGGGGTCCACTCACAGTTCTTCGCCGTCGAAAGCTGCGCAGACTAGCGAAGATAGAAACGTCACAATAATTGTCCCTAAGCACATAAAGGGTTCAATTAATAAAACTACATTAAAGCAATCGAATTTGGGAAAATGGACGTCAAAAACGGATTCAAGACGTCGAATTGCCCTAAGAAGGGTCCCGATTAAATTTAGTAAAAGTCAATAGAATAATCCTAAAATATTCCGTGATGGAATATTCCCTAATGGAATATTCCCTAACGGAATATTCCCCATAAAGAGTTTAAGCCGGTTAGGGTTTAGGGTTTTGGCCTCAAAGGCTTTGGGGTTTAATAATTAAAAAAAGTTGGGGTTTTGGGTAAATGGGCTAAGGGGTTTAGGCCTAAAGGGTTTTGGGTTTCTAGGTTAATGGGTTAGGGAATTTGGTTGATAAAAGGGTCTGGGGTAATTAATTGGGTTTGGACTTAAAAGGGTCACGGGTTGGGCTGGAGGCCCATGGGTTTTGGGCTGGTTTTAAAGGACTTGGGTCGGGTTGACCCGTTTTCAGGCCAATGAATTGGTCGGTTTTTGGGCACCACTTCGAACGCCCATAACTTCTTCGTTACTCAACGAAATCAAGTGAAACAAAAATGAAAGTTGTAGTACTCGACGAGACGAAGAGACTGATACCCTACAAGCCGGCCAACTCGTCGTGGTTTGGCCGTATTATGCCTCAAAAGTGGCAATGCTCGTCGGAAATTGGGTTTTTGGCGGAAGGTTTGGGAAAATTTCAAAGCTTCGTAACTTCTTCGTTACTAAACCAAATTGAGTGATTCAAAAGCAAAAATATAGTTAGAAATGTGGAGAAGAGATTCATATCAAGTAGGGACCAAGTTGTGGTTGGAGTTGGCTAGAAAATGACCTGAAATCTGGCCAAACGACCACGGTTTATCTCTAGAATCGGGGTTTATGATCCAAGTTCATTTTCTGCGTATAAACATGCCAAACCACTTCAGCAACACCCTATGTTTACATCTAAACACCAATTACGATGATTTGGTGTGGTTAAACAACTTACCCAAGTCGGAGGAAGTAGGAACTCACAGGAGCTGGGTTTCTTTTCTTTCCCTTGTCGGGAGATTGAGGATGTGGTCGAGGGTAGTGTTTCACGGTGTCGTCTCCACCATCGTTCAACTCCAAAAGGGTGTGTACGTGGGTGTTAGTCAATCTGGGAAAGGGAAAGAGGTTTGAGAGGAAGAGTGAGCTCGGGGAATAAAAAGAGAAAAAGAAGAGACAGTGAGGGAGAGACAGTGAAATAGGGAGAGGGATCTGGGAGTGAGAGTGGGTGGAAGGCCATGTGGCAGAAGGAGAGAAGAGGTCGGGGGACCAAAAAAGAAAGGGGCCTACCAGGCACACCATTTAACACCAAAACAATTATTTTTTAAAAACAAACGAGGGTGAGGTGTACCAATCAACATTCTGTAGAAGCACACAGACGCGTGGACATCAGTGTCAAGTTCGTCATTTCATTGTACAAACAGAGAAACAATAACAAAATACAAGGGAATTGGAGGGCATTTTCGCCCGTTCACTGTTAATGAACAATGTTTTTAGTTGAGTTTTTAGTATATGTATAATGTGAAATTATAGAAGTTTCTATGTTGAATTCACTTTATTTCATTTTGAATCTGGGAACTTTGTGGTGTACGAGGAAGTTCTTCGGGTTATTCAAAAGTTCGGTGGTTAACTTTCCGTTTGGAGATTCTAGAAAATAAGTTGTAGTCATGAATTTTCAATTTCATTTAAAATGGTGTACAACGACATCCATAATTCTGTGTTAAGTTTTTTGTTTTTGGGTTAGGCACTTATATGGTAATGCCTTTGTTCTTTACCCCCTCCTCTGACTTTTTTTTTCTTTTTCTTCTTCTTCTCTTTGTGCAACTTCCAAATATGGTGGAATTGGTGGAGCTTCCCACTCGCCTAGGCATCTTTTCTTTCTGAAACAAGGTCCTTCTACCCTACGCCATCTTCGAATTCATTGCACTTTACCAGGCAGGTACCTTTGAGCCTTAAAATTTGTCTTTTGATCGATTTTTTTTTTTTGTTTGAATCCTGAGAAAACTTTGTATGTACTTTAACCGGTGGTTGTTTTAGCTCAACACAAACTTTATAGCTCTGCAATTACTCTGCTTGCTAGGAAATTATGTTCCTTTTTATGCTCTTTGTGGCCCAAACTGTGTCGTTTACTTTTTGCTGCAAAATTTTTGCATATTTTGTTCTTCAATTTTGCCAGAGTTAATTTCAAAAGCCAACTTTCCTTTTTTCCTTTTTCTAGGTAATTGATCGTTATGCGGTTTATAAGTTGGATTTTTCTAACTTGTGGATTATCGAATTGATAAAATTGAGGAATTTGATTAATGTAGTGTCAAATTGGTGGAGCATGAGTTATGGCAGCGGGAAGAGAAGGAGTTTTTCAACCATGGAAGCGTTGATGGAAAAGATGACAAGCGAGGATCTTGTCATTAGACAAAAAAAAAAGCTCTATAAACCATGTAAAACTTAAGAACTCACGTTTTCAAGATGATTGCATACCCATTCAACTGTGGGATGCATGTATTTATAATTCCTTAAAGATTACATCAGAGGGTTTTAAAAACCCTATTTACAAGGAGATTTGAAATTCAAACAATACAAATCATAAAACAATAGTTTACAAATATTTGAAAATATATCCTACAAACAAGGAACCCTAATCAGATAATAGTTTCAAACTAAACTGAACTCTCAAAGCGTGCTGGACTCCTCAATTTATGTTGGATGAAAGTTGACATTGACTTCGTCTAACATATGCAACCAAGAATGTAAGATATACTTGACTTGCAATTCCATTATAATTTCACACAAAAAAAAAGATCAAATTTATCGATATGATTTTCAACCTAACTATAAAAAAGAATGAGAGATGAGTACAAACTTGAACTCTAAAGCTTCTTTCACCAGAATCACTTCACATTCCTAAAATTAGGCAAATTCCCAACAATAACAACAAAAAACCTCTTAGATTTCACTTTCACTTAATCATAGGCATCCACTCATCTGTAACAAATGGAGAAATAGGCAGAAATCACCTTGAGACAACACAGAGTCCAGTATTATTGCCTCAGCAACATCTTGAACATCAAATGATCCCAACCCCCAAAACAACACTTTCCAGCCTTTCTCCACTGTCATGAACATCAAACTCGATAGAACCAACTACCCATTGTGGTTGGCTCAAATGCTTCATATTCTGAAAAGTAGAGACCGGATGGGCTATGTCGATGGCACACTATTGTGTCCCCCAAAGCATGTTGCTGGCTCCACCAATGTGAATCATGCGCACTCAACCTGGGTTCAACAGAATCAAATGATCCTCAAGTGGATTAATGGATCTTTGACCGCGTCTATTTTGTCTGTGGTGGCAAGCAAACGATTCGCTCGAGCTACATGGGAAGCTCTTGAGCAAAGGTATGCATCCACCTCCCAAAATCGAATTTTGTTCATGAGAAATGAGTTGCTGCAAACCAAAAAGAGTGATCTATCTGTGGCGGATTACTTGGATCGCATGATTGCGATAGCTGACAACATTGCTCTTACAGAGCAACCTATGAGTGATGAAGAACTTGTTCAGATTGTGTTGAACAATCTAGGACCAGCCTTCGAGATTACTGTGAGCGCTGCATAAGCTCGTGATACTCCTATCACATATCGAACTCTTGAATTATTGCTGCTGACTACAGAAAGAATAATGGTTGTTCAAAATGTTCCTGTGGTGAAAGGAACTACTGTCAATGCTTTTGTGGCTTCCAGAGGATGAGGTGGTGGTTGTTCTCATGGTGGAAGGCGAGGCAACCCTTCACTGCGTGGCGCGGCTCAGAGAGGTTACAACCCTCGTAATAACAACAATCAACAAAACAACCCAAGTAATGTTGAAAGGTTGGCCTCTTGATGTGATAGAATTATGAAATCTTGTCCTTGGATTTCACTATTTAAAATTACGTATCTCGTATATCATATTCGTATTCTTAGTTTCGACGCTTTTATATTTACGGTGTATTTGATCCCTACGTATTTTTCTACTTATCTTTATATATTTGGATAGTACTCGTCGATACGAATGCGTGCGTAAACAGAATGTGATTTGAAATTATGACGAAGATTTTATGAGGTTTTGAACGTCAAGGGTAATTTTGTAAATTACCATTTGAGCACATGATGTATTTGGGTGTGTGTCGTGGGACCCACTCCAACTTTTCTGGAGTTTTCTCTTTTCTTCTTTTCTCTCGGTGCTCTCCCGTTTTCTTGAAAACTCTCGAACTCTCTCTTCCTCCCGTGAACACCACATCACCTCCACCTCCCAAATCTTTGGCGTTTTGATTTCTTAAACCACCACAACCGTTCTCTCCTCACCACAAAGAAACGATTCAAGGATTTTAATCCGCGAATATGGAGCAAAAATCTGAGAAGAAGAGAGTTCCAAAAACACAGTTTTGATCCGTGACTTTCCCTTCAATTTCAGACAATTTTTAGCCATCTTTTGAACTCAAAACAGGAATAAATCGATTCCTCTCGTCAATTAGATAAACTTTCATGTTTGGATCGTGTGATTTGGTGGAGAAATTAGAAAGTTATAACGATTTAGAGTTTGCCCAGTTTCCGACGAACCCGTGACCTTCCAGACCACTTTTTGACCAAATTACGGCGAGTTAGCCATGGGGAAAGGTACCAATCTCTTCTTCTCGTCAAGAACTATGATTTCCGTTTTCGAATCACTTGATTTCGTTGAGTATTGACAAATTTATGAACGTTTAAAGGTTGCCTAGAAATTCCGATGAAAACCCAGTTTTTCCTGCGGATTGTGTTTCAAGCCATTTTTCGGCCACCATTTGGACTTCGAGCAGGTATAACGATGTTCTACACTTTCCTAGCTTCGATTTGGTGTATTATGGGATAATTTTGGTTGAGAAACAAATGAAGTGTAGTTCTTTAAAGTTCACCATAAAATCTGCCGTGAAGAAGAGGAAGAAGAAAGAGGAAAAAAAAAATAGAAAAAAAAAGCGAAATAGAGGATGGGGGCCTTAAGCCAAAACCGGCGGGCCCATATTCTTTTGGTCCAAATGGGCCAATGCTCCAGCAGGCCATTTTTGAAATTGGGCTCACAATATTTTAGGAATATTCTTTGGAATATTCATTGTTTTGTTTTTTCGGAAATTTCTCAGAAACCCTCATGGACTAATTTCGACGTCCTGAGTCCGTTTTTGACATCCATTTAGTGACATTCTAATATTTTAATGTAGTTTCATAGTTGATCGGCTAATTGATCGCCACATGAATTTGTGATTGGCGAAGATTCAACCGTCGGATCACGATGAAATTTTAGCATGTCGTTCTATAAGTATAATGAGGATTTTAGGAAGTTACGGATCCAAAATCCGTTGTGGGGATCTTCCGGCTTGAATTGCTAGGGTTGTGGACCCAACAGTTGACTTTTGGTCAACGGATCCCGAATTCATCTAGCATGTCCTAGATGACGTGTACAAGCTACGATTACGTGTTCTATCGATTAATTCTGAGACGTGATTTGGTATTTGTTTTAGGCGACGATCGGTTGCAAACTCCTCGATATTCAAGCTAGGGATTTGTAGTACCGGTTCTAGGTGAGTGACTTTAATATATGTGATATTGGTGATTACCCTGATTTCGTAATTGTTATCCTATGTGGATATGACTTAGTTTTGTAAACATGTTTTCTATTGAATTGTTATTTTTAATACTTAGCCATCGATTTATGTTTATGAAATTAGATTTGACGTGTATATTTGAAATATGGTTTGGTTTGTATGATTGGCATGTGTGATGAAATGTGAGGGCTAGTAGTGGACCGTTAACACATTGCCATGGGGTTTGTTGCTTCAAAGCTTGTTTCATAACCCATTTCATTATATCATTTCCCGCTTTGTTGATTCGTTCTAAATTTAGTACTTGTGCTTTGTTTCATTTCGTTGAGCCTTTGTACATTGAGCACTTGGTTCATGTTTTGTTTCTTCGAGCCGTTGATATGTTTCTTGGCCCTTTACTTGGTTCCGTTGAGGGATTCGGAACTGGGTATCCGCTGGGGTTCCGTTGAGTGGTCTGGTTCCCTGCTTCGTCTGGATTCCGTTGAGAAGTCTGGAATCCCTCGTGCTCTGCGATTCTGTTGAGAGGTCCGGAATCGTATCCAACTTAGATTTTATTGAGTAGTTCGATATGCATTGTACTCCGCGATTCCGTTGAGAGGTCCGGAATCGTATCCACTCAGATTCCGTTGAGAGGTCTGGAATCTCTTCTACTCCGCGATTCCGTTGAGTGGTCCGGAATCGTATCTTGGTTGGATTTCGTTGAGTGGTCCGAAATCTCGTTTGGTATTATGGTTCCGTTGAGAGGTCCGGAACCCATTCGAGTTTGAATTGAGATAGTTTCTGAGATGTAGGCTTCGGCCGAACTGTGTCGCTCTAGCCCTACTTTTCATTGTGTTGTATGAGTTTATGATTGTGAGCTTTTGTGATTTGTTTCAGACGAACTGTTGGATGTTTGGGTGACTCATTCGGAGGTTCTAGTGACTTGACCCTGATTTCATAAATATGATTTTATATTTGATGTTTATAAATCGAATCGATGGTTGGTTTTTAATAGTATCACATACGTAGAATTATTGTCACTCACAAGAGCTTCGCGGCTTATTCGGGTTGTTGTTTGCCCGGTGCACCATTCCCATGGTGTATGGGCGATTGTGCAGGTTTTAGTAGATACGAGGAGCTTTGGGGTAGCAGACAGAGTTCAGAGAGCTTAGAGTGTTAGGTTACCCCTATACTTTATCTTAATCTGTTGTGATTGTTGTTGTTTTCAGTTCAGTATTTCAGTTTGTACTTCCTGGCATCCCTTACAGTCTACCGTCACGTGTCGATTTCGGGCGTATCTCGGGATCGGAGCGTGACAAGAATTGTTTGTCAAATTTGTGGCAAACCATGTCATCCTACCCTTGACTACTACCAGCGTATGAACACTGCATTTGAAGGAAGAATTGCGGCCAAGCGCCTATCCGCGATGACTTCCTCTCCCATCACTCTCAATAAGCAGCAAAATGGTACTTGGCTCCTGGACACAGGTGCCAATGCACACATAACTCCGGACATTCAGAATTTGGCTAACCTTAAAGAGTACACTGGTAATGATGGTGTGGGAGGTGTAGGTAATAATTCTGGTATCTCTATTGCACATTATGGCTCGAATCAACTTAAAACTAATAATTCCCTTGCAACTTTTGCATTCTGATGTGTGGTGTTCTCCAATTAATTATAATGAAGGTTTTCGCTATTATTTGTTGTTTGTGGATGACTTTTCGCGATATTCCTGGATTTTCCCCATGAAACACAAATCTGAAGTTTTTGAAGTATTTGTACAGTTTAAAGTAAAAGTTAAGAACATGCTTAACTGCACAATTAAAACACTTCAATGTGATGAAGGTGGAGAATATAAGAGTCGTGCTTTCCAACAATTTCGTGCTGCTCATGGTATTTCACAACGATTTTCATTCCCTAAAAACCCTGAACAAAATGGTTTGGCCGAATGCAAACACCGACACATTGTTGAAACGGCAATTGTTATGCTTTCTCAGTCATCTATGCCCAATAAATTCTGGTTTGATGCCTGCTCAACTGCTACGTACTTAATCAACAGGCTACCAACCAGTGTACTATCAAACATATCACCTTTTGAGAAATTGTTTTGAAGAAAACCCAATTATGACATGTTAAAAGTTTTTGGTAGTCGTTGTTTTCTTGGTTAACACCATACAATCAAAACAAATTGCAACAAAAATCAAAGTCATGTGTTTTTCTTGGGTATTCACTTGATCATCAAGGATACAAATGCTTGGATCTGTCCACAAGACGAGTTTACTTGTCTCGCCATGTCCTATTCGATAAGGATTTTTTCCCTTTTAAGGGACTCACATCTTCACCTGAAACCGTTGCATCACAAAGGTTCTGAAAGACGCTAGGCGCTAGTCGGGCGGCTGGCTGGGGCCTAGCGCCTAGGCGGCTAGGCGGATTTAGGTAAATCTATTATATTTCATGTAAATAAGTGTCTGTTTATACTTAAAATATATATAATTTCATCATAAACTACAAAATAGAATGACATATATATTATGAAGTATTGGAACATAATGAAAACATAGGGAACAAGCCTATAATGTGTGTTCATTTAAGTATTCAACAAGTCTCTTACAATTTATTGAAAAAAAAATCAAAATGAAAGTTATCTATTTTCTGTCTAAGTGAGTTGCTACCTAAGCGGGTGCCTAGGCAGGTCTAGACGGGTTAGGCGGGTGCCTAGGCGGTCTAGGCGGGCGCCTCATGAGGTTTAGGCGCTCTTTCTTAATTTTCAAACGCCTAGGCATTAATCGGGGCGGTGACCAGCCGCCTAGCACCTAGGCGGGGCCTAGGCGGCGCTAGGCTGGGATTTTTAGAACAGTTCACAAGGTAACAATTTTTTACCCCACTTATTATTTGGTTTTCCTTTACCCACCACTGTTCCCGTGTGTCCTACTACAACTACTACACCTTTAATCCCTCAAATTTTGCCTGACCTTAGTCATGACAATTGTGCAGAAACCTATCCTGATACCACCATCTCGCCACATATCCATTCCTCTCCCGATATGACAGCTTCATCCACCACACCCTTCGCACCTACCCACACCTCTTCTAATAGAACATGTCCATCAACCATACCTCTAGCACCTAATCATCCCTTAAGACCCACACTACAATCAAATGAGCAAGTGTTAGTCAATTCACAATCTCTGCTAGCTAATGTGTCTAGTGATACTGGGCACTCTATGACTACATGTTCTAAGACTGGCGTTGTCAAACCAAATCCAAAGTATGTTATGCATGTTACCATTAATGACTTTCATGTTGAACCTACTTGCTTCAGTCAGGCAGTCAAGCATCAGGAGTGGATGGAAGCTATGGTACAAGAATTTAATGCACTACAAAGGTGGGGAACCTGGAGCTTAGTTCCATATCAACCTGACATGAACGTATTGCCCAGTAAATGGGTTTTCAAAATTAAATGTTGAGCAGATGGCATTGTTGAGCGACGTAAAGCTCGTTTAGTGGCTAATGGATTTCATCAGAAGGCTGGCGTTGATTACACTGAGACTTTCAGTCTCATGGTTATGCATAGTACCATTAGACTTGTCTTAAGTCTTGTTGTGTCGAAGAAGTGGCATGTACGCCAACTGGACGTTCAGAATGCGTTTCTCCATGGCTACTTGAATAAACAGGTCTTCATGCGTCAACCATCAGGGTTCATTGATAAATAGTTTCCCAATCATGTCTGTAAGTTGCAACGTTCCATTTACGATTTAAAACGGGCATCTAGGGCTTGGTTCCAACGTTTTTCAGACTTCTTACTTCAACTGGGATTCGAAGAATCCACATGTGATTACAGTTTGTTTGTTTTTAATAAACAAGGAGTCTATCTCATTCTGTTAATATATGTAGATGACATTTTAATCACAAAGAACAATTCTCGTCAAATGGCCCATTTGATCAGGAAACTTGGTAGTCTGTTTTCAATGAAAGATTTAGGGTCTTTAAATTATTTGTTGAGAATTGAAGTCAAGTACTATGGTCATTCCATGCATCTCAGTCAGTCGAAATATGCCAAAGACTTACTTTCTCGAACTGAGTTCACAGAGGCAAAACCTATTTCCACCCTGATGTTGTCTGGTCAGAAATTAAGTGCTTATGTTGGTGATCCTTATTCCAATCCAGAGATGTATCGTAGTGTTGTTGGTGCCCTACAGTACATGACCATCACTCGGCCTGATTTATCATATGTTGTGAACCAGGTGTGTCAGTTTATGCATTCTCCAAAGACCACGCACTGGATGGCAATCAAGCGAATTCTACGTTACTTGAAGGCTACGTATAATCACGGGTTACTATACAAACCAGGGAATGCCAAGTTAACAACCTACTTTGATGCAGATTATGCTGGCAACCCAAACACTCGTCATTCCACAGGTGGATTTTGTGTTTATTTGGGTTCCAACCTCGTATCTTGGAGTTCGAAGAAGCACAAGACTGTCTCTAGATCGAGTGCAGAAGCAGAGTATAGGCAGTTAGCTTATACAACCGTTGAGTTTTCATGGCTCCGGTCTCTTTAAAAAGATCTCCATCTGCATCTGGTTCAGCCAATTATTTGGTGCGACAATATTTCCTCTATTGCACTTGCGTCCAACCATGTTTTTCATTCAAGAACCAAGCATCGGGAAGTTGACTATCATTATGTTCGGGAGAAGGTTGTTCGGGGTCAGCTGTTGGTAAATTATGTGTGTTCCTAGGACCAGCGTGCTGATATTTTTACTAAAGGATTGTCTTCGTCCCGGTTCAAGTTACTTGTTTCCAAGCTTCCAGTGGTTCCACCTCTTGTTAGCTTGCGGGGGGCTGTTAGACAAAGTCAATGTGAACTTTCATCCAAATCCAGCACGCTTTGAGAGTTCAGTTTAGTTTGAAACTATTATCTGATTAGGGTTCCTTGTTTGTAGGATATATTTTCAAATATTTGTAAACTGTTGTTTTATGATTTGTATTGTTTGAATTTCAAATCTCCTTGTAAATAGGGTTTTTAAAACCCTCTGATGTAATTCTTAAAGGAATTATAAATACATGCATCCCACAATTGAATGGGTATGCAATCATCTTGAAAACCTGAGTTCTTAAGTTTTACAACATACTCATCTTCCCACAACTATTATATTGTCTCTTGACTGGATGGACTTTTATAATTTCATGGATCTACAGTTACAATGCTTTTTATAATTTCCTAGATCTATCCTTTTTGTTCGTTCATGATTATATTGAATGTTTTTCAGGTTAAATGTGTCTTATTCATGTAGTTAAGACTGGTGCCTTCAAGTCCCGTAGCATCGCGCGCAGGCATATTACTGGTTTTTTTTTCTAAAGTTGTTCGCTCTTTTTAGCCCTCCAGCTGTTTCGTTGTCCGAACGTGGCTGTCGCTGTGGAGAGCTTCTACTGACTGTGGAACCCCGCGGCTGTGATATCGATCTCTTTGCTGAACCACCGTTGCTTGTCAGAAATCCTAAGAAGTTACTAGATTTTTCAGGCTTTGGGGAACCACAAAATAAATTAGGATTACAGGAGAAGCTCGAAACATGCTTTAAACCTTCATCGAGCGTCTTTAACCTCAACTTCATTTTTTCCTGATGTAACATTAGAATTGAAGAATGAAAGGCTCAGGTGGATAAATGGCAAAGCATTTAGATGGAGTAACAAGATGATTGCCAAGATTATATTTTCAAGATTCTGCATTTTATCATATTTGGTTTTGGACATGACATATAGTAGGGTGATTAGTGACAAAGTTCATAAGGATACCCGAAATTCGAAAAAGTATATTGAGGCAATTAATGCTTATCATAAGAAATTATATCCTGATAAGAATCCCAAGTCCTCTCCTCTGCTAGTTTGTTGTTTTTGGATCTCGCCCTCTCTCTCTCTCTCTTCTTGATTTTGCCACATACTATTTTCACCATGATTCTTCCCTGTCAATCAGAACCTGATTCTGCAGCAGCACTATATTCCACTTCTTTTTGTCTACACTTCTGCACAACAATCTTGTGTATATTATTTTCTGTCAATCTTTGGTTAATATATATATACAATTTTTTTTTCATTAATATTAAAAATGGGTAATTCAGGGTATGATTATGGTGCTGAAGGTGGATCTTGGGTGTCACAAATGCTACAAGAAGGTCAAAAAAGTTCTCTGTTAATTCCCTTGTGAGTCTCTCTTCTCCTTGATTTGTCTATGATTACTAGATGAGCAACCGAGTTAAAGTTCTTTCTTTTTGGGAAACTAAGATTAATTTTGGATAAAACGTAAACGGACTAGTTGAATCGAGAGGAGTGAGAATTAGGATTTTCATTATTCCAATTGTTTGCTAAAACTCGTATGTAAAAATATAAATTTAGGTATTAAGCTAGTGTTTAACCCATAATCGAATTTCTTACTCCAATTTTTATTACGATTAATAAAAGGATTAAGATTAGAGAGTTAATTAATTATGATGATAAAGAGGGTAAAACTTAAAACTGGGTGGGATGTTGATAATATATGGGCGGTGAGCGTATAAGATTGGCAAGTCTATTAATCCACATCCACATGATTGTATCATAGTTC
Organism: Cotoneaster glaucophyllus; assembly: GCA_036320875.1. Classification (NCBI taxonomy): domain Eukaryota; kingdom Viridiplantae; phylum Streptophyta; class Magnoliopsida; order Rosales; family Rosaceae; genus Cotoneaster; species Cotoneaster glaucophyllus. The sequence continues at coordinate 25,545,133 of CM070066.1, read as the reverse complement.
TCAATCCACACATTTCATTTAGACACATTAGGTTGTCTCCAACCGAAGGGTCCAGAGGGCCAGAGGGTCGAAAATAGCTCAAAAATCGTCTCCAACCGAGGGCTAGGCCAGAGGGCTTTGGAATCTGGGAGGGCCCCACGGAGTCCCAAAGGGCCAAAGCGTTAGCTAGCTGGCTTTTTTTTCTATCTGTTGGCTTTCCTGTTGGTTATGACCGACATGAATGCTTTGAATATTTATTTTTTTTTACAGTTTTATTATTTTTTTTATTTACAAAATTTTTCCTATAACTTCTATTTTTCATATTTTTTTTAAATTCTATTTTTTTTCAATAACTTTTATTTTACAAAATTTGTTTCATATTTTTTTTAAATTCCATTTTTTCCTATAACTTCTATTTCACAAAATTTGTTTCATTTTATTTTAAATTCTATTTTTTTTTCCTATTACTTTAGTCTAAAGTAAGCTTTTCAATTGCACTGTACCAATGAATAGTCTTTGGAGCCGAATTTCATTTTATTTACGAGGCTGCCACGAACTCTCTCTGTTGATCTTCATGCCGCGTGTTGATGATCGTGGAAAGGCAGGGGTGCGATGGTCATGTTGGTCTGTAGGGTTTCGAACTGGTTGGGTGGGTTAGAGACATTCATTTCTTTTCTTTGTGAGCTGCAGCGAGGACTCGGTGAGAGCATGCCGTCGGGAGAGAGAGAGAGAGAGCGAGCGAGCAGAGAGAGAAGAGAGACATGGAGGGAGAGAGATAGGGATTTGCTGAGAGGAAGGCATGCGGCCTGCAGGCAGACAGAGTCACAGGGGGTGTACGATTCGAGGGAGAGAAAGGGGTTGGTTTCGAAAGCTCTACCTAGGGTTGTTTCAAATCTTTTGTGCTTTAGGATTATGTTTACAAACTCTATTCATATCTTGCAGCTTCAGATTCGAAATTGTGATTTTGGTCGGCAAGAATTCTAGGGGTTTGAGGTTTTGTGCTTGGCTTTGCTTCTGTGCATAAAGAAATTTAAGTGTTTTTCTCAGTTTGTTTTGTTCTGTGCATTTAAATTTAATTGTTTTTCTCAATTTTTTTCGTAATTTGCTTTTCTCAGTTTCGGTTATTTGAACACCTAAATCATGTTCTGCTTTTTATCATGTTGATTCAAAGAATGGTCATTTCTCCTGCCAATCATTTAAACCTAAATGATTAAAAACAGTTCACATTTGCTTCCATTTCCAAGCTGTCATTTGGTTTAAGGTTTTGTAATTTGCTTTGCTTCTGTGCATTTCAATTTCAATGTTTTTGTCAATTTGCATTTTTATTTGCGTATTCAAGCAAAGATAGATATTTTTTGGCCAGCCAAAAGTATAAAATGTCAATTTATTGGAGGTGCTTTTCATTTTGTGATTATTCCAAGATTTGTTAACCCAATTGCCATTTCACATTTAAGTTAAGTTTATCCCAAGGTTTTTCATTTAAAGCTTCATGTTTCTTTAAACTTCGTGTTTTACAAGAATCAAGGGCACAGATGAAACCGTGCCAAACTTGGCATTTGGTCATTCAAACAATTGAATGAAAGAAGAAAATTATGGCAAAAGTGGTTGTTTGTGAATGATTGGACATAATTTTGTTCTTTCATTCAATTGTTTGAATGCTTAAATGCCAAGTTTAGCAAGGTTTCATCTGTGCCCTGGATTCTTATCAGCCAAGCATCCCTGTTAATGAATCTTGATTCATGTGGTTGTTGATTTGAAATTGCTTTTCACTGTGAGCAGGGTGCAAGTGGTTAATTAGTTAATTGTTTTCACTCAAGTTTTGTTGATTGTTCAAATGAGTTTTAATCACCTAAATCACGTTATGTTTTTAAATAGGGAGGTTAGTGGGATCTGTTTTGATAAGTCCCTTTATCTCTCGATGTGAAGCCCACAAACCAATTAGTGACGGTTGAAAGCCTCAAACATGGCGGGCGTGAAATGGAGGTACAGTGACGGTCGACAACCGCCTCCGTTGTCGATGAATTTGGCCGTCAGAAAGCATCTTACGGTATGTTGAATTTCTCGAATTTCCCTTATTTTGGTTTCCTCTATCCTTTTTGTGTTTGATTGGGAGTTTATAAATTAGGGTTCTTGGGGATTTTAAGGTTTTCTGACTCTTTTTTTTTTTCCAGTAATTGCGCTGTATTTCTCAGATCGGAGCTGTTACAAGTGGAGGCAAGCTAGAGCTGGTATAGATTACGAATATTAGTTTTGCATAGCACTGTAATTTTGATTGGTGAGATCATCATAATTTAAATAAAAAACATCCATCTTTCAATTCAATAGTAAACGCCCTCATTCAAATATGAGTTTTGCATAGCACTGTAAAAACTGTGTGTAGTTGCAGAATTCCTATTTTGATTGGTAGCTTTGTTGTTTTTTGTTAAGTTGATTTGAATTTATACTGAATTTACTTAATTTTTAGTACAATTATTTGCTTTATGGTATTTCGAATCTTTGGATGGAGTTAGTCAAGATGGGATTGTAATTTTTCAAATTTAGGCTCGACAAATGATTGAAATTTTGAAACTTTAGGCAATTGAAGTCATAAGCATAATTCATTTTTCTTAAATTAGACTCAAGATTTTTATGTGCATAATTTTTCCGTTTTACGAATTTAATTGGCTAAGCCTTAATGATGTTGTTGATGGATCTTTACAAAAGTCCATTTCTCTTTTTTATCATTAAATAATTTTTTTCTTCGTTGGCAGTCGAGCCAAAAGGTTCTTGCGATTTGAATCAAATGCAAACTGTGCATGTAAGTATACAAATATACTCTCTAAAAGCTCATTATTGTCCTGGGAAGCCTCCTAAATTATCGATTCCTTGCTTTCTATGTACAATGTTATTAAATTCTATTATCTAGTTTTCTGAGTTTGGGGTGGAGGAAGTGAAAATATAGTAATTTTCAGGGATTTTGGATCTTTGCGGGATTTTTTTGGGTAATTTTGTGATTTGCAGTTGATTTTAGGAATTGATTTATAGGTTTGGTCTGAATGCACTGACAGAAGTTATTGTTTCTGTTAATGTAGATAATGAAGGTAAGTTTGAAAGTAAAAGGGGTTGAAGTGGTGTCTGGTTAGAAGGAGAGAGATCCACGGCAGTGGGCACGACCATGATCATGAGCACTTTGGTAGTCTGCAGCTCTCAGTTCTTGGTATTTCTTCTTACATTTAATCTGGTTGAATTCAGTTATGTATATTTCTTCTTACATTTAATCTGGTTGAATTCAGTTCTTGGTATTTCTTCTTAAATTTAATCTGGTTGAATTCAGTTCTGTGTATTTCTTCTTACATTTAATCTGGTTGAGTTTAGTTCTTGGTATTTCTTCTTAAATTTAATCTGGTTGAATTTTTTATTTTATGAGTTTGGAAATTCAAGTTTTTTTTCCTGCAATTTATATATCCATTGAAGCTTTTGAACTGTTTTGTTTGGTCTCCAGTATGATTACTTATACACTATTTTGCCATATGCATTTGCTACAAAATGGAAACTTATTTTAAATGAAACATGTTGAAGTCTCTTTGCATTTGCATAAGCTATTGTGTGTTGTTAAAAGAGAGAGGGCATCTACCATACAGCTCACACGCCATGGGTGTACAACTAAGTTTGTTATGGAGGGATTTCTGGATTTCTTCGATGCCCTCTCCTTCAGCCAAACCTCTGTATTTACATGAATTTTTAGATTGCAGGGTCTGACAGCATGAAGAATATAGACCGTTAGCAGCTATAGATTTATTTTTCAAAGCATTTTGGATAGGACAATTAATGGATGGTAGAAGTTAAACTGAAAATCTTTTGCATAATCATTTATATGGGGCACTTATACAATAGCTCTCTTGCACAAAAAATATCTAACAATATCAATGTATGAAAGGCACTTATGCATGATATGTTGGCATCTTACAATTTAAGAGAGCTACCATTCACATTCACTTGCACCATATTAATCGTTTACGTATCTGGCAATTTCATAGCATTTGGCGTTTTATCCTATCTACAACATCTCAAGCCTCATTACTTTATTTAGAAAATTACTTTATACATATGCAATTTACATGTCTTGAAGTTACTGCAGTATCCTTTGCTTCATAGACAATTTCTGAAATTTCTTATCTTTTTCTCTCCTAATTTCAGTCAACCATGTTGAGCGAAGATTACGGAGTTGAGTACCTAAATGAGGAGACTAATGGATGAGTTTTGGCTCTTAATAATGGCTGCTCTGTTGCTTGGAATTGTCAGTGCTTTCAGTTCTTCATTTTCTTTTCTTTTTGGAAAGCATGAGTGTGAAGTTTGTTCACTGAGTTTGACAAACAAATATATTGAAGTTTTAAAATTAATTTAAATATGTCCCATAGATATTTTTTTTCTGATTGGTGTTGGCATGCTGAGAAAAAAAAGTATAATAATGGCTGTTTGGTTGCCTCTGTAGTATTTCATAGTTATTTTGATCTCCACTGGTTCTTTAAATGGTTGCTTTTTTACTCTTGCCATCTTCTCTGTATTTTGGTTGCTGCTCTCTCCCGCACTCCCTTTTTTACTTTTGGTTATGTGGTTCTTCGGGCGTCGTTAGGTTTTTATGGGACAACGATGGAATCTAAGGACAATGACTACTGGAAATTTTTATTTTGAAATCGGAATTGGTTTGATTGAAGCCTCCTAATTGATTATAATTTAAATTTAGGTTTGATTTTTATGCATCAGGAATTTCAATTGAAGGGAATTTCAATTGAAGCCTCCTAAGTGGATAATGTTTTTCCCATGTTAGGCTTCTCTGACTGTGGTGATGCAGATACCAAATTGGAGCGGTGCTGTTAGTGGAGGAATCTGGTAGAAACGATAAGTTTGTAGATTGAATTTGTATATGATGATAATGAAACATAATATGTTGTTTTCGTAATTCTTTTTGCTCTCAATGTTTATTGCTCGGTTGTGTTCGTAACGTCTGGGTTCTTACGGTTCTTCGTCTCTCTTACTTCAGATTCTTTGCGTTTTTATCATTCATTTGTGAAGAAATGGATCGTACGAAGTGGGGTAAGGCTCTGAGGAAGGCATTTGCCACCAAGGTGCGTTTCGTTTGGGTTTCTAATGCCGAAAATTAGAATTGATAATTGCAAGCGATTTTTCCAAGAAACAATCAAATTATTGAATCTAAGTTGCTAATTGTTTTAATTTTGTATATGCTGCAATTAAATCAGCACCCGCAACTGGAGGAGTCAATAAGCCTGACTGCTACTGCCCTGGAATTGTCACTCTTCGGTAAGTTTTCAACACAATATAGTTTGAATCTTCTGAATCATGTTCTTGAATTTTACTATATGTATCGTGTTCTTTGCATTTCGTTATCTGAACTCTGTTCTTTGAATTTGGTTACCGGAATCGTGCCTATCATTTGGTGTTTTATTAGTTGGTTGTTTTGTAATCAGATTGTTGAACAAATGTTTTGTGTCAATTTGGTTGTCATAGTAAGATTACTTAATGGAATAGTGTCATTGTTGTGGCATGTGAATGTTGAATTTTTTCTTAATTTAATTTGGGAAAGAAATGTGTTTAACTGTAGTACTATATGATGAAGCCAGCATCATTATAGGTTGGGAACTCAATTAGTGTACCATTAGTTGTGCACATGTCTGAATATTGGTGCTTAAGATACATGAGTTAATGACATTATCACAGTACTATAATTTCTTGACATGTCGTGAGCTGAAATTCTAGAAAGGAAAAAAAATGTCCCTCTTCCTCTGGCCTCCTGAAGTGTTTCCATTCCAGTGTCACCATCTTTTGTTTCATTCATTTGTAGAATATATTCTTTTTTCTATACCTTTATTACCTCCTTTTAACTTTGATTATCTGTACTTGATGAGTATTATTTGACCCATTCTCAACATTTTGCATCCCCTGCTTCTTTCTTATGGTCCTTATACTCAAACATGTGGAAGTTTGTATTTTTTTTATGGATTAGACTATTGGCACCTTAGTTACTTTTACTTTTTATATATTTTTGTTGGGTTTTTTGTTTTTTCGGAAAATGAGTATTTGATTAATCGCTTGACTTTCGCTTTGAAAAGGACCGTTAGAAGTTTTGTGTCAATTTGGTTGTCATGGTAACATTACTTCATGTAACATTGTGTTGTGGCATGTAAGTGTCGAATTTTTTTCTTAATTTAATTTCGGAAAGAAATGCATTTAACGGTAGTCCTATATGATGAAGTTAGCATCCTTATAAGTTGGGAACCTAAAACATGATTGGTGTACTCATAAATTCCTACTTTTCTCTGCCTCCTTCTCCTCTACTTTCACCAGTTGTGGCTTATTTTCTTTTTTGGTTCTATCTGAGGAGTTTGTCAAGGAGAAAGTTCATGAACGAAAGAAATCTAATCGAGAGGTATTTTCTTTTTGGCAGATATCATGAATACATTGCCGAGAGAAGTGTGGGAGGATTTAGATGTAATGGCTGCCTTTGTTACATTATGTTTTATGTTTTTTGCTATAGAGTCAAAGATGTCCGGTCTCAAAAAGTGAACAGCCACTCTCTCCGTGATCAAATGCTGCACACCATGCTGCATATTTTTTTGTTTGAACATCTGTGGTTGACGACTTACCTGCTCAAACACCTCTTTTTCTGTGTTTTGCTAACTACTAAGTGAGGTATGTAGGCTGCAAGGCATATATTTTGCCGTCTTAACTGCACTATGTGTAAATTGCAGCTTGCTTCTGTTTCTTCAGTTTCGTATGGAAACAGACCTTCTGCTTATTTTTGCCTTTGAACAGTTGTGGTTACAAAATTAGCTACTTGAACAAGTCCTCAACACTTTTTGTTTTTAATTACCTGTTGAAATGGTTGCCTACACGCAGGACACATATTATATATGTGAACTACATGATTGTTCTGTTTCTTAAGGAAACAAAACTTTTTTGGAAACCATCACTTTCTAATCAAAGATGTTCAGTTTCTTCCCACTGATTGTACAATGTGTTTATGTGCCAGCTCACTTAAATATGTATATATATATATATATATATATATATATATATATATATATATATATATAAACTGTGTTCATAATTTATTCAACTTAAATGTGTTTATTCATTCGATTACACTTGAAACAACAGGTTCCCGCTGCAACGCGCGAGCATATTTTCTCGTAACTTTTATTTCACAAAATTTGTTTCTTTTTTTTTTAATTCTATTTTTTCCTATAACTTCCTAAGCCATTATACAACATTAAATTAAATTAAGTAACATGAAACAACATTAATAACATTAACCAACATAAAAATTACACGACATAAAAAAAACATTTAACAACATGAAACTTAAATAACATTTTAGTTGTAGTTTTTAAATAATAAATTATGTTTGGCCCTTTGGCCCTCGGTTGGAGACGGAGGCAAATATGGCCATGTACTGTTCATTAAAATATTAATATCTTGGAGAATCTTGGAGGGCCAGAAGGCTCAAACGAACCCTCTGGCCAGCCATCGGTTGGAGATGGCCTTAGATTATGTAACAACCCTCGATTCGTCGTCCCCTCCAATGCCGACAACAGGAGAGGGATTGATATGTTTATACAAAAATCGGCAAAAGCCAAAAGCCAACAAGTCTAATCCAACACCAACTTTGTATTCAGGCTGGTACCGTTTCTACAAAGCCCACCATAAAGCATCATTCATTTTAAAAACTCATAAAAATGATTTGACAATAAATGGTGATTTGTTTTGGTGATTAAGATCTTCTTCTTTATTTTATTAAGGTTCAAAACTCTTTTCCCTATCGTTTAGTATAGAATTTTGTTTGTATTAAAAAAAACTCAATCGTTACATTTTCTGAAATAGTTGTGAGTTAACCCTCGCAATTCGTTATTGATTTATGATTTCTTTATATTTATGCCATGTTTCTTACACCGTAAGATTTTGAAAATTACTTTAGAAAAAAAGCTTTTGAACATTTAGACCTGTAAAAGGATGATAAGACTGCTATGAAAAAGCTTAGAACACATTCCTTGAGATCATCATAAGACCTTTCTGAACCAACTTTTAATATAATTTTGGAAATTTAAGTTGGGCTTCGGAAATTTCCCGTTCCTGGAAATGTGTATTGAATCGGGAATTTGAGAGAGTTTAGTGGAATTCAATCGGGAATTTGAGAGAGTTTAGTGGAATTATAAATCCATGGATTTTTATGGAATTTAATTGATTTATAGAGATTCCATATAAAATTTTGATTCAATTCCCTCGAAATCTCATGGAGAGAGGTGAGATTTGTGGATGCTTAAAATACACTACGAAATCTCTCAAATTCCCTCAAATTCCTAACTTTTTCAAATTCTTTAAAATCAATTTCTAATTGAATACATCTGGAATGTTATAAACTTCTTTAAAATCCTAATTGAATACACCCGGATTTATAAAGATTTTAATAAACTATCTTAAAATCTTGATTGAATACACCTTGAATATCAGAGAATCACTTAAAATCCTGATTGAATACCCTAAATTCATTGTATTGGAATGATTTTGAGTTAATATAGTTGATATTAAGTTATTAACTTGTACTTAACTTGGTTATGTTAAGTATGGCCTAGATTAGTGGGAGCAAATTGGTTTGATTTGCTATATTGGTTCACATAATTACAAAGTGCAAATTAAGTATGTTGTGACTTTTGAGTTAATTCTGTGATGTAACAGAAAAGATTCTTAAGTTCAATACTTTAAAATGCATAGGTAAGTTGTATGTGAGGTTAAGCTTTTGTTATCCAAAAGATTTGGTGATATGATAAAGTTGTTGATTGATATAAGTGTGCTATTCATACAAATTATGAATAATTTTATTTGAATAATTTTAAGATGATAACCTACTGTCCAAGATATTTGGTAATTTTTATATCAATTTGGGCTATATGAGTGGGAGTAGACATCTTGGCTTACTTTTGAGCTTAGATACATTGCTATGAACACGAACTGGACATTGTGATTTGTAAGTTAAATCTGTATTTTGTGTTGCAGAGGCAATTATAAATTCATTGTTTTGGTTTATGTAAGCTGGTTGTGTCTATGTAATAGTGTGATGGTGAATGACTTATGTGATCACCTTTATAATAATTTGAGATGATTATCTGTTGTGATGAATCATACTCAAGTGGGAGAATGTAAGAGTATGAGTATGATTCTTACAAGCCTTGGGATAATTGATATTATAAAGAAGTCTAAATCTGATAAGGAATGCAATCTTGAGAGAGTTCCAATTGGCTTTGGAAAAGAACTTAGTGTTGGAACTTTATAAGATCTCATAAATTTTTATGGTTTGTATATCTTTGAATCCTAGTCCAATTCTGATAGGGAATGGACAGAGGAGCACTATATATTTATGGTTCAAACCACTGCTCTTGCGATATCAGCTTATGTTGTTCTAAGTCCTATTGATTAGAAAAGCTATTGTGATCGTAAAAGAGGAGAAGGTTTCGAACACAGAGGCTGCAATGGCTTCTTCATTGGGATCGAACAATGCAGAACCATGTTTGAGTTCCTGTCTCCTTAGAAATCAAGGATATAAAGGTATGATCCTATAGAACAAATCATGTACAGGTATGTACTGGTGCAATTGTTTCTGTTTTCACATTCACATTACATACACGATCAAAGGGTTGTGATTTAGTTGATTAGTCCTTATGTTCTTGGCTGATGAGTTAGTCTATAAGTTAGATTTTATTCTTACATCAGGTGTGTCGAGACTTTTTTCTCGATGAATCCAAGGGTCTATGGAAGAGCAAATGAGCCACAGTTCGATCTATGGGATTGGTCTCTGTTTCCAAATCTGGTATTTTACCAAACCTACAATACCATATGATTAACAGGAAAGTGCGTGATGATTCACAAAGACGAAATGATTCTTACCCTTGACCCAAATATGAAATTGATCAGAGTCAGTCCAGAGAAGGAAGAGTACTTAAGCCTTCAACTTCCATATCAGCTCTCTCAAAATGTTGAATTTGATTTTCTTGGGGGCCTTTTTGAGTGCTAGACTGATTGGTACTAGAGATTTGATGACTAAATTGTTGTTGTTTCTTCTGAATGGCAAGCATTGCCTACAGTTGTTGCCGCCTCCATAACTTTTCAATTTTCTATTGAGGAGACATGGTTAAAGGCTTTGTTGAAGTATCTACTGACTTGTTTATAGCATTTGCATTCCCAGAAGAAACCTCATAACCAGAAAAAAAAATTGATGCTTAAATTTCCCAGGTTGAATGTGAGATGTGTTGGGTTTTACGGCTCAAAATTAGGATGAAGCAAAAATTAGGTTTGTGTTACCTATTTGGTTTTGGTGTCCTATTAGGGTTTGGATTTTGATTTCTTAGTTGGTTTCTTTGGTGGAGAGATTTTGTTAATTACCTATTTGATTAGGATTTGGATTTACTTCCTATTTAGGATTCTTATTGTAACCTAAGTCCTATGCATTATAAATAGGACCTTAGGGTTAGTGTATTTTATGTGGCTCTTTTGTATGGTAATTTGGTCAGAGTCAATTTGTTAGTTTGTGAGTTAGAGAGCAATTTGGGAGAATCTTCTCCTTTAGTTTTGGGTTCTCTACTCGTTTGGTTTAGGGTTTGTAATTTGTGAGATTTGGGTTGTGATAGTTTAAACACTCTTTTATAATCTCCATTTGTTTAATGAAATTCCTTGTCGTGCTTCACCCGTGGATGTAGGTTTTATTCCGAACCACATAAATCTCTTGTGTTAGTTTGAGATTGTTTGTTTTAGCTTTTGCCTATGACGTTGATATTGGTACTTTGTTAGAATTCACTTCCGTTTGCGTATAAAAGTACAACAAGTGGTATCAGAGCCCAGGTTTCGGCTTGGGCTTTGCTTGGCAGTCACTATGAAGCCTTCTCTGTCGTCGGTGAAGATTGGTATTGAAAAGTTTGATGGCAATGACTTTGGTAGTTCAACAAGGGCTTTTAAAAATGCTAAAGGGTGTGAAGGCTTTGCCGAATTCATGGATTGATGAAGAAAAGGAAGACGTTATGGAGCGGGCACTTGGAGCAATCCTGCTAACTTTATCAAATGAAGTCTTGCGTGAAGTTGGTAGCATCAAATATGCACCAGAGTTGTGGCTAAAATTGGAGAGCTTGTATCTGACCAAATCCCTTGCTAAACGGTTGTATGTGAAGAAAAGTTTGCATACTCTTCGTATGGATGAAGGTACGTCAATTCATAAGCATGTTGATGAATTCAATAAACTTATGGTGGATTTGAAAAGTGTGGGCAACCAAATTAGTGATGAGGATTATGCGATAACTTTGTTGTGTTCTTTATCTCCTTCGTATGAACCCTTTGTCGATACCATGCTATTTGGTAGAGAAAGTCTTAGTTTGGAAGATGTTAAAGTAGCTTTGAATTCTAAAGAGCCAAAGAATAAAGTGTCTGACACATAAGATGGAGCCTTGGTAGTTCAAGGAAGGAATAAGGAAATGGGCAAACTTGGAAAGAACACTTGTAGCTATTGTTATAAGGAAGGTCATTGGAAAGTAGATTGCCCTAAACTCAAGGGAAAAAAGAAGCCGTTTAATAAGTCTTTGGCTAGTGTTGATGCAAACATTGCAGAAGATCATTGTTCTGAACTCCTCCAAAGGTTATGTGAGGAGGTGGAGCTTGGTACTCAAGCTCTTTGGGTGGAGTGCAATTCGCACTTTTTGTTCGTATGTTCAAGCTTTTGCTTGGATTTGTTTCATATTTGTTAGTTTCCGTAATGGAATTTGTTGGAGAAGGCGTTGGAGGAAATTTCAAGTTTCAAGACTTTTGGATTTTTTTATTCTAGGTGGAGATCAGTTTCAAAAGAATTTGGTGCACGTTTGAGTTTGTATTTTGGTATCCCAAATTTGAAGTTTGTATTTGATTTGGAAGTTTGCTAATTTCTCGCTTAGGTGGAGATTGTTGGGTTTTACGACTCAAAATTAGGATGAAGCAAAGATTAGGTTTGTGTTACCTATTTGGTTTTGGTGTCCTATTTGGATTTGGATTTTGACTTCTTAGTTGGTTTCCTTGATGGAGATATTTTGTTAATTACCTATTTGATTAGGATTTGGATTTACTTCCTATTAGGATTCTTATTGTAACCTAAGTCCTATGCATTATAAATAGGACCTTAGGGTTAGTGTATTTTGTGTGGCTCTTTTGTATGGTAATATGGTGAGAGTCAATTTGTTAGTTTGTGAGTTAGAGAGGAACTTGGGAGAATCTTCTCCGTTAGTTTTGGGTTCTTTACTCGTTTGATTTAGGGTTTGTAATTTGTGAGATTTGAGTTGTGAGAGTTTAAACACTCTTTTGTAATCTCCATTTGTTTATGAAATTCCTCGCCATGCTTCACCCGTGGATGTAGGTTTTACACTGAACCACGTAAATCTCTTGTGTTAGTTTGAGATTGTTTGTTTTAGGGTTTGCCTACGACGTTGATATTGGTACTTTGTTAGAATTCACTTCCGTTTGCGTATAAAATTACAACAAGATGACACATGCGTAGATGGATTTGTGAGGTTCCCATACATAGACTGGGCCGCACATTGGTTTGGGATATGCTGGTAGGGTAAAGGCTCGTGTGCATTCCCAGAAGAAACTTCATAACCAGAAAACAAATTTTAATGCTTAAATTTCCTAGGTTGAATGTGAGATGACACATGCGTAAATGGATTTGTACGGTTCCCATACATAGACTGGGCCGCACATTAGTTTGGGATATGCTAGTAGGGTAAAGGCTCGGGTTTAGGGTCTAGGGTCTAGGGTTTAGGGTTTAGGGTTACTATTATAGTTTATATATATATAAAGGGGCCTCCAACAGCTACAATTATTATAACTTTTAAAGGGGCCTCCAGTTTGTAGTCGTTGGATCAAATTTCAACGACTCGGATCACGAACTTGGAAGATTAAGTGGAAAGGGATCCAGAGAGAATCCCTTTCCTTATTTAATGGTTAAAAGTTCGATACCCGCGGAATCATGTGTTTTTTATTTTTATTTTTTTATGAATAAACTTATGGGTTAAACGTTTTTGTATTTTATGGAAAGTTATTGTGTGTCCATAGCAATATTTAATTTGTTTTAATACATTAGATATTCCTACTAAACTATTTTGAAGAGAGGAAGAGATTTTAAACTCCAAACGCGGTGAGTTGATGAGAGTTTTCTGATTTATATTGATGTTCATAGCATTCAAACTCTCTTACTTTTGTTGATATTATTTCAGGGTTAAATTACTATAGTGATCTTTTGATTTATACTCGTGTTTCACTTTGGTCGTAACTTCAGTTTTAAATTTGATGACCTTTTAATTGTATCACATATCCTACTTCAGTCATTATGTCAATTTCTTAAACCGTTTCATTGTAATGCTAAAAAATTATTAAGCATTACTATTCCTTAGTGCAGGTTCGTGATTCGTGCTATGTCGAATGAGCAATATATGGGGAAGATGGGGGGGATGTTATTATTCTAGTTTGGATCTAAGAAATTCTATGGTCAATCTCACGAGCTATACATTCGCTTCATCTATCCTTAAGGTCTTGAAATTACATATATGAGAATGTTCACCTTTTTGGGATCGGTATTTTCGTTAAAACTCAAATTCTTATAATTAAAAAAGGTCAACAACAATGCAAAAACTGTTGTAGGCCTAATTTACTGAACTATTCTAGACGAATAAAGAGGGGGAAGTTGACGGCAAAAGAGAGAGGAGAGAGATTTAATTGTGAGGTGTTGTATTCCACCACATTGTGTCTTTATTTATAGTAGTAGGGAAGATTAATTTCTTACCCTAATAGGATTACAACTCTACTAAGACAATATCTAACCCTAGGGATACTCTAAGATATCCCAAATATACTAGGATTTACACAATCACATTCCTATATTAAATATGACTGCAACACTCCCCCTTGAGTGTGTAAGTACTCAAACAAAACATCGCATCAAGTCTTCAGCAGATGAAGTAGATTACTTGATGAAGTTTTCGACACAACGAACGAATGTGAGTCTCAAATTAAAGAAAGGATGCATTGGTGGTAAAACCCATGAAACCTCGCTATGGTAAAACCTAAGGCAGGTCACATAGACAAAGGAGAAAAGTGAGATCCTAGGATGGGTGCCTCATTAAAACCTCGTTAGGTAGCATAAAACATGTCATGATTTCTCTTAATAAAAAAACACTAGCAAATGCCATACACATTGTTTGTGAACAATTTAATTTAATTTAATTTTTTATTATGAAATGGGATTAATTTTTAAAATTCTAAAAAAAAAAAGTCAGTTACGAAAATTGGGATGATGATGAGCGGTTCCTTCTAACATGAGAATACTTTTTACTTTGCTATTTTTTTTATTTTTAATTTCTAAATAGGGCATGCTATACTAACTTGGCTGTGAGGTTACTGTAAAAAAAATTATGTTCATGTAATTACTAAATTGCCCATATTTTTTATTTGCGTTCATTTTTGATAAGGGGTTTAAAATGGTAATTTTATGGAGTTTTGGTTGACAATAAAAGTTTTATTAATAGGTAGGTTTTTAAAATTCTAAAAACAAAGTCAGTTATAAAATTGGGATAATGATGAACGGGTTTCTTCTAAACAAGGATCCTCTCTAGATCCTCTTTGTGGGGATCCGGGAGATCAATCAATCTTGTCCGTTTATCGTATATCGTGCGGTCAGTTTTCGTTAGGTACTATTTATATTAAATTTTAAATTTTAAATTTATAAAGATTTATAATTGCACGATGTACGATTAACGAACATGATTGATTGATCCCCAGATTCTCACAAAGAGGATCCGGAAAGGATCCTTGTTCGTTTCTTCTAACGTGGGAAGACTTTTTACCTTTTACTTTATTTTATTTTTAATTTTTAAATCGAGAATGTTATACTAACCTGGTTGTGAGGTTACTGTAAAAAACAGAAAAATTTATGTTCATGTAATTACTAAATTGCCCATATTTTTTATTTGAGTTTAGTTTTGTTGAGGGGTTAAAATGGTAATTTCCTAGTGTGACAACCCGTCCCTAATTTTACTTTTTTATTAATTTTAAAAGCGTGAATTTACGAAAATGCCCTAGAGGCAAGGACTTTGACTTCCGTTGACCATCAGTTAGAAAGACGTAAGACTCATTCTTTTAGCGTATTCTCGTAGTACTCGTCACTACGAGCGCGTAGGCGAAATCCGTTTGCGAGTCCGGATTATAACGGTATAGTTACGGACGTTTAAAGTTGGTTATTCAATGTTTAGTTTTAATTAAATTAAACTCCCATCTTGTGGGAAGACTGACCAATTAGATATAGGAGTGGTGGACAAAAGGGACCAATCAACTAAAAGGAAGGAGGACCAAGAGACCAATCAGAAATCAAGAAAAGAAGAAAAAAAAAAGAAAAAAAAGGGAGAAAGCTCCCAGCTTTCCCGTGCACCACCCTCCACGACCACCCATTTTCCAAGGCCGATTCCGGCCAACTCCGGTGGATTTTTTCAATGCCACCACCACCATCTTGAATCTCTCATACCCCTCTACAAAACCCAACCAAGAACCACCTTGATAAACCACCACATGTGGCGAGGCGAAGCCACGAAATCCGACGCGTCAAAAGGTGCTCCGACCACCCTTTTCAATTTTCCGGCGAATCGACAAAGTGATGGCCGATGCCACCACTTGGGCTTTGTAGCCCATTATCCCAAGAGCAAATACCAACCAACCTTGACCCCGTTGGACCACCGTAGACGACGGATCGACGCCGGGAAGTTTTAGGCACCCGCCGGCTTTGTGGGCAAAATTGACCATCTTCCATCCACTTTTGGACTTCATGGCATGTATGAAAGTTGTTCCTCTCATTGAGATCTTCATTTCTGTGAAATTTGAGAATTTTTAGAAATAGTGAAATTTTCCGGCGAACCGTGGCGACTCGTGGGTGGGCTGAGACACCATATGACCTTCCTAGGCTAATTTGGATGCCCTGATTCCATATTTGACATCAGTTTAGTGAAATTACAATGTTTTAATGTAGTTTTGTAGTTGACCACCTAGTTGGCCGTCACATGTCCTTGCATGAATTAAAGATCCGACTGTTGGATCGTCACCGAACCTTAGTACCTTATAGTACGTAATATTTAAGGATATTAGGAACTGACGGATCGGGAATCTAACATACGGATCTTCTCGAATTGGAATTGTTAGTTCATAAAATAAAGTGTCGACCTCTACTTGAATTTGCAATTGGTAGAGATTCGACCGTTGGATCGTTCTGAAACTTTAGGATGTTGTTCTAGAAGCTTAATGTGCATCTTTGGAAGTTAGGGATCGGAAATTCAAGGTACGGATCTTCCGGATCGAATTACATAGAGTTATGGACACTACCGTCGACCTTTGACCGACGGTTGACTTTTAGTCAATGGGTTTCAAATCATTCTAGAACGTCCTTTGGGATGTGTTTTATGTCAATTGCACGTTCTGTCAATAAGAATCCTGAGTTGTGATTTGATAATTGTTTTAGGTGACGATCCTTCGTGACGCCTTGATATTCGTGCTAGGGAATTGTAGCGTGGACTCCAGGTGAATGTGCAGTTTATTTTATACCTATACATATTTATAGTTTCCCTAAATGCGTATTTACTTCACTTTTACGCTTATATTGCCAAGTATCGTTATTGTGATATTAATTGTGATAAATGCTGCTATATGGTTTGGATATTATTGTCATGACATTCATGCATATTTGTACATGCTCATCTTGCTGCACCCCGGTGTTAGTACTCCGCCCAGGGCCAGGGCCAGCCCTTCACGTGTATGTTCACATCCGCACCATTCGCTCGTCTTGGATCCAAGTTAGGTGTCAGTCTTGTCGGGTAGATTGCATTAGGCAATCCAACTTGTATGTGACCGTGCGTCTGCACCAGTCTTCATGTGATCGTAGTACTAGAGCATATTGATTACACCCAGTCCTGTCGGGTAGAATTACATTAAGCAATTCCGACTCGTGTGCTAGCATAGATTGATGAGCAATTGATTATACTTGATTATCACATGATTATATTACTGTGGCATTTGATATATCATGACTTGGCATATTTCCGATTATATTACTGTTGTAATATTGATTACATACCTACGTAGTATGTTTTTGGAAACTATACTTGTTTTACGGCGAGGGGTTAGTATATTCGAAAATAAAGGTTTTCTTACAAGCATTGTTTTGCTGACCCACTCAACTTTTCTTTTCTTTTTTCGCCCCTCTAGGTTTAGTAGTTGTGTTTACATGTAAACGAGGGTTCTGGCAAATCTCAGGAGATGGTTATCTTTAATGGTATAACCTTCACCCTAATTACTGTAATGTTCTTGTGCTCTACCATCATGTGTGAAATGGGTGCAATCCGGCTCGCCCGTGCACTCTTTTATTTAGGCACTTTTAGGTTTAAATTTATTCACATTCTTTTTCCACTACACTACACTTTTTGGCTTCGTCACCCTCCAGGTGTCGGCCAACACAACTCGATTCGGTGTCCAAATGGACTTTCCGGGTCGGGATGTGTCACCTAGACTTTTGGCTGACAATAAGAGTTTTATTAATAGGTAGGTTAGATTAATACTTTTGCATTCGGAAAAAAATATAGGGAGTCGCTAATAGGGAACAAATATGGGGTATAGGCATATATAAGCTTAGTTGTTTTGAGTTTGGACAAATAACGAGGGTTTTTGGTTATATTTTATACAAAAAGTTCTCAATAACGGGTGTTAACAGGTTGACCCAAAATAACCTGTTAATTAACCGGTTCATATGTTAACAACTCGACCTGTTAAGTATTTATCCATATACTAATTTTGACGTATGGATCAGGTCTTGTTAACGAGTCAGATTTGAAATGTCAGGTTTAATAGTAGCCCATCATCACTACCAAACAGGGCCGCCACAGTAGCCCAAACATGTTAGGCCATCTCCATCCGATGGCTGGCCAGAGGGCTCGTTTGAGCCCTCTGGCCCTCCAAGATTCTCCAAGATATTAATATTTTAATGAACAGTATAGGGCCATATTTGCCTTCGTCTCCAACCGATGGCCAGAGGGCTCGTTTTAGCCCTGTCACAAAAAACCGTCTCCAACCGAGGGCCAAAGGGCCATAGGGCCAAACATAATTTATTATTTAAATTTAAAAACTACAACAACTTAAATTTAAAAACTACAACTTAAATTTAAAAACTACAACTTAAATTTAAAAACGACAAATTAAATTTAAAAACTACAAATTAAATTTAAAAACAACATTAACTTAAATTTAAAAACTACAACAACTTAAATTTAATATCCATAATCAACATCATCTTCATCATCCGCCATTGTAGGAGTATAGTCAGAGGTAAACAACTGCCGCCGAGTCATAATTTCCTTTTTTTTTCCTATCAAAATAGGCCTTACTCATTGGAGTGTAATTCAAAGTGTTCCTTTCCATATTCTTATCATCCATCTCTTCTTGTATTTGTTTGGCCCGTTCTTCATGCCTATGCTTCCTTTCTTCTGCCTCAAGGGCATTTTGCTCCGCCATTAATCGCAATGAGGCCGCCACTTCATGTTGAGCGGCGTAATCATCATTTGCCTTGCCCTTTTCCCTTAACCTTCGGGCCTTGTTTCGTCCCATAGCCCTAGGTAAAGAAGCTTCGGACGGAATCGGATTTTCTTGAATGGTAGGAGATCCATCTTCATTCATATCTACAGATGGGGATGCAGCTCCCAAAGGATCTACTCTATATTGAGGTGGATCTTCAAATAACACCCACCCTTTACAAATTTCCCAACAACTGTGAAACTGAAAGGGTTTTGTGCTACCCTCCATATACAAATCTTCCGCTTGACGTACCTAGAAAATATAATTACAAAAAATTTAGGAAATTAATTCATGAAATTAAATGTAATATAATGACATATAATTACAAAAATTAAATGTAATATAATTAAACATTTAAAATAAACTGTGAAAACACTAACTTCGTCATAGTAATTGGTGTCTACTTGAGGCTGCTAATAGTGCTTGATGCCATTTATTCAAACTTGGATGAAGGTGTTTCTTCCATCTTGAAGAACAACTTTCGTGGTTTCGGGTATTCGGTGGAATGGTGCCTTCGTAGAACTCTAAGTATTTTTTGGACACACGAGTCCAAACACCTTCACTTGTTTGAGAAATCCCCCTCACACTATCTTCTGAGACCCATCTATAAGCCTTTCAAAGAGCTTCATCTTCTTTTCGGGTCCAAACCCTACCTTTCATTGCAGATGAGGCCATTTTTTTGGAAAAAAATGAAGGAAATATTGAAGGAAATTATTGAAAATATATTGAAGGAAATTATTGAAAAATTGAAACAAATATTATAGATGAAGGAAATATTGGAAAATATATTGAAGGAAATATTGAGAAATATATTGAAGGAAATATTGGAAAATATATTGAAGGAAATATTGAGAAATATATTGAAGGAAATATTGAAGGAAATATTGAGAAGGAAATATTGAACAAGGAAATATTGCAAATGAAGTGAAGAATTGAAACAACTTCACCATATTTATAGAAGAAAAGAAATGTTTAAAATATATATATATATATATATATTAAAACAGAACGGCTACCTGCAATTTACAGAAAATAAAAAAATAAAAAAAATAAAACTCAACGGCTAGCAGACTCAACTAGCCGTTACATTTAAAAAAAATTCAAA
Organism: Cotoneaster glaucophyllus; assembly: GCA_036320875.1. Taxonomy (NCBI): domain Eukaryota; kingdom Viridiplantae; phylum Streptophyta; class Magnoliopsida; order Rosales; family Rosaceae; genus Cotoneaster; species Cotoneaster glaucophyllus. Next base: position 25,525,386 of record CM070066.1, on the reverse strand, counting down.
CTAGTGCTGTCGGTTGTAACCGACAGCAATAGTAAATAATAAAAAAATTCACGTAGGAATAACTATTATTGTCGGTTATAACCGACAATATTAAAAAATCATTCTTTAATGTTATCGGTTATAACCGACAGCAACAGGAAAACATTAAAAAAAAATAGCCAGCCCTTTGGCCCTTTGAAATTTCGTGGGGCCCTCTAAGATTCCCGAGCCCTCTGGCCTAGCCCTCGGTTGGAGACCGTGTTAGGGCACTTTCAGCCCTCTGGCCCTCTGGAACCTTCGGTTGGAGATGGCCTTCATCCCACCACCCCACCACCCAACAAGTTTCCAAGACGTAACCCTCTCTCTCTCTCCCTCTCTCTCTCTCTCTCAGCTGCTGCCTTCTCTCGTCACTCTCTCCTCCATTTCCGATTCCGCAAATTCGCCTTCTTCTCGGCGTCATCTTCTTCGGTCCCATCTCCTTGTTCTTCTACTCCTCTCAGTCTCAGCCTCTCACAGTCGCAGCACCACTCGCACAGTCACAACAGGTACACCTCTTAAACCCCTCTCTCTGCATTTTTATCTTTCCTGATTGATAACTTAATTTGGGTATTATTAATAGTTTAATATAGAGTTTGATTGAATGTTTAACTCAGGTTCATAATTGGGGTTTTACTTATGTTTTCAATTAGGTGGGTTTTGGTATTTTCAGCTCCCCAAGTTTTTCACTTTCGTTGTGGATTGTTGTTTTTGGAATTAATTAGCTTTGGGTTTTTCATTTTTCTCAAATTGCCACCTGATTTGGCTTCCATATAAAAACCAACAAATCACCTAAAAATAGTAGCTCCCATTTGTATTAACTTCAGGTGTTTTGTTGGTTTTGTTTGGTTGCCCGAGACGACGGAGAATAAGGGTTCTATTTGCTTGTTTCTTTTTAGTCTTTCTGATTTCCATAGAAATGAAATTGAGTGTGATGATTTGAAGTTTATATCTTTGACATTTTCAGGTTAAATTTGGTGATAGCCATGCCGGACGTGCACTCCCTTGTGAATGATTTCCTTATTAAGCTTAAAAAGCAGTAAGTTGTTCTTTGGCGCAAATTCATAGACTATACTGGCGCAAGCTGCTTGCTCAAGAGACTATACTGGTTAATAGGTATATTTCATGATTCAGAATTTGATTGCAAATTTTTGCGGTTGCAGTAAAATTGAGGGCTCGCAGGCTACTGCAAAACAGACGGCTGAATTGATTGGGTCGGTAATTTCAGCACAGCGGGTGCCCTGCACAAATCAAGCCGGAGCATTGATTGATGCTGTGAAGGCTGTTGGGGAGCAGCTGATTGCTGCAAATCCTATTGGTAATGTTTTGAAAAGTCACATAAGTTTTGTAAACCACAATGATCCGATGATGTTATTTTTTATTTTTAAGGAGTAAATTTTTTTCATTAGTACAAAGGTCATTCATGTTACTTGAACATCTTTGTCTGTAATATCTTAAAAGACACAGGGCTGTACATTGAGATCTCATCTGAAGAACTTGTTACTGTTTTAAAAAAGTTGTGCTTTGTGCTAGTCATTTTGGAGGAAACATATAGCTTTCAAATTGTAGTAAGATGAACTTCAAGTACTTTTGCGGCCATGTTCTCGCCACCTGTCAAATTAGACTTTATCTTTGTTAGTGATATGAGTATCAGGTTTGAAATGCAGATATAATAACAAACTGTCTTCTTTAAGTAGCATAAATGCAGATATAATATCAAACCGTCTTCTTTAAGTAGCATAAATGCAGTGGGTGGTAGTGAGTATAAATTATGTTAGCTAAGTCTAATGATCAAATTTTCTAAAATTCACTGTGCATTCAAAATTTTATTGTGTTGCATAAAGGGTAAAGTGAATAGTACCAGGATTGACTTTTTAGTGTAAAAATGTGGTTTTTCGTTAAAGTGAACAGTACCGCGGGCTTTTCGTTAAAACTCCCTTTTTTTTATTTTTTTTTTGTGTATGCTCATGTGTTATGAAATGATATGATATCTCCTTTTAACCAAAGAAAACGAATGATATATCTCCCAGGTATATAGAGGAAAGTACATGATGTATGCATTTGAATTTAGATATATTTATCTTAGGAGTTAGGATATACGGAAAAATCTTTTTCTTATAATATGGATGTAGAGGTTTTTTTTTTTTTTTTCATAATAATGTTTTGCGCATATGATCGCTTGCTGTGGGTAATATTGTGAGGTGTGTTTTGCAGATTATTAGGGTGGATGATCTTTCTCTCACTACTGCTGCTATGGCTGGGTTGAACATGACAACTGTTAGTGATGATGAAGATGATGGTGACCATGACAACCATCCTGACTCTATCTGCTGTTGTTGTTGCGGCTGCTGCAAGAAGCACACTGCGTCCACCATCTTTGCAAACACTGCTTGAGGACATTCCTGATGCAGCAGCTGTTCCTCATACTTCTTCATCCGGGGGTGATTCTGAAGAAAAAACCAAATGTATGATTTTCATTCTTAGCATCATTGAGAAACTTCTTTAGATACACCTTTCATTTTCCCTTTAGAAATTAAAAAAAAAAAAAAAAAAAAGTGTTTAAAGGATATACTATTTCTGATCATAAATGTCGTATTTATGTTTGAAAAGTAGTCAATGAAAAATTGGTTTCCCTAGTCGTCGGGCCTGTGGTGGTGGAATTGAAGTTATTACCTTTTAAAGGAAGATTACACAGCCGTATGGCTTATAGATATTTGTTTTCTTTCACAGCTGCTGATAAAAGTTCAAGAAGTCGGAAGCTGAAGCATGATGTTATTGAAGCAGTCAATGAACTTATAGAAGATATTGGCACTTGCCATGAACAGATTGCTGAGCAAGCAGTAGAGCACATTCACCATAAGTATGTATTTACCCCAAGGCTTGGCTATTAAGTTAGTTTCACTGTTACAGTTCCTTTTTTTGCTTTCAAATATAAAAGCATCCTTCAGTCATAGTATGCTCAATTTCACGTAAAATATGCATATTTAATATAATAATGATTTTGCGTGAGATTGCTTTGTGCTAATGTTCTAACTTTTAACACGCATATATTATCTCATTCACGCATATAAGTTGGTTACTCTTTTTGGTGATTTAGTTTAGGGTCAGTATGGTTGAGGCTCTAAAATTAACTTCTCTGGTGTTCGACATAGCAGCTTTTGAAAACTTCTCAAGTTTAGCTACTAAGCATAAATTAGTTTGGATCCCGGACGTGCTTCCATCAGTCCTGATCTTTCAAGCACCCTTGTGACTGAGTCAGTCACATTTTATTTCATTTGTTTGTGTTTATACTTTATATGAGAAACGCAAAATTATTTTATTCCTTCAGTTGGTGTTTATATTATCAATTGCATTAGTCTCTAGGATATAGGCCTAAATCTGAATTCCTGAACCCTTCGAAACCCCATAACCTTATGCACTCCAGTGGCACTCTTTGGTATTCACAAAATTTTGACTCTGGGGCAGTCACAAAAATATACTAACCATGAATAAACACTACCTACTGATTGGTAGACCAGCCGATTATCACCACAAATGAGAATCTGGGTCCGACAAGTTCTTATGCTCCAAAAATTTGTGCCTCTTTTATTCAGTATTAGAATTTAGTACCATATCAAAACTTTCTATTTTTCTTTTGGCAAAATTGAATCAAATAAATATATATTTATATATATATAATTATATGTATGTAGTACTTATGCATATACATACTTTTACATAGTTAAGCAATTTGAATAGAGTGAAAAACTGAACTTAGAGACAGTAGCATAATAAAGTTTGGGGTTTTTTATTGGGATGGTATGAAAGATTTTTCCTCATGATCAATTTTTTCTCTTCATATGAAAAAATATAGTCATTTCTCCAAAAAATAATTGGAGAGGGCAAAGATTGCAAATCTTGACAAAATAGGAGATTGCAAAACTTGAAAAAAATGAGACCTCAACGAGAATATTTGTGTAGACATCGAAATTTCGTGAAATAAATGTTGACCAAAAATTAAAATTTCAACGCTCATATATCACATAAATTTTATACATAGCATGTGAATCAAAGAAAAATCAAAATAATTCAGAAAAGTCATCAAACAGGACACATGTCAACGCCTGGTAGAAGTGACTTATTTCATCTGATTATTAAAACCCAAAATTCAAGTTTTGGAATTCTATAAATAGGAAGCCATTTCATTCATTTCAATACACCAATTCACATTACACAAAAGCGTTGAAGCTCTGAAACTCCAAACGCTCTCAAGCAAATCCCGAAGAATCAACGAAGTTCTGTCCGTTCTTCATCAAAGTTCAAAGCCCCAAGGCTCCTCGAAGTTCTGTCCGTACTTCATCAAAGTTCAAAGCCCCAAGGCTCCTCGAAGTTCTGTCCGTTCTTCATCAAAGATCAAGCCCCAAGGCTCCTCGAAGTTCTGTACGTTCTTCATCAAAGCACAAAGCCCCAAAGCCTTGAAGATCCGCTCATCCATCCTCGAAGATCAAGCCCAAAAGCCCTTCGAAGATCTGTTCATCCACCTCGAAGATCAAGCCTCAAAAGTCCTTCGAAGCATCGTTCATCCATCCTCGAAGATCAAGCCCAAAAGCCCTTCGAAGATCCGTTCATCATCTTCAAAGATCAAGCCCAAAAGCCCTTTGAAGATTCGTTCATCGTTCATCATTCATCGTTCATCGTTCACCCACCTTCAAGATCAAGCCTCAAAAGCCCTTTGAAGATCCGTTCAACAAATCCACACATCCTCGTTCATCAAGATCAAGCCCTCCAAAGGCCCTTGAAGAACTGTTCATCCAAAGATCAAGCCCCGACGGCCATTCGGATCAACAACCAATCCACCAAATCAACATCTTACGGAGATCGAATCAGAGGCAAATTGTAAAAGAGATTGTAACCCCAAAAACAAATCATCAAACACAAAATATCACTTTGTACACGTGTTCCTGTCGCTTTCTGCTTCAGGAAATTTTCGTGTTTACAAATTTGGCACGCCCAGTGGGACAATCTCTACCTCTCATCTCTTTCTCCGTTCAAGAAAATCAATCACACTCCAAAAGCAATGGCATCAAAGGAAGGCCAAGCCGTTCTTACAACCATCGAAGCTTCCTCCATTGAACAAAAGCTGGCTCAAATGAGGGAAACAGTTGCAAGGCTCACAAAAACCGCAGAGGAGCAAAACTTGCAAGTCACTGTTCTCACAACCACCAAAGGAAGGAGCCTGAGCACTTCCGCGACGAACGGAGCATCCATTGGCGCCACAATCACTCCTCAACGTGCCGCTACAAAGTTTGTGCCATCAAGGGAGCAAGGTGAACATCACAAACGCGAGCCTGTCATCAACCTGACCTCGCTAGGAGCACCAAAGCATGCTGTTGAAGGAAAACCACGTATGTTGGTTGCACAAGTCCTGACCATCGGCGCAATTTCAGTCGAAGAGAAGCTGGCCCAGATGAAGCAAACGATCACAAGGCTCACAAAATCCGCAGAGGAGAAGGACTTGCAGATCACCGCACTCACCAACAGATTGGGAGCGCAACACGAGGAAGGAGACAACTCTGGCGTGAAGAAAGATACCGAAGAAGAGGAGCCTCCGGTGGAGAAGCCTGAAGAAAAGCAGGAACTAGACCAACCGGCGGCACTTCTGGGAGCTCTTTCTATCCAGCAGCTGCAAGAAATGATCGCCAACACCATCAAGGCGCGGTACGAAGGGAGCTCCTATACCTCCATGTTGTACTCAAAGCCTTACTCCAAGAGGATCGACGCCTTGAGGATGCCGAGGGGTTACCGGCCGCCAAAGTTCATGCAGTTCGATGGCAAAGGCAACCCGAAGCAACACGACAAGCGGCTAAACATCGCCCACCATGGGAAGAAGGAGCCGATCACCGATTTCAAGGTGTTCACCCCAAAGGTAGACAAGACTGGGAAAGAGCCTGCCAAAGAAGCTCCTACCACCAGCACTACCCCCGTCAAAGCCTCATATGCGCCTGTCAACACGTCCTCCAAAAACAAAGTGAAGGAGATGAAGAAAGACGAACCTTTCCGCACCCAAGACAGGAACAGAAACACCTTGAAGGAGCTCGAGCAGAAGACTTATCCATTCCCCGACTCTGATATGGTTGCCATATTGAACGACCTGCTGGAAAAGAAGGTGATCGAGCTACCGGAGTGCAAGCGCCCTAGAGAGACGCACCGCGTCAACGATCCAAAGTACTGCAAGTACCATCGTATCGTAGGCCATCCCGTCGATAAATGCTTCACCCTTAAAACGCTCATCATGAAGCTGGCACAACAAGGCCGGATTGAACTCAATCTAGAGGACACGACCGCAATGCATACCGCTACGATCATGTTTGGATCCTTCGGTCCTGTTTCCCTCCAAATGATTCATGATCATTCCCGCCAAAGCTCAAGTCACACGGTACCTTCTGCACAACCACCGCTGAGGGCAAGCAACCAAGACGCACCTACCAACGATGAAGAAGGATGGACATTGGTAACCTACAGCAAAAAGAGGAAACCAAGACTGCAAGCCGCAAGACACACCACTACGATCATGTTTGGATCCTTCGATCCTGTTTCCCTCCAAATGACTCATGATCGTTCCTGCCAAAGCTCAAGTCACACGGCACCTTATGCACAACCACCGCTGGGGGCAAGCGACCAAGACGCACCTACCAACGAGGAAGAAGGGTGGACATCGGTGACCTGCAAAAGGATAAGGAAGCCAAGACCACAAGCTGTAAAATCAAAGGCGGAGCAAGGGAGAAAACACCACCGCCGCAACAAAAGAAAGCCCAAAGGAAGCTCAAAAGCTGCTAAACCAATATACGGTGGGGAACTCATGGAGCAAGAGCCGCGCATTCCCGTCTCCTTGCACGAGTACTTCCCGAATGACTTCTTCCGACAGTGCACTACCGCCTCCTGTCACATGGTCGAAGTAAAGGTAGAAGGGCCCTCAAAAGGCAAAGCTATCACCACTAAGGAAGGAGAAACCCTTATGCCCGAAGAAGGTCTGCCAACACACTATAGCATCAAACAAAATCGAGAGGAGCCTAAACCCGCCCCTCGAAGGTCAGTCTTCAAAAGGATGAATCATTCAAGGCCCAGAAATTCGACACTTGATCGCATTGGTAGTCAAGACCGAACTTCCGTCTTCAAGCGGCTTAGCACGCCAACACCTCACAGCTCTGTCTTCAAAAGGTTATCAAAACCTAAGAAACAAAGCGGCACAACTAGCTCTCCTCCGCGACGGTCGGCTTTGGACAGACTTGAAGAAACCAAGAAAACTTCTAGGAAGAGGAAGACAACGCCAGAGGAAGAAAAGTTTGACGAGCTAGCAGAAAAATGCAATGTTCGAAGCTTGATTCCTTCAAGGATGAAGCGCCAAGTAATCTTGGAGGTGGACACAAATGGGCCACTGAAAGTAAGAAAGCACACCATCGTCCACACTGGCCAATCTTCACGCCAACAAACCCAAAAGGACGACACTGAATAGGAGGTCAAAGATATCTTCCCCATCACGATCCAAGAAGATGAAATCCCCAAAGAAGATGTCACTTTTGGCTCTTTCAACTCAAAGTCTTCACCTCAACCGTTGGGGGCATACTCCAAGTCAAGTGAAGTTGAAGGATGGACTCATGCGACTCCGAACAAACTGCATGAGAAGCATACGTCTTCTCCACAAGTGCACCAATCGGAAAGGGGGCAAAGCAGCTTTCTCCAACCTCCAAAGCAATGTGAAAGTGTTGAAGATAAAGAAATTTCGACACAAAGATCATACATGCGCCATCTGTTCTTCCTCGAAAACTTATTCAAATACTCGGTCAAGGCTCCTTGCTATGAAGAATGTGAGGAACGCCTCTCCAAGATCGGTTCAAAGAAATTGGATAAGCAGCAACCATCTCGTCCACAAGTTCATCAGTTGGAAAGGGGGCAAAGCAACTCTCGCCAAACTCCAGAGCGATGTGAAAGCGTTGGAGATAATGAAACTTCGACACAAAGATTGTCCATCCCCGTCACAATGGGCGACCTCTTCCCCGAAGACTTATTCGATTACTCAGCAAAGGCTCCTTGCTATGAAGATTGCGAGGATCGCCTTTCCTACACCGCTTGACAAATCAACAAAATGCTCCTCGTTCGCACGAGCCTAAAAGGAGACACCAATTGCTCCTTGCCTGCACGAGTTGAAACTGCACACGGCACCAAAATGCTCCTCGTCCGCACGAGCCTAAAAGGCGACATCAACGCTCCTTGCTTGCACGAGCCTAAACTGAACACAGCACCAGAGCTCCTCGCCTGCACGAGCTGAAACTGCCAACGGCAAACCAATGCTCCTTGTCTGTACGAGCGTAAAAGGCGACAACAAACCAAAACTCCTTGCCTGCACGAGCTGAAACTGCAAACGGCACCAAAAAGATATGTATTTGAACTACGTTTTGACTTGATCTCTTCTTTAGAGGGGTACGTAGGAAGCTCGAACATTCAATTTTGAGTTCAGTCACATCAAAATAAAAATTAAAGTTTTATTAAAAATTTTGACTATCAAGAGTCAGTTCCATTACAAATACAAGCAGAATAAAACCGACGAAATCAAGCCTGCCTCCTCCGCAGCAACCTATGAGCCTTGTGACGATCAGCAACGGCAAGAGGGACGGCAACTTCAGTGACCGCCGTCAAACGACTAGCCGGTCACCAAGCTTGACTCCAACTCTCTGTTTGCCCTTCAGCAAAGCTCCAAGCAGCGGCGAGAGGGACGAAGACGTCACTGCCGAGGACAGTTGTGAACAAAGCACAACAGCGCACGATCAAGTGACGCCCTTCGGCAAGCTACGGCAAGAAGGACGGCAACGTCATCACCCTTGATCAAAATCGGCAAAGAACTTCAGTGACCGCCGTCAAACGACTAGCCGGTCACCAAACTTGACTACAGCTCTCTGTTTCTTCTTCATCCAGACGGCAATGTCACCACCTTGGTCAAAGTCGGCGAAGAACTTCAATGACCGCCGTCAAACGACTAGCCGGTCGTGAAGCTCAACGCTTTGCGATGCCACCAAGATTGACTCCAACTCTCTGTTTCGGCAAGAGGAACGGTAAGTGTCACCACGTTGATCAAAGTCGGCGAAGAACTTCAGTAACCGTCGTCAAACGACTAGCCGGTAGTGAAGCTCAACGCTTTGCAATGCCACCAAGCTTGACTTCAAACTCTCCGTTTCTTCTTCGTCTTTCAATGCAAGGGGGAGTTCCTACAAAAAAAAAAAAATATATATATATATATATATATACATATAGATATACACATATGTTATATATATGCATGTATGTATGTATGTATGTATGTGCACTAAAAAAAAAAAAAAAGTGCGTTTTATTAAAATATCAATTTCATTAAAATAAAAAAAATAAAAAAAATAATAAAAAATAAAAAAAAATTAAAAAAATTAAATAAATATCGACAAAAGGCCCAAAGGCCCAAAATCAGCAACAAGCACCAGCCTTCTCTAGCCCAGGCCCGGCTCTCCTTCTGGCAGCCCAGCAGCAACAAAGGCACCAGCCGCAGCCCGGTGCCTTTTCGATCCATACACCCAAGATCCAGCAAGCCCAGGCTTCCCTTCATTTTACAAGCCCAGCAGCAGAACACTACAACCCTCACCAGAATCCGAGTCGAAATCTCTCATCTCCTTCCCCAAACCAAAAATCAGAGAGTCCCTCTCAGATCTCCAGATCCAATCCTCCGCCGAGAAAGAGGAGCTCACTATCGAGGAGTGCAACCTCCTCCCCGTCGCCTACAAGAACGTCATCGGCGTCCGCCGTGCCTCCTGGCGCATCATCTCCTCCATCGAGCGAAAGAAGGAGAGCCGCACCAACTCTCCCGAACTCCCAAATCGTCTCGAGACTTCGATTCCTCTTCTTCGCTCCGCAGGAAATCTAGAAATGAAGAAAGTTTACAGGGCTTGTGAGCTCTGCGACCAGGAAGCCTCTTTCTACTGTCCCTCCGGCTCTGCCTTCCTCTGCTCCAACTGCAAATCTATTGCTGGAACCCACTCCACCTGTGCCGTGCCATCAGTCCCCATCACCACCACTGCTGATTTCAGAAAAGTCTCGAACCTCCTGGAATCTTCGATTGGGGACATGAAATGGCTTCTCTCGGTGTTTGAGTCCGACGGCGCCTTCACTCTCACTGCCGCCGATCGCCTGCAACGACCCGATTCTGGGCTGGGTCTGGTCCTACATCACCACCACTGCGGAGCCAGAGGACTATCGGGCGGGTCACGAACCGGCACCTCACTCATGTCGAAGCAAATGCCGCCTAAGAACTGCTCGGACAGCGAGTCGTGAACGGAGATCTGCAACTCGGAACCAGCTGATTCAGGCCGGATTTGTGCGAGCGCGAACACCTGGTTCCACTCGGGCGAGTCGGTCGGGTCACACGGCCTGCGAACCACCAACTTCGACCTCACGACGTGGACCGACGTACGGACCAAATCCACGAGCTTCCGCAGTGTGACCACGGCTTCCACGTTGCGTGCATCGACACATAGCTTCGAACCTGCACTCCTCTTTGCAGCGTGCGATGTCCCTTGTAGTAAACAGCAACGGCAGTTCAACAGCCCTCCATCTCTGCCTTCCTCTGCTCCACCATTGCAGACATCTCCTCCGCCATGGCTGCTACTCCAAGCTCCCTTGTGCATCCTCCCTCCAGCTTCTGTGCATCATGCTATCTCTGTGGCTGTGCTTGATGGTTGTGCTCAGTGGCTGTGCTCAGTGGCGGTGCTCAGTGGCTGTGTTTGGTATGCAGTGCAGTAGCTGTGCTTGGTGGTTGTGCTCAGCGGCTGTGCTCAGTGACCGCTGTCAAACGACTAGCCGGTCAGCTCCAGCAATGGTTGTGCTCAGCGGTTGTGCTCGATGGTTGTGCTTGGTGGTTGTGCTCAGCGGCTGTGCTCAGTGACCACTGTCAAACGACTAGTCGGTCAGCTCCAGCAGCTTCAACAGCGTGGTGGTGGTGGTTGTGCTCAGTGGCTGTGCTCAGTAACCGCTGTCAAACGACTAGCCGGTCAGCTCCAGCAGCTTCAACAGCTTGGTGGTGGTGGTTATGCTCAGTGGCTGTGCTCAGTGACCGCTGTCAAACGACTAGCCGGTCAGCTCCAGCAGCTTCAACAGCTTGGTGGTGGTGGTTATGCTCAGTGGCTGTGCTCAGTGACCGCTGTCAAACGACTAGCCGGTCAGCTCCAGCAGCTTCAACAGCTTGGTGGTTGTGCTTAGTGGCTGAGCTCAGTGACCGCTGTCAAACGACTAGCCGGTCAGCTCCAGCAGCTTCAACAGCACATGCAGCTCCTCCTGGGTTTTCACCCACAAATCCAGTCCTGCAGAGCATCATATATAAAAGAAAAAAAATGGTGGAGCCTCAATGCTTCTCAGTCGTTTGATCGACGCCACAGCTCCACCATCTTCAGTGTTGCGTCACAGGAAAGCAAAGGAAAGGAAGCAAAGGAAAAGAGATGCACGGCACCAAGAAAGCAAAAGAAAAGAGATGGGCAAAAAGTAGAAAGAAAAAAAAAAAAAAAAAAAAGCCACAATGATGATGCATTTGGCACCATCTGGAAGAAAAGAAAAGAAGCAAATAAAAAAAAAAAAAAAAAAAACAATGATGATGCATCTGGCACCATCTGGAAGAAAAGAAAAGAAAAAAATAAAAAATAAAAAATAAAACAAAAGAAAATGATGGTGTCTGTGCCACTTACAGAAAAAACAAAGCAAAAAAAGAATGATGGGTGCGTGGGCACCAACCAGCAAAAAAAAAAAAAAAAAAAAAATGATGATGACAGTTTTTTTTGAGTGTTGGATGTCGGCAATGCATATATGAATAAATAAAAAATAAAATATGCATGAATAAGGTTTGTGTTTGGTGTGTATATGTATGCATGTATACTTATATATGTGTATATATAGACATCGAATGAAATAAAATAAATCTTATTTATTGACATCTCTGAAAATTTACATTTTTTTACATGAGAAGAAAAAAAAAAAAGAATGTGCAAACAAGCCTTCATTGGCCAGGAGGCGCCTCATTACTCGGTGGAACCCCAGAAGGCGCTGGAAGTTGATTATTTTTAGCCTCAACACTTGGCGAAGCTCCAGAAGACGAAGGCCTTAAATGCCTTTGAAACAAACCCACAAACCTCTGATGATCATTTAAAGACTGACCATCGGAGTCTTGCAGCTTGTCAAGTTTTCTCGTCATGTTTGTAGAATAGTTATGTGCAAGCCGGTGCAACTGTCTATTCTCATGCCTGAGCCCTCTGATCTCTTGTTGGAGACTTATCACTTCAGCCGCCAATGATTCAACTTGGCGGGTTCGAGCAAATAGGCGCTGGGCCATATTGGAAACAGAAGCCGCGCACTGGACACTGAAAGCCAGAGAATCCTTAACGGCCAACTCATCGGACCGCCCGGCGAGTAATCTGTTATCTTTGGGAGTGGACATATTCCTGGCCACCACCGCAGCAGTCATATCATTCTTCATTACAGAGTCCCCAATGGTAAGAGGACCAGAAGGGGATAAGAGAGATGGACGCCATATATTGTCTTGAGGAGACGCAGATGCCTCTCCACTAATATTCAAGTCAAGACGATGATCAGATGGGCAAGCCATTTGTGAAAATAATGAAGGAAGGAGAGGTCGGGTGAAATCAAATTCTCAGAAATACAAAAGAGGGGATTCTTTGCAAGAAACAACTCTCTAAGCATGCTTTTGGCACGCCATCGACACCTCCATAAAAGAAGCAACAGAGGCGCCGGTCCAAAAATCGAAGAGGCACCTCTCCCCGAATATCAAAAGTCGGGCCGTTTGTTCAAAAATCGAAGAGGCACCACTTTCTGAGATTTTAAAAGCCGGATTTTCCGGATCAAATCTGTCGCCACTCCTGACACGCAACCTCAGCTTTGCGTAAATCACGGTCAACTTTGTCAAAAGACTTCTGACAAAAGGAAGACACGTGAATCTTACTGTTTCAATTACCCAACAGCTACCGACAAGGGTAAAGGAATAGTGTCACTGCTTGCTGTAAAAGGATCCCTATATAGGTCGACGCTCGTCTTCATGACAAAGCAGACCTGCAAACATGCCCAACTCTTCCTCACTTCCGAGGGTAACACTCCCAGCAAAACCCCAACAAATCTTTCTCAAAATGCTTGGCTCTCTTCCTCCCGAGAATACCTTTGCAAACAAATCACACCAGAGCAAAAGTATCTCATATCAGAGGGTCGAAAGCAAGAGTATCTCATATCATGCTTTCCCCTATCCTTTTCTTTGTCCTCCCTCTTCACTACAGGATAAGGAGAAGCAAAGTGATCAGCCGGCGTTTACCTCCGAGTTGGAACGGATTGCTGAGAAATCCTTCCATGATTGCTTACCTAGCCTTGCTCTCGAGTACTCATCTGCCTGGAGAACAGATAAGACGAGCGACAACGAAGCATCAATCTTGTGGATCATCAGTGCTCAAATCCTGAAGCCGCTCGTGGTCCCGTTTCCATTCATCAAGATCAAGCCTCAACGGCCCTTGAAGAAATCACAAGCCCAATTCAAGATCAAGTGTGCACCACCCTTGAATCGAGCCCAACTCCAGGTAAAAGGAGTAAATTCAGACATTTGTAGCAAGTCTACCAGAAGAAGCCTCCTAGCCCAGTTCAAGATTAAATCTGTGGAAAACGACTTCTTCGAAAGCAAAGGTATCTCATATCATCAGGGTTGAAAGCAAAGCTATCTCATAGCATGCAATCTCCCTGTCCTTTCCTTTGTCCCTACTCTTATCTGCAAGACAAGGATAAAGAAAAGCAATATGTCGAAACCTCCACTCAAACCTCCAGGAAGATACCACATCTGCCTGAAGAACAGATAAGGCAGACAGGTGAAGCTAGTACATTGAAGCATGTGGAGACAAGCGCAACCAATATATATGTGTTGGTTCATCCGTTACTGCTTCAAAAGCAAACGTATCTCATATCATCAAGGTCGAAAGCAAAGGTATTTCATATCATGCTTTTCCCTTTTCTTTCCTTTACCCTTGCTCTTACCTGCAAGATATGGAGAAAGAAAGCAATCAGTCGGAACCTGAAATCAAACATCCGATCTGGAACTGATTGCCCGGAACCTTTGCCTGGTTGCTTACCGAGCCTTGCTCTCAAGTACTCATCTTCAAGTGCTCTGAAGGACCATTTAAAAGCAAAAGGATGCGCACCACTTCTGCTAGGCAAAAGAAACAAGCAGAGAAGAATGTAACATAGTGAGCTGGAACAGATCACTATAGCATGACGCCCTCGTCTGCAGAATCGCATGATCCATCCGGAGGAAACCAGAAAATCCTTCAAACCCAGTTCAAGATCAAAGCTGTGGAAAGTCAACAAGCACAACAAAGCACGTGTCGATTCGTCGGCCACTTCGTTGAAAGCAAGAGTATCTCATATCGTCTCTCTTCCCTCTCCTTTTCTTTGTCCTCGTTGCTAAATGAGAGACAAGTAGAAGGAGAATGATCAACCGGAACCCGAGATCTCCTAGCTCGGCGACTTGAGGAACTCCTACTATATGGTTTGCGTAGTACCTGACCAAGCCCGAAACCACAAGTAAGCTTCAAGTGAAATTGATACATTACCTTGTGCATTAAACATCAGAAATTTGCAGTCCATTTCAAGATCAAGCCTCAACGGCCCTTGAAGAAATTTGTAGTTCATTTCGAGATCAAGCTTCAACGGCCCTCGAAAAAACTTGCAGCACAAAAATCAAGATTCAAGCCTCTACGGCCCTTGAAGAATTTTCCAGTCCAATTCAAGATCAAGCCCCGACGGCCCTTGAAGCGACATCTACATTGAGAAACTTCAAAACACATCGCCTACAAGTGACAAGCACAAGTATGCGACGCGCCTTGAAGTGGGGGCATTTGTAGACATCGAAATTTCGTGAAATAAATGTTGACCAAAAATAAAAATTTCAACGCTCATATATCACATAAATTTTATACATAGCATGTGAATCAAAGAAAAATCAAAATAATTCAGAAAAGTCATCAAACAGGACACATGTCAACGCCTGGTAGAAGTGACTTATTTCATCTGATTATTAAAACCCAAAAATCAAGTTTTGGAATTCTATAAATAGGAAGCCATTTCATTCATTTCAATACACCAATTCACATTACACAAAAGCGTTGAAGCTCTGAAACTCCAAACGCTCTCAAGCAAATCCCGAAGAATCAACGAAGTTCTGTCCGTTCTTCATCAAAGTTCAAAGCCCCAAGGCTCCTCGAAGTTCTGTCCGTACTTCATCAAAGTTCAAAGCCCCAAGGCTCCTCGAAGTTCTGTCCGTTCTTCATCAAAGATCAAGCCCCAAGGCTCCTCGAAGTTCTGTACGTTCTTCATCAAAGCACAAAGCCCCAAAGCCTTGAAGATCCGCTCATCCATCCTCGAAGATCAAGCCCAAAAGCCCTTCGAAGATCCGTTCATCCACTTTCAAGATCAAGCCTCAAAAGCCCTTGAAGATCCGTTCATCCACCTTCAAGATCAAGCCTCAAAAGCCCTTGAAGATCTGTTCATCCACCTCGAAGATCAAGCCTCAAAAGCCCTTCGAAACATCGTTCATCCATCCTCGAAGATCAAGCCCAAAAGCCCTTCGAAGATCCGTTCATCATCTTCAAAGATCAAGACCAAAAGCCCTTTGAAGATTCGTTCATCGTTCATCATTCATCGTTCACCCACCTTCAAGATCAAGCCTCAAAAGCCCTTTGAAGATCCGTTCAACAAATCCACACATCCTCGTTCATCAAGATCAAGCCCTCCAAAGGCCCTTGAAGAACTGTTCATCCAAAGATCAAGCCCCGACGGCCATTCGGATCAACAACCAATCCACCAAATCAACATCTTACGGAGATCGAATCAGAGGCAAATTGTAAAAGAGATTGTAACCCCAAAAACAAATCATCAAACACAAAATATCACTTTGTACACGTGTTCCTGTCGCTTTCTGCTTCAGGAAATTTTCGTGTTTACAATTTGCTAGTGGCTTGTGATTGATTTTAATTGATGTTTCATTTTGGCTATTCAAATCATGCTGCTAACTGTGTTTCTTTTGCAGTGAGGTTATATTAACTTTAGGTAGTTCAAGAACTGTACTGGAATTTCTTTGTGCTGCAAAGGAGAAAAAAAGATCGTTTCGGGTTTTTGTTGCAGAGGGAGCTCCAAGGTTAGTGTAAAAGTCTGCGTATTTGTTACAGCGGATAGGATCCGTACTGATGATTTTGATATTTTTTTTGGTCAGCATTAATTTTGTTATTAATTCCTTTGTATTAGGTATCAGGGGCATCTTCTTGCTAAAGAACTAGTTGCAAGAGGTTTACAGACCACACTGATCACTGATTCAGCAGTTTTTGCCATGATATCCTTAGTCAACATGGTATGATGTGATCAGTGATCTTAGTATTTTTTTTTCCCCATATGAAAATCTACATCCTTGTTCCAGCTTCATATTGAATTTGATGATGTTAAAGGTTATTGTTGGCGCTCATGCTGTCATGGCCAATGGAGGGGTTATAGCACCTGTCGGGTTGAATATGGTAGCACTTGCAGCGCAAAGGCATGCTGTCCCTTTTGTTGTACTTGCTGGCAGTCACAAGGTAGGTTAATGCAATCACTGTTCGGCGTGACTGGGAGATTTGAGAGACTTGCTGTCATTCAGAAGTTGGGTTTCTTTTAAAATCAAGACGAGAAGCTGGAGAAGTGGGTTCCACCATTAGAGAATTTTCAATGAATAGATTAGAACGAGATAAACATCTTTTGCGGTTTTGGGAAATAGAGAGCAAAATTGATGTTACTGTCAGAGGGTTACTTTTCTGAAGTCGGCTCTGTTAAGTTTTAGTTAACTTATTCCAAGTTTTTAATGGCTGCTTACTGGTCTATTATTAGCCTTGTGTTTGCTTGTTTATACTATTGGGGATCAGATCCTATGGGATTTTGTATGTGGAGTTGGTTTTAACTGAATTAAATCATTGAACTGGACGTCATTTCATCTGCAGCTCATTTCTTGAACTTTAGCCTTAAACGTTTGCTTACTCCAAGTCTTTCCCTGGTGGTTTACATGACAGTTGTGCCCGTTGTATCCTCACAATCCTGAAGTCTTACTGAATGAATTAAGGTCGCCTTCTGAACTGCTGGACTTTGGGGAGTTTTCGGATTGCATGGATTTTGGAAGTGGCACTGCTTCTTCGCTGCTTCAAGTTGTCAATCCTACATTTGATTATGTGCCACCAAAGCTTGTCAGTCTATTTATCACTGATACGTAAGTCGACTAATTTCATGGACCAAAGGGAACTGAATTCATGAAAGATTAAAATTTCACCTATTGAATTTCTAGTCTATTGTTTGTAGGAACCAAATGGAAAGGGAAAATTAATATTCTGGCCAGATCTGATCATATTCTAGTCTCTTGAAGAAATTTAAAATTCTCATCTTGAGTATTCCGCACTTATTTTGTTTTCTATTTCCCTACTTCCTAGCTAGTTTGTAAATTACTACTGTTATTCCTTCACAGGGGAGGGCACAATCCGTCGTACATGTACCGGCTCATCGCAGATTATTATTCTGCTGATGATTTGGTGGTCCAACGAAGGCCTGTATAGGCAGTTGAGTTCAGCTCCCACATGTTTATCATATTCTTGGGTAAGTTTTGAACTTTTGAGTCTAATTTTAGTCTCACAACCATTGGTGGGTATCTGGTGTATTCAGGTAAAGTAGAGCACTGATCTAAACTGAAATTTTTAACAGAATAGTTAACAGTAATACAAGGAACCTGATCTAAACTTTTTGCTTTTATTTTAAAAATTGGTGCCTTGTGGTGTGTGTTTGAAAGTTGGCTTATTTTCTTTTTTGGGTTGAGAGGAAAAGATGCAATCAAATTAGGACAATTTCAGAGATATTACTGTTGGGTGTGCCTCGAATGTTTATTTATTGTATATTGAGCTAACATTGTACCTGTAAATTCTAGTTTCAGGTAGTACAGACAGCTATAATGGTAATGGATGGATGAAGCGGAAAATGAAATTAAACTGTAATCGTGCTGAACCATGAGGAGCGCTATCGTTGTACTGGAGGAGTAGCAATACGAAGTATGATAAGTGAAACAAAGAGAGCCAATTTTGTGTATGTGGCCATTTAGGAAGTGTAGAGCTGTATTGATACAGAAGTGAATCGACGGCGGTGATTTTTTTGTGATTATGGAAGGACAAATGGAAAGGCATATTGTTTCCCATAACAAGATGGATGTTGTATTGCATATTTTATCTTGTTGCAAATCGTTCTTCATGCCCGTGCTTCTAGATAGTAGATGTCAAATATTTTCAGTTAACTACAAGTTTTCTAAAGCCTGAGGAACATTGAGTGACAATTTATAAAGGAAGCTCATTTTTTCACTCAGCTTTCTCTTCCTTACATTTCCTCGTTTATTTATGGTCTTTGAATCGAATAAATCAAACTAGAATCAAGTGGCTGGAAAACTAGGGACGCGGAAAAGATGATGCAAAATTAGTTCCTTGTATGGGAGTTTTCATGAAATTTAAGTTAAATTTTGCAATATGAATGATTTTTCGGTTAAAATCCTAACAATCCATCAAAAGAAGATTATCCTACTTTATGATAGAAACTTAAGTACAACTGAAAGCCATTCGGCGAATATTCAAGAGAATCATGCATTGCCATGCATTTTGACTTTCTCAACGAGTATTGACTCTCAACTCAACTAATTTCGAAAACAGTGCAGCCTAGGTGCAACAGAACAATCATATTGTATTAAGAGTGTTTATCTAGTTGGATTAACGTCGACTATCTCGTATCTTTAAAAAATGCAAACAAATATAAACTGGAAATTATTACACACCAGTTTGGGATCACTCGATGTTAAAATTCTTATCAGTCATTGGTTACTTGCAAGTGGGGGAATGTAAATACTCTTCCCACGTGTATTTTACTAAAAAAGTAATTATATTTTGGTTGACAAATTAAAGTAGTAATTATACTAGCAGAGGAAGAATAATAGTAGAATTTTAATATAATGAAACTTTGAGTTTTGAGTGATAGTAGAGTACACGTGACATGAGGAGAAGTGAAAATATTGAAATGAAAAAGCGAGAAAGTTGTTAGCATTTCTTAGTAGCGGATGATAATAAAGGAATTTCTATAGTTCTTTGGATACAATATTATGAATCTTTTTAATCGTTAGATATTTGATTTTGAAAAACGAAAATCTCAAAAGTCAGCAAAAAAGACGCGACGCGTGTTTAATAAAATCAAGCGAGTAACGCAAGTTCCACGTACTCGAGGCCACTCCTTGCACACGCACCTCTCTACGCCCATACAAACGATTTCATATTTCCCTCCAAACGCCCCACTCCCTCACACGCGCGCGCACACACACACACTCATCTGAGAGAGAGAGAATCTGAATGACTATCGTGAAAGGGGATGGCGTCGTTCCGGGCAGCGACGGAGGCAGCGGAAGGCCGGGGTGCATAACGAGCCACGTGGCAGAATGGAGCGTGGAGAGCTCCAGGTTCTACCCGTGCCGTCGTACGGCCATGGAAATGCTGAGGGACCGAGGATGCAACGTCTCTGACTCGGACCTCAGACTCTCGCTCACTGAGTTCCTCGCCGAGTTCGGCCCCAACCCGGACCATGAGCGCCTCAGCGTCTGCGTCCCTCTCCGCTCCAAGCCCTCCAAGAAGGTAACTTTCTTGTGTATGTGTTCTTTTTTGTGTTTGGTTGCCGAGGAAAACAGGGGAATGGAAGGAAAAAATGCCGGAAAAGAAGATGTTTTCCAGGAAAGATGACATCTTTTTGTCCAAGTGCTGATCTTTTTTGTTTGAAATAGAAAAAATGGCAACAAGAAATTGTTTCCCTTAGGAAAGATGACATTTTTTTCTGGATTTTTTTGGTTAAAAAATGACACATTCTTCGAAGTTTCTATCTTTTCTTTTCGTGTGTTCGACGAAAAAAATGTGGAAAAGAAAATGTTTTCTTGGTAAAAGTGGCTCATTTTTCTCAAATTTCCAGTTTTTTGCTCTGCAAAAGACAATGTGGCATCAAGAAAACATTTGTTTATGCTGAATAACAAGAAATATCGGTCATCTGGATTTCCTAGGAAACAGAAAACGTACAAGTTTTCAGTTCGAATGTTTCTTGGTAGTCAACTGGTTTTCTTTTGATTTTGATTGCATCATTCTGGGAAATGGCTCTCATATGCAGATACACTTCTTTGCTTTAATGATTGTGTTTCATCTTTCTTTTCTTTCGGGTGAAAGTTCAAGGATGGCAAAACAATGAGTATGTTATCCTTGCTCTTCTTTCCCTTAATAATTGGAGTCGAGCATAAGTTCAGTCAGTCCTACGGCTTCCTCTCTACTTTTTCTTTGTGCAATTTTCCCTAACTAACTTGTGCGTTGGCTTCAGATCTCGGACTTGCTGGTGAATATCACAAAGCATGTTTCACAGCCGAAGCTTGAGATACTTACTGCTGAAGAGAAGAAGAAGCTGCTAATGAAATACAACTTGGAAGACAAGAAGGTAACTCTACATGTATTATTTATTTTATCTTTGTTGTGCGTATTTTGTTTTAAATCCATTATTCCTAATGCTACATTTCCCCCTTCAAATCTAAGTTACTTGTTGAAAAAGTATACCATGGAGATGGAGAGGGAGAGGCTAGCTAGCTGAGATATTTGGGTCAAGTTACATTGTATGCTAACCTTGTGAATTCAAATTAATACTAGGCTCTCACTGTGGCTGCTAGGAGGCTGCTCACAAATGCTATACAACAGTGTGCAGGAAAGCTTGAATCTGGCATTAAGCAGTTTCTTATATCATCAATGTCAGGAGATATCAAGTCTGAGAATCATCAGATTCATTTCCACCAAGTCACCTATCATGTATCTCATTGTGCTCCCCAAATCCTATCAGGAGTTGTCCCATACCTAACTGGAGGGTTACTGGTATATACTAAATCCAATGTCTGACATTTTCGCCTCTTCATACTTCAGGCATGGTATTTCTAAGTTTGATGAATGGATTCTCAGTTAAATTTTTTAACTTGTGCAGACTGATCAGCTAGAAACTCGTTTAATAGCGGTTAGTTTAGTTTGAGACCTGTCTTATCTGCCAGGCACTACCATCTCTGAAGCCTTTCAGCCAATCTCTCCAGAGTTCTTGAAGAGGTTGACTGATGGAGTTGTGGATGTTCGCATGTTGGCCGTCCAACATGTCAAGAGCTGTAAGCTGCAGTCAAATCCTTTCCGAGCTGAAGCTCCCGAAATAATATGTAAGTTCTTTGGAGTATTTGAGTTGCATGCTGTCAGATCCTTTCACATGTTACACCTGCTGATTTTGAGCTGGGTTAACATTTTCTAGCTGCCCTCTGTGACCATTTTTACGAAAAAGTTCGGAATCAAGTTGTTGCTGTAGTGTATGATGTGGCATGTCATGCCCTGAATTCCATTCCGCTGAAAGCCATAAAACAGGTTGCAGAGCGCCTTCGAGATAAATCTGTATGTATAATGCACTTGTCCCTTTTATTTTAGTTTTTGCCCATTTTGTTTTTACTCCATGTCCCTTAACGCTCCATTTTTTTTCTCCAACATATGCTATTAGTCTTTGATTATTTTCCTCCTACTTGCAGCAAGCTGCATCATGCCTTTCAGAATCTAGCAGCAAGGTTGAAAAGCCTCTGCCTTTTGTCGCTTATGCTGCAGCCATAGGCGCGGCGGCGGCTGCCGAGGCAATGACAGCTGGCCTTGCAGACCCTGCCGGCGCAGACCCTGATGATGATGATGATGAAGGTGGGCTAACAGATGAAGATGACGGTGATGATTTGGAAGGGGACGCCAACAATGAAATGGAAGAAGAGGAGGACAATAATGGTGATGATGGCAATGGGGGAGGAGTAGGAGTACTTGTTGAAATTGTTGGTTATGGTCTGCAAGACCCGGTCGCTCGTATTGATCTTCAACAAGTCCCAAATGCTGCTACGCTGGATCAACGAGTGCAAGATGAGTTGGTCGGTCACCAGCTTCCCAATGATGTCCACCCTCCACACCACTATAACATTATATATGTTGTGCAACAGGGTCTGCATCATGAAATCCAGATGACATTACAGGACATGGCGCATCAAGTTGGTTGGGTTCTAATCCCTACAGTCCTTCGTAGAATTGTAGCCCAACCTGTTCTTAACCCCAGATGGGTAGATGTCGTCAGATTTCACGCACAAGACGACGAGGTTATAGGCCCATTAGACATTACAGGGTGTGAAAATGTAGATGCACTGCTCGGGGACCTACAGTTTCTTCTGGAAGAGGTGGAGTTTCGTACAACTGTCATAATCGATTTACCGCTTCATCCAAACAACGAGATGAATCTTGTTGAACTCGGTGAAATCCAACCTTGGATCATTGCAGTTCAAAGAATATTGGAAATCCAAGTAACGATTGAGAACAACGGCAGACCTCCCTCCCCTGGCTCCGAAGATAGTACGATTGAAGATTGACCGACTGAGATGGAATTTTCTGCACAACAGTTTGGTGATTTGAACGGCACAATAGTTTGATGATTTCGTTTTCTACCAATAGTTTAATGCTTTTGAAGGTTTGGACTGCAAAACCTTCAAATCTTAACGACTCTTCGACTTTAACCTGGTGAAATGAAAGGTTTAAACAATCACATTACTGTTTTGATTTAGGCCCAGATATCTTATTTTCATATTGTTATGCTCATTTTTACCCATTAAATTAAATGATGCATTTTTGACAAAATAAAATAAAATAATAATAATAATTAAATGATGCATCGTCCATACATTACTATCATTAGCTAAATACAATGTACAATACTACAATATTTAAAAATAATGAATGCCTTGATAAATTAATAAGTTATTCATTTTTAAGAAACTAATTAGTATTTTGATACGAAGCTAACTATTTATTTGGACTAACTACTTATTATTTTGATACCAAAGTAACTACTTATTTGGACTCATTGAACAATAGTTCTTATAATTTGAACCGATCATTTTTAAGTTAGTACCAAAATATCATCTTACAAAAATTAACTGAAATCAGAAGCCGTTTAGTTACCTAATTGTGACATGACGAACAAACCAAGACACCGTTGTCGATAAGTAATGAAAAGTTCTCAATGATAAAGCGAATAAAGTCATTTTTTCTCAAACCCTTACTAAGAGCTAAATGATTTTAAATTTAAATGATTTTTTGCAAAAATGACTGAGTAATGATTGCTAAATTTTGAACGATTTAGATCATGAATTACACTGTAGAGCAAGTTCAAACGAACAATTAACACTGCATTAACCTAAAAATCAACTAACGCTGCTTACGCATGAAACATCTCTACTAATAGAATGCCAGAAGTGAGTTTTTGTGTCTTAAGGCTTCATAAAAAAAAACTGGACACAAAAGCCCTTGAAACAGAAAAAAAATTAAAACTGAAGTAAATTATGAATCTAAATGTTCTATGGGCATTTGTGTAAATAAAACAAAAAAAAAATTGACAAAAAAAGAAAAGAAATTCAAACGTGGGAAAAGGCTGGAGAAAACTGCACCAACAGTTTCCCTCCAATTGTGTAACTTCCGTAAATCCCATTTCAGACCACACACTTTCTTGGCAGTTAGAACTTAGAACCCTATATATATATATATATATATATATATATATATATATATATATATATATATATTTACCCAATTGGTAAAATTTAATTGGCAATACATTGCAGTGGAAGATTTTTAACTAACTATTTTTTATGTTATTTTGGCATGCTCTTTCAACATTGGGATTTACTTGAGTTTAGATTGTCAAAAGCGAGGATAAGAGAATAATTAGAGAGTTTGCAATCGTGCTGGATGCATATGAAGAAGAAAGAGGGAAGTGATTCCCATATCTGAAAGGTACTACAATTTTCGGTTTTGTAATGTTACGAAAAGTTATTAACTATAAGCCAATGTCAATCCTTGCAAGTACATTATTTCACTAGAACAAATGTTTACCTGTACCAAAGGATGCAAGGCCAGCAGTACTGGGGGGATGTGGAGTGAAGAGCAAGCCTTAAATACTTCACTGCATTCTTAAAATTGTCATTAAAAATTGTTGTGCGCAAATGCATGAAATCCTCACTATTTGTAGAGTATGGCAATGGTATGGGCAGTAACGGTGACTTCAAGCCCTCTGTTATGGGAACAATGTACTGTAGGAGAAAGATTTGCTTTCAGATTCAATCAGCTATTATAAGAACATGAATTAAATTAGTTGGTGATTTCGAAGTAATATGATATCATTTCCAACTTTATTGTTGTCTTCCATGAGAACTAAGTCTCTTTCCACATGGTGACTTTGAAAATAATTTGAGTTCATTTTTGTATTCGTATTTGGCACCCTTTTAGTGATTGGGTAATGAACTTATTTCAAGGGATTAATGAGGTCAAGTTAGTCTTGAATGGACTAGAAATGTTAGATTAGATGCCCTACCCTACATGATTATTACAAAAGACATAGGAGTTATGAATGACTGACACCTTCATTCACAAACCTTTATAATGCCTACGAAGTGCAGTTATTTTCTTCTTTAATAGTTTGTAGTTCATTCCTTACTAATTTGACCTTAATTCTTTGGAACTTTGATGTCCCTCTCATCCAAACATATGATCTTTAGAGCGGTCTTTTACATGCGAAAGAGCAAAACAATTAAGATGATTAAATATATTTACTTCGTTAAGTATTATGCCTTTATGCGTGAGCAAATGTAAAAAGAAAAAATGACTCTAGACGCCGCGTGATGTAAAAAAGGTTTTTCGCACGCTCAGAAATGCTAGTCGTAGAATGAGCTCAAACGAACAATTAACACCGTATTGACTTAAAAACCGACCAACGCTTACGCATGACTTATTCGTTAAGTGATATTAAAACGGCGCCGGAGGGGAGAATCGGGAGATATTGGATGGAATGGGTGGACCGTGGATGCAAGTACACGTCACACACCAAATGAGGAAGAAATATAAATAGAGAAAGGATTGGCAAATAACCCAAAAACAAACGAACACCGATCGATCGAATGAAAAATTGAAGTCGTCGTCATGAGTTCGTCGAGCGCGATCGCCCTCTCTGATCAAGGTATAAACTTAAACTGGTGTAATGTTAGATTTTTCAACTTTATCATATGTGATTTCATCAATTTCGCTTTGATTTCCAAGATTCAGGGGTTTGTAATGTTAGAAAATTAGGGATTTTAATTTTTAAGGAACCATAAAATTTGGGCGTTTTATTTTTCCGTTGACAAGAAATCCAAATTTTCCTTTCGGTTGATGATAGAAATTGGTTTGGTGTTTTTATACAACTTTCTTTCTACTGATGATGAAGATGATGACGAATTTTAGGTTGTTTTGTTTGGCCTTTCAATTGGCAAACGCCCCTAAAGGCTAAACCTGTGTTTCCTTTTCAACTTACAGGATTCCTGAACATTTTGGGTTTTCAATTTTTGATTGACAGCAAACCCTAATTACTGATTTAAATTGGTTTTCATGTTATATGACAGTAAAAGCCATACTAGGTTTCTGTCATTTGATAAAGGAGACAACACACCATGTTTAGGGTTTCTGTCAATTTAATAAGAAAAGTTGGGGTTTTTGTTAATTGAAAAAGGTATTCTTGTTACTTTTGGTTTTTCAAGTATTCTGTTTTTGTTCAAATTTTACTTGCATCCCATATTTCACGCTCTCCACCAATAACTCATTCACTCCATAAACAAAATCCGTCTATTGGGATTAAAATACAATATTCATGCATTATATTTTTTGTATGGCGGAAAATAGTTGAGAATAGTCAATATTGGTACATTTGGAGCAAGCATTTTAGTTATAACTTGTTACATGTTAAGCGACCTTTTTCTTTTTTTTTATCAGATCAACCTCGTTTTATTTGCTTTTCAATCTTCATTTCGATGAGTCAAATTAGAAACAGCTGTTATATCACTTATTACAGGCCCCAAAATTCCTTATTAAAATGTAATCTTTGGACTCAGTTTGTGTTTTCCTAGAGGAAAGTTCATCCTTAGTTTTGACCTTGCGAATGTAGGGAGAACTAGGCTAATGAGTCTTGAAATTTCAGCTGTTAAATGTGATGACTTTTGTTTGTTATTCTTGCTTTACCAATTGTTTGCTTTGGCCGCTCACATTTGATAAATTTATGATGGTTTAAATTTTTCAGAGAACACTCATAGTGGGAGTTTGCCTGTAGCCGAAACCTCTCTCCAGAGTGACCATGTTCAAGGTAATGGGTTTTGGTTCTTTTGGGATTGCAGCTTCTGTTTTGATAAAAAGTTTTCTCTTTTCTCTTATTGCAAATTTTTCTGTTTGTAAAAGTTCTCTCTTTTCAATTAACAAAAACCCCAAGTTTTCTTTTTAAATTGACAGAAACCCCTAAACATGATGTGTTGTCTCCTTTCTTAAATGCTCAGAAACCTAGTATGGCTTTTTTTTTGCCTGGAAAAAGAAATAGTCTGCCTTGGCCACTGTTTTTGAACCTCATAGTTCAATTTCATCAAAAGGAAGATTTTGACACAAAAATTCAATGCATGCAGAAGCATATCCCAATTTTCTGTTTATTTTGCAATAAGACAATTTAGGGGTTTCTGTCAATTTAAAAAGAAAACTTGGGGTTTTTGTTAATTGAAAAAGGTATTCACGTTCCTTTTGGTTTTTAGAAGATGCCCTTTTTGGAGTCAAATTTCACGCTCTCCACCAATAATTCAATCACTCCATAATATGTTAATTGCAGTAACAAAATCCATCTCTTAATATTAAAACACAATGTTCATGCCTTTAGTCTTTCGTATGGCAGAATAGTTGAGAATTGTCGATATTGGTACATTTGGAGCACACTTTGTAGTTACAACATTTTACATATTAAGCTACCAGGTTTTTTTTATTATTTTTTTTCATTTATCAGATCCAGATCCAGATCCATCTCATTTTATTTGCTTTTTCAATCATCATTTCGATGGGTGAAATTAGAAACAGCAGTTGTTTCACTTATTATAGACAGCCCTAACTTTCCCTCTTAAAATGGAATCTTTGGACTCAGTTTGTGTTTTCCTAAAGGATAGTGGATCCTCAGTTTTGATCTTACAAATGTGGGGAGGAATAGGCTAATGAGACTTAAAATTTCAGCTGTTGAATATGATGACTTTTCTACGTTATTCTTGCTTTACCAATTGTTTGCTTTGATCGCTTGCATTTGATAAATTTATGATGTTTTAAAATCTTCAGAGAACACTCATTGTGGGAGTTTGCCTGTAGCCGAAATCTCTCTCAAGAATGACTATCTTCAAGGTACTGAGTTTTGGTTATTTTGGGATTGCAGGTTCTTTTTTGATAAAAAGTTCTCTTTTCTTATTGCTAAATGAAAAGAAAATTGGGATATGCTTCTGTATGCATTGAATTTTTGTGTCCAAAATATTGTTTGATGAAATTGAACTATGAAAGTTCAAAAATGTTGACCTTTATTTGGCCAAGGCAGAATATTTCCTTTTCTAGGGAAAAACGTAACATTAAAAGCGATACAATGTTTCTGTCATTTAAGAAAGGAGACAACACAATATTTAGGGGTTTCCGTCAATTTAAAAAGAAAACGTGGGGTTTTCGTTAATTGGAAAAGGTATTCACGTTACTTTTCGTTTTTCAAGTGTGCTGTTTTTGGAGTTAAATTTAACTTTCAGTCCATATTTCACGCTCTTCACCAATAACTCACTCACTCCATAATATGTTAATTGCAGTAACAAAATCCGTTTATTGGGATTAAAACACAATGTTCATGCCTTTAGTCTTTCGTGTGGCAGAAAATAGCTGAGATTGTCGATATTAATACATTTGGAGCACACACTTTAGTTATAAGTTTTTACATATTAAGCGGCCAGTTTTTTTATTTTATTATCAAATCCATCTCGTTTTATTTGCTTTTTCAATCTTCATTTCGACGTGACAGAGAACCGAGCGCAATGGCGTTCTAGGATTCATATAGCCGACCCCACTTAGTGGGAAAAGGCTTTGTTGTTTTTGTTGTTGTTTCAATGTTCATTTCGATGGGTCAAATTAGAGACAGCAGTTGTTTCACTTATTATAGACAGCCCTAAATTTCCCTCTTAATGTGGAATCTTTGGACTCGGTTAGTGTTCTACTAATGGAAAGTTTTTGTACTAAATGAAAGTGGATTCTCAGTTTTGATCTTACGAATATGGGGAGAACTAGGCTAATAAGAGTTAATTTTTTCTGCTGTTAAATATGATTACTTTTCTCTGTTATTCTTGCTTTACCAATTGTTTGCTTTGGCCGCTTATATTTGAAAAATTTGTGATGTTTTAAAATTTTCAGAGAACACCCATAGTGGGAGTTTGCCTGTGGCCGAAACACCTTTCAAGAATGACCATCTTCAAGGTACTGATTTTTGGTTCTCTTGCGATTGCAGGTTGCTTTGTCGATACAAAGTTTTTCTCATTTCTCTTGTTGCTAATAAACAGAAAATCAGGATATGCTTCTGTATGCATTGACATTTTGTGTTCAAAATTTTCCACTTGATGACATTGAACTATGAGGTTCAAAGACGTTGACATTTATTAGCCCAAGGCAGACTATTTCTTTTTCCATGCTAAAGTGCAAGGGTCTGGGTAGTTATTTCTCCTCTTTGTGATAAGATGATTTCCATGGTTTAAACATTATTCTAAAGTTTTGTGTTACAAGGGTTGATAGCAATTTTGGTGTATTGTGGAAAAGGAGTTCCATGCCATACTTGTATCTGAGGCTGTTTTATAATTTCTGACTAAGTGAATTTTGTATCCATTGTTTTTTATAATTTCTGATTAAGAGAATTTTGTATGCCTTTGTAATGTCGTTATTTGAAATATTCAGAGAACAGTGGTAGTGGGAGTTTCGCCTTGGCCGAAAGCTCTTTAAAGCTTGAAAATGATCTGGATCAGTTGGTTTTTTTTTCCTTTTCCCGTTAATAGTTTATCTAGTTTTGTCTTTGTAGAAGTCCTCTGTGGTTACTCTGCACTCCTTCGAGTGAAACATTTTCATTTTTGAGTTCCATTAACAGCAACCTGGGTGATCAGCCTTTTTGTCTTATTTTCTTTCTAATCATCTGTTTTTTCTTCTTTTCTTTTTTTGATGTTTTTGGACTAAACTGTATTAGAAACGGGGCAAGCAGAAGAGAAGCACCGAAAACAAATCATAGCTGTAAGAATTTTACTAATTCAAATATGTTACTCCCTAGACGTTGGGGTAGGCATACTCTGTTCTGATTTAGGCCTTTATTGAAGCAGAGGATGGTGGAGAGTGCTAAAGCAATTATGGCCAATCGTGATTTAGAAGACAAGAAGTTTGTTCCCTATACCTTTGTGTTAATTGTCTTGATTTGTATCTCTACCTTGGATTGAGATTTTCCTTTCTTATTTATGTTTTTGATATACGTCCAGAAATTCGTCACCAAAAAAAAGGAAGAAAGCATGGACCTTTACCAGGCACATTCATGTATTAGACACTTGGAATACGAGAATAACCATGAGGGTAAGAGTTTCACTGAATAAAAAATGTTTTTGCGTCTAACACATTATATTCTAATTTGTGCCTCCTTGCATGTGATTATGTAGAAGCCTCAGATTGCATCCGGTTGTCACTGGCCCAATAAGTAATTAGCTGCCAATTCCTTTGCGCTTTAGTTATTTTGATATGTGTTGCCGCAATGCAACTGGATTGGTATGTTTGCATTCATGCTTGGGATATATGTTCAGGACTCCGAAATTCGAGCATTTAGATGTTGAAAAATTAAGGAAGATCCGTCCAGATCATATACCGGTCAGAGCTCATCCCATCAAGCGTGTTTACATTGTATGCTTTCGGTGGATGTACTCTATTTAAATTTGATTTTTGTATGCAGGTGACTGTGGAGAAGGATGCAAGGAGTAGTGATATTCGTGATATTCCTAATAAGAAGTTAGTAGATTTGGATTTTTATAATAGACTAGGATTGTATTTAATAAAGTTTTTTCATTCAATATATTAGGATTTAGGATCTTTTCCTTTCATTTGTGCTTTTGATACATTTTCTGAAAGCTGTCAGGAAAAAGGAAAAGAATACATATGTTTTAAAATGCACAACTATTTTGTCTTTATTGTGTAGGTTGTGCTTTTAAAGGTGTGCATGCAATCTATATGGACACATAGGTTTTAGTCATGTGTATTGTTCATGTAGTTTTAGCATTTTTACCAAACAAATACTAAGGGAAAAATGTTTCTTTCTGTATGTCAGTGCAAGTTTGAGGAGAAATCCTGATTGTCATTGTTTTCTGAATTGGCTACCTAGCAAAGGATTCCTACCCAGTAATTTTCATAATCCATATCAGTATATAAGATTTCCATATATGAATGAAAACCTACTTATTACTACAAATGGAAACTATCAAGATCATTTGTGCGCAGAAGTTGTCTCAAATGGTGGATCTCACACAGTTCTATTTTCTATCCTGTTTTTCTGACTGCAGATATCATGTCCATGGTGATACACCTGTTGGTGAATTTGTTGATATTATTCGGCATCTAGTCGGCTCTGAAAAACGCATATTTTTCTTTTTCAAGAACACCAAACCTTCCATGGGTGAGTTGCATCTCATTTTTATTTTATGCATTATTTTTGTTCCTAAAGTTGTAATTGTAAATAATTCGTCTGTTGGTACAGGTTCTTTGATGTCTGCCGTCTATGAGGAAAATAAGGGTGAAGATGGATTCCTTCACGTGACCTACAGTAGAGAAAAGAAAAGGATGATTGGTTTGTAGTTTATTTTATTCTTCGTGATAAGATGTTCTATAGTTTAATTGTTATTTCAAAATTTAATAGATATGGTGCTGATATTTTCCATTGTTTTTTTGGAAGAAAATTTCTTGCCATTCCATTTTTTTTGTTAGTTTGTGCGGTTGTGATGTTTTATTAGTTGAAATTGGCAGAGAACACCGAAAGCTCTTTCAAGCAAGAAAATCATTTGGGTTTGTTTGTTAATATACACGGGTTAATTATATAGTTTATTTAATACCCACGTGCTTATTTTATTACTTTGCCTCGGGGATCTAAAGATTAGTTCCAAGTTTTATAGATTCGGTGAATGGTTAATATGGTGTATTGTGTTGTTGGTGATGACTGTTTGTCCAGTTTTTCTTCTCACCTGCTTCTTCTGCTGTTGTGGGTCTCATGTAGTAGAACAGAACAGTCCAGATCCAATGCCAGAGAAGGTGCAAGCAGAAGAGAACAATCCAGATCCAATACAAGTAAGAGTTTCAGTGAATCAGATATGTTTACTTTCTGATCATGCAGTGGACATACTCTAGTCTGATCTGTGATTTTTTACAGACGACTGTTGAGAAAGCTGCTGGGATGAGTTTGTTGTCACAAGTTACGATGGGAAAGCAGAAAAGACTTGCTGACTCCCTTTTGTATCAAGTTTTTGCGAAGAAGTTTGTCGTCAATGCTCTTATTCTTTAAGTTTCTTTATTTGCATTGCCATAATGGAAGAAGATGGTTCAGTTTTCACATATGCTTTGAAACATGTTTTCATATATGCTCTTGATATATTTTCAGAAGTTTGCCGGAGAAAAGAAGGAAAATGGAGGATTCTCCGAAAAACAGAATAGGTTATCTAGACCGTTGGAATGATAAAAAATTCAAGAAGGTTAGGATCTCTTTTTTTATTATATTTTTGTCCTAAGCTTTCAGTGGATGCACTCTGTTCTAATTTGGAGCCTCCATGCGTGTGATTGTGGGAGAAGGCCATGTCTTCCAGTCCTGGCATGACCGAGAGCGTGAGAAAGTTAGTTTCCGTTTTCCTTGATCTGTATTGCTATATTGATGGAATATGATTGCATTTTTTTTAATTTTAAAAAATATTAAGCTTTTAAAATATATTCAGGTTCTATCGAAAGTTCTACCAAAAGCATTTTGGTAAAGAAATACAACGTACTTGTCCAGATGCTAAACAACTGAGGGAGAAGCATCCAGATCATATACCGGTGGGATGTTCCCCACATAAAATATGGTTACTTCCTTTGCTTACTCTCTATTAATTTGAGCTTCCGCGCAGGTGATTGTGGAGAAAGATGCAAGGAGTGACAGCGGCATTCCTGACATTGACATAAACAAGTTTGTTTACAATTCCCTTTTGGTTTAACTATATTAGCAGTCTTTCCTGAAATGAAAGCGTTCTCATTGCCTATCTGTTTTTCTCATTGTAGATACCATGTCCACGGTCATATGACTGTTGACCAATTTGTTGGTTGGATTCGCAGACGTCTTGAAGTCGGCAAAGATTTTCCTGTGCGTCTCTTTTGCAAGAACACTGAACCTGCTGCAGGTGAGCTGCAACTCGTGTTTATGATGTCAGGCATATTGTCTTGTTTCAAAGTTGTGGTTGTAATAATTTTTTGAATGTTACAGATGCGTTGATGTCTTCAATCGATGAGAAAAACAAGGATGATGATGGATTTCTTCGCGTGACCTACAGTGGAGTAGAGAGAGCCATGTAATGAGTCTCGACTTAAGGGTTTAAGGATTTGCCAGTTTCCTCGTGTAATGTTGACTTCAAAATTGCTATACGGTCTCGACTCTTGACAGACTAATGACCTTATGAGCAATAGTCGAACTAACGTTTCGTTGCACTTGCATTCCATTGCCATGTGCGGATTATACGGTTGATCAAAGATTGTGTGTCCGTCTTCCTGCACATGATGAGTTCGACTAAACACGAAAATATGCACAATATTTTCTGCCAGGCCACAGAGAGAAAGACTCCATCATAAACCTTTGTTATATCAGAGATGCCATGAGAAAGGTCTCTCTTTTTTTTTTTTTTTCCCTTCTTTTTTAATTATTACAAAGAATATTAACTTGTATGGCACTGGCACGAGAGTATCATTACCATGATGTTCTCATACCAATAATGCAACACAATATAATTATAACGTGAAAAAAATATATCATGGTACCGTGGACGTAATAATTGTTTTATAAAGACGAACTATAAAATGTTTTCTTTCATGAGTGCCGCAATGCAATGGTTTAACAGATATATTTTATTTGTTGTAGACTAGTACACCATTGATTCGTAACGTAGAGGAATTAACTTGGCTGAACATTTCCTCCTAAACGTACTTAGACTAATTTAAAGAATTTTATGTCTATGATCAAAACATTCATATTATTAGTCACTCTATAAAGATTGTCTAATAACAAAATTAGTAAAATATAGGGTAAATTACCAAAAACTACCTCAACTATTGGGTCATTTACAGTTTCATACCTCGTCTTTAAAAAATTTCAATGTTATACCTTATCTTCGAATTTGTTGCAATGTCATACCTCCCGTCAGTTGTCTGTCAATTATTCTGTTAAAATGCTGACGTGGCATGCCACGTGGCACATTTTATATTAAAAAACTATGGGTGAAGTGCCGATTTAGTCCCTGAACTATCACCTCAGTGAAAATTAGGTCCCTAAATTATTTTTTCGGTAAAATAAGTCCCTAAATTCATTAGAAATTGCTAATTTCATTCCTACTATTATATTCAAAGCTATTTTATCCAATTTTTCGTCAACTTAAGTCACTTGACACACTTTAGAGTATAATACTATCATTTTCTCGTCTATAAGTGCTTAACATTTCATATAGGTTGTGAATTTAATGTCTAATTTACCTTCAAAAGTTAACTTACATTGTTTCTTTATGAAAAACTACCAATTTCTCCTCCAAAGTTAACTCCATACACTATTTCTTTATGAAAAACTACTAATCTACCCTCCAATGTGTATCACATGCAAGTAACGTCACTTAAATTGACGGAAAATTGAATATAATAGCTTTGAATATAACATTAGGGATGTAATTGGCTGATTTTTATAATTCAGGGACTAATTTTTCTGAAAAAATAGTTTAGGGACCTAATTTTCACTAAGGTGATAATTCAGGGACTAAATTGGCAGTTTACCCAAAAACTATTAAAAACTAAAAAAAAATTAATTAAATATTAAAAAATTAATTAAATATGAATTAAATATTAAAAAATTAATTAAATATTAATTAAATATTAAAAAATTAATTAATTATTATTTTTTTTCCTTCTCTCTCTTCTTCTTCGTCTTCTTCGTCTTCTTCTTCTTCGTCTTCTTCGTCTTCTTCTTCTTCTGGGCACGGGTCCGGCCAACTTTTTTTTTTTTTTTTTTTTTTCTCCTCTTCTTCTCTCTTCTTCTTCTTCTTCTTCTTCTTCTTCTTCTTCTTGGCACGGGTCCGGCCAACTTTTTTTTTTTTTTTTTTTCTTCTTCTTCTTCTTCTTCTTCTTCCTCTTCCTCCTTCTTCTTCTCTCTGGGTTTGCAGGGGATTGGGATGGGGGGGACGGACGAAGAAGAAGAAGAAGCAGTTGGGATGGGGGGGACGGAGGAAGAAGCAGCGGGCGGAGAAGGAGGAGGAGGAGGAGGAGAGAGAAGAAGAGAAAAAAAAAAGAGAGAAAGAGAAGGAAAAAAAATAATTTTTAATTAATTTTTTAATATTTAATTTTTTTTTTAGTTTTTAATAATTTTTATTAATTTTTTAATATAAAAATGTGCCACGTGGCATGCCACGTCAGCAATAACGGATGAATTGACGGAAGGCTGACGGAAGGTATGACATTGCAACAAATTTGAAGATAAGGTATAACATTGAAATTTTTTAAAGACGAGGTATGAAAATGTTCAGACCCAATAGTTGAGGTAGTTTTTGGTAATTTACCCTAAAATATAAGATTGTTTGGTCTTCGAACTACATAAATTCATATGGATTGACCCGGTAAAAAAATTATGAACTGTCTATCTATTTGCTATTATTAATTGACTTAACGGCCTTGTTTTTAATTAATTTTTAATAGTGAAGATCATTTGTAATAAAAATATTTCAATTATAAACACAAATTTTTGTGAATCAATCGTAAAACATTTTGTAGAGGAACTCCTCAACGGGCCAAGCCTTTATCTAATGTAAAATGTGCTTTCGAATTTTCTTTATGTAGAATTCATCAAGCCTAGGGGAACACAATGAACACCAACCTAAAATGTACAAACTCTTCACCCCTTTTTCAGTGCAATCTTATTTCAAGTAACCATTTCATTGGTGAATTTGTGCTTTCCTTCATGATGCTTTTGCTACCCTGCAAAAATTTCAAGAAGATTTTGTAAATCGCCATTAATATTAGAAATTCACGATCAAATTAGCTGGAAAAAACAAAAAGAACAAAGAAGAAGATGCAATTGAGGCTCTTACAAATATGTCACGCACCGTTTTGAGGAGTTTATATTTCTGCTCTTCTTGTTATCATCCATATACTTGGCTGCTGCAGTTTCTTTATCTCTAGCCACTGCTTCTCTCTTCATTTTCTTAGACTCTACTTCCATGACTTTTGTTAGCGCATCCACCTTTTTCGATTTTCATCAGCATCTAAGAAAACAGTCGTAACATGCATTCAGTACATCATGGACGGAGGGAGGTAAGGCCACATGCCCCCTCTCATCCCTTTTTTTTTTTTTTTTTTTTTTTTAATTACTGGTTGTGAATTAATGGTGCAGCTATTTAGGTAAAATCTCAGAGCTCCCCCAATTTGAATTTTCAATTCGGAATTCAATTTCTAGGGTTCATTTCGATTTGGGTTTGTTTGGAATCTGCGCATCTTTGGTATTTTTGGTTATTCCATCGTCGGTCATGGCCTCCTGAGATGAAAGGGCCATGGGCGTGCGTGGCTGCTACCGTGTTTGCTTAGTGTGAGAGGCTGATTTGCTTTTGGGTTTGTGTTTCTCTTGCTAATTTTGGATATGTCTGAGTTTTGTTTTGTTGGGGTTGTCATTCTTTAAATTTTCTATGAATAATTGAACATTTCTACCTGTCTAGGGTTTAGGTTTCGCTGAAATGTTCATATCTAGGTTCGGGTTGTTGCATCGTTAATTTTGAATTTTATGTTTAGTTTGGGTTTTTACATTGTGAATTTGGAATCTTTAGCCTGATTATGGTGTAATTAATTTTAATTTTATGGGTTTGAGTAAATTCCGCACCTTTTCTTTTGGTTCTTTAATGGTTTGGAAAAAAAGCATGAATCTGGAGGATGGAACAAATGGGTTTTCTGTTCAATCCCTCACCCAAATTAAATATATAAATTAATTTCTTAGTTTCCTTTTAATGGTTTGGAAATCAAGCCTTTTATTTTGTGCATTTTCACAGTTATTTCTTCCCGAGTTGGAAAGTAGAAGCTTCAACTTTTAGCTCAGACCTTAAAGCCTCAAAATTTTCATTTTATCAATCCAGTTATTCCAGGCAAGCATAACCTTTATCAACATCCTGTTCATAGAAGAATAAATTCATTCTCATGGTCCTTCTCTGGTAAGTGGATTATTGAATATCAGAATTTAAGTTCTGTATTAATGCATTTCGTTGACGATAATCCAAAATTTTTAATCCTTTGTGTTTCAGGAATTGAGTGTTAATTCTTCGGACTATCGACCTCTGCCGTCTGATTCTCCTCAATGGTGCTTGCCCCATTTGAACCTGAGGGAATCTTAAGGTTGATTTCTGCATTTGTCGAACTCTAACTCTATTTCCATCTCTCTCACACACAAACACACTATGTCAATGTTAAAACGTCATCATTCCTGATTATTCAAAATTCGTCTTTGGTTCATTTTATTAGTAAATTTTCAATTCTCTGATGGCTTCTGTTACATGTTTTGTCGGATTGCATTATAGGCACATACTTTTGCATTTTAAGGTATCAAGCTTCTTCTTGGTGATAATACTAACTATTTGCACTCTAGAAAATTCTTCATTTGATTCAATAGGGTTTTTAATTTCACTTTTTCTGTTGCTGTGAAATTTTTTCCAAGCTAAATCATTGGATTGCAATTGGGTATGTTTGCTTTCACCCTCTCAGTTCTCTTCGATTTTTTCTTATGAATTTTTTTTTTAATTTCTTCTCAATATATATATATGCATCAGCTTATGTTGTTTCAGTTTTTTCTGTTTATCATTTTTGTGTTTGAAAAGATGGCTCTTTTGGTCTTCATTTATGGTTTTCGTTTGTTCATTTCCCGTGGTTCAGTCTTACTGGTTGTTGATTGTGGCTCATGCTCTATTTATATTTCTCTGTAAACTGCTAATTTTGGAATATACTATCGTTTCCTCACTAGTACATTAAAATGAAAATATGAAAAGTAGTCTCAATCTCGCCCGGGGGTGTTGCATTCGATGCTACGATGCACTTCATTTAGGGCTATCTGAGAGAGAGAGGTGTTGGGTGTCTGAGACTGCAAAATCAAATTACCTATGGAATTTATAACATGCAATAAGTTTTTTTTTTGGTTGAGTTCAAATAATGTTGATTGTGCTGGTATAAAACTCTTTTTTTATAGTTAGGTTGAAAATTATATCGATATATTCTTTATTTAGTTGGTCCAATCTATGAGATTGTTTTGTTTGATGTTTCAATCAAAATTTGATCTTCTTCTTCTTCTTCTTCCCTTTTTTTTTATTTATTTATTTATTTTTTTTTGTGTGTGTGTGAAATTATGATGGAATTGCAAGTCAAGTATATCTTATTAGATTCTTGGTTGCATACTCACCTTCCCACAGCTATTATATTGTCTCTTGACCGGATGAATTTTTATAATTTCCTGGAGTTACAATGCTTTTTATAATTTCCTAGATCTATCATGTTTGTTCGTTCATGATTATGTTGGATGTTTTTCAGGTTAAATGTGTCTTATTCATGTAGTTAAGACTGGTGCATTCAAGTCCCGCAGCATCGCGCGGGCATATTACTAGTTATGAGCTATTTGTGAAGCAATCTCTCAATATGGAGATGGCTATTGTCATGGCAAGGGTATGAAAGATTTCTCTCATGTTACTTGTGCCTATGTTGTTACTTTTACCTTGTGATGAGAGGTTTTCTTAATTTATTAATCTCTTTTGTTGCTTGGGACTTTCTGTTGCATATAAAAAATATTAGGATGCTGGAATGGACTGGATAATTCATCTTGACACAGATGAGTTACTGCACCCAGATGGGGCCAAGGAGTATTCTTTGAGTAAGTTGCTGCTTGATGTGCCTGGAAATGTGGATATGGTCAGTTTCCCGAACTATGTAAGTGAAATATTCAGTTACTTTTAAGTTGTGTACGTGTAAAGATGATTAAGCATGCTAGTCTTGTTATTTTTGCGTATTGGCGCCCGTTTTAGCCCTTATGCATGTTATTTGGTGATTTGACTAACTGGTTGTTTGTTTTGTGCAGGAGAGCAGTGTTGAACGGGATGATATTGAGGAACCATTTATGAGTTTTAAAATTTACAGTGACGGAAGAAATTTATGAGTTTTAACAAATTTGTAAATTATTCTTATACATTTTATTGAGGGATATGGGGATCTAATCGATTTCTCTGTGCAGTGGGATTGAAAATCGGGACTTTGTGGTACTCTCTCTTCCTCTTTCTCACTCTCTCTCTCTCTCTCCCCCTCCCTCCCTCCCTCTCCCCTACATGTATGAATTGAGTTTTGCAGTGCGTGTGCAGGTGGGCGCGTTCACTAACTAAGCTTTCAAGGGGAGCCCATCAACGGTTTGCTTGCTGGGGGAATACGGAGACTACCAGTGTATGATTTGGTTATCTTTTATTTTTTATTTAAATTTATCCATATATAATGTGGGTAAATTTATACTAACAAATTGTGATAAGCCCGCATGCCATACGACTTTGAAAGCATTGATTTTTTGTTTGGTTTGGATTTTTGCATTGTGAATGTTTAATTTTGTGTTTAATTTTCTTTGTGATGGTCAGCTGTGTGGCAATTGATTCATTCTTCAACAGGAGCGTGTTATTTCGGTTTGTTACTTCGCTAAGGAAGTGAGTTGCTCTGTGCTAAAGGAGGATGGTGAGTCGAAATTCTCGGCCCTATTTAAGGTTATCAGATGCTATTCACTGTGATTTGCAAGGTTTCCCAAAATAACAAAATTCAAAACAATGGGGTGGTTTCGCTTTTCACAAATTTACATTGGTTGTCAAATGTAAATGCTATACAATGCTGAGTTCCAAACATTATCTCTGGCATTTTAGTGCGTTTTAGATAGGATGCAGTTATGGCCGAATAGCTATGATTTTTTTTATTCTTATTTTTTTTCTTTTCTTTCGCTATTATTAGGTGCACAGTACAGGGTAGACAAGCTTAGTGGTTTTCCTAAGTGACGAGAAATTTTGAAATTGAAAACATGATGGGATTTTAGGAACTACCCATGGGCTGTAGTTTTCCCCATTTGTAATTAGCAATTTCTTTAATCATTTTAGTTTGATAGTGTTTCGGTGCTCAGAAAATTTAGGGCTTGTTTGATATCCTATTTAAAAAAAATTATAATTTCTCAAAGAATTTTTCTTGAAAACAATTTTCTTTAAGACTCAAAAACTTGTTTGGTATGCGATTTAAAAATTCTAAATCTTATAACTTAAACTGGACAAAGAGATCAAAAAAGAGGGGGTTGAGAGAGAAAGAGGATAGAGGAGGAAAGAAAGTAAGAGATGATTGGAGGTAAGAGAAAAAAGTGAGAGGATCGGAGGAGATAGAGAGGAAGAGGAGTGAGAAAAAGAACCAAGAGAATGAAGAGCGCGGATTGGAGGAGAGACGAAAAAGGTAAAAAAAAGAAAGAAAGAAAGAGAAGGGCGAGAGAGAAAGAATAAAAGAGAGATAAATATTTGGAGTGAGAGGGGAGGAGGAAGTGAAAAGAAATGAATGAGGTTAAGTTTAAAAACTCTAAAAACTCATTTTTTGTGTTTTTAGAGAATAGACTATTTTTGAGTTGGTCTGTAGTTTTCCCCATTTGTAATTAGCAATTTCTTTAATCATTTTAGTTTGATAGTGTTTCGGTGCTCAGAAAATTTAAGGATTTAAAATATCATCGGTTAGGGGTTTTAAGAAATACCCAAGTTCTATAGTTTAGCGCCTTTGTTCTTATTAGGATTCTTCAACTTTGATTTGGATCAATTTTGGGTCTGCATGTTGTAATTGAGGTTAAAATTCAAAAGTTTTATAAATCTTTGATTGATTGATCAAGTTTACGGTATAGATGACGTAAGAATTTGTCGCCAAGGGTTTGAGAGAAGGGTGGTTTCACAGGAATTGAAGCTCTGGCTCTCGGTTATGAGTTCCATAAATATTTGATTGTGCAAATATACAATGATTTGTATTTTATGTCGATGATCAAAATGTGATCATAATCAATATTTATATATAGATAAATAACTAAAAGTTTTAGTTCCAGAGATGGAATAGGTATGAGTGGTTGTTGAAATCTGTTCTGTTATGGTTTTTCTACAGGAGAAGCAAGAAATTATAATTGAAAAGCTATGCGTAATAAGCGGAAATGTATCACCACTGTGAAAGGGCTGCACCTCTTTGGTGAGCTATCTATTGTATTATATCCTTTGTCTTTCTATTTAGAGATTCTTATTTTAATCCTACCATAATAGGTAACTGCAATTTACTTTTGGATTTGATTCTTCACTGATGGGATGTTGTGGGGGCGTGATTTGGGGGAGATAGGGGAGGGGGTTGGTTGCAGAGAGAGGGTGAGGGTTAAGTGATTTATGACAATCTAATTGTTAAGTGATTATCGCTTGAAAGTGAAATACGCATTTGCAAAAACATAATTTGTGTCCGTACAGTTGGTTGGAAATGAAAATTGCCGTGCACTATTTGTTAATTAACCAAACTGTATGCAGGCTTTTAATTATATTGGCCGTCGGAAAGCGTCTTACCGTATGTTGAATTTCTTGAATTTCCCTTTATTTGGGTTTCCTCTATCCTTTTTGGGTTTGATTGGGAGTTTATAAATTAGGGTTTTTGGGATTTAAGGTTTTCAGACTCCTTTTTTCAAAAAATGCTCAAATCAAAACTGACTTTTTTTGTTTCCGGTGGCCTCTGCTTGCTTGCTCCCTTTCTCAGTCGATGAGTTTATAAGAAAGGTATGTATTGGTTTGATGCATTTTCATTCTACAAAACATCTAAGATAAAATAAACAACTTATTGGCGTAATTTTTATTTTCAGTTGTCATTTTTACTACCGAGCACCCACTGCAGAGATTATTACTTCCCTCCCCCAACTTTTTACTGATCTCCGTCTACTTCGTCTAATTATTTAAATGCCTTAATATCTTGAATGCTTCTTCTTTGCTTTTTCGTCCATTTTTGGTTTTTAACACATTTTGTAATTGTGAAACAGGTATTGGATTGATTTTAGCAAGTGGGATTTTTTCTTAAAGTTGATCAGACCCAGACCTTTGTGTCAATCGAAGTCATTGTTGCTGGGTTAGCTGAGGTATGATTGCTAGCTCTCTCTTGGAGCTTTAGTTTGCACTGACCAATCAGATAAAAGCTATGTTTAGGATTTAATCTCAATTCAATCTATTCTTCTCACGCTCGGAGGAAACATATAAATACATTATGTTAGCCGCACATCTTGCAGCACAAGGAAAGTAAATGACTCCTAGACTAACTAGGAAACACAATCAAATAATTATATTTATATTAACATTCCTATTTGGATAAGGACTCAAGTCAACACTCCCCCTCAAGTTGGTGCGTAGATATCTCCTAGCCCCAACTTGTCAAGTGAGTCCTGAAACCTCCCAGCAGAAATCGCATGAGTTAGAATATCTGCCAACTGTTCTTCCGTTCTGACAAACGGAATATCGACGAGCTTAACATCCAACTTCTCCTTTATAAAGTGTTTATCCACCTCAACATGCTTGGTTTTATCATGTTGTACTGGATTGTTAACTATTTCTCGTGCTGCGTGATTATCACAATACAACATCATAGATCCCTTAGGCTTGAATCCTATCTTAGTGAGTAAAATTCGAAGCCATAAAAGCTCACAAATACCATGAGCCATTCCCCTGTATTCTGCCTCTGCTGATGACCTTGCCACGACATTCTGTTTTTTACTTCTCCAGGTCACAAGGTTACTAGCAACAAACGTGAAATAACCTGACGTAGATTGCCTATCAGTTATATTCCCGACCCAATCAGCATCAGTAAACCTTTTTACCTCCATGTGCCCATGCTTCTTGAACATCAAACCTTTTCCAGGAGCCCTTTTAAATAACTAAGTATCCGTATTACCGCCGTCATGTGATCCTCACTTGGTGCATGCATGAACTGACTTACCACACTTACCGCATACGCAATATCTGGTCTCGTAAGTGATAAGTAAATCAATCTCCCAACTAACCTTTGATACCTCTCTTTATTCGTCGGAACTTGATCTTGATAAATGGCCAGGTGATGATTTTGTACAATCGGAGTGTCCACTGGTTTGCATGCCAACATACCAGTTTCTGACAATAAATCCAACACATACTTACGTTGTGACAAGTATATGCCTTCTTGAGACCTGGCAACTTCTATTCCCAAAAAATACTTAAGGCCTCCTAGATCTTTCATCTCGAACTCGGAGGACAAGTACCCCTGCAACTGTTCAATCTCTATTGTATCATCACCTGTGACAATCATATCATCCACATAAATAATGAGCAAAGTCACCTTACTACCTTTACGCTTGATGAATAAGGTATGATCTGAGTTCCCTTGGCGATATCCATACTTCTTCATAGCCTGAGTGAATCGTCCAAACCACGCTCTTGGTGACTGTTTCAAACCATACAATGTCTTCTGAAGTCTACACACCTTTCCACTGGAGTTTTCAATGCCATAGCCTGGTGGAAAATCCATGTATACCTCTTCCTCTAAATCCCCGTGCAAAAACGTATTTTTTACATTAAACTGTCTCAAAGTCCAATCAAGATTAGCAGCAAGAGATAACAGAACTCTAATGGTATTCATCTTAGCCACCGGAGCAAAAGTTTCTTAATAATCAACACCAAAGGTCTAAGTATATCCTTTAGCCACTAACATTGCCTTGTATCTGTCAATCGTTCAGTCTGCCTTATGTTCGATGGTGAACACCCATTTGCATCCCACCGGTTTTTTTCCCTTGGGAAGTGTAACCACACGCTAAGTCTTATTCTTCTGTAATGGCTCCATCTCAACTTGCATTGCCTCTATCCACTTTGGGTCTCTCAAGGCTTCCTCTACTCTGGTAGGTATTTTAATAGTTTCCATTTGTTGAACTAGTGCATAGTACCTTGGTGAGAGTCGGTGAGTGGAGACATAGTTAGCGATTGAATATCGTACCTTTCCTTCTGGAGAGTACCTGCCTGGTGGTTTCCCTCGATTTTATCTAAAAGGCAACACATAAATTTGTTTATTAGATTCTGAATCGGTACTTACCTCAAGAGGGATATCCGTATGACCCACTTGAGGAGTTGGAGAGGGGTAGTTGTTGTGCTCACCCAAGCCTTTGACCTTACTCGGCCATGAGACAGTTGCAGGCCCACTCGCTGTCCTGGCCTGGTTGTTCTCGATGCAACACCCAAAACAATCATGCCCATTTGGGCTTTGTGGGCTGCTGTCCATTGCAGCAGTATCTGCTTCATTTCCACGTCCATTTGGGGCTTGTTGATTACCATGCCCACTTGGACCTTCTACATCAACGCTTATACTTCTTTCGGTGCTACCACATGCAGGATCTTGGTCACGTGGGTTGTTGCCATCTGCACCATAATCACCATGGCTTTCTATGGTGCTGCCGTTATTACGCCCACTCGGTGGGATATCTTCTGTAGGCCCAAATATAGCAGGGTCGAGGACATCCATCCATCCATAATCTTCTATTCTAGTCGTCTCCCCCTGAAGAGAATGGTTGGGAGGAAAAAAAAGTTCATCTTCGGAGAATGTCACGTCCATAGTTACGTATACATGTCGAGTAGGGGGATGATAACATCTATACCCCTTAAGTTGAGGATTAAAACCAATAAAAACACATTGCACTGCACATGGATCAAGCTTGCTCCGTTGATTTTTATGGAGATGGACATAAGCCACGCACCCAAAAACTCGCGGTTCGAGATG
This sequence comes from Cotoneaster glaucophyllus, assembly GCA_036320875.1. Taxonomy (NCBI): domain Eukaryota; kingdom Viridiplantae; phylum Streptophyta; class Magnoliopsida; order Rosales; family Rosaceae; genus Cotoneaster; species Cotoneaster glaucophyllus. The sequence continues at coordinate 25,481,215 of CM070066.1, read as the reverse complement.
AAGGGTGGAGGGAAGAGAGACATGATCAGCAAGCACAGCTAAAGGAGTTCTAAAAGAGAGAACACGTGATGGCATTCGGTTCATGAGATAAATGGCATAAGTTACCGCGTCGGCCCAGTAAGTCTTAGGTGCACCCCCACCAATGAGGAGGGCACGGGTAATCTCAAGTATGTGTCGATTCTTCCGTTCAGCTACACCATTTTGTTGAGGGGTCTGGGGGCAAGTAGTTTCATGGAGAATGCCTTTTTCTTTACAAAACTGAGATAGATCCTGATTAAGATATTCACCACCATTGTCAGACCGAAGTACTTTAACTGAGAGCGAATATTGAGTAAATCATGTGATAAAACATTCTGAAGATGTCACCCACATCACTCTTATTTTTCATGAGATACAACCAAGTCATTCTGGTGCAATCATCAACGAATGTTACAAACCAACGCACTCCATGCTGAGTTGTAACCAGAGATGGTCCCCACACATCAGAATGAACTAACTCAAACGGAACCGTTCGTGTAGTAAAACTTGGAGAATATGAAGCACAGTGGCATTTAGCTAATGTGCAAACATTACATTGTAGTGAAGAATCTGAAATATTACGAAACAATGACGGAATCAACTTCCGTGAATAACCAAAGGAAGCATGACCAAGACGACGATACCACAATTGAATAGTCTTCAACTTTCCACTATTACGACTTTGAACTTGATGAACACGGCCATGTGCAACATCGTCAACATAATACAACCCCTTCCTCTTAGTACCACGCCCAATGATTGCTTGAGTTTTAATATCTTGAAGTAAACAGAAAGACGGAAACATTAGCACCACGCAGTCTAAAAGCTCGGTGACTTGTCCCACTGATAACAAATGGCTAGAGAGTGGGGGAACAAGTAAACAGTTATGTAATGATATAGTAGGAGTGAGGGCGATCGAACCCGCCCCTGTAACTGGGGCAACACCTCCATTAGCAGTGACAATACTATCCCGTGGTGGTGGTGTTGTAGAATTAAATAAAATACGATCATAAGTCATATGATCAATGGCTCCGGAATCAATAGTCCAACTTGTATCAAAATCAACAGATGTAATTAAAGCTGTGCACGTGTTACCTGTATCATTGGATTGCTCTTGAGAATTAATTAAATTCAAGAGTGATAGCTGTGGGGCTAAATTAGCAAGCTTTAAATTTAATTCTTGATGGGCCGTTGCTGGTGGGCTAACTTGGCCCATGCTCAAGTTGCTGCCAACATCTTTAATTTCTTCCTGCCCATTTAGATTGTGGGCTCCAGGTTCACATGCTTGCCACCCAATAGGGTTGTAGATTCCATATGGACCTTGCTGTCCAATTTTCTTGTGGGCTACATAATCAGCCAGCCCGTGCTCCTTTTCGCTGCAGATTGGAACCAACATTTGGTTGTCCGCCATGGAAGCAATCTTTGCTTTAGATTTCTAGTTTTTAGGTTTTTCCAATCGGTGATGTCTCTTGCTTCGAGACACACAGTTTGGTAGTTTAGGTTTATATGTTTTGGCTTTTTGTTTTGTTTTGCTTTTCTGGGTTTGGGTTGTAATAGATATGGTCTCTTGTTTTGAGACCTGGGTTTGGGGTTTAACAGAGGTCTCTTGTTTCGAGACTTCTGAGCTTGGTTTCAAGGGCTGTTACACAGCCAACAAAGAGAAGCACTGAAGACGGTAGCGAACATGAATATGATTTAGAGAAAGAGACAGGTCGAAACCTGCTCTGGTATCAAGATAAAAGCTATGTTTAGGATTTAATCTCAATTCAATCTATTCTTCTCACTCTCGGAGGAAATATATAAATACATTACATTAGCCGCACATCTTGCAGCACAAGGAAAGTAAATGACTCCTAGACTAACTAGGAAACACAATCAAATAATTATATTTATATTAACATTCCTATTTGGATAAGGACTCAAGTCAACACAATCTACCTAATTTACTTTATTGTTTTTTGTTTTGCTTTTTACCAAGTTGAATGCTGGACTAGGGGACTCAAGAAGTGAGAGAGGACAAAAGCCAGCAGCTATATTTGATGCAATTCATAACCAATATCAAATTCATATAATTTCAACAATTATGATTATGAGGCATACACAATTTATGTAGAATCTAAAATACGTAAAACGTAAAGTTGGGTCATGCATCATGGTGAATGTTCATGCTATCAGGGCTGCAAAATATCGACTTAAAAGTCGTTGTTTTGAAAGAACCTGATTGCATGATGATATGGATGAATTGGTTTGATGTCGAAAAATTCTTCAACGTCAGATTCCTAAGCGCATCGGTAAGAGCGTGCTAATAACGTGTTGTAGCCTATTTTATCTGACAATATTTAGGGTGGCCGGCGGCAAGGAGAAGAGAGAAGAGAGATGTGTTTGTAGAATTGTAGGGATGTGTGTGTTGTTTATCCCTCCTACATTGTGCCTTTATTCATAATAATAAGAGAAGAGGATATTCCTTCATCCCCAAGGAATATGAGATACAAAAGGAAAGGATAAACTCTAATAAAATCTAATCTAGGATTTACATAATCACACTTAAACTGGGAATGTTTACAACAAATTTCAAATTTTCCCCTACATTTTTGGGTTTTTTTTTTCTTTTTTCACTTTAGTCCTTTATTTCATCCCATGTTGGTGCCTGAATTTTTAACAATGTATCTAATACGAACAAAAGGCGACTTTTTGTTTGTTGATGGAACTAAAGGTGGCTTTGTTTACACAAGTTGGAAAAGGTGATAGACTTTTGATGGAACAAATGATATTTCGATAACTCAACTGTTTGACCAAAATATCCTTTATCTATTGGCACGAATCACTTATATATTCTTCTTGCTGATAAACAATTATTCTGAAGGGTTTTTTTTAACTTTAATCATTCAAGAATATTGAAATTTAAAATAAATCTAGTATTAGATTACATATTGATTATGGTCCCTTAATGTGTCCTTAATTCAAAATAATTAATGTACATTTTATTTAATGTCTCTCGTTAAATATTTAAATTTATTAATATACAAATTTTAATTTATTTTTTTACCAAAAAAAAAAGTTTTTTTTTAATTTATTAATTTTATTTAACATTCTTCACACTTGAAAGACTCAATTAATGTACCTAAATGTTAGTACCGAAATGTATTATATTGCACTAATGTATTTAAATGTTAATACCGAAATGTATGTACTGAAATATGTACACCGAAATGTATTATATTAAATTAATGTACCTAAATGTGTGTACCGAAATGTATGCACCGAAATGCTAGTACCGAAATTTATGTACCAAAATGTATTATATTGAATTAATGTACCTAACTGTTTGTGTCGAAATGTATGTACCGAAATATATGTACCTAAATGTATGTATTGAAATGTATTATAATGAATTTAATGTACTTAAATGAAAAGACAAAGTACATCGAAATATATTGTATAACAAGAATTAGTTTATCTAAATGTTTACAACAAAAAATATTATGATAAATGAAATGAAAATTATAATGAAATAAAATTAATATATTAATGCCACATCCCGGCTCGAGCTCCCACCACATCCCGGGCTCGACTCCGTCGTAGGACGATATTGTCCGCTTTGGGTCCCGACCACACCCTCACGGTTTTGTTTCTAGGAACTCACGCGAGCAGAACTTCCCAGTGGGTCACCCATCCTGGGAATGCTCTGGCCCATTCTCGCTTAACTTCAGAGTTCCTACGGAACCCGAAGCCAGTGAGCTCCCAAAAAGTCTCGTGTTAGGTAGAGATGAGAATATACATATGAGGCTTACAGGATCCACACCCCCTGGGCGATATGGGATCTTACAATCCACCCCCCTCAAGAGCCTGACTTCCTCGTCGGCACACTTCCGGTCACGGATGGCTCTAATACCAAATTGTCACATCCCGGCCTGAGCCCCCACCACATCCCAGGCTTGACTCGGCCGTAGCACGATATTGTCCGCTTTGGGTTCCAACCACACCCTCACGGTTTTGTTTCTGGGAACTCGCGCAAGCCGAACTTCCTAGTGGGTCACCCATCCTGGGAATGCTCTGGCCCGTTCTCGCTTAACTTCGAAGATCCTACGGAACCCGAAGCTAGTGAGCTCCCAAAAGACCTTGTGCTAGGTAGAGATAGGAATAAACATATAAGGCTTACAAGATCCACACCCCTAGGTGATATGGGATCTTACACCGGCACCAAACTGACTGTTTACTCCAACCCTCATATCTCTTTGGGGTTGGAGTAAACAGTCAATTTGGTGCCGGTGTGAAAAGTTTCATTGTTAATAAAGCTGACACCGTACGTGGTCAGTTGCCACTAATCATGTCAACTTTTTCAAATTTCAGGTGGGATAAAAAAGTTTGAGGATTTTTACCAAAAAAACAAAACAAAACAAAACAAAAAAAAGGGTTGGAGGATCAAAGTGGAACAAAAACAAAAATTGAGGGACAAAATTTGTAATTAATTCTAATAAAAGTAAGGAAATTTTTATTTGAACTCATGTGACTTATTTCTACACCCAACTTAGAGTTCGTTTGGATGTACTTTTAAAATGACTGAAAGCGTTTTTGGTGAAAATCTTTTTGGAAACAATCTTTAGTAAAAATACTAATAAATCCTAAAAAACACTTAAAGTGCTTCCTGGAAGAAGCACATAAGTGTTGCTTCTTGTAGAAAGCACTTAAAGTGCTTTTGGAACCCAAGAATATTTTCTCTAAAAGCATTTTCAATCATTTTAAAAGCACATCCAAACGAGCTCTTACTCACATCTATATTATTTTTTATTAAAAAATTAATATCTCTTTAAACCCAAATTTATTACCTAAACTACCCTTCCAAACCCAATTCAAAATGTATAGTTATCTTTACACCCAGTTGCTTTCTCTCTCTACCAAGCCAAGACGCATGCCCTCTCTCAACCAAACCAGTTACTTAGGTTGCTATCAACACCACCACAATAATAACCCATCACCTTCTCTTCACAGACCAACTTTCTTCTTTGCAATTTTTTTCTCTCGAAAAAGAACAATGCCACTGTTAACGTAAGTTGTCATTGTTTGTTTGATCAATTGTTTTCTCAAAAATTCGAAGTGCTCCTAATTCTGGAACATATTATTTGGGATTAAGCAATTCATCTTTTCCTTACGTTCTAATTAATTTGTTTCTACAGTTTGTTGGATTATAACATGCGATTTAATTATTCGTTTAAATATTTCAAGAAGATGTTATTATGTGTTCTCAAAGACTCAGGATTGTGATTGTTTAGAGATAATAACTAAATGGACCTGATTGGTCCGAACTCTTGGAGTTAATCTCTAATAATTTTGTATTTGAAAAAAACACGCCAATAGCTAAACTCAATATTGAAACAAACACGACATTCATAGAGATTTGCTTTAGAAAATCCCAACAGCAACAAAGTTGTAATTTTTCTGCTTACGATTATTGCAGAAAGTTCAAACCATGTGTGGCTTGGGATTGTCTAAAAAAAATTGAAACCAAATATTCATTTTCTAAACTCTAAAAAAAAATGAAATCAAACGAGCTAAAAATTTCCATAAATCGATTCACACCTTAGTTGGAGGATTCAAAACTTCAAAATTACTATCTAGTGATAAAAAAAATATAAAATAAAAAAAACTCGTTTTTCTCTATAAATGTTATTAAGGTTTTACCCGGAATGAACGTAGGATAAACAAGGAGTCATGGTAGGGTTTAATTATAGTGTGTGGGTTTATTGATAAATTTTTGTTTTATTATTAATTTCATCTTGTACTTAATGGTAATTATGCAATTGGATAAAAAAGACAATTAACATTTGAAATTTAAGTAAAATAATTGAATATATGTAGTAAATAAAACTTAAAGTGATTTCCACCCTCATTTTTATTTGTATTTTCTGCACTCTTTCCTTTAATTTCTTTTTGCGGGGTTCCCTCTTTGTTTATTTTTTTCCAAGTCTTTTTTTTTTTTTTTTCAATAACTTCAACGGCTTGAGAAAAATATGAGTGCATAAGGAGAAACGAGAGTGCAAAAGTTTCTTCCCATACAAATAATGGATTTAACAATAATGGGTAGTGTGGTGAGTTATTAAATTTTCCGTTGTGATCGGTTCCCACTTTTACTCAAATTTTAGAATCGGTACCAAATTCGTTTTAGTTCATCCTTTTTGAAGCAAAGCGATAAACTTTCATTGATAGGAGAAGAGGTACTAGAAGAAGGACTGAACCATACAAGGTGATGGGCGACTTCATTAGCTTGGCGTCTGATATAGGTGAATAGAACTCTAGTGCTCCCTTTAGTATTCCACTGTAAGTCTAAGGGGAGACAAATCAATAGAAGAAGCTCTTAACGCTTGGGTAATCTGGAGCGAATTGCTCTCGACAATAATATTCTGAAAATCCCTGGAAGACACCAAAGCTCTAACCGCTAAAGCCTCGGCGAAGAGGGGAGAAGAAACATGAGCAGACGATTTCGATAAACCAGCCACAAAATCACCATTTGAGTTCTGAACAACCGCTGCAACCCCTCCGCATTCCTGGCGCCGTCCACATTTAATTTCAAAGATCCTGGCCCTGGCTTCACCCATTTCACAAGATGAGAGACCAGATCTTGACTAGTAGTGGGGGAAGAATTGAAATACAGTAGACCTTACGGTGGTTGGCTTCACTAATTTTAGTGAAGTGATATTTGATCTTAATGGATGTTAACGTAGTTAAGTGTTAAATATGGTGCTTTTTTTATATTTTTGGATCAATTATTCTCGTGTGATTATTGACTTGTCGTGGGAAAATAGTGTGATGGATTTGATGGATGAAATGGAATTCTTGGTTATTATATATGGTTTCGTTAAGTAGTCTAGAATCCAATGAACTATGCTCGTTGTGTTCCATGGAATGATTCTAGAACTTTATGTTATTTTCCTGCTAGGAGGTGCCATGAGAAATGTCGGGAAAATGGTGAACTACGAATGGTTTGATTCGTCTTTGGGTATGTAGGCAGTCTAACATGAACGTTAAGTGCAACCATGATATAAAGAAAAGTTATTGTGTTGTTGAACCGTTGGTTTGTTCTTGGTCATGTCTCAGAAGCAAGGCATGATAGATGAACAAGAATGTGGTGACGTCACATGTCGATCCTGAACCTATCTCAGGATGAGGGCATGACACACATTCTAGGGGTGACTCAGCCTGGTTAATCTGCATTGTGGGGTCATTGTCTAATTGGTCGCATTTGATCCATAGGTGGTCCTGTTTGGTTAATTCGCATTGGTAGGCCACGCTATCGAAAGGATGCCTATGGTTCTGCCTGGTTAATCTGCATTGGGTGACCATATGCATTCTAGAGTTGGATTCCGTTGAGTAATCAAGAATCCCTTTTTCTATTTGGTTCCATTGAGTGGTCTGAAACCCTATCTTTTTTGGATTTCATTAAGTGGTCTGGAATCCCTTTCTCTATTCGATTCCGTTCAGTGGTGCGTAATCCCTTTCCCTATTCGGTTCTGTTGAGTATGGTCCAAGACCTATATTCTTGTGTGTAGAAGTTGCTCAAGTTTACGCTTGTGGCTGTAACTTAGGGTTATAATGCTGGATAATTGGATTTCAAGTAGAGAATACGGCAAACCTTATGGAAGGTTGGCTTTATTAAAAATATTGAAGTGATATTTGATCTTCTTAGTTGATCAACATAGTCAAATGTTAATGTTGTGCATCTTTGGTTCATAGAACCGATTATTTGTTGTGATTGTGGAATTGTGTTAGGAAATACTATGATCTATGTAAATGATGAAATGACAATCGTGGTTGGCATATGATTTCGTTATGTAGTCTAGAATTTAGTGATTCATGCTAATCAAGTCAAGTTCTATTGATTGATTTTGGAACTCTATGTTTTCTGCTATAAAGTAATATGAGAAAAGTTGGAGTTTAAGAAAGGGGTGAACTATGAATGGTTTGATTCGAAATGATACGCAGGCAATGTAACATAGAGGTTAGATAAAAGAAAAAAAAATTACTACACTATTGAACCGTTGGGTTGTTTTTGGTCATGACTGGGAAGCAAGGCATGATAATTGGTACTTTTTGACATCATGTGTCAATCCTAGACGTATGAGATCATTCAGTTCCTTTTGAAATGATGGGTTGTTGTTGACACGGAACTTACAATGTGGTGGCAATTTGGGTGTTTGGATATACTCATTTATATTCATATTGTGTTCATGTCAGCTCATAAATAGATCAACACGTCAAAGATAAATATATAATGTAATAATACGATAACTCATACTATTCACTATGAAATGTGAAAAGTTATGATAGGCCCAAGGCCGATCCTAAGCTAGAATTGGAAGGGAGAGACTAACAGTGCAGGAAATTAGTAAGGAAAAGGGGAGAATTTGAGACAAAAGGAAAGAAGACTTCATTCATTCATTCATTACCTAACCCTCTGAGGGCTGTCCATTACACATATATAGTCTGAACAAAAGAGTGAACCCTAGCTAAGTGGTATGGGCTTCAAAGCCGGGCCAGGAGTTTATTTACAAAAAGGGGTAGTGCTGAAAGAAAGGGTGAGGCCCAACGAGCAGGTCCTAACAATCCCTCCCCCTTGAGACGAGGCCTGTCCTCAGGGCTTGAAATCGGGGTAGCGAGTGATGATATCGTCTGCCTCTTCCCAGGTGGCGTCCTCAGCTAGAAGCCCCGCCCACTGGATGAGCCATTTGGTGATGGCAGCGTTCTTCTTCTTGAACATGCCCCTATCCAGGACCTTCGCAGGTGTCCAATGTAAGAACCCTGCCGAGTCCATGGGTGGCAGATTGGGTGTGGTAGGGATGGCATCGCCAAGTTTCTTCTTCAACAGGGATACATGGAAGACTGGGTGGATTTTAGAATCCTTGGGTAAGATCAGGCGGTAAGCTACGGCACCAATACGAGCCTGAACTTGGAAGGGTCCATAGAATTTTGGAGCAAGTTTGTTGAATGGGCGAGAAGCGACGGACTGCTGACGATAAGGTTGAAGTTTAAGATAAACCCAATCACCCACATTGAATTCCCGGTCGGTGCGCCCCTTGTCAAATATTTGTTTCATACGGTTCTGAGCAAGGTGCAAGTTTGCACGCAAGAGACGAAGAAGTTGGTCACGGTCCTACAGGGCGGTATCGATGGAGTGCACAGCCGTTGGACCTGGCATGTAGGACTGAATGGAAGGAGGTGGGTAACCATAGAGCGCCTGAAAGGGAGACATCTTGATGGCTGACTGAAAGGTTGTGTTGTACCACCATTCAGCCCATGGAAGTAGGGTAGCCCACTTATGAGGACGATCAGCAGAGAAACAGCGGAGGAAATGCTCCAATGTGCGGTTGAGGACCTCAGATTGGCCATCCGATTGCGGGTGATACGCTGAACTGCAACAAAGTTTGGTTCCTTGATGATTGAAAAACTCTTGCCAAAAGTGACTAAGGAAGGTTGGGTCACGATCTGAAACGATTGTGTTTGGCATCCCATGTAGTCGAAAAATCTCTTTGATAAAGATGTCGGCTATGGTAGCTGCTGTATATGGATGCTTGATTGGTATGAAATGACCATACTTAGTTAAGCGATCAACCACGACCAAAATGACTGTGTAGCCGGTAGAGGGGCGTAGGCCTTCGATGAAGTCTAGGGCGATGTCCTGCCAAATACCATTGGGAATGGGAAGAGGCTGCAAGAAACCCGGCGGGTGAATCGTTTCAGTGTTCTGCCGTTGACACTCTGGGCAGGTAGAGACAAAGGACTTGATATCCTTTCGCAGACCCGGCCACATGAAATTGCGGGAGACTCGGTGGTATGTCCGAAGAAAACCTGAGTGCCCCCCTTGTAGAGAAGAGTGGAACTCATGTAAGATTTTTGGACGCCACTGTGAGGACAGCGGGACGAAAACACGCTGCTTGTAGTAAAGGACGCCATTAATCAAGGAGAACCCACAGATACTGGAGTGCGGGGACTTTAGGAAGGCAGGCCATAGTTGTTGCACTTGAGGATCGGTCGTATACGACTGTTGGAGCTCAGGAATGCAATCAAAAACAGGTGAGGAGGTTCCCATAATGGACAGCAGTTCCATGCGGCGTGAGAGGGCATCCGGAGCAGCATTTTGTGAACCGGGACGATAATCCACCGAGTAATTATAGCCTAGCAGCTTGACGAGCCATTTCTGTTGCTGAGGAGTAGAGATCCGCTGTTCGAGAAAATGTTTGATGGGTTTGTGGTCGGTCACAATACGAAATTTCTGACCCAACAAGTAATGGCGCCAGTTTTGGACCGCGAAGACGATGGCAAGCATCTCTTTGTCATATGTGGGGAGGCCAAGATTTCGGCCGGACAGAGCCTTACTGAGGTAGGCGATGGGGTGACCTTTCTGACAGAGGATAGCACCGATACCCACGCCTGATGCATCGGTCTCAATTACAAACTCAGTAGAGAAGTCAGGTAGGGCAAGGACCGGTGTAGTGGCAAGGGCCTGTTTCAGAGTTGTGAAAGCAGCGGTAGATTCCGGGGTCCAAGTGAAATTATCCTGCTTTAACATGTTGGTTAGGGGCTTAGCAATCAGGCCATACTGACGGACGAACTTCCGGTAGTAGCCCGTTAAACCCAAGAAGCCTCGGAGACCCTTGAGAGATTGTGGTTGTGGCCAATCAAGAATGGTTTGTATTTTTGAGTTGTCCATTGCTACTCCTTGTGCCGAAATAGTGTGACCCAGATAATCAATGGTGTGTTGCCCAAAGGAACATTTGGAAAGTTTAACCCTCATGCTGTGAGAAGACAAAGTTTGAAAAACAGTCTCCAAGTGGGAGAGGTGAGTAGCCAAGGAAGGACTATAGACAAGGATATCATCAAAAAAAACCAATACGAACTTACGTAGGTACGGACGGAAGATGGAATTCATCAAAGCTTGAAAAGTGGATGGAGCGTTGGATAACCCAAAAGGCATGACCAAGAATTCGTAGTGACCGTCATGTGTTCGAAAAGCTGTTTTTGGAATGTCATCTGAACACATGCGAATCTGGTGGTATCCTGACCTGAGGTCAAGCTTGGAAAATATGGCAGCACCATGCAATTCGTCAAGTAACTCGTCTACCACAGGAATTGGAAAACGGTCCTTGACAGTGGCTGCGTTTAATGCCCTATAATCAATACAAAGGCGCCAAGAGTCATCTTTTTTTTTTACTAAGAGCACCGGAGAAGAAAAAGGACTACTACTATTTCGAATGACCCCTGAATGAAGAAGGTCCTGCACTTGGCTCTCTATTTCGGCTTTTTGGGAATGGGGGTAGCGATATGGACGTACATTGATGGGGGTGGTGTTGGGTAAAAGGGGAATTTGATGATCGATGAGGCGTTGTGGAGGAAGACCCGTGGGAACGGAGAAAAGATGGTGATATTGGGTGAGAAGGGAGATGATGGCAGGGTGTGTATTGGGTGGTGGGGAAAAGGGTAGGTCGTTGGGTGGGGTGTGTGAGGTGGCTGGGGGGGGGGGGGGGGAAACGGTGGGCAAGAGAGTGGAAGGTGTGGCAGGGGTGGAAGGGCGGTGAGGCCGTGACCAGGCCATGGAGAGTATAGGTGGTGCCTTGAACGTTAAAGATCATAGTCTTGTTTTTGAAATGCCAACCAATAAACCCAAGGGATTCTAACCATTCTGAGCCTAAGATAAGATCATATCCAGGGATATCCAATAGGAGGAAAGAGCCAGTAAGGGTATAAGCTTGAATTGTAACCGAGACATTGATTGCTCGATGGGTTGCGGTAACTTGTTTATGGGCCGCCGTGGTGAACTGAATGGGGTTAATGGGTTCAGTGGGCAAGGCAAGTTGGTGAGCAATATCAAGGTGCAGCAAGTTGCAAGCCGCTCCAGAATCAATAAGGACAGAGATAGGTTGGGATTGAACCAAGCCGTGGAGACGCATCGGGTTGCCCATAGTAAGACCCGGTATCGAAAAGAGTTCCAACATGTGACAAGCCGGCGCAAGGGGTGGGTCTTCTGCGGAATGGCAGTCATGGAATTCCATGTTTTCATCCTCAGGTTGGGTGGGATCCAATAAGACAATCATGGGTGCTTTGCATTTATGGCCGGGAACGTGGGGTTCTGAACAATTGAAACATTCTTTTTTGCGGATTTTGTCTTGGATCTCAGCTGGGGATAACCGCTGATATGGGCCAGTAGAAGGCTGTGGTGGCTTCAAAGTTGAAGGGGTGGGTGTGGTAATTGGGTTGGAAGATCTGGGAAAATGGGGAGGAGTGTAGGGCCGAGAGTAAGGGGGACGAGACGGGCGTTTGGCCTGATTCTTGGTTTCAAATATTTTTGCCAACTTCTGGGCTTGGTGTAACGAATCTGGTTCCAAGGCGAGGACATCATGTCGAATGTCCTCCTTGAGGCCACCCAAAAAGACATGTTTCAACTGATTTTCTGTCCAATCTATGACGCGACAAGAGAGCTTAGTGAAATCTGCAATGTATTCATCCACAGTGCCTAATTGTTGAATATGGGTGAGTTGGGATTCAATATTGGCTTTATCACCTGCCCCAAAACGTTGAAGTAATAGGTCAACAAATAAAGACCAATTGTCCCGACCATATCGCTGTTCGAACCCTCGCATCCAAATGGAGGCATCAGCACCGAAATTGCAAGCTGCCACCAGCACCCATTGTTGAGGTGGGACCTCGTAATAGTCCAAGTAGCGTTCAGCCATGGCAAGCCATCCATAGGGGTCGTCGCCCGTAAAGCGGGGTAATTCCATTTTGATGGATTTGATGGGATTAGGAGGGTGGTGGGGAGTATACGGTGTGAAGTGGGTGGGATGAGTAGAAATGGGGATGGGTGTCGGGGCGACATGAAACGAATGGGAGTGGGATGGGCCTGGGGTGGATGTGTGTGGAGAGAAGGTGGAAGATAACTGTGGGAAGGCATAAGAGGGAGTGGGCCGTGTAGGGATGGTATAAGGAGATGTAATGGGCCGGTTTGAGGGTGGGTAAGTGGACACGAGTTGGAAATTGGGTGGGTTAGAGGGGCCCACGCCCGTGGTGGGCGAAGAGGGAGGGTGAAAGAGGGATCGAAAAGAGGGCTGGGGGTTGGGTGTGGGTGAGCGAAATGTAATAGGAGGCCCGGAGGAAGTGATGGTGGTTGGGGCGGAGGGTGGTGGAACGGGGAATGAGGTGAGGGATGTGGAAGGGGGTGGGACGGTGGTGGGTGGTGGTGGGAAAGTGGATTTGAGGAGACGCAGCTCATCCAGTAAGAGGGTCTGGAAGGTTGCAAACTGGGAGGTCATGGTGTGTTGGAATGTAACATTGGAATCGCTGAGATGATCGAGCGATTTCTGTAAGGAAAGTTGTTGGGTTTCGAGGACGGCAACAGAGTCAGAAACATCTTCAAGTTGATTTCGAAGATGCTCATGCCGGACATCCCCCGCGGCTGCGACGGCGTCGGGGTCAGAGGTGGCGGGGGTTGTGGTTTTGCCCATCTATCGACAGGCTCTGGTACCAATTGATAGGCCCAAGGCCGATCCTAAGCTAGAATTGGAAGGGAGAGACTAACAGTGCAGGAAATTAGTAAGGAAAAGGGGAGAATTTGAGACAAAAGGAAAGAAGACTTCATTCATTCATTCATTACCTAACCCTCTGAGGGCTGTCCATTACACATATATAGTCTGAACAAAAGAGTGAACCCTAGCTAAGTGGTATGGGCTTCAAAGCCGGGCCAGGAGTTTATTTACAAAAAGGGGTAGTGCTGAAAGAAAGGGTGAGGCCCAACGAGCAGGTCCTAACAAGTTATCAATTGTTTAATATAATATTAGGTAATCAATATTAATCAGTGTATCATATCTTCTATTCGTAAGAATTTCGAGATGTGTAATGTATTGTCCCCAAAAATGCTACTCTCTCTATCGCCCAATAGAGTCGTCCGTCCCATTATTGTCTTATTATTGTATTATTACTGTTGATTTAGTCTTCACTGGGTGGGGTTGAGTTGACGAAGGTTGGAAGAGGATAGGACTTGTTCAGAATTGACATGGCAGAGGCAATTGGAGGAAGAAGATGGCTGTTTGGTTCTCAACATAGCAAAAATTTAATACATAATTAAAAGGGACAGCTGTACCCATTTCACAGGGCCATGTCATTTGGTCAGGAAATTGAGTACTCCTCAGTGAGTACCCAAGTATTTTCCGTGTGTAAATATTAAAGAATTCAACAACCATGGTCCATGTCCTTTACCCGGCAGTAAGTACTTCAGAATCTGAGTTTATTATTTATTTGTTCATTAATCTTTAAGTGGGACTTGTGCTTTCTCAGCTGGCTTGTGGAATTTCATCTTGGTTGCCCTCCTTGTTGGATCTTGTGCAACTTTCAACTAGTATGTTCTTGTTTCTGTTCTTTCTTCTTTTACCTTTTTATTTATTAATTTTCATGTTAATTTTGATTATTTATTTTATGTTGTGTGAATTTACATTTCAAGTCGGCTAGAGTGCAGATAGTTGATAGGTTGTTTTGTATATGACTTGTTTTTCACTCTCTCTCTCTCGTGTATGTTTGTTTTTCTGCTTATCTTCCTTAACTAGTCAATATTTGTAAAAATTACTTGTGGATTCGAATCCCGTCGGTGGTAATCTAATATCTAATCTAACAAAATCTATCATTTGACAAAAAACAAATAAAATATTGGTGAAAAAATACTGAATTAACAGGGGAGAAAAATGGTGAAAAAAACTCGGAAAAAGTAACCAATAATGTTGTTATGTAGAGTAATTCATGTTTGAAGTCGGTCTACAAAACCTCTAGTTTGATTTTGTTGATATCCGGTTCTTGAAGCAAATTTAAACCAACGATGATCCCGACTCCTCATCTAATCTTATTTCTTGTTCTAATTGTTAATTTAGTAGGATATTTTAGACATTTCCCCATGCTTTCAAACGTTAAAGGTTGGAAATTTCGGTCCCAAGTTTTCGAAATATTATCCAGTTTTTGTTTCCCTTGATGGGAAGATGAAAAATGTCAAGAGAAATCGACAGGTCTTCAGTTCAACCCCATCTATGTATCTAGTTATATTGTTTTGTATCTAATTTCTGCTTATGTTTTTGTATTGCATGTGCTCTAATAGATTCACTCTTACATATCACAGGCTTATGTTTGTATTCTTTCCTGCTTAATGAGTTTTCCTTCACAGAGCATCGCTATGGGTTCAACAACGGAGAAAATGGCAAGAATGTCCATGGAGGAGAAGAAGCCTACCTTCGTTCAGATTATTTGCAAAGGTTTCAACACTGAAAAATTGGTAAATGCTTTCAACCAATGTCGCGTCTTTAATTACATGAATTTATTTGTTTCTTTGAACCGTGTTGCTCGTTAATCTATAACTGATTAGTTAGAATCTGTGTTAGGGGTGATTAAAGCCAGAAGCATGTTTAAATTCTTTACCATGATATGAAGTTTTAGTTTGTCTTTTTGTTTGTTTCTTGAAGACTGTCCCACGAAAGTTCTTGACACATATAATGAAGGAGCTGTCCGAAAGAGCAACTTTGAAACTGAAGGGTTCTTCGAATTACTCGTGCGTTTCAATGGTGGCTGGCAGGAGTTCTTGAAGGATAACTCCTTGGGTCACGGCAACTTTTTGGTGTTCACTTATGATGGAAAGATGCAATTCAGCATAGATATATTCGACAAGAATGCTTGTCTCAGAATCGATGACAAGATCGGGAGTTCTTCAAAGTGCCCAGTCAGATGTCGCAATATGCATGTCTCTATTTGATCTCTTGTAAACTCATGTCTCTGCTACGTTTTTATTTTGATACGGATGCAGTTCAAGGCCTTCTTTCAAGTTCCGGATCCAATGAGTTTGATGAGAATACAGAAGAGGAAGAAGATGAATCAGACGACAGTTGCAAGTACTGGGAAGCTATCTTCTATGAGGATTCAGAAGCTACGCAGACTGAATCTTTCAAATCTAACTTTCCTCGTTTTGAATGCGTCATCGGAGAATATGTGGTAAGCAAGGGAAGCTTTAACTTAGCTTTCATTTTTCTAGTTTAGATTTTGGCTTCCAAAGAATTGAAATTTCTAACTGCCTTTGGGAGCAGTAAATTACATGGACACAATGACACATAGTATGCTCAATTGTTAAGAAACACTAATTTGAATGTTTAATGCCATCAATTCCATTCACAGAAAATTGGATTTCACTCTTGCAGTTCGTCCCTTCAGCCTTCTCTAGGAAGCATTTCCCCCAAGGGAGTTTTGAGGTGATCCTGAAAAATGCAGAGGGAAAGAAATGGGAAGTTCAAGCCTACCCTGCCAATGGATCACACCTTTTTTTGAAAGGGTGGCCTGAATTTGCATCTGCTAATAAGATCACTATCGACAGTACTTGCATATTCGAGCTTTTGAGGGCTGACACAATGATGGTTCACATTGTTCACATTATTTAGACAGAATCAATTAAGCCTTTAACAATATGGCAATATAAGTAGAGCATGCTTTAAGTAGTGCACTTGGTTGTACTCGTATTTTCTGAACGCTGTAGTGGACGTTGGTTGTACTCTAAACTAGAGCTAGCATTTTGGACCCGACCCAACCCGCTAATATTAGTATTTGAGTGGGTGCTTAACGGGTCGGGTCGCTAACGGTTGTGTTTCAGATTAATTAGTTTGATGTTGGTGCAAGTTCTTTTTCTTGTTGAAATTGTGCAGAGAAGCAAATTTTAGGGCCAGGAAAATGCCCATACTTTAGATTGAAGAACGGAACCCTTACTCAAATTGATAGTCCACCACAATTTGTCACAATTTCTCACGATCGATCTATACATCTATACATTGTTTAAACATGATTCATAAGTTTGTAACACCATGTTGATATTCGGCATGGAAGATTTCCTTCATCTAAATACACCCTAAATAGTGCGTGTAAGCATCAACAACTACAATTGATCGAATATCTTAATAAACTTTAGAATTTCTTCTATTTTTAATTTTGTATCAAGTCTAGGAGAAAGTTTGAGTTCACCAACCCTATCCATGGCATTGAGTCGTAACTTGTACAGTAGTTAAGGAATCCACCAACCCTATCCATGCCTGCAGTGTCCTTTTGCAGTGAGTACAAGGAGGAGTTACTTTGACTTCTCCATTTACTTTTTACTTACTGCCTTGTGTTTCTATGTCTCAAACATTTGTTTCTCTGTTTTTCGAAATTTTCTTCAATACTACGTAATATTGAATCATACAAGAACAAATGGCTGTTTGGGAGAAGGCCATTTTCTTTGTATTTTTCAGGTGCTCTTCTTTTTTAATTTCATGTTTGTTTGGAAGTTTCTTTGTGTTCAATTGGTTTGTTTAACTGGATCTTCAGTCTTCTGTTTTTGTTTGGTGTTTTAATTTGTTGTTCTTAACTTCTTGTTGTAACATAGCAGAAGCTCTGTTGGACATTTTTTGCTTGGTAGTGTGTTTGCGTTCTAGATTTGGGGTTTCCCTTTTGTACATCTAGTTTTTATCCCTTTTGTACATGTACCTTTTGAGCTTGTGAGCAGACACCACACAAAAAAATTATAGCTGCACTCGATTAGTCACCACAAAAGAGGAATTTTATGTGCGCAAAAATAAGCGTTTGGTGTCTCCCAGCCTTTCACAACTTGATCGGGAACTAGTCTGCAGTATGAGCAGGCTATAATCCACAAAAGTTTAATTCCCGCTTAGCCTTGTACTCCTTCTCAGCTTTTTCTTTGCCTCACTGTCAACAGCATCTGCATTACCCACATCGTTGCACCAACATGCTTGCTAGTATAAGAGCCACTGCCAATTCCTGACGATTCATCTTGTGAAAAGGTCTCCGCTGAAGGAGTTGATCCCTCTGCAAGAACCTCTTCACCTGTGGTTTCTGTGTTTGTTGAGGGATGGGGGGTTTGAATGAGATAATGTGCCACAGATTTGTAACCCAGTTTTACGACCTGATAAGTTAACAAAATTTAGCATTTAGTTCATGTTAATTTGTTGCCTTGGTCTTTTGTTTCCATTATGTACCAAAATCACGGCGCCCAAACTATGTGATGAACAAATATATGTATATATATGCCTCAAGTGTATGTGGGTGTGTGATTTTGTGTGTTTGTGCCTGCGTTCTACTGTGCCAACCCCACTTAGTGGGAAAAGGCTATGTTGTTTTTTTGTTTTGCCGTGCCTTCTGTTTTGCTAGGCATACACATACATACACACTTTGAAACCCTTCCTCCACACTTATTTGTTGCCTAATAACGAACATCGGGAATTCACTCTAGGTCATGCTTCACTATGCCTTAAGAACAAGGGTAGGATGGTCCTAATCTAGTCTAGGTAGGGATAATGTGGTTAACAAAGAACATAGGCTAAACAAAGGCTCAACGGGGTTAAACCTAAACACAATGCACATGGATAGGCTTTTTGGCACTGGTTGAACTAAACACTTCATCTTGTTTGTGTGTTATGCAATTCAATGTCATGCTTTGAATGAAACAGGTATGAGTTCTAGTATTTGGAACTAAATGATGAAACGCCTTCTAAGTAGCAACCAAGCAAAGAATAATGAGATCATGCAACGACTTTAGAAAACAATAAAGCACAGATTTATTAACTCTCCAAAGAACGTTTTAGGTTCAAGTCTCTCAGGGTTGTAGCGTTAGTTTGAGTTTCTTCCTTCAAGCATGTTACAAAAACTGATTTTATTTATTTATTTATTTTTATTAAACATGAATTCATGAATTAACCACAATCAAGCATAAACCAGAAAGTAAATCAAACTTCCATCCACATTTGTAACCTCTCTTTAACAGCCATGCAATTAAAAACCAAATCCTCATCATTGTGTTGGAAGGTACCCAAAGACACAAACAAACACACAAAAACAACTATTTTTGGGTTTTTCAAAACAATTTTTCAAATTTTTATCAAATTTTCGGATTTTCTTTTCAAAACACACTAAAATGCTTCAAAATGCACTAAAAACACTTAAAAACAGTGAAAAACAACATTTGAAGTGATAGGTGATAAAATCCCACGAAAATGATGCAAAAACAACTTGTTACCCCCCCACACTTAAACCAAACATTGTCCTCAATGTTTCAAACAAAAACTCACAAAAAGTAAACAGCAAACGACACACTAACAGATGGCAAGATAAATGCAATAAGGAGTAGAGTTAGGAACGTAAATCTGGGTTTGAGTCGGTTATTCCTAGGTCTTCTTTATTCGAAAGCATGGGTTGCCTCCCAAGAAGCACTTGCTTTAACGTCTTGCAGCCGGACAATTCCTCGGGTTAAGCTTCCTTGGTGCCCACGGCATGGAGTGGTGGTTCTTCCACAACATGCTCCTCAAAATTCTCATTCATTAGGTCGACGGACGGAAGAGGGTAGTGATCCTTGCTGACTGGTGCGTTGTGCTTCCTAAAGTCCATGTGAATTCTTCCACCATCGGGGATTTGATGGGGTATCTGCACCAAAGAAGGGAACCACCTATTAATTTTAATGGGAATTGGATTTGGATTAGATGGCTTACCTATGGTATGTGACGAAGTGGCAGCACTGTGATCACTCTTCCCCATGGGCTCTCGGCCAATTTGGGCATTTTAAAGGCAGTGGCCGTGTGGTCCTTGTGCTCCACTCCAATTCCCTCTTCGTTGATAGTTCTAGATACATCCCTTGTGCTTAGTGCTGAACGTTCCTGCCCTATAGTTTTTATTTCATTAATGGCAAAACAAGAACAAATAGCATTAGAAGTCTCAACAGATTTAGAAACATTAAATTTAATCTTATCGCCACCAAACTTCATAGTTAACGTTTCCTTGGCCACATCAATCTTGGTTTGGGCTGTTTTCATGAAAGGTCTTCCAAGTAGAAGCGGCATTGGGGAAGAATGGGCTGAATCTTCCATCTCAAGCACATAGAAATCAGCCGAAAAGATTAGGTGGCCAACCTGCACCAAAACCTCCTCCAAAACTCCCTTTGGATAAGCATTAGAACGATCGGCCAATTTAATAATAACCCGATCATTTTTCAGCTCACCTAGGTTCATTGATGCATAAATTGAATAAAGCATGACGTTAATAGATGCACCTAGGTCTAACATGGCATGTTCGAACCTCGTATTGCCAATTATACAAGGGATAGTAAAGCTACATGGGTCTTTGCATTTGGGAGGTAGTTTTCGTTGCAAAACTGCTGAAACATTTTCACTTACCCTTACCACCTCCTTGTTCGAAAATCTCCTCTTTGTTGTGCACAGTTCCTTCAAGAATTTGGCATATTTGGGAACTTGTTTGATTGCATCCAAGAGTGAAATATTGACTTGCACTTTCCTAAATGTGTCCAGAATGTCCTTTTCGGTTTCCTCCTTCTTTGATTGCATGAATCTGCGAGGAAAGGGTGCATTGGGTGGAATAGGGTTAGAATTAATCGAATTTGGACCCAACTTACCTGTGTTGGACGTTTTGGAGGGTTTAGGTGCATTGGAAGGCTGCGGCAAGGTTGGAGCAATCTTTGCCGTGGCTTCCTCCTTTTCTAATCCTCCCTTGCCATGTGTCCTTGTCCTCTGTTGATTGGGGATCAGAAACTTGTTCCAAACACATCCTTCTAGTAGACAATTCCAGCCGCACCTATTTCCTTTTTCTGAAGGGATTTGGTTCATTTAATTCTCCTAAACCTCAAGGATTATGATTTCTAGAAGGATGTGTTTGGAACAAGTTTCTGATCCCCAATCAACAAAGGACAAGGACACACGGAAAGGGAGGATTAGAACAAAATTTTTGTGGTTCTAGAAGGCATTTGGTGCGCCAGAAAGTTAGGAAGTAGAGAAGGACTTCTAGAAACACATTCTAGATGGAAGGGTGCGGCATAGCCTAGGGAATCAGATTGGAACTATGTTAGCATGATTTTAGGCGTCTAGAACCCCCAAATTTAGGTGATAAAATCAGATATGGATCCCCTTTTGTGGCTGAAAATATGGAAAGATAAGATAAGGATAAGATAAGGTTGTTAGGATAATGTTTTGGATAAGGTTTTGGATAAGGTTCCATATTTCTTGCTCATTCCTTATCTTCTTTATCTTTGACTTCTTTTCTCCATCTTCTTAGCTGATTTCAAGCCTTTTAATCTTCAAATTCGTCCATCAACTTGCCTCCATGCTTGCACTATCCAATCTTGGCCCAAAAGTGCTCTAGAATGCTCCAAATTGCTTCTTTTTGCCTACTTTGACACTAGGACCTGAATGCACGAAAACAACTTTAAACACTATAATTAACATAATTAAGCTAAGTAAATGCAAGAAAACAAGCTAACTAAGTCGCATAAATATGCTCCTATCATCGTCCACCAACCATCCCGCTCTCACCTTATCCATTCAACATCTCTCATCTCATTCCATACAAACCTCACCCCATTTGGTTTCCCTTCATCTCTCTGCTTGTACAAACCACAAATCCCATAACAAAAAGGGTAACAACATATTTCCTCACCAAAACAATCCATTTTTCATTTAACTTTGTCTAAATATTTGTGTTTTTTCTTCTTCAGAAGTTATAGCAATGGCAACAGCCTCAGCCACTACATCTCCAACAATGGTTGCTGCCACCACAGTGGCCAAATCAAGGAGGATGACTTCATCAGCAAACAATGTGACATACATAACATGACTCAATGCCTTCTCTAGACCCAAAGCTCAGAGCAGTGTGGCCTCCCTTGGCCTTCCCCTGAGCACTGAGCAGTCCTTTGCTAGGGTTGTGAGCTCCTTGAGAGCCCCATCAAGGGGCAATGGCAGTGGTGGTGGTGGTGCACTGTCTTCCACCTGCAATGCTGTTGGTGAGATTTTTAAGATTGCTGCCATCCTCAATGGACTCACTCTCGTCGGAGTTGCAGTCGGATTCGTGCTTCTTCGGATTGAAGCAGTGGTTGAGGAGGCGGTTGAGGCTGAGTAAGGAGAATTTTCAGACGCCTTTGATTATGTTTGCTTATGTCAACACTGTATCATCTCTCTTTTAAAAATACTTGATTTTATGTATCAATGATTAATATTTTCAGTTTCTTGAATTGCATTGAATTGAATGCTCAACAATCACATCCTAATTTGTGCTTGCCACTCTGTTAAACATAATTGCAATGGCTAATAAACCATTTTAGAAACTAGGGTTGAATCAAGTTTTCGTTAGAGAGGAGTGCATGACCAAATATACACACACACATACACGGCTAATAAATTATTCTAAGTACATGGAATGGTAATAAAATATCCCTTTGCTATTGTTTCTGTCACTGGCGGTTGGCTACCGCCCATTAGCCTCTATGTGTTTGAAAATTAAGAAAGTGCACCTAGATCCGTTTAGGCGTCCGTCTAGTCCACCTAAACCCGCCTAGGTCACGACTCTCACTTAGACAGAAAATCGATAATTTTCATTTTGCAGTTTAATTTTTCAATAAAATGTAAGAGACTTGTTGGATGCTTGGAAGAACACTTATTATATGCTTGTTCCCATGTTTTCAATATGTTCTACTACTTTATAATTTATATGTCATTAAGTGTATATAGGCACTTATATTACAATATATAATAAATTTACTTAAATTCGCCTAGTTTGCCTAGGCCCCAGTCTATGTCCCACTAGCCACCTAGGCGCTAGGCCGTAGCTCACTGCCCGACTAGCGCCTAACGTCTTTTAGAACTTTAGTTTCGGTTTCTCTTTCGGTGTCTCTATATCTTTCTCATTCGACCTCCTAGGACAACCAGCTTCTCGATGGCCAAAACTCTTACAAGAATCACATTTTTTTGGGGTTTTATTTTAGCATTCTTGGCCATTGCTGCACAAAGCACCACCAATTCCTTCTCGAGGCTTCAAAGTATGTGACAGAGAAATCAGAAGAAAGATAAAGCATTAAGCAAGACATATGTGTCATATTCTTTTGGATAAGGGAGGCAGACGCAGTGCCGGCCACAACAACACGCAGATTGGAAGTCTTATTGCTTTTGCTTGTCAGTTGATGATTCGCGCATTCACTCACATCCACTCTAGTTATCACACTTGCACAAACACGGGATTCATGAGCGTTCATGGTCACCTTTTCGGTTTTCTACGTAAGCAACAGGAAATGATTTCCACACACCATTGTTCTATTATGCAAGCCTTTGTTTGCTTTTGTTCCTTCATCTTACTTTGATTTGTTCAATCTAAAAGGCGAAAATGTTAGATAAGCATTTGTTACAGTAAAAGAAATATCCAAACGCTCCTCGATCCAGCCCCATTTTAATTAATTATTAATCACATAACCAAAAATCGGAAGGGATCGAACCCTCGACTTATCATGTTCCCGAAAGGAAGGCTTGCCCCAAATAACTAGCAAGTTTTCTAAGGAAGTGCCTCCTTGAAATCATTTATGGCTATAGGGACATCTGCTCCTCTACTCTGGAGTTGCTCATACTGACAGCTCCCTTGGAATGCATTTGCCAGCAAATTTCAGGCATGTGCATCTTGTGAATATCAAAATTCCACAAAGTATAAAACTAAATTGCAAGTTTGCCAATGCTCGTGCCCTAAAATCAGCCTTACTTGTCCCACAAGTTACGGCTTCAAGCATGCTATCACCGTTACTTTCAACAAAATGGACAACGCTACCCTTCGGAACAAACCTAGGAACCCATAGCATGAACCCATGTTCATAAACCAGCAACCCTGAAAACCAACTGAAATCGAAAGAACAAGTGCTGCAGGAAGATTGGTTCGGAAACAAGTTGCTGCTACAGCTGCCATGACGGAAGCAAACACAATGAGCTGCAACAACCAGTGGTAATGCCCTTCAAGCTCAACATGGTCGGCTGAGTGGAAATGGAGTAGGAAAAGCTCTTGGCAAAAAACAGAGGCTACTAGTATTCCAACGACCAGGATAGGTGTGAAATGAATGAGTCAACTCAGCACAAAGCATAAAGGCTGCAAATAAGATGAGGTGGAGGAACATGGTTGCATGCTCCAGGTTATGGAGCTTGAAAGAGAATTGAAGAAAAGGGTCTATAACCTTGCATCAGAATTGCCAATACAGAGAAAGATAAGATGAAAATGAGCTCCAAGTGTTTGAGTTTCGAAAATGGGGAATTGAAAGGGTACCAAAACCTTATCGTAAAGTTATTAGGGCCATTGAGAAAATAGGATCTGATAGTGTTGGCGGTGTGCCATAAACGAAGGAAGGTGAGAGCAAAGCCGGGTACTATGAGTCCGACAAAGGTCCCCATTGAAAGCTAATCTTCACAGATCAGGGTTTTCGGTGCATGATCTGCAGCAGATAGAGCTTAATTCACAATAATCCTCCAAACATACCTTAAATACTTGAAGCCACAGCGGTGTCAGAGGACACTAAAAGCCTTTGGTGCATGATGCATGTGTTTCCACAAACAAAATAATTCACAAAACGACACTTGGCTTAGTGTGACAACAAAATTAATATCTGACATGGAAGTGTCACCCCATGAGAAGATTAACGGTGTTACTTCAAGCTCACGAAAATTACATTATACTGAGATTCCAAGCTGATTAGTTTAAGTTAGTGCTTATTAGTCGATTTGCAAGTACTGGAGAGTGAAGTGGCTTTCAGTATAGTGTGTGTGGCAATTAAGATGTTCCCACTTGTTAAAAGTATATATTTATTCCTGTGGTCCTTATGCAACTAAGGAGCTGTAAAGTGAAGGTTAAAGTTGTAAGATTCCCGGGATATTACCTTGCCACTATACGAGTGCATGGAAGATGGTTATCTTCTGAGTGCGAAAAGTTGAACTTCTTGGAACCTGGAAAAGAACAACAGTTTTAAGTTTCACAGTGATCAAATTTTCGGATTTGATTAACTGAGGCATAGAACACAACTATATCAAGCAGCAGTACCTCAAACCTACTCATATGAAATCTAAGCAAATACCAGCAAGAACCAAGAAGTTGGCTTCGATTATGACTAAGATATAGCAGTGACCTTGCATTTCAGTTTTCAATTTATCCCAGGAAAACGAAAAAAAGGAACAAGTCACAATCTAACTAAACTAACATAGTGATTGCTTTTAATGTAGTTTTAAGGTAGAATTGAAAAGGAAACAGGAATAAAGGATGTGGCTGCTCCCAGATATGTTTAAAGATCATCAACAAAGAGTATCTAGAGACAATGAAATTCCAAAGCGCATTTATTGAGCAAATATGACAGACTTTACTGCTATAAATTAACTTGATGACAATACTCTCTTTATGGGGACGCATGATACATTGTTTACAATCAAACAAAATTCAAGTCTAATGTATGTACATGGTATAGCTCATAGCTCACTAGTAATGATCAAAAAGTAAATAAAGAACAACAAAGGAAAGGTTAAATCATCTTACAGCAGTGTTTCTTTTGTGAACCCATTCAGTAATTTTGAATCAACTATGACAAAACTATTGAATAAGATAGATATCTAAGCTGCGTATCTCAAGGGCAGAATTTTGGTTTGAGACTACCCCTTTCTCCTTGAAAGCAGAGAACGTGGACGGAAAATTCATGAATCGCCCTTCCTAAAAAATTCATCAACATTCCAAATGCCCTCAATCAGAGAGGAATGTGTGTTGTCATTAGGTCTGATGCCTCTGCTCGCCATTTCTTTCAGGAGCTCTTCCGCAAGATCGCCTTCTTGGTTTTTGCATACTCCTTGTATGAGGACATTGTAAGTTAGAACAGTAGGATTGAAACCTATACTCAACATCTCATTGAGAACCTTAAAGGCATCCTTCAAATCACCTCTTTTACTGTAACCACTAATGAGGGAATTAAAACTAATGTGATCGGGTTTAATTCCTCTTCTCTTCATCTCCTCCATTAGTTGACAGGCTTCCTCAACTCTCCCCTCCCTGCAACACCCTTGCATTAGGGTATTGTAAGTCACTTCATCTGGATGGACCTTCATCTTATCCATCGCCTCCAAAAGTGCAAATGCCCGCTTCATGGTACCGTTAGCACAGTGACCATCAATCAAGGCATTGAACATCACAAGATCCGGCAGAACACCCTTTCGCAGCAATTTCTTAAACAAGTCATCTGCCTCCTGAATTCTTTTCCTTTTACTCGAAACATAAATAAGTGATGTATAAGTTACCTTGGTAGGCTCTATCCCTTTACTCAACATTTTATCACGGAGGCTAAAGGCTTTCTTTGGAATCCCACTTCTGCAATAGTCATTAATAAGGATATTATAAGTAATTGCATCAGGATCCATGCCCTTATCTTTCATTTCTTTGACCATATCATCAACTTCGACCATTTTTTCTTCCATTAACAATGCATGAATCAACAATTTGTAAGTTGACACAGTTGGCAGTACACCCTTCTTCACCATCTCGTCTCTATGACCGAAAGCCTTGTCCAGATCCCCTTTGTTGCAATAACCATCAATCAAGGTGTTATATGTCACAGCAGCTGAAACCAGCCCAATTTCCAGCATTTTATCGAAAAGTCCAGATGCTTCCTCAAGTCTTCTTTCCTTGCACATGACGCTAATAATCAAACCATAAGTGTAAGAATCCGGTTCAACACCTCTATCTTTCAATGCACTAAAGAGCATCTAAACCCTTCCAACTCTCGCAATCGAACAATATCCGTGAATTACAGTATTATATGTGACAACATTCTGCTGAATGCCCAAAGTCTCCATAAACCCAAGAAACTCCGTTGCCTTCTTCAACTTCCCTTCTTTACACAACACATTGATCATTATGTTAAAGGTAGAAACACTTGATTTGATCTTCAACATAAACATCTCGGCATACAAAACCCACGCCCTATCCGTGCGATTCATCTTCAAGAACATATTCAACATGTCATTGCACGTCAAATTATTAGGTAAAACACCTGTATCTTTCATCAAGTAAAAGCACTCAAGAGCCTCATCAGCCCTCCTCATTTTACAGCAAGCCTGCACCAGCAAATCAAACCCGAGGCTGCTTTTCTCACTCAGACGCTCTCTCGAATGCGCCAATGCCTCAAAAATCTCTCTAACAGTGGCACTGCCACCACCAACCACTTGCTTCAAGAGCTCTAAAGAGCGTTTTAGGGAAGGTTGGGCGACAATGGCTATGGCGAGGCAGCGGATGTCGACATCCAGGAGGTGGAATTCGATGTGGGAGATGAATTTGAGGACAAGTTCGGGGCTTTTGCGGAGGTCGAAGAGGGCGTCAGAGATTAGGGAAGGGGGAATGTTGGGAGAAAGGTGTTTGATGAAATGCCACTGAGAAGACTGGCTGGAGGGAAGGAGGGTGTGGTGGGTGATTGGTAGAGGGGAGGTTGTGGGGGCGGTTGGATGAGTGAGGGAAGAGAGGGGTGCGGCGGAGGGAGGGTGGTTTGTGGGGAAAATGGGTCAGGAGCTTGTAGGGTTTTAGTGTCTGAGGGTTTAGAAGCTTTGGGGATTTCATTGTTGCTGAGAGAGAGTGGAGAGAAGAGTGGGCGTGCGCGAGGGATCGCGAGTCCGAAACTGATGACGGCTTAAGTAGTTAAGTTTAACATTGGACCATTGTCACGTCATGTCAAAATTCATTTTTGTAGTTGATGGGACAAAATAAAACTTTGTAAAGTCTCATATTTTAACCGAAATGTCAAATTAAAATGTTTTTTGGTTATTTATAAAGTTAAGTAGACCCACAATTTAATAACTAGTCTTTATGCACGCGCATGATTGGTTATTTATAAAATTAAGTAGACCCACAATTTAATAACTAGCCTTTATGCACGCGCTCATGCGCATGCATAAGATATTTTTTGAATTACGGCGTGCTACGTGTGACTCACACGTTTTAAATGTATTTATATGCGTAAATTGACAAAAGGAAAGTCAAATATTTGAAGTAAATGAATAATCTTATATCACGCTAAAAGAAACCCCTCATAGACCAATTAAAACAGGTGAATTCACATAATAAAATCAGTCTCTATAGAATTTACAATAAGAATAAAAAATAATATTTAATGAACAATTGATTGAATCACATTATTGCTAGCCCCCTCCCCCTTAGTGTATATAATATTGTTTGTTAAAAGAAAACAAAACAATCATTTGACAATTAATTTAATCATATTATTATCCACGTGCAAAAAACCTTATTTAATGCATTATTTTGGGATGTCTGTGAAGTTTTTTTTGTCTTGGGGGTATTTTTGTCCAAATATTTTTGTTGAAGCTTGGTGATACCAAAAGCACTATTCAGATTTTGTGTTGGCTTTATATTGCTAGCCCATTGTGAGACTAAGCCCACCCCCTTCCCCCTTAGTGTAGATAATATCGTTTGTTAAAAAAAAAATATCATTTGACAACTAATTTAATCACATTATTATCCGTATGCGAATGACCTTTTTTATAACTGGCATTACATACCTCTTAAGATATTTTGAACGTTTTTAAAAATAGAGAAAATAATATTGAATGAACAACTGATTGAATTGATGTAGGCATAATTTATTGAACGATTATGGAGGCCATATAGAGAGAGGGCGCATCATAGAGAGAGAAGAGAGAGATGTGTAATGTGAGGTGCGTGTTATTCCACCCATTGTGCCTTTATTTATAGTTGTAGGATAGGTAGAATCCTTACCCTTTTAGGATTACAACTCTTAATAGGTAATCAACTCCTAATAGGAGTATAAGAGATATTCTTAGATCTACTAGGATTTACACAATTACATTCCTAATCTAATAGGATTGCAACACTCCCCATTGAGTGTGTAAATACTCAAGCAAATAGCGCATCATGTCTTCAACGATGAAGTAAGTACAATTGATGAAGTCGTCGGCACAATGAGTGAATGCGAGTCTCATATCAACGGAGAAATGCATAAAAAGGTAAAACTCACAAAACCTCACTATGGTAAAACCTAAGGTGGGAGAAAAACCATAAACTAAGGAGAAAAGTGAGAAGTTGAATTAAGTCAAAACTAACGTCTTTTGGACGCAAGTAGAAGAGCTCACAAGGGTATGATCAGCCCAGGATGGGTGCCTCATCAAAACCTAGTTAGGTAGCAAAAATCCAATGGGAAAAATGCTCCTAATCGTAGGGAAAAAAGTACATTAAGATCAAGTGAGTATACTTCTAGATACTCCCCCTGAGTTTGACATAACTTCCAAATGAGAACTACAACCATTGCATATGATAGTTAGGCATACCAATTCCTCGGACAAGCTTCTGGAAGGTTGACTTTGGCAGTGATGTTGTGTAGAGGTCGGCAAGGTTGTTTGAGATCGGCTTGCATGACTTCAATATCCTGATGCTTTGCTGATGTAGATGTAAACGTAATATGTCTTGGTGTTGACTTCGTTGATGTATCATGACTTGGTCGAGTTGATACATGCGGCATAATTTTCATGGATCGTCATTGGGACTCAACGATGGATGAAAAACAGCAAGTACTTCGAATATGCTCAACAAGAACTCCTAACCATGTCTCACTTGTGGCGTAATGAAGTGAGGCGAGTCTTGGAACAATTCGAAGATTTCGCAACTAAGGTCATATCGTGGACCTCCAAGATATTGCAATATCCCTTGACGGTAAAGACATAACCATTCGAGGATTTTACCTTGTGCATGTTTGATAAGTAACCTGCGTCAGCATAACAAACAAGGCAAGCAGCATTCCGAGGATCAGGGTCGTATCTGCTCAAGATGAGTTGGGATTTGCCCTCGTAGTACCTTTAGGGTATGTCTTTAATACCAATTCGGTGGTTGTGTGTAGGCGCGGTGCTGCATCTTAACCAATAGATCAACAACGAAGGATATGTTCTGTTTAATACAATGAGCTAAGTACAACGAAGCGCAAGGTTGAACTTAGATATGGAATTTTGGGTTCCATAAACTCTTCAAGGGTATGGACGATCATAGGTATTCTCCAAGGTAACACCTTCGGGGTGTAGTTCGACTGGTAGACCAAAGTACCGTCAATCTCTGTATCTATATCCCCATGGAGAAAACACTAACCATATTTCATAATGCTGCTATCAACCATATGATGTTTTGAGAGAAACCTTACATCGTAAAGCGTGCATCATATTGCATTATTTCATTCATTTTATAACGCTTCATTTCCCACTTGTAACACAACAGGATTACCATGGGCAGTGTAGGAACGACGTGTCCAAAACACACTTTGGTAAGGAATTTGACTTGGATTGTAATTTCAGTTGTCCAATCAATTCTATGTTGTCACTTAATCAACTGAATACGGTTCGATATCGTCGCTTTTCATTTATGTAGGCAGCTACCACCTAAGTGAAAGCATCATCGATGGTAATCTCATTTCAATTCCATTTAGCTCATCCAAACTAGTATACTGGACCAAGAACTTCAAGTCTCGGGAGTAATCTGAGACATCGATAAAGTATAGATTCATTGTTGTGTCGTGTCTTCCTCTTCTTAGGAAGTGAATCCTATGAACCAAGTGATTTGTCGTGCTCCAAGCCAAGACAGATTGATTGGTTATCCATCGGTGTACCAGACCATCCAACAATGGCATCCAAACCATCCAATAGGGGCGGCACACCCTCCAAGGATGTTGACTCGACGTCTGTTAAGTACATCTATCCTTACAAGCATGTTTGCAACTGGTATATGATCTTGTCACTTTAGCTAGATCAGAGGAATGCGTCTGAAGCAACATTCTAAAAACTAGAATTCAACGCACTTGCTTACCACAGGATCGAGATGAGATATAGTGAGGAACGTTGACGTTCTTATCTCCCCTAATGGCAAGAAGATTATCTCATTAAAGTGACAACCCGCAAATGAGTGGTAAACAGATCGCATGCAAGGGCTCGAAGAAAGCTAGTGTGAAAGAGAATCATAATCGACAAAGATTCACATCCTTCTTTGAGGACTCATATTGGTACGTTACGGCGACGTAACTTAGAACATGGAATGCACACCCAAATGCGTAAATACGAAAAACGTTAGGTTTATACCCTGTAACCAACTGTAACGTCATATAGGTTG
Source organism: Cotoneaster glaucophyllus (assembly GCA_036320875.1). Lineage (NCBI taxonomy): Eukaryota > Viridiplantae > Streptophyta > Magnoliopsida > Rosales > Rosaceae > Cotoneaster > Cotoneaster glaucophyllus. Next base: position 25,450,195 of record CM070066.1, on the reverse strand, counting down.
GGTGGCAATGAGCCTTAAGGAGGACCAACATAAGTGCGTACAAGATTGCATAGCCCTAGGCAGAAACCGAAAACTTGGTACGTTTACCAAAATCCAGGCGATCATTTAAATTGTGCTTTATGATCACTAGGTGAGGATATTTGGTGTGAATCATGGGAATTCGATGTTCAATTATAAACCAAAAATACATGCAATACTTTATTGAAAACTGTTGACATAAACTCTCCGGCATTATCCAGTCTCTCAGACTTTAAGGGATAAGTAGGGTGGTGAGCCCTTAATCGGCTAGAAGGTTTAGCAACAATGTGTGTGTGGACAAACATGTCACCATTTTGTCGATTCATCAACCAAAACCATAAGTATTTATATGGTCCGCATTTTGGTTGGATTAGTCCACATATCTTTCCTTGAATCCACTGTGAAAATGGTGATTTTGTATCTTTGTGATGAATGATATAGAAAATCAATTTCCCCAATGAGCAAGCTTGGCAAAATGTGCTTGTAGGCACAAGATCCTTACTTTGGGTAAGAAGATGCGTTATAGCATCATTGTTAAACCTAAGTGTCCCAAATGGTCGCGCGTAAGCAAGTAAACTACTCAATCATCAGGCTCCAGGCCGACCACATGTGGTGTGTTCCCAGTTGGGAGACAGCCCATTGTCCCCAAAACTAAGCTTCAGGTTCATTTTTGGAGGTGGTGCAAAGATATTTCACTCTATTTTCTTCAGTGGTTTCATTTATGATCATTGTCATCTCGAATATTCTTTAAAACTCAATGAAAGGGAGAATATAAGGTCCCTTAGATGGTAATTCAAAACCATTCATACAACGAGGAGCGTGCCAATGCTCTTAATCAGGTTGGATAGACCTGAAGTTGTTTCTAGAGATATGACTTAGCTGTAAAGTTAGTGTGCGTAGTATCACATTCATCTAGACAACTAACTTCCCCACATTCCTACCTAATCACATGTTTAATTGAATCGGTCACATGTATTAAGAAACATGATTCAATTAACTCATATTCAAGGACAATATCAATAAGATTATCCATAACTAAAACATACACCAAATTTGAATCCAAGAACATGGAAAAATGTTCACAAAGTAAACCAAAGTTACTAGGGTGGATTCGGCCAACAAGGCCAATCATGTCAAAATTTTGCTCTTCAAACGGTGTTTGCTGGAGCGAAATTAGTCTCACATATTGGCTACTATAATGGTACTCCTTAACAACATTGGTAGGGGCACGAACAGGTGCATAACCAATGATCTATTCTATCAAGATGGAAGTAGATTCTTTAAGGTTAAGGTTTGGGAATACTATCCCTTATTCTTGAAGTTTTTGGTCCTAGGTGCCAAGGATCACGCTTTAAACATGATGCCACACCTTGGCAAATTCTACCATATGTTGCAAAAACAAACTCGAAATTGGATCGTGAGAGAGATGGACTCGAACTTGGGTTCAGTAGGTTCCAGTCGAAGCTAGAGTTGTCTATTCGGTAGGTCTCTACAGAAGCAAAGTGAGGCAACGGCTCAAAGAAGGGAAATAAAATATTGAATCGTTAATGTCCAAAAGTGGGCTTCAGGCCAATAATTTTGAATTCATTATCAGATTAATGGACTGCTGGTCACATTTAATTAATTCAATAGATTAGGGACCATTCGGGGTCGATCGTAGAAGTAAAAATAATAATAACATTTGGGTTAAAATGATTTAAAATGCTAAATAACAGCATTGGGTCAAAAAAACCATAGCCCAAAAAATTGGGATAGGTGCCGTGTAGTGTCGGCTGCAGTATGCAGCCCATGGGGTGGCTTCAAGCCACGGGCCGTAGGCAAGGGAGCCCAGCAGCAGGAGCTACTGGCTTTAGGCTGAAAAGGGGGAATGGGTCAGGCCCAGTAACAGCTGGCCATGGGTTGGGTCTGGGGCTAAAGAAGCCCAGCCTACTGGGCTGGCTTTGTGACACGCGGACTGGGATGATCAAGCCCAACAAGCCAAGGGCTTGTGTCGTGTGGGCCAAGGCGAGGTAAGGGCCCAACAAATAGGTCAGGCCATTTTGGATTCAAGGGTTTGGATCGAAGGCTGTAGGCCCTAGGGTTAATTAACCATATTTTTTTTCGACATGTTAGGGTTTAAAAAAAAAAAAAAAAAAAAAAAAACCTAGAATTGCTTATAATTTATTTTATATGCTTTGACTCACAATTCCACATAGCAAATATAATTGCATAATGTATGAAACAAATATATGGAATATATACAATATATATATATATATATATTTATATATCGAAAGGTAAATATAAATATAGGGGGTTCATGCATCATGGGGAATGTTTTCATACTTCATGGTCGTTTCAAATATCTTTATTTTAAGCGTACCTAATTGGCAGAAAACCGAAAAAACCTATTTGTAGAAGATTCTTCTCAGAAAGCCAGAATTGCATCTCCAATGCATTGTATCACGTTCAACATAGAAAAATTAAATTGAATCAATAACATGTAGATCAATTCAATAAAATAATAGATTAATCATAATAAGAATGATTAAAACGTAATACTCTCCTTATTGAAGATCAAACTCTTGTTAGCCCAGCGTCAAGAGCGTGCTGATAACTTGTTGTAGGCATAATTTAGTGAACGATTATGGAGGCCATATATAAAGAGAAGGTGCGGCTTTCACGACCCAAAACCTAACGCAACAACACCGCGAATCTTAAAAATGCATGAGAGTTGTATGCTCCATTCTTAGAACATGACAATTCTCCTGTATCATTAAGATCGCAAGGCCTCTAAAATTAATATCAAAATAAATATCAGAGTTCAAGTAAAAACCATAACATTCAACTCATTTCATATGCAACCTTTTTACAACAATAATCCCAATAGTTCAATTTACAAAAGCCAAATGAGTGATAGGTTTAGATAAATATATACAGAAGCAAAAGAAGCTATACATAGACAATTTTCACTGAAACCAGAAAATCAATATTTACATTTCAAAAGTTGATTTTCTGATTGAAGCTTTGAGGTTGACAAGCTACAACCACACACCTTAGTCCAACTCTTCCATTATTTCCCCCACAGCACCTGAAAATGTAAGAGTGAGCATCACATACAATCATTTGCCCCCTCTCGGGAGGCACCCTAGCTAGGTTTGAAAATAGATATACCTTTGTACTACGTGTAAAGGAAACAATTTGCACAACAAAATGATTTGGCATAAGTTAAAATTTATTTCATGCTCGTAATTAACTATAGTGGGATCCCTACATTCTTTTTGTCCTAACAACCGAACACGCAGCCAACTACCGTACCTAAAATAAAATTCTCAAGTAATATCACACAAGGTAAGGTAGTGAGAGTGTCCACTTACAACCTATACCACATAGACACAAGTACCATCCCCTTACAGTTAATGGCACAAATCCGTTTGTATAGGACCCTCCGAAGGTTTAGGGGATCGAAGCCCAAGGTAGTCACACAGCCCCCTTCACTCTCAGGTCATCATTACAATATAGAATAACATAAATCACATGCTAGAAAAATCCTTTTCCTAACATACAGTTCTAACAACAACAAAAATCCCATGCATAGCTTGCACACATCCATATTTACATACATAATACATACAAAAATCCCATGCATAGCTTGCACACATCCATATTTGCACAAATATTCACTCTGATCTCTTGATCTTGCTTAAGCCAAGAAAGTGCCTAATCCGGAAAAGAACATATCAATACACAGTTCATATGCACCAACATAAACTAACACGTCTCAATTCCATATGCACAGTGCATGTATATCCCCAAAATAACCAAATCCAATATTTATTCACATGAATCTAGTTTAATTAACATTTTCCATGGAATCCATTCAGGAGCCATATATCTAATGTATTAAACTAAACATGGTAAGAACCAAAAATATATATGACAATATTTAGGAATTTCTTCTATATTCATTAATCTCCAAAGTGGAGTATATATAGGAGTTACAATTGGTATTACATATGTACTTCGTCAATGTGGGACAACAGACTACTATTTACACTTTAACTAATATATGACTCGCAACACTCCCCCTCAAGTTAGTGCAAAGATGTCACGCATGCCCAACTTGTCAAGTGAGTTGGAAAACACACTATTAGACACAGCCTTAGCAGGGCCCGCCCTGAGGGGGTGCAAAGTGTGCGACCGCACAGGGCCCCCGATTTTTTGGGACCCCAAATTCTAGAAAAAAGAATAATATATGTATATATATGTATAAGGCGTGAAACATGATCACAATGCTTTCTTTGCAGAATTGTCAACGAGCGGTACTGTTATTTACTTGTGCACGAGTTCGACTCCACACTTGCTCATGTTTATTAATTTTGATTTTTTTCCAGCCATGCTAGGTTTTCTTTCCTAATGGGCATTGTCCGAGTAACCATTTTGGGCCTTTTTTTTTTCAGCTAGACTATTTGTTTCTTTTTTTTTTGAATATTTGTGTTTAATTTCTTTCATTGTTAAATCTGCAATTAGTAATGTCATAATAAGTTAAAATTCTTAAAAGTCTAAAAATATAATCTTTAAAAACCCCTTCCTTATATGACACCATTTAATAGAATACATGTAATAACAAGAATCGTTTATTCTTTTGATCACCGTTTAAAAGTTATCAAATTATAAGTTTCATCCATTTGAAGACTTTAGTCATCTATATATTAAAAGAAAATTATAATACAACTTTACTCATACAGGCTGTTAAAGACACGAATCTTGAATCTCGAATTTTCAACTAATCTAACGGCAACCAACCGAGAGGGGGGGGTGGGGGTGGTGAGAATAATCCTTGCTTTAGGGTGTGAGCAAAAATGCAATAAAAATAACATCTCATTGTAAGTTGCTATCAATATCATAACCAGTGATTCGTTTAACACAAATTTTTCATGAGATGAACTCTAGATGCTAATAAAGAGCATTAATTGTTATGATTATGGTATTTGTACGGTGATACGATAACTACATAGCCATCATTCTATGATTTTTGTATTTAAAAATTAAATATTTTTGAACAAAAAAAACATAGGATTTTAGATAGGTGCATACCACCACACTATACTTCATGTTGTTTTTTTTTCTTTATATCAATTTAATCCATAATAAAAAATAAAAATATAAAAGAAAATGTAGCAATAAAAAATGTTAAACCATGTAAGGGCCCCCGTTTGAGTCCCGCACTGGGCCTTCAAAATCTTAAGACCGGCCCTGAGCCTTAGTAAGTACATCAGCGAATTGATCTTCAAATCCCACAAATGGAAACATAATAATTCCAGCATCCAATTTTTCCTTGATGAAATGTCGATCAATCTCCACATGTTTTGTTCGATCATGTTGCACTGGATTATAAGCAATCTCAATAGCAGGCTTGTTATCACAATGGAGTTTCATAGCAACCTTGGGTTTAAATCCAAGATCTCTCAACAATCTTTTCAACCACAACAACTCACATACACCATGAGACATACCACGAAACTCAACTTCAGCACTTGACCTAGCCACCACTTTTTGTTTCTTGCTTCTCCAAGTAACTAGATTACCACCCACGAACGTAAAGTATCCAGATGTAGATCGTTGATCAGTGATAGAACCTGCCCAATCTGCATCTGTATACCCTTCGACATTCAAATGACCATTCTTGGAGAAAACCAAGTCTCTGCCAGGATCCATCTTCAAGTACCTCAAAATATGGATTACTGCATCCATATGAGCTTCACTAGGTGAGTGCATAAACTGACTTACCACACTAACTGCATAAGCAATGTCAGGGCGAGTGTGAGACAAATAAATTAATCTCCCCACAAGCATTTGATACTGTTCCTTATTAGTAGGAACTTGATCCGGAAATAAGCCCAGACAATGATTTTGCTCAATCAGAGTATCAACAGGTTTGCAATCTAACATACCTGTTTCAACTAACAAATCAAGAACATACTTCCGTTGAGACAGAAAAATACCATGCTTGGAACGTGCAACCTCGATTCCAAGAAAATACTTCAATTCACCCAATTCTTTCATCTCAAATTCAGTAGCTAGGTACTTTTGAAGGCGTTGTATTGCCTTCTAATCTTCACCAGTCACTATCATGTCATCAACATAAATAATCAATGCAGTTAGCTTACCATTTTGTCGCTTTAGAAACAAGGTATGATCTGAATGACTCTGGACATACCTTAACTTCTTCATTGAACTTGTAAACCTCCCAAACCACGTTCTAGGAGATTGTTTCAAACCATACAAAGCCTTTCGCAATCTGCATACAACACATTTTCCAGGAGATATTCCGATACCAGGTGGGAGATCCATATAAACTTCCTCCTTGAGATCACCATGAAGGAAAGCATTCTTAACATCAAACTGCAACAGAGGTTAATCCTGGTTTGCTGCTAAGGACAAAAGAACACTCACAATATTAAGTTTGGCAACAGGAGCAAAAGTCTCCTGATAGTCCACCTCATAGGTTTGAGTATAACCCTTAGCATCTAATCTGGCTTTATACCGGTCAATAAAACCATCTGCTTTGTGCTTAATAGTGAACACTCATCTACATCCAATCGCTTTCTTCCCGTTTGGTAAAGGAACCAAATCCCAAGTAGAATTCTTTTCCAAAGCTTCCATCTCAACTTTCATGGCATTAACCTACTTAGTGTCAGACAAAGCATCATGAAATTTTGTTGGAATTGATACATTAGATAGCTGACATATGTAACATGCATATGGTTTGGACAAACGGTGAGTATACATATAATTGTTGATAGGATATTTGGTTATGGCATGCATATCAGGCTAATATTGTACTTTAGGTTTTCCATGATTAGCTCGTGGAGGCAACTGATAAGTAGAAGAATCGTCTGAATTTACCTCATGTATGCCACCATCTTGTACCAAACTTTTAGAAGACTCATCATTGGACGAACCATCATAAGGCACCTCGTTAGACATACTAGCAGCAGGCAACCGGTCATCAGAAGGTAATTCGTCAGAGATATTAACAGGCAACTTATTGGGCACATCTGATCTGTCTTCAATAGAACTAGTTTCGGGAATGGCAGGTGGCTGATCACTATCTAGAGCCAACTGACCAGTATCACGCAACATAATAGGTTATGTCCCCAACTCTGCCTGTAACACATCATCCATACCATCTCTTCAAATCTGCAATTCTCTCCCCCTTTCCCCCTGAAGTGGAGCGTCGAAAGAGGGCCTCACAAAATACACAACTTCCTCGTGGAAGGTGACATCGATGGTAATATAAGTTTTTTGAGTTGGAAAATGATAACACTTATAGCCTTTCTGATTGTTAGCATACCCAATAAATACACATCGGAGAACACATGCAGCAAGTTTACTATGCTGATGAGAATAGACATGCACATATCAATACACCCAAACACCTTCGGAGGAAGTTTTGATACAGAAACAAGAGAAACATGTTTTTGTAGCACATCAAGCGGTGTCTGAAAATTAAGAACCCTACTTGGAACATGATTTATCAAATACACAGCAGCCAATACAGCATGAGCCCACAATTGATTAGGAACACATTTATCCAACATCAAGGAGCGAGCAACCTCCATTATTTGACGATTCTTCCATTTGGACACACCATTTTGTTGAGGTGTAAACAGAGTAGTTGTCTGATGAATAATACCCTGATCACAAAAAAAACATGCCAAAGTGTTATTCACATATTCTCCTCCGTTATCAAACCTAAAGACCTTAACTTTGGTCTGAAACTGAGTAGACACCATAGCACAAAATTATTGAAGAAGCAAAGGAACATCACTCTTATTCTTCATCAAGAACACCTAAGTTAATTGAGTACAATCATCAATAAAAGTAACAAACCAACGGAATCTATTAGAAGTAACTTTCGCCGGACCCCACACATCAAAATATATTAAATCAAATGGCAAAGTAGCTTTAGAATCACTTATGGGAAAGGAAGCACGATGACTCTTAGCCATGACACATGTTTCACACTTGAATTCTAAATCACAACAAGAGCGAAACAAAGAAGGAAATAGATGCTTCATACAAATGAATGATGGATGTCCCAATCATTGATGCCACAACCAAATTTGATGTCTGTCATCCACTTTAGCACTTAAAGCTTGATGATTATTTGAACCGAAAACAACAGTATCCTCCATAGTTAAGATGTACGACCCCCAATTCTTTTACAACGACCAATTATCTTATGAGTTTGAATGTCTTGAAAATAACAATATGTAGGGTAGAAGTGAGCAGAACAATATAAGGTATCAAGAAGTTTTCCCACTGACAAAAGGTTGCACTTAACATCAAGAACAAGTAAAGCACGGACCAGTGATAAGGTCGAAGTAAGAGAGATAGTGCCTTCACCCTTCACAGGGGAATGTGCTCCATTTGCACTAGTAATATACGGATCATGAACATAGTCACTTAACTAATCAAACATTCTAGGGTCACTAGTCACATGATCAGTAGCCCCCAATATCAATTATCCATTTATTTGTTCTACCAAGATGCACAAAACACTATGATTATATTGAGTCATTGAACTAAATCACGAACAATAAGGCACAAAAGATACGCAGTGGAATGAAAACAATTTACCAGAACACTGTTCACGGCAATGTAGCATATCACTGTTCATGACATTGTAGTAGATCACTGTTCACGATACTGTTGAACGTACTATAGCAAGGCGCTGCACTATAGCACGACACTATTCACCTTTTTTTTCAACAAAGGAAATCACGACAAAGGTGGGCACCAAGTTAAAGCACATAGGTCACCAAGAGTGAACTGCTCTGATGCCATATTAAACTAAACATGGTAAGAAACCAAAAATATATATATGACAATATTTGAGAATTTCTTCTATATTCATTAATCTCCAAAGTGGAGTATATATAGGAGTTACAATTGGTATTACATATGTACTTCGTCAATGTGGGACAACAGACTACTATTTACACTTTAACTAATATATAACTCGCAAAAAAATGCCATCTAACAGCCAATGCACAATTGAATTCCATAACTCCAAATCAAGTAAAATTTTACCTCTTTCTTGTTCAATAATATTGTTCGACCAGCCTTGAGACTTCCAAAACTCTCAATTCAACCATATAACACTTCAAACATGAATTTTCAAAGTTATTAACATGAAATCCCCAACTAAAATATAATTTTGAATTCTGCAAATAAGCTTTGAATTCTTACCTTCATTAGTAAAGCTTGACGTTGTGATTACAGAGGCGAAAACGGATTGCAGTTCTGATGTCTAGAAATTAACCTATACATTTTTCTTTCTTTGACACCCAAAGAGAATCCATGGCTGTTTCTCTTCCTTTTTGCCCTTTTTGGAAACAGTGCACAGAAACACCAAAAGATGAAGGGATCATCTTAACACACGTGTTCCCCATTCCTTTTGTCTTTTTTTTTTGTACACACCCACTTTAACCCATCTAAACCTTTACAAGCTCCATATAACTAATATATATTTCTGGGGTTTTACAGCGGCATAGAGAAAAAAGAAAGAGATGTGTAATTGTGATGTGTGTGTTATTCCACCCCATTGTGCCTTTATTTCTTTTATTTTATTTTTTTGAAAACTTGTGCCTTTATTTATAGTAGTAAGATAGGTATAATCCTTACCCTTTTAGAATTACAACTCTTAATAGGTAATCAACTCCTAATAAGAATATAAGAGATATTCCTAGATATACTAGGATTTACACAATCACATTCCTATTCTAATAAGACTGCAACATGAATCACATTATTGCTAGCTCATTGTGAGGCTAAGCCCACCCCCTCCCTCTTAGTATAGATGATATCATTTGTTAAAAATAAAAAAAAAATAAAAAAAAACAATCCTTTGCAACTAATTTAATCACATTATTATCAGCATGCGAAAGACTTTTTTTTATAACCGGCATTACACACATTTTAAGATGTTTTGAACGTGTTTAAAAATAGAGAAATTGAATCACATTATTGTTAGTCTATTGTGAGGTGCTAATAACTACTAAAAAAACATTGTTCAAATGACGAAAATACCCCTGCCTTATTTGATACATTTTTTGGGATGCCTTTGAAGTTTTTTGTCTTGGGGGCATTTTTGTTCAAATATTTTTGTTGAAGCTTGGTGACACCAAAAACACTATTCACCTTTAGTGTTCCTCTTAAGATGTTTTGAACGTGTTTAAAAATAGAGAAATTGAATCATATTATTACTAGCCTATTGTTTTAAAAATAAATAAAAATAAAAAATTAATTATTAAAAAAAGAACTGTTAAAATGACGAAGTTTTTTGTCTTTGAAGTTTTGTCCAATTATTTTTGGGATGTCTTTGAAGTTTTTTGCCATGGGGGCATTTTTGTCCAATTATTTTTGTTGAAGCTTGGTGACACCAAAAACACTATTCACCTTTTGTGTTAGCTTTATATATAAGACAAAACAATTAATAAACGAAGAAAAATAAACAATAATGTGGGCCTAGGCTTAAAATATAACAAACAAAAAAGTTTTGACTTGCCCTTAAATTTGGTAAGAGAATGTCAATTCATCTAAGATTTTGGCATCTTTGTTGGAACCAAAAAATCACCTTTTTTATTTTTTATTTTTTTGCTCACAACAGTACACTTAAGATCTTTGACATCTCTTTTGAAGATGCTCTTTGATGTGGTAGAAACTAACACACAAATGAAACCCTATAAATTATGCAATCATAGTACGAGTAAGTAGAGATCGTTATATTCTAAGGATTAGAAGGGATGCTAATCAACACAAATTAAACTTATAAAACTAAAAACTAAGTTAAACTAACAACAAAACAATGACTGGGGGGATTTTGGACAAATTTGACTAAAACAAAATTAAATGGTGCAAGTAAATTAAGTTGTGAATGAAATATGAATGAAAGGATAGCTAAAGGATTCTTCTCCACACATGAAACATATGCATACAAATCGATTTCCAGTTATTCTTCCTATAAACCATGAATGATAATGCCCTAAATTAACTATGAACAACACTAATTAACTCTTAGATTTTCCTAAGCTCATTGAATTGGACTCAGCGATGCAACAAAATTATTCTTCTCAAGTTCCCTAACTATGAAAAATATGATAGAGATACATCTCAAAGATCATTAAGTTATGTGAAAATCATAAGCATTGATGAAGCATTCGTAACTATGAAAAGCATGATACTCTTGCCAAGAGTTTACTTAACTCAATCATGACTAGTGACTTTTACTACTTGCAAATATAAGTTCATAACGATTAGGTGAAACAATAACTGCATGCTAACTAAGTGTGCACTGATATGAGCATATTTATGCGATTTAGTTAGCTTGTTCTCATTCATTTATGTTGATTATTCGTATTTAATTTAGTATTTTAAGCTATTTTCGTATGTTTGTAGGTCCCAAGGGGTAAAGTATCAAGAAAGTGCGTTTTGGAGCCTTTTGGAGCATTTTTGGGCATGTTTTGGATAGCATATGCTTGGAGCAATGTTGATGGACGAAATTGAAGACCAAGGCATGCTAGGAATCAGCTATGAGAAGAGGAAAAATAAATTCAAGTCAAAGAAGGAGAAGGAATCCAAGAAGAAGAAGGGTTGACTAAGTCAAAGTTTCCTTACTTTGACCTTTGACTTTGTCAATCCTATTTGATCAAGGCTTTAACTACAAAGAGGGAATCCTAGACAATTTGGGACTCCTAATTCCTTGCTCAACAAGGCTGCCACATTTCCCTTTTCATTTATACATCCTTGCCGTGCAAGAAAAGACCTTTCCTTGCCCTTTAAAGTTGCTGCCGCAAGTCCCATGTCCTCCCTCCTTTCTTGCCGCTCAAGCTTCACTTTCCCTTTCAGTTTTGGACCCTAAAACAGCAAGGAAACATATTTCCTTGTACAGCCGCACCTTTCCTCTTCTTTCCACCCTTTGCCGCATTTAAATTACATTTCCCTTTAATTTTCTGCACATGCCGCAAGTCCCTTACCTTTTCCCCTTAGGTTTTGGCTTTAAATCCTATTTCCCTTAAGGTTTTGGTTTAGTTTTTGTTACCTAAATAAATCCCAGCTGTACCTAAGCCTTTCCTCTATAAATACTACCTATTGCCGCACCAAACTCAATCATTGACACAACCATTCACTCATTCACACACTTTCAGCTCAAAATCCTTTCTTGCCGCAGCCCTCACTCTCTCTAGACTTCCATCCCTCATCCAAACACATCCATACCCATCTTAGACCCTTTGTGCCGCAGCAAGGTGGAGAGGAAGGAACCTTGGACGTTTCAAGCTTGAAGATTGGAGCATTCTAGGTGTACTTCGTTCTTAATTTCAATGTTTACTTTATTATTCTCTAATCTTGTTGTGACTATGAGTGGCTAAACCCCTACTTAGCTAGGGGGGAATTTGAAGCCATGAACATGCTTGAGATATGAATTGATTACTTCCAATTGCGACTTGATGAATCGTGAATGCAATTCAATTAACTGTTTTATTCATAACTTGTTCTTGTATGTTGATTGAGGATGCATACTTAGTTTTCATGCAGAATTTGATGCTAGAATATAAGGGAGTTTCACCTAATCGTTACGAACTTATATTGACAAGTAGTGAAGGTTGCTTGTCACAATCGTGTTAATTGGATTCTTGGTAAACGTATCATGCTCTCATAGTTACGAATGCCTCGTCAACACTTATGATTTTCATGGAACTTAATGATCTCTAACTGTATCTCTTCTATGCACTCATGTAGGGGACCGTTGGAGAATAATTTGGGTTGTTGTATGCTCTTCTTCCGATTCAATGACATAAGGAAAATCTGAGGGTTAATTTGTGCACGTACGGTTAATCTGGGGTGTTGAGGTTCATGGTTCATTGAAAAGCAATTGGAGATCGATTTATGTACAAGTGTGTCATGTGTGGAGAAGGACCCTCTAGCTAGCCCATCAACCATAAAAGTTTTCAAACTTGTTTTCAAAATCTGTTTTACTTTGCAAAGTCTTTGTTTTATTTTCAAATTCGTTCAAACCAAAACCCCCCTTTTACTTTCTTGTTTTAAAGTGTCCAAAATCTGTTTTCTTTGTGTTTTCAAGTGTTTTGAGTCAACCTAAAACCAATTTTCGTCCAAAACCTTCCCTAGTGTTTTAAATCTATCCACAAAGTGTTTTTAAGCCGTTTTAAGTGTTTTTTTAACTTGTTTTGAGTCTTGTAAACCTTTCCAAACGTTTTTAACTTTGTTTTTGTGTTTTTAAAATCGATTAGCAATCCCTCCTAATCCCCGGTCCAGAACGATCCCTACTTGCATACTTACTACAATTGACAACAAGAGGATTTAATTTGAGTGCTTAACTTTTATCACATCAAATTTTGGCGCCGTTGCCGGGGATTAGCAACTTTGCTAATCCCCCGTTGTTTCTTTTTGTTTATTTTTCGTGTGTTTTTTTTTTTTCTGAATTGGTTTTGTTTCTTGTTTTTAGGTACTAGTTTATGACTCGAAGTTCTCAACCAGTACGTGAGCACATCTTAGACTTTGACGACGATTTTGAGAGAACTTTGAGAAGGCAAAGAAATCAGCAAGCATCTAACCCACCTAGCCCTGAACTTGAGCTTGAAGAACACGAAGTAGAGGAGGAAGAAGTCCCCACGGCACGAGCTGTCCTAGACATGGCAGCGGATAATCGAACCATTAAAGAGCTTTCTGCCTCAGGAGTGGACAATGCCATGCCCCTATGCATTCAATACCCCATGGCAGCTGAAGGGAAGACAGAGGAGTTTGAATTGAAATCCAGCCTACTGCACCACATCCCGAAGTACCATGGGCTGTCCATGGAGGATCCAAACAAGCATCTAAAGGAATTTGAAGTTGTTTGCTCGAGCATGACCCCAGTGAACGTTGATGGCAGCATCTTAAAGATGAAGGCTTTTCCCTTTTCGCTCTTAGAGAAGGCTAAAGATTGGTTGTATGAACTAGCGCCCGGGACGGTTACAACTTGGGAAAGTATGAAACGAGCGTTCTTAGAGAAGTTTTTCCCAACTTCAAGAGTCATTCTCTTGAGGAAACGGATTAGTGGCATCGAACAAAATGAAGGTGAATCATTTCCAGCTTATTATGAACGTTTTAAAACTCTTGTTGCTTCATGCCCACAGCATCAAATGAAGGAGGAGCTGCTCATTCAATACTTCTACGAAGGACTCCTCCCCCTTGAACGCCAAATGCTAGATGCCTCAGCGGGTGGTGCATTGGTTGACAAAACGCCGGTGTCTACCAAGACTCTCATTGCAAACCGAGCACTCAACGCACAACAATATGAAGGTGTTGGACAGAGGGGGAGCTCACGGCCACACAGTGTGAATGAGGTAAGTACAATTTCTGAAATGCAATCACAAATAGCTAATCTTACCACTCTTGTGTCTCAGGTTGTAATTGGATCAAAACCACAAGAAAATCAAGTTTGTGGCGTGTGCTCCATCCAAGGTCACCAATCCGAGACATGCCCACAGTTGATTGAGAATAGAGGATGGGAATCTGCCAATGCTATTAGATTCCAAGGCCAAAACCAAACCCAATACGATCCATACTCAAACACATACAACCCCGGATGGAGAGACCACCCTAATATGAAATGGAGAGATGCCCAACAACCTTCACAACAAGGAGGATTTCAGCCAAACCCTCCTGGGTTTCCACGGCCCTATGCACCTCCACAACCACAACCTGCCCAAAATACCTCAGGTTCGTCTTTTGATAATGCTCAAATTATTCAATTACTAACGAATTTGACGCAGGGACAAGAAAAACAAGCCAAAGACATGCAAAATTACGCCAAAGAAGTGCAAAATCAAGACCAAGAGGTGACTGAATTGAAGAGACAAGTGGGACAAATGGCTGAATTCATGGGGCAATTTAGTAGAGAACAAGGCAAGCTACCAAGCGCAACGAATGTGAATCCGAAGGGAGGTTTCGAATCTGCCAAAGCCATCACCTTGCGTAGTGGAAAAGAAGTTGGAATCGGGTCCGACATTCCCAAATCTGCCCAAAAAGAAGATGACAAGCTACAAGAAGAAGAGGGGAGTACTAGCATGCCCACGGCAAGAGTGAAAAACCCTTTGCCGCAAGCACCCACCAACCACCCTAACTCGGCCAAACAAGGTAAAATAGCTTCAAGTTCAGTTAATACTAACCTGCCCGATGTTCATTTTCCTCGTAGGTTCATGCAATCAAAGAAGGATGAGAACGAGAAGGACATTCTTGAAACATTCCTGAAAGTGCAAGTAAACATTCCTCTCCTTGATGCCATTAAACAAATCCCGAAGTATGCCAAGTTTCTCAAGGAGCTGTGCACAAACAAAAGAAGAATGTCGAACAAAGAGGTAGTTAAGGTAAGTGAAAACGTTTCAGCCGTCTTACAACGTAAACTGCCCACTAAATGCAAAGATCCGGGCAGTTTTACGATTCCTTGTGTGATTGGCACTACTCGGTTCGAACATGCAATGCTAGACTTAGGTGCATCTATAAATGTCATGCCATACTCTATTTATGCATCTATGAACTTGGGTGAATTGAAAAAGGATGGTGTAATTATACAATTGGCTGATCGTTCTAATGCTTATCCGAAAGGAGTATTGGAGGATGTTTTAGTGCAGGTGAACCATTTGATCTTCCCGGCTGATTTTTACGTTCTAGACATGGAGGAAACCGCCCACTCTCCATCACCGCCACTCTTATTTGGACGACCTTTCATGAAAACAGCCAACACCAAGATTGATGTGGCTAAAGGAGCAGTAACGATGCAATTTGGTGGTGATATGATTAATTTTAAAATTTCTGAATCAGTTGAGCATACTAATGATGTTCATTCTTGTTGTGCTATTAATGTAATTAAAGATATAAGGCAGGAATGTTCATCACTAATCAAGCAGAATGGATTTCAACCCACCAAAGAAGAAGGAATTGGAGTAGGAAATTCGGTCACAACCCTCAAAAAGCCCAATCTAGCCGAGAGCAACCATTGTGCAATTCTTGACAAATCTGCCACTTCAATGCAATACATGGGTAAGTCTCCAATTCCAAAATCAATTCCCATTTCGACTAATAGGTTGTTACCTTCTTTGGTGCAGGGACTTAATCGAACAAAAGGTGGTGAGAAAGTTCACCTTGACGTAAGGAAGCAAAACACCAAAAACAGAAAGGATCACTATCCGCTTCCATTCAAGGATTCAATGCCTAGACGTTTTAAGAAGTATGTCGTGAAGGTCATTCCCTTCCATGCCGTGGGCACCAATGGAGCTTAAATCGAGGAATCGTCCGACTGCACGACGTTAAAGCAAGCGCTTCTTGGGAGGCAACCCATGCAATCAACAAAGGAAGACCGAGAAAGCACTCCATTTCCAGATTTGCGTCCCTAAACCCTTCTCTTTGTTGTTTATATTCTGCCATGCTTATTGTGTTTTGTTTGTTGTTTGTTTGTTTGCTTTTGTGTGAGTTTATGTTTGAAACATTGAGGACAATGTTTGATTTAAGTGTGGGGGGGTAAACAAGGGTAAACAAGTTGTTTTTGCATGAATTTCGTGGGTTTTATTCACCTATCACTTGCAATGTTGTTTTTCACTGTTTTTATGTGTTTTTAATGTGTTTTGATGCATTTTAGTGTGTTTTGACATAAAAATCCGAAAATTTCATAAAAATTTAAAAAATTGTTTTGAAAAAGCCAAAAAGAGTTGTTTTTGTGTGCTTGTTTGTGTTTTAGGGTACCTTCCAACCCAATGATGAGGATTTGATTTTTAATTGCATGACGGTTAAGGAAAGTTGTAAACATGGGTGGAAGTTTGATTTACCTTTGGTTTATGCTTGGTTGTCGCTGTTGTTTATGAATTCACATTTGATTACAAAAGAAAAAAATCAGTTTTTGTAACATGCTTGAAGGAAGGAACCCAAATTAAGGCTACAACCCTGTGAGACTTGAGCCTAAACGTTCTTTGGAGAGTTAAAAATCTGTGCATTCATTGTTTTCTAAAGTCGTTGCATGATCTCATTATTCTTTGCTTGGTTACTACTTAGAAGGCGTTTCATCATTTAGTTCCAAATACTAGAACTCATATCCGTTTCATTCAAAACATGGTATTGAGTGCATAACACATAAACAAGATGAAGTTGTGTAGTGAACCAAGAGCCAAATAGCCATCCCCCGTGCATTGTGTTTAGGTTTTAACCCCGTTGAGCCTTGTTTAGCCAATTTCTTTGTTAACCCACATCATCCTTACCAAGCCTAGAATAGGACCATCCATACCCTTGTTCTTGAAGCGTAGTAAAGCATGATTTAAAGGGAATTCGTTTTGAGTAATTGTTTGCAGAAAACAAGTGTGGGGGAAGAGATTTTTGTTTTTGAGTACAAAAAGAAGAAAAAAATTCGTATGAAAAGAGAAGAGAAAAAGAAAAGTTGTGAAAAGAATGAAAAAGAGTTGAAAAATATGTGAAAAAGAGCTCTAAAGTGTTGTTTGTTGAAGAAAGGGTCCAAAAAGTGAAATTAGGCCCTAAGTGTTGCATGAATCTTCCCTTATGTTTAAAAGTTGATTTCTGCATTCTAAAATGAATTCTAGGTGTCAATTTCATTACTTTGCTTGCCATTGCTTAAAGAACGTTTGTTTATCCTTACCTTTCCTTGTTAGCCAACACCCTAGCCCCGTTACAACCCTTGACTTCAATCTTGTGTGTTGTGTGTTCAATTTGTGGAGCTTGGAATTGGTATGAGCATATGGTGTCACTGGTTCTCACATCTAAGTAGTAGCATTCCATTCATGAGATCATATTTAAAACATGCTTAATAACTCCAGAAAATGCTTTCTTTGTCATAAACATATGTGAGTCTTCGTTTCCATTTTTACATCAATCTTCTCACATATAACTAGTGTAGGGTGTGCAGTCAGAAAATCTGTGTGAAAAAGAGTGTATCTTGTAAGGAATTGGGTGAATTCTCTAAGGCATGTTACTACATTCAAATCATTGTTTTAATTGATTAAATGCGAGCTAATAAGTGATGACTGTGATTAAGTATGTGCTCGAGCGTAAGGATGACTAAAATCTATGTGAATGATGATCTTTGATTTGTCATGTGCGTTGGAAATCCCTGAGGAAAGCGTTGGAAGGTTTAGAGTATGTTTTGTTTACTTTACTTTGTTTTGTTTTGTTTCGTTTTGCTCGAGGACTAGCAAAAGCTAAGTGTGGGGGAATTTGATATGAGCATATTTATGCGATTTAGTTAGCTTGCTCTCATGCATTTATGTTGATTATTCATATTTAATTTAGTATTTTAAGCTATTTTCGTATGTTTGTAGGTCCCAAGGGGTAAAGTATCAAGAAAGTGTGTTTTGGAGCCTTTTGGAGCATTTTTGGGCATGTTTTGGATAGCATATGCTTGGAGCAATGTTGATGGACGAAATTGAAGACCAAGGCATGCTAGGAATCAGCTATGAGAAGAGGAAAAATAAATTCAAGTCAAAGAAGGAGAAGGAATCCAAGAAGAAGAAGGGTTGACTAAGTCAAAGTTTCCTTACTTTGACCTTTGACTTTGTCAATCCTATTTGACCAAGGCTTTAACTACAAAGAGGGAATCCTAGACAATTTGGGACTCCTAATTCCTTGCTCAACAAGGCTGCCACATTTCCCTTTTCATTTATACATCCTTGCCGTGCAAGAAAAGACTTTTCCTTGCCCTTTAAAGTTGCTGCCGCAAGTCCCATGTCCTCCCTCCTTTCTTGCCGCTCAAGCTTCACTTTCCCTTTCAGTTTTGGACCCTAAAACAGCAAGGAAACATATTTCCTTGTACAGCTGCACCTTTCCTCTTCTTTCCACCCTTTGCCGCATTTAAATTACATTTCCCTTTAATTTTCTGCACATGCCGCAAGTCCCTTACATTTTCCCCTTAGGTTTTGACTTTAAATCCTATTTCCCTTAAGGTTTTGGTTTAGTTTTTGTTACCTAAATAAATCCCAGCTGTACCTAAGCCTTTCCTCTATAAATACTACCTATTGCCGCACCAAACTCAATCATTGACACAACCATTCACTCATTCACACACTTTCAGCTCAAAATCCTTTCTTGCCGCAGCCCTCACTCTCTCTAGACTTCCATCCCTCATCCAAACACATCCATACCCATCTTAGACCCTTTGTGCCGCAGCAAGGTGGAGAGGAAGGAACCTTGGACGTTTCAAGCTTGAAGATTGGAGCATTCTAGGTGTACTTCGTTCTTAATTTCAATGTTTACTTTATTATTCTCTAATCTTGTTGTGACTATGAGTGGCTAAACCCCTACTTAGCTAGGGGGGAATTTGAAGCCATGAACATGCTTGAGATATGAATTGATTACTTCCAATTGCGACTTGATGAATCGTGAATGCAATTCAATTAACTGTTTTATTCATAACTTGTTCTTGTATGTTGATTGAGGATGCATACTTAGTTTTCATGCAGGAATTTGATGCTAGAATATAAGGGAGTTTCACCTAATCGTTACGAACTTATATTCACAAGTAGTGAAGGTTGCTTGTCACAATCGTGTTAATTGGATTCTTGGCAAACATATCATGCTCTCATAGTTACGAATGCCTCGTCAACACTTATGATTTTCATGGAACTTAATGATCTCTAACTGTATCTCTTCTATGCACTCATGTAGGGGACTGTTGGAGAATAATTTGGGTTGTTGTATGCTCTTCTTCCGATTCAATGACATAAGGAAAATCTGAGGGTTAATTTGTGCACGTACGGTTAATCTGGGGTGTTGAGGTTCATGGTTCATTGAAAAGCAATTGGAGATCGATTTATGTACAAGTGTGTCATGTGTGGAGAAGGACCCTCTAGCAAGCCCATCAACCATAAAAGTTTTCAAACTTGTTTTCAAAATCTGTTTTACTTTGCAAAGTCTTTGTTTTATTTTCAAATTCGTTCAAACCAAAACCCCCCTTTTACTTTCTTGTTTTAAAGTGTCCAAAATCTGTTTTCTTTGTGTTTTCAAGTGTTTTGAGTCAACCTAAAACCAATTTTCGTCCAAAACCTTCCCTAGTGTTTTAAATCTGTCCACAAAGTGTTTTTAAGCCGTTTTAAGTGTTTTTTTAACTTGTTTTGAGTCTTGTAAACCTTTCCAAACGTTTTTAACTTTGTTTTTGTGTTTTTAAAATCGATTAGCAATCCCTCCTAATCCCCGGTCCAGAACGATCCCTACTTGCATACTTACTACAATTGACAACAAGAGGGTTTAATTTGAGTGCTTAACTTTTATCACATCATGCACCCTTAATAAACGTACAAGAATAAGTTCTCTATAAAACAGATAAGTAAATCGCATTCATGTTTTATGAAACAATAACTGGATGTAATCAATTTATATAAAACATATGATCATGGCTTCAAATTCTCTTCTAGCTAAAAAGAAACTTAGTTACACATGTTCATCATAACTAAAAAGCAGTCTAAAATAAACATTGAAACTTAAAACAAAGATAGAAAGAACTCTGAACATTTCAGCAACTTCAATGGATGAATGGTTGGCGCGGCACCCCTTAAATTGCTGCAGGAATTTCATATTTATAGGGGGAATGGCTGGATCCAAGGAGAAAAAGGATTAGGTGTTTTGAGTTATTTTAGGACTCTAAGAATCAGGTAGAAAGTGTTGGAATGTGATTAAGATTCCTCCTTGCAGCTGGAGATAAGATAAGATAAGATAAGATAAGATAGGATAAGATAAGGTAAGGTAAGATAAGGTAAGATAAGGTTGGATAAGGTAAGATAAGATAATGTTCCTCTCCAACTAGGATTCATCTTTCTTGTCTAATTTCTTGCCTTCCAAGCCTCAACTTTAATTTCTCCGGATTTTAGCACATATCTAGCACCATTTAAACACCAAAAACGTCCAGCCCATATGCTCTCCATGCATGCTATCCAATCCAAGTCCAAAACTGCTCCAAATTACTACATTAAATGGAAATTAACTAAGTAAATGCAAAGAAATAAGATAACAACTACCAAGGAGGTATTTACCTTTTTGTTTAGTAGAGTGCAAGAATTGTTTGAAATTTCTATGATAATGTCGATATTTCTATGAAACTATCCGAAAAATCAGAGAAAGATATGGAAAAGGGGGGCTGAAGTATAAATAGTGTTTGAAAATTTATTCGATAAAGCTGTTATTTTGGTGGAACTATCCGGAAAATCAGCGAAAGATATGGAAAGAGGGGTGAAATCTAAATAGTGTTTGAAACTTCGATATTGTCGCTATTTCTGTGGAACTATCCAAAAAATATAAAAAAAATATGGAAAGAGGGGTGAAGTCTAAACTATACTACATATCGGAGAAACTTTTAAATTTCGGCTAAAATCGACAAGTTTTGTTGATATTTCTGACATATGTGTTAAATATTAAAGAAACTTTTATATTTCCAAAGTTTCATTTTAAAATTTGATAATTTCCATGGAAAGCAATCAAAATCGATATCTGATACATCCATCGATAATTCCAAAAATTTGCATATCGATATTTCCACTAATACCGTTATTTTAAACCTGAGTCTAAACTATACAAAATATCAGAGAAGCTTTTAAGCTTCGGATAAAATCAACATATTTCGTTGATACTTCTGACATATTTGTTAAATATCAAAGAAACTTTTTATATTTCCTCTAAATCAGTGTTTGACATTCCCTCAAGTTTCATTTTAAATTTTCATACTTTTCATGGAAAGGAATCAATATCGATCGATATCCGATATATCCATCGATAATTCTAGATATTTGCATATTGATATTCTCACCGATACTGATAGTTCAAACACTGAGTGCAAGCAACTTTGATATCCAATGTGAAAATTCAAATTTAAGATGCAAAATCATATTTACATTTTCAAAATATGTGATGCAAGTTCTAATCCAATAAGTGATGTAAATTTGAGAACCTATTCGGGATTCGTCACCAAAAGATGTAAAAAAGAAGGTGAATTTTGGTTTTTATTTACATCTTCCATGAATAATTAACATTTGGCCCATTGGAGATGCTTTTACCTTCTCATTTCAATCTTCTCACTATTTCTCGTGTCAAGTGTACTGCACTAACACTCAAACCGAATTATATTGAAGTCCCACTATTTTTCTTTCTTTTTTGTATAATTAAGATTTTAGTTTGACAATTAAAAAGTAATTAATCATTTAGTTTTGCACACAAGTGAAATACATGTGTCATGGGTATAAGTGAGAAAGTTGAAATGTGATTGTAAGTGGGAAGGTTGCTACCACACCTTTATTATTATTATTATTTTTTATTTTTTATTTTTTTTTTATATTACCTAGTATTTACCCTCTTGATAAAAAAGAAATGATAGAGTTTTTACCTTTTTGGATTAGAGGAAATTGTAACAATGGTCTCTAAACTATGACTCAATTGGAGCAATTATTCCCTAACTAAAAATCCATTAGATTTGGTTACTGAATTTGACAAAATGTTGAGCAATAGTTCTCGAGCATAATAGAATCTCCAAAGGAGATGTCAAAATGTCCAACTTAGCATTAACAATAATAAAAGACAGCAGCAATGTTTTCTTATCGAGAAGCCAAATCTAATATAGCATGATATGAAATGGCATCTCTCTCTTTGCTACGAAATTTGTTAGTAGCTTCAAATATTTTTTAATTAATTATTAAATTATTTTTATAATTTTTTTTTATTGTTTTAAAAAGATTTATTGTATTTGATTATGGACTGATTTATATTGGAATTGGGTGTCAAAAAACCCTAGAGGCGCTGTTCTTCTTTTCCCCAACCCAGAACATCCAAATCAAGCTCACCTTCTGTTGTCGGCCCTTCTTCTTGGATGGGGTCGGTAACAACCCCTTCTCATTCTTCCATAAACCCCATCTTCTTCCTTTTCTTTTTCTTTGACCTTTGTTTTCTGGTTGTTTTGCTTTGAGCTTGTCTCATTTTTCTTAAGCTTTGTCTCAATGTTTGGCAATCTTGTTGTAGACCTGAGTTTCACGCTTTTTCCTTCCCAAATTGTTTTTCCCAATCGCAAGCACATGCCCACTTGGTTTGGTTATTCAGCTCCTCGTGCTTTTCCTCCATGGATTGCAGTTGGAGGCGTGCCTTGGGTGTCAGTGGCTGCTAAAGTGCATTTTGATTATTTGGTAGGATTACAAGAGTGCTTTTTGAGTGGGTGGGTTGCCCACTCCTATTTTTCGTTCATCCTTTCAGTTCGTTGGTTCTTTTTACTAGTGGCTGCGGCTTGGCGATGGTGTTACGGCTTTTTTGATGGAAACGGGTGATTCTCTTTTTCAGATCTAGGGTTTTCGGTATAGGCTTTATCCTGGGCTTACTTTCGGGGCTTGTTTACTTTAGTTTTGTAATGGGCCGCACTTTTATTGTGTTGTAGAGTGTCTTCGGATTAGCCTCATTTTGTATTAGTATGTTTTATCTTTAGTGAAATTAGTTGTCTTCAGATCCACTTTGTGTCAGGATTGTGTGGCCAATTTTTATCAGGTACTATTTATGTTTAATTTTAAATTAAAAAAATAAAAGTCAAATGATTTCTAATCGCACGATGCATAATAAATGACTAGGATATGATGATCTCTAAAATTCCCACAATTTGAATCAGGATGAGATTCCAATCCCTTGCATCACACCTCATGGCCTTCGGTTCGAAGGTTGGTGTACTGTTGTTGCCTTTGAAAGTGATTAACAGGGACCACAACACGGTCCTATCAAATATTTTTAATTAATTATTAAATAATTTTATTAACTTTATTGTTTTTAAACATTGATTGTTATTGATAATGGGTGACGAAGAATGAATATATTCATGGAAGTTTTAACGAAACACTTCCGGTACTGTTTACTTTTAACGAAAAACTACATTTTTTCCTTTATCTGATACTATTCACTATACCTTTAAAATTGGTTTTTAATTAAAAAAGATTTTTTTTTTTTTACTTTTCATTAGTTTTCTTTATATTCATCCTGATCTAGATTAACAATTTAAAGGTGATTATTGAGTTGGATTTTTACTTTTTCTTTTTATTATTAGTCGGTTGTCATTTTTAGATTATTTTGCACTTCTATTTCATAGTTAATTAATGTGAATTTTTATTTGAGTTATATATATATATATATATATATATATATATATAATTTAAAATATAAAACAGCAATTATGAAAATAAAATAAAATAATAGATTAATTTGACATATAAGTTGTCAAATTCAAATTTTATATTTAACATTTGACATCTCATTTGAAGATGATCTAACTCTTTTTATTTTTATCCATTTTAATTACTCGGCATGCTCATGAGAACACAATGATATATTTTTTATTTTTCTTTATTTTTAATTAGAAAATTAAAAAATATATCATTGTTGTGGATGCAAATTTCTTCCTCCTTGATCTTGGACAAAATTGCACCCACAAAATAATTAACACCTTTGGTCAAGGCCAAGAGCCTCATGCACCCACGATGAATTGGGGGGACGGGGGCTTTGGCCGAAGAACCTCCGATGCCAAAGTTAGAATTTAGTGAGAAAGTGTTTGGGAATTTTGGAGAATTTTAGCAAGAGTGTCAACTTGGTTTTTTAGAGAAAATGGGGCCTAATATATAGAGTTTGGCTGGTCCTCATTTGGAGAAAAGGTGGCCGGCCATTTTGGTATTTTTTGTGTGAGATGGGTAATTTTAATTGGTAATTATTGGATTAATTATGTGAGATTCCACATCACCCAGGGGAGTGATCCTTATATGTATATTCCCATCCCTACCTAGCGCGAGGCCTTTTGGGAGCTCACTGGCTTCGGGTTCCATCGGAACTCCGAAGTTAAGCGAGTAGCGCGCGAGAGCACTCCCATGATGGGTGACCCACTGGGAAGTTCTCGTGTGAGTTCCCAGAAACAAAACCGTGAGGGCGTAGTCGGGGCCCAAAGCGGACAATATCGTGCTACGGTGGTGGAGCGGGCCCGGGAAGTGATCCGCCCCGGGCCGGGATGTGACAATTTGGTATCAGAGCCTAACCCTGGCCGTGGTGTGCCGACGAGGACGTCGGGCCCCTAAGGGGGGTGGATTGTGAGATCCCACATCACCCAGGGGAGTGATCCTTATATGTATATTCCCATCCCTACCTAGCGCGAGGCCTTTTGGGAGCTCACTGGCTTCGGGTTCCATCGGAACTCCGAAGTTAAGCGAGTAGCGCGCGAGAGCACTCCCATGATGGGTGACCCACTGGGAAGTTCTCGTGTGAGTTCCCAGAAACAAAACCGTGAGGGCGTAGTCGGGGCCCAAAGCGGACAATATCGTGCTACGGTGGTGGAGCGGGCCCGGGAAGTGATCCGCCCCGGGCCGGGATGTGACAAATTAGGAATAAATCCATTAATTAGCCAATTAACTCAATTTATGTGGAAAGTTGTGAAGGTTATGGAATGATTAAAATAAATAGCTAATTGATTAGCTAAAAAAGGGAAAAAGAGGTAGAAAATATATGGAATAAAATAGGTTTTGGGAGTTACCTTGTAGAAGGGATTGATGAGATAGCTTTTTGAATTGTTACCTATTTTGAGCTCTTTTGAGATGATTGAGGGATGATTGCCTGCTGCTCGCGCGTAGGAATCCCGATGTGCCTCAAGGGTATTTTTATCCTTTTTTATCCAAAAATCCACGTGTCGCCTCTTGAATTTTTTGGCTCCACAAATGCCCCCACACCTGTTGGGCTGCTTGTAGGAAAGGGCAGTAGGTGTAGAGATCTTCTTGCTTTAGGAAACATAGGTTTGTTCCCTACTTTGATGTAGATTCCATCTTTAATTGGAAATTAGGTCATTCTAGAAAAGGCAAATAAATTTCTCTCAAAGCCTATTTAAATCCACCTTAAGTGGGTTATTAAATCAACTTTGGAGAGCAATTTATTCTACCCTACAAGAGAGAGAAAGCTAGAGGATATTTGTTCCCCCTTCTCTAGCAATCCTCTACACTTGCCCGTGCAAAAGACCGTCTTTCGTTGCTTTCTTCGTCTTCTCAGCACCGCACCGATGTAAGAAAAAATTAACTTTCCTTGTCTTTTTCTTGGATAGTGCTATTGCAGGGTAGCCATAGTGGTGGTGCGGCACGTCGACTGGCAAGGGCCAGGAGTTGGCTCGGTATGAGCCGAGGAGGTATCGTTGCAGGGACCACTGCTTGGGCTACTCGACTTGGCTAGAGCCAAGGGCAACTTGTACGGCTCGGGTCGCGGATTGTGATGTTGGGGCGCAGTGCTAGGCGAGCCGCATGACTCATATCCTTTGGGCTCTTGGACCTAACGCGGGCCAAGCTGGCGATTGAGAGAAATAAGGAGGTCGCATGCCTCATAGGCAGCTGAAATGCTGGGCATGCAGGCCTCCTGCCTGCTAGAATGCTGGGTTGAGCTCCTCTGTTGAGTACCATGAATGACGTTGGCTGCTTAGTCTTCTTCGCTGGGAGAAAAGTAGGCTGCTCCCGAGAAATGAGGTAAAAAGGATCAAGGTGGATGCGTTGGCTTGTTTGAACGCTGTCGTGGAGCCTGTTATGAATGAAGGTGGAAAAAGAGATTTTTCCGCCTGCTCAAGAGATGCCAGTTGAGAAAAACTGAAGACTTCCTCTGCTGCTTGTGAGGGTCTGCTTGCTGCCGAGAGGCTTGTGATTGACGTGACTTCTTTCAATGGGAAGAAAAATGAGGCTGCTAGATCTGAGCATGTGGCACCTGCCATCTCAAGAATGGCTTATACGACTGCTGATAGAGTTGCTCAGCGTAAATATCCTTTCATGCCCCCCAGTACCGAAGTTTGTACCAAGACGTCCGTTGGGAGCCAAGTCTGGTTCACCTTTGGAGAAGCTTGCTATTATAAAGAGCAATAAGGTGGACTCTATTACTAAGGTGGTACCAAGGCCCACTTCTTTTGCTACTGAGACTAATTCGCCTGCTGGGAAGGAAGAGACTGCTCACATGGGCAGCTGTTAGAAATCCACTAAGCCTGCTTTTAGGGAGGCTGATGAAATCTGTGTGCTCTTGAAACCATATTTGCTTGAAGACATGGACGTTTGTGCCAAGTTTGTTGATGGCGTTAGAAAGGTTTGCTTGCCTAATTTCCTTTGCGAAGCATACGACACAATATAGAATGACTGATTTGCTTGCTATAATGCAGATATAGCAAAGCTGCCAAGGAGGTGGTGAACACTATGGCAGTTGAAGCTTATTCCTCGACCTAGGAGATTTAGAGGTTAGATTCTGAGCTCGTTGCTTTGAAAGGGTCTAATATTTCTGCTCCCATTTCTTTTGCAGCTTTATACCGCTCGCCAAGAGATCGTTGACTTAAAGACTAGGCTTAACGCGATCCAAGTTAAGTATGAAAGTGCAGAGAAGGAGATTGGATGTTACCTACCTCAGATTCAAGATCTTTAGTTTGCAGTTTCTGAGCTTCGTTTCGCTGCTTTACGCAAAGGATGAAGAGTTGATTGCTGCTTATAATCAAGTGATCCACTTCGAGAGAATTGTTGATAGGCTTGAACCCCAAGTGTTGGAACTTCAAGGTGTACTTAAGATCAACGAAAGTGTAAAGAAGGAAGTGGATGAGTTGTAGCACATCCGTGTTGGTCTGCTCGAGGAGAATGAGCAGCTGAAGGGTGAGAAGGATGGGCTCGAGGTTTCAAGACCTTCTCTATTTCTCTGGAAGACTCGTTCACCTTAACTTTTGAGGCCTTAATTAGTGAAGTAGTTGGAGATGTTGGTGCCTAGGCTAGAGCAAGTTGGGGTGAAGCGCCGGATGGTGCCGCTGCTGGGAATGTAGAGGCTACTGAAGGTGTGGTGACCGAGTAGTCGTGGAGTTTCCAAGCTGCTAAAGAGTAATCTTCTAGGTAATCTCTAGGATTTTCTTTGTTTCCCTTGTTGCTTTTTGCTTTGCTTGAACTCCTTCGATCTTTGCCAGTTGTTTATCAATTTTGCTAGAAAATTTAATAAACTTGCTTCCTTTGTTTTTCTCCATCTGCGCTTCTTTTTTTCATGCCTTAACCTTTAGACTTTATAGACCAGTGGCAGGCATGCCACTTTTCTATAAGAAGATAGGCCGCGTAGCCTATGCAGTCGTAGGTGTTGGTGTAGAACTTTGCAAAGTTGTTAGCCATAGGGTCGGCAGCCGGACGCCTTACTTATAGAAGCAGACAAGTCTGCGTGACCACTAGTCTATTAACCTTGCCTTTCTCCAATTTCGTAGGTTGCGTAGCAAGTATCACAACACTTTAGGACTTGGTGTAGGTCGTTCCGCTCTTGGCAGAGGTGAAGCTTATCGACTACGTAGCATGTCGACAATGGATAAAGCTTCGTATATGCACGCTAGCTTGTTTAACTTTTCACAAGAATATGCAGTTTGCGATTGTATAAATCTAGCGTGGCTTTATTGCTCGAAGGGCAAATCGTAGGCAGTCTTCCGAAAATCGTAGGCTACCTTAGTGCACTCGGTAACAGCTTTAGGTTTCCAGGGTAGCCGTCCATAGGGTGTACTGCGTAATGTGCCCCCTCCGTCTCTATGGCCCGGTTCCCTGCGGATTAGGCCAAGAGACCCAAAATCCTTCAGCTAGCTAAGCCTTGAAAAAGACCATTGTGGCTACTTCTAGGAATCCCGGTGCAAGCCATCGTGCATCTAGTTATACTAGGGCAACCAGGCTCATCCACGTCTGGATATTCGAAGTGTAGAGTTTATCTTCCCGCTTTGGAGAGTAGACCCATGTGGGTGTCGGGGAATTAGTTTACCCTCTCGCATTAGAGAGCATGGTTGGTTCCTCGAGGGGAGCAATTCCTGCGGTGAGTCCCTAAGAAAGGCGCGGTCTTCTTTTGAAGTGCAGGAGTGATCAGTTGTTGTAAACATACAACCAAGCTAAGTTATGATTACTTCCAAACTCCTCATTGAAAAACGAGTGAAACGAATGAGAGTTTAGCTGTAAGGTAGGAACTGCATAACAACTGGATAGTTCTCAGCTTGTGAGGTGGTGCCTGTCGAGCTGCTTGAGTTTTCAGGCTTTGATGTAGCGGGAGGTCACACATGGTACTTCCTCATATTGTAGGCGTTCCACTGCTTTTCGATCATTTTGTCGTTTCATGGTGGCGAGGGTGTAATTATTCTTACCGCCAACTCTGCTGATCTTGTAAAGACCTTCGCAGATGGGATCCATCTTTTGGAGCCTTCACTGCGAGCAGTGATGAAGACTTTTCTTTGGACAAGATCTTCGGGTTGGAATTGCCGGATCTTGGCCCTTTTGTTGTAGCCGGAGATGAGCTGCTATTAGTAGGCTGCAATGCGGGTAATGATCTGCTCGCGCTTCTCCTCTTCCAGATCTAAGCTTGTGGCCATCTCCTTTATGTTTTACTTAATGCCTAGCAGTAGAGTGCTGATGCTTGGCACGATGATGTTGGGAATAATGATTGCTTCCGAACCAAATGCCTAAAAGAAAGAAGTTTCACTGGTTGCTCGTCTTTTGGTGGTGCGATATGCCCATAGACATTCGGGGAGTTCGTCTGGCCATTTTCCCTTCTTGTCGGTGAGGGATTTCTTGAGGCAGTATAGGATCGTCTTGTTGGATGCTTCGACCTGCCCATTGCCTTGAGGATATATCGACGTGGATATGTGCTGCTTGATGCCATACTTTTGGAAGAACCTCGCCAAATTTCTGCCCATAAATTACGGGCCGTTGTCGGTGACGATGAACTAAGGGATGCCAAATAGGCAAATGATGTTCCTCCATATGAAGCGATCTATGTCTGTCTGAGTCGTGGTGGTCATAGGCTCTGCTTCTACCCATTTGGTGAAATAGTCGGTTGCCACGATCATCATGCCTCTGCCCCCAGTAGCAGGCGGCATAGGTCCTACCAGGTCGATTACCTACTGCATGAACGGCCAATAACTCGTCTGTGGGTATAGTTCGCTAGCAGGCAGTGCTGGTACCGGTTTGTAGTGTTGGCAGCAGTCGCACTTTTATACTAAATCCTTAGCATCTTGGTGCATGGTAGGCCGGTAGTAGCCTGTGTTAAGAGCTGTCTGTGCTAAGGATCAGCCTCCGGAGTGGTTTTCGCAAATGTATTCGTGGTTTGAGCTTGGAACCTTCAAGTCATCGGGAGACGCTAGGCAGCAGAGATGTGGTCCGGTGTAGAATCTTTGGGTGAGAATGCCATTCCACATGTAGTAGTATGCTGCCCTTATTTAGAACTTTCTAGACTCCAATCTTTGCATGGGGAATGTTCCATTGACCAGATAGTTTATAGTGGAATCTTGGAATCTTGCCAATTTGGAGTTGCACTAACCTGTGACACCTCGGCTGCTGGCTCTGCCTCTATGCTTGGCTTGTCTAGATACTCCATCAGAATAAAGCGTTTGAATTAGTGGTTGAGGGCGGAGACTAAGCCGGCTAGCGCATCTGCACGGGCGTTGTCTGCCCGCGAAACTTGAGTGAGAGTGTAAGTTTGAAATGCCTCAAGTTGATTGCGTACCTTCTCTAGGTATTGTACTATCCTTGGATGTTCTGCCG
Organism: Cotoneaster glaucophyllus; assembly: GCA_036320875.1. Lineage (NCBI taxonomy): Eukaryota > Viridiplantae > Streptophyta > Magnoliopsida > Rosales > Rosaceae > Cotoneaster > Cotoneaster glaucophyllus. The sequence continues at coordinate 25,419,596 of CM070066.1, read as the reverse complement.
CATACTCCCCAATAGTTTGGTTAGTGATTTAGCTGGGAATCGGAATGAATTGCAAGCTTCTTCATCACCAAGTCTTTTGTCATTCTGAGGCCTGCTAGTAGAGCCTTGTACTCTGCTTCGATGTTGGATACTTTGAAGCTTAAGGTGATCGCCTGCTCGAGCATTGAACCGCCTAGGGTGACAAGGACCATGCCTGCTCCCGAGCCTTTGTAGTTGGATGCGTTGTCAACATGCAAATGCCAGAAATCTCCATTGAAGGAGCAGGTGTGGCTAAGGTGTGGTTGGCTGCCTCAGGGGCGTCATTGGGCCGCTCTATTGTGTTGCCTAGGCTAGGTGTGAAGGAGTGGTAGGAAGCTGTGGAGCTGGGGCCATGTTACACGCAGCAGGAGATGTTCAAATACCGGTATTGGGCCACTTTAGAGTTGAATTATGGAGCAAATGTCGGCAGGGGCCGTGTGACACATAGCAGGAGGTAATGCTCAACTGCTGGTACATAATGCTCATATGTAGAACTTTTTGGGGTGACGGGGATAAAACTTGCTTCTGAGTGCGTCTGCCCTTGAGTTGTTTCATTTGTCTACCATTGGCGTGCCTTTTGAGTTGAGTTGTTGCATTTGTCTACCCTTGGCGTGCCTTTTGAGTTGATTTGTTGCGTTCGTAAAAAAACTTTGCACCACCAGTGTCTGCGCCTTTATCGTCGAGCATTTGGATTGGGCGGAATAGCGCATCATGAGGATGACTGCATGTGTCTGAGGCTATAACTTGAGCTTCCGGGTTGTAACAATTATCGCCAAAGTTAGCTTTTGAATTTCTGGTAGTATCAAGAAGAGCTTTTGAACTGTGGAATACAGGTAGTCGGGCCCCCAGCTCTTTTCGTATGATGGAAGAGCTTATTGTTGCTTCAGATACCGTCAAACATGCGAATAAGTCATCCGCTGCTTCAGGTTTGGATAGTTGGAAGATGATGTCAGGTACTCATTTCGGTCCTTGAATCTGGATTAGCGAGCCTCATCCCAAAGTGATTGCTTTTCTGCCAGAGTCAGATCTTCTTTCATGATCAATTTTCTGAACAGCGGGTGGTCTGCTGGAAGTGCTTTTTGGAAGGCTGCTCTAGCTATCGAGTTGTTGCATTTGACTATCTTTGCCTTTTCTGCTTTCAACCTCTTCACATAGTCGTAGAGTGACTCTTTTGGGTTCTTCTTGATGTTGAACAAGTGGTCGGACTTCTTCTTGATCAAGTTATATGATGAATATTCTTTGGTGAAAACCAAAGAAAGTTCATCAAAACTCCGGATAGATTGTGGCGGCAGGATGTAGAACCAATCTTGCGCCTCGCCTTGTTGAGTGGTGGCGAATATCTTGTACATGAGATCGTCATTGTTTCGATAGAGAATCATTGTGCTTCGGTAGTGCTTCAAGTGTCTCTCCGGGTCTCCATCTCCTTTGAAGGATGTGAAATATGGCATGTTGAACTTGCATGGAGGCTCTGCCTGCTCGATCTTGTCTGTGAATGGTGACCTGCTTATGTTGGTTATATCCCATCGTAGTGCCTCGTCGGTGACCTCGTTGTGTTGGAAATTGTGCAATCGCTTGGTCAAGAGTCTTTCTACTTCTTTCTGAATTTGCCTTTGTTGGGGGTGGTGGAGCTCTCGGCTACCCCCCGTCGTGACCTATTGGTCTAGGTTGCTCTTATACGTGCTCGGCTCGTCTATGTCGCGGCTGCGATGGATGTGGCTCGTCTTGAGCCGTATTGAGTGACTGCTTATATCCATCTGTTGTGCTGCCTACTCTGATGTGATGTGGAGGATGCTCCTTGCGGGCCTAGCCGCAAATGAACACTTCGCTTGGAAGGCTGCTCATCCGTGAGTGTATGCTCGTCCGTGGGCCTAGTCGAGAGTGCACGCTCCTCCGCGCGCTAAGACGGGAGTATACGCTATCTCGGGGGCCCAATCGAGAGTGTACTCTGCCCAAACGCTCGATTCGTGGCTGGTCTAGTGGCTGTTTGTCAGGAAGCTGCTGGAGATGTTCTTCGTCTGCCCTTACCCTTCTTCGGGACACTTCGTTTAGGACACGTTGCATCTTGGTGCGCTGCAAGAGCTGGTTTACCAAGGTCGTCTATTGTGCTAGGGCACTCGTCAACTCTATGACTTGTCGAGACAAATATTGTTCGCCATTTAGATTGGAAGAGCTTGGAAGGAATGTGCCTCCTTAAGCAGTGGAAGGGTGGTAGACTCTGGGTGCGAGATTTGAGTTAGGAAATGTCAAATCCGTAGATAAATGTGGGGAGAATGCCCCGGTTCGATCGTAGGCCTAGAAATTTGAAGCTGGGATGATTGAACTAATCTTGGACCGATTTAGGCTGCTTGGAAGGCCACGAGAGTAGAATGGGTTGCTGTAATGGGCTGCTCGGTAGGAACAGGCTGGGCCACGAGAGTAGGCTGCTCGACGTGTGGTGTGAGATCCCACATCGCCCAGGGGAGTGATCCTTATATGTATATTCCCATCCCTACCTAGCACGAGGCCTTTTGGGAGCTCACTGGCTTCGGGTTCCATTGGAACTCCGAAGTTAAGCGAGTAGCGCGCGAGAGCAATCCCATGATGGGTGACCCACTGGGAAGTTCTCGTGTGAGTTCCCAGAAACAAAACCGTGAGGGCGTAGTCGGGGCCCAAAGCGGACAATATCGTGCTACGGTGGTGGAGCGGGCCCGGGATGTGGTGGACCCCAGGCCGGGATGTGACATGTGGCGCACGTGAGTGCGAGGCTTGGGCTCGGCTACGCAACGCATTGGGCTCGCGTTGGATTTGGGCGGCACGGGCCGGTTTTCCTTGGGCTTTGAATGACATGGCTTGGGTCGTAGCTTTGGTGCCATGGACCTCGCCGTGGGTGGTTGCCATGGTGGCCACTGTGGTGGTCGCCATGGTGGAGCCTCGTAGTGGTGGTGCCGCTCCACTAATTGTCACATTTAGCCTCGTGGATCGCCGCGGTCCCATATCTTGAATATTGGAATTTTCACTTGTTGAATTTTCCAAATTTCTAGCCATTGTACTTCTCTTTTACATTTTATCAAAGAATCTTTGCAAATAAAAAATTCTAATAATAAGAACGTATGAAAAAATACAAGTGGACTAGAAAATAGAGAAAAAGCCTTTTTATGCGAGAGTCTTCTACAAGTGTGGATTTCTTGCTCTCAATGAAAGCACCAATTTGTGGATGCAAATTTCTTCCTCCTTGATCTTGGACAAAATTGCACCTACAAAACAATCAACACCTTTGGTCAAGGCCAAGAGCCTCACGCGCCCACGATGAATGAGGGGGGGCTTTGGACGAAGAACCTCCGATGCCAAAGTTAGAATTTAGAGAGAAAGTGTTTGGAAATTTTGGAGAATTTTAGCAAGATTGTCAACTTGGTTTTTTAGAGAAAATGGGGTCTAATATATAGAGTTTGGCCGGTCCTCCTTTGGAGAAAAGGTGGCCAGCCATTTTGGTATTTTTTGTGTGAGATGGATAATTTTAATTGGCAATTAATGGATTAATTAGGAATAAATCCATTAATTAGCCAATTAACTCAATTTATGTGGAAAGTTTTGAAGGTTATGGAATGATTAAAACAAATAGCTAATTGATTAGCTCAAACAGGGAAAAAGAGGTAGAAAATATATGGAATGAAATAGGTTTTGGGAGTTACCTTGTAGAAGGGATTTGATGAGATAGGTTTTTGAATTGTTACCTCTTTTGAGATGATTGAGGGATGATTGACTGCTGCTCGCGCGTAGGAATCCCGATGTGCATCAAGGGTATTTTTGTCATCTTTTATCCAAAAATCCACATGTTGCCTCTTGATTATTTTTGGCTCTGCAATTGCTTCATAGCCATATCCCACCATTTTCGTAATCTCAGCCCACCCACCCCCCACTTCCATGAAAACAAACAAAATCATGAAATATGGTTGTAATCTTGTAGATTTGAAATAGGTTTTTTTTTTTAATTATATATATATATATATATATATATATACCTATATATCTATACCTATATATCTATATAGGGGGTTGGCTGCAGTGCTAGTTGAGGGATGGGTCTGGTTGGGTAACAACCTGTAGTTATTGGTTGAGGAGAAGGGACCAGGATCCTCTCCGGATCCTTCTTTGCGGCTCGTGAAAATCAATTGATCCTAAGCGTTCAGAACACATCTTGCGACCATAAACATTTTAAATTTTTTTTATATTTTTTCCACCTATCTACGTTTCCGTTTCTCTGGCCTTCTTCCTTCGTTCCCAAACCTCTGCATTCTTTTTTCTTCTCTCATTCCAAAAATCAAGGATTAACCAAAGAACTAACCAATCAAATTACCCCAGAAAAGAAAAAGAATTCTCATGTACCAAGAATTCTGTTCGGGCAAGAAATCTTGGATGGTGGGCATTCCTGGCTCGAGTACACAGCTTCCCGGAGAGTTGGCACTTTGTTGGTTGTCAGGCTCCTGCTTGTTAAGAGGCTGCAATACGAGTCTATACCTTAGGTACAGGCCTTGAGGCTCACAATCAAAACTAACTATGTGCAGAGGCGTGCTACTGCCATCTCTGTTTGGCAGATGTAGAACAAGTTTGTTTAAGCAGATTACTTGCGCCCCAAGTTATTCTAACTTCTTGTTTATCAAAGTTTTGTTGTAGATGGGTTATGTCTACATTAAGTTATTTTCTATACCTTAAGATCAAGGACTTTTATCTATCTTGTATGCTTAAAGGATGGAGGTCCAGATCTGTTTAGACCATCAGTTATAGTAAACTTTTATCTTCTTATGATAATGAAAACTTCTAAATAAACCAGATCTGGGATCCAATGATGTTTTGAATCAGTAAGGGGTTGGAAATGGCTTGAATATATGCTGAGGAATGCATTAAAATGCTAGATCTATTAATTAAAAGACAACATAGAGAGAGTCAGGCAAGATTTAACCTTGTCGGGCAAGGTTGAATCCGATGCAGCTTCTTCTCTTTATGATTACAAAGGTTTAAGAGCTAAAGGGGAATGAAGGCAAACGAGTTTACATAAGAGAATCGATACTACAACATTCAAAGAAAGGTAGCAGAGCTTTTACACAAACAGAAGGCATTCTACTCTAAGAGATCTAAGGCTAACAAGGGGGCAGAATATGGACAAGGCACAACTTTCTGGGTATTTGGCTTGACTGAGAGACAAGTTGTATGTTGGTTTGATTGGTTGAGTGTCCTTATCTCTGGGCCCTCTTCCTCATTTTATAAACGAATTGGCCCGACTGCTTGCAGTTTGTTCTTGCCCAAAAGCCACTAGAGGGTAGTAAATCGTCAACTATTTACTTGGATTGCCACTATAAAGTGCTTTCTGTCTGATAGCTGGCTGGTCTCCATCACTTGTCATATTTGATTATAGGTATATATCCTATTTATTGATAGGGAACCGTCATTTTGTCTTGAGAGAATTGGTCTAGGCTTGTTACTGGGATTCAGGCAAAACTCCCATTCTTCTCCCTTAAGGGCCTTTCTTCCTTTATGCTCAAAGTTCAAATATTGGCCCAAACAAATTCATCCATCAATTTCCCAGAAAACCACAAATAAAATGTTATTGCCGGTAGTGCTTTCAAGCAAGAAGAATAGGGAAAAAAACAAGACGAAAATGGATTTGGGAAAAATTTCAAAGGCAAACTCCATGGATAAAGAATTATAATTCTTGGAAATTTTGAAAAAGGGAGAAGAACTGGAGTCTCACACACCGCCATCGCTTCGACTCTGAACAAACGGAGAAAGAAAAGATAGATCGGCATATCATTGGGTCCACTTTATTTTTCCCCTTCGATCCCTCTACCGGTGGCTGCACTGGCTGATCCGATCTAGCCTACTATCATCGTAGGTGGCAGTAAGAAGAAGATGAGCCTGTTGGTAGCGAGGGCGGGGCTTACGAGGTCCGCCTTGAGCCTTTTCCTTCGTCCCCAAATATGTGGATTACTTGGTCGCGAGGCCTGCTGGTCACTAGGGCAAGCTTGCAAAGTTTGCTAGGTATCTGAGTTTTGGGGAGAGAGGTTGCAGGAAAGAGACCAACATGAAGAAGGAAAAGGCAACGCCTCGTTTCTCATGAAATTAATTAAAAAAATTAGAGGCCGCACAATTTGCATCTATTTTGAATCAATAGCCACTATGATGTAGTCTGCTGGCTTCGTTTACAAAAGATCCGGATGGGATCTGAGTCCGTGGAGAAGCAAGTTATTGGTAGCTTGTTGGGTTAAGGGTGGGCATGGGATACATGAAGTGTTTTTCGTGTTCAAGTCATATCGATATCCTAATAGGTCGTATCGTGTAACATCTGTTAAAGTAAACGGCTAATACGACTTGACCCGAAATTGACCCATTAATATTATTAGGTAATAAGTCCCGACCAGTTACTTGTTAAAGAAAATATATTTTAAATTAATAAATAATGAAAATGAAAAACATAATTTGACCAAAAAATAAAACATAATACTAAATTAGTATATGCATACAACATTATCACATAAATTACTTCAAAACATTAAACAAAAAAAAAACCATTTTATCTTTCAAGTATTACATACTCCAAAATAAGAGTCTAATGAAAAGCATTAGTACATTACTATAAGGATAAATTGTAGCAATGGTCCCTCAACTTTAATCAAATTGGAGCAATGGTCCCTCAAGTAAAAATCCATTACCATTGGTCCCTCAACTTATCAAAATGTATAGCTATAGTCCTTTTCATCAATTTAGTCAAAAGTTTGTCAAAATAAGTCATGTTGGAATAACCATTTATATAATTAGGGTCCCTCAACGTGTAATTATGATCCTTTTACGTCAAAAATTTTGTCAGAATGAGTTATGTTGAAAGGACCATTGCTACAATTGGGTTAAAGTTAAGGGACAATTTCTCCAGTTGAATTAAAGTTGAGGGACCAATGGTAATGGATTTTTAGTTGAGGGACCATAGCTACATGTTTTGATGAGTTGAGGGACCAATGGTAATGGATTTTTAGTTGAGAGACCATTGCTCCAATTGAGTTAAAGTTCATGGACCATAGCTACAATTTACTCTTACTATAAAATACCCAATGTTCAAGGATATGCAAAAAGAAGGGAGTTGGGTTTCAAGGTTGAGGAGCCTTGCACGTTTATATATGCTTTCATGCTTTCTAGATTTATACATTAATGATTATAAATTTTATTTATTTTTGAACTCTCTTAAAAATACTATTCATGAGGGTTTGTATTGTTTTAAAAATTCAAATGACGATGTACCCATACTCATAGCGTAGACGATGTAATCATGAGATTTTAAATGTTTTTTCATATTTTTCGCATTTGTAAATTAATTATTATAATTTTTTTTATGTCTTTGGTATTTTTAAATTACTTGATACTTTTATTTTTAATATGTTTTATAAATTTTTTTAATCTCACTCTTTGCTCAAAGTATACTATAAAAATAAATAAATAAAAAAAACTTAAAATTTTAATTTACATAAAATAATAATACAATAGTACACATTTAATGTACACCATACACATATACACTATGGCTATTGTATTTTATAGTACGTTTTTCTTTAGTACTTAAAAAAATTAAAATCATCAAAATTATTTTCTTCTTAACGTGTCGAAACTGGTTATCCGCGTGTCGCCTTCGTATAAACCTGTTAAGGACTCATTATTAACAGGTTCTTATTGTGTGACTCGATAACAACCCAATTAATTATTGTTTTGATTCGAAACCCATTATTTTTGTGTCATTTACTTGTCGTGTTAACCGGTCGTTTAAGAATTTTCCAGGTCTAGTTGAGGGAGGGGAAGACATCACAACAACGAAAGAGGGGATGTTGTGGTGGGCGTAATTGCAACCTCATACATTATCTTGGGCGTAATTGCAACCTCATACATTATCTTTAAAACATTTTAATCATATATATCTACTTGTATTTTAATTACAAATTCATACATTTGTTAGTCAAACTATTAGTTTGATCATTAAGTGATGGTGTGACAACTATAGATCCCATATTTTTGCTGATGTGGGAGTCAATTTTGCCATGTAAATAAATAAATAACATTTAAGTGTGCAATAAAACCAAACCAAAATAAATTAAATAAAAACAAAACCTAATAAAATATCCAAAAACATTCCCCGTCCAAACCATCTACCCCCACACGGCTGCCGTCTGGTTTTCTACCATCTTTCCCCTCCCTAAATCCAAATTTCTAAAGCCCAGCAAGCAAAACCCTTTTGCCTTGGCTTTGGCAGTTGCTGAATCTTCCTTCACTTTTTCTTTTTGCAGGCGCAGAGGCATATATGGACACCTCAAAGCTTTCTGTCCATCTTTCCCCGAAAGCAAATTGGAGGGCGACGGCGGTGTACGATGCCGAGTCCCTGCGCTCTTCCTCCCGTCCCTCTCCCCCAAAGGCCCAATCCCTCCCTTCCCCTTCTCCCTCTCCAATCTCGCCGCGCTGGACCCCTCCTCCAACCGTCTATGCGGCAAAATTCCACCTCACATTCTTAACCTTAAACAACTAAACCACCTCACAGATAACCAGCTCTCCGGCGACCCATCTCATCGCTCTATTCCCACTCGAAGGGTTCATTTCTCAGAGCGTACATAAATCTTGTCCTCTGCCGCAACGACTTTTCTCGGAACCTCAGATCTCTCCCTCCTCTTAACATTAATTCTATATTTTAGAAAGAAAATTAAATTCGATAAGGATCCAATCCGACCAAATCCTAGACCCAGCAGTTTTTTACATGATACAGTGACACGACACGAAAAAGACGCGAAAATAATAGGTTTTGGGTCAACACGATAACTTATCGGGTCATTATCGGGTGACCCGTTAAGAACCTGTTAATAACGGGTTCTTAACATGTATACAAGCGGGTAACACGTGGGTAATTCGTTTCAACCCGTTAAGAAAAAAAATTATTTTGATAATTTTAAAGTTTAATTACTAAAAGATTTATTATAAAATACAATAGCCATATTAACATATACAATATATTCTATATTAAATATATAGTTTTGCATTATTATTCTATATAAGTGTTGACCCTAAAAACTACCAGGCCTACGTGGCGCGCAGGCCGAATAATCTATGAGCTAACTACGTCTTTCGGTTGAATGCGGGGCGTGCCAACTCGACGGCCGAACTCGGCCGGTGAGTAAAATGTTGATGTTGCGTTGTGTGCGCGGCTGACTTCTGAATCTTGCAATTATGGCCGAGGAAGGAACACGCCTCGACCTTTAGGTTCTAGAGCCTGAAGTAGTCTTGCGAAGTTCACGAATCGTCGGCGCCGGATTCGGTCACAGTGATTATATTTGTAAAGGTATAAGCACGTCGAATCGACACCAAGGTATAAGGGGCACACATACTCAAAACAGATATATGTCTTGACAGTGAAAGTGGTTCGACCGTCGGAATGCCGAACTCTGAAGCTGACCTGTGAGTATCCAATCATAAAACAACTCGGCGTTCGATGTGCCGAGCTCGGTAATTCGTAACACCTCACTTCGCCGAGAAGGCTGATGAGATGACCTCTGCCGATGAGAACCCGAAAGTCTTTCTCGATCGAGACTTGGATAGATAACCAACCGACCTCGACGCAGTGCTGTTTATCCAAACTGAAGGTGCTCCGCGATCGACTGGTTCTACGACGATAGTGTTGTTTATCCAAACTGAAGATATCACCGGTTGCCTTCACAGTGCTGTTTATCCAAACTGAAGATGTGTTGGCGGAAAAGAAAATAAAAAATCTCAAGGGTTGAGAGAGTTTGCGCAGGGCAGTTTTGTGTGTTCAATTGGAGAGGGTTAATGTTATGCTCCCCCCTCTATTTATAGTAATGCAAATGCTCCAAACCGTCCTTGGGTAGAACTTCTCTTCCTAATCTAACTCTACCTCAGCTGATACTAATCCAATTCTATCTCGGCCGATCCCAATCTAACTAGGACTCTGAACCTGCCTCCAATTGCGAGTTTGATTCACTTTCTTCTCGGGACTTCTTCTCCTAATGGGTCTAGCCTCTATCACATTTTATACTTATCTTTTCTTCCTTCCTTTCCAGATAGGATTCCTCCTAATCCATGGCACATAGCGCCGACTCACCGCCTTCGCGCAGGTCCTGGGCATAGGATGGTCCGAGCTCTGCCCAATGTCATTTTGGGCCCAAACAATAAGTTAAAAAAAAAGTTGTAATCATTATTTATTTTTATTACGAGAGTTCCTTATTATCATTACTAGGATAAATTTTACTTAACATGTTGTTGTCCAAAATTAAAATAAACTAGTATAGTATTTGTATAGACAAGAACTAAGAAGACATACATACAAGTATGAAAAATGTGAAAGAATATATAAACACTCGTGATTCATCATTATTCATCCACGAGTAGATAATGGTACACTTATATTATCGTTTAGATTTTTAAAATCCTCCAAACCCTCATGAACAATGTTTTTTATTTGAGGGCAAAATTAATAAAATTAATAATAATTATTGTAGAAGTGTAAAAAATGTAAGAAAAATATACAGTCTGTAATATCCCCAAAATTTTTAAGTGGTGTTTAAAGAGTAGACTAATCTTTGGAAATATGTAGGTGTGATTTTGTATTTTTAGGTGTGTATGTTTAGATATATGTATATAATAGAATTTCCGTTTAGTTTCTTAAGTAGAAAAAAAAAAAAAAAGGGAAAGTTGACATTTAAAAAGGGGGAGTTCTAGAAAACCCCTCAAAGGAGGGTTGTTTTCCTTCCAGCGGCAACACAAAGGAAGCCGCAGAAATCCAAGGTAAAAAAAAAAAAATAATTTATTTTTAGGCTTATGCTTTGTTGTCGGTTAGATGGGTTTTAATATACCCAGATTTTTAGAAAGCTCTTTCTTCTGGAAAGTGCAAGAGAGACTCTTTCTTGGGTGCTCTCCTCTCCAGCCGAGAGTGAGAGAATTCTTAGTTCTTTTGGGATGCCAAAATTTCTCAAGGAAGAAGTAATTGTGCAGCTATTTTGCTTGTGAAGATTAGGACAAGGGAGACTCTTTTCTTTGTTCCAGTTTGAGGTAATTATTCTTATTTTGAGATCTAATTGATAGTTGGTCTGAAAACCCATGAATTAGTTTGGGTGGGAGCAGGAAACATGGGAGTATCTTATTGCATGTTAGGGTTGTAGAGTTGAGCACCAAGTGTTTGTTTAAAGTCCTCAATTAACCTAAGATTAGGGTGTTGTTCGAATTTTTTTGTTATTGAGCAGTGTGTGATGACTTTCTTACCTATAGATAAGGAAGAGAAGAAGAGGGTGACTGCTGATCAAGTTGATGAAAACCATGGGAGTTGAATATCAAGAATTGTGTTGAGGTAGGGGAATTTTTCAACCCTAAAGATATTCAGATTTCTCCATTTTTAATTGATTGAGAAATTGACATTCGAACATCATTTCAGCCGTACTTTACATGTTTTCCATTTTAGATTTTGTGAAAGATGTGAAACAAACGTTTTCCCTATGGTTGGATTTCTAATGGTTTTAGTCTTATTCTTACAACTTTGGAGAAGTTTAAAATAATTGCAAAGGCTGTTGAGATTTCGTTTTTAATGTGCATGCCTTATGTGTTATTCATTTTGAGATTTTGAAGCATATTGATTCGAATGTTTGTTTTTGGAAGTAAATGGAAAGTAGTATAATACCTGTGCTTTTGAGAATGTAGAGAAATTTGTGAATGGGTATAATGACCCATGAAGTTGTTGGTGATGGGCACAATGACCCAAGGTTCCCCGGGGGAAAGTCCCATGTGTGAGGGCTGTGATAGTGAGTTACTAAAGTGATAAATATGTGTGATATGTATATTGGCCAGGTATATTACGGCTCTTTCCATTTTGCTTGTCATTTGTTGGGATAAAAGAAAGTCTTTGCGTGTTTTGTTGTGTGTTAGTGATTCTCTATCGATGATGGCTTTGTTATTCTTATGAAAATTGAAATGACTTTGAACTTGGAGGATTATACCGTTGTTATCAGCTACTAATACTTCGAAACTTTCTGTTTTTCTGAAATCTGTACCTCCAAGCATTTTTGAGCATATTTCAGGTTCTTGGTTTATGTAGTAGTTATTATAAACGGTTTCGAATCGCTCTTATGAATTTCTGGCATGCACCATAACTTTTAAAGGGTTACGGACTTACTGAAAAACCCCTACTGGGCATACATATTCTTTTGGGTGAGCTGCCAAGGTGTTGTTAGTTGGTCTTAAACTATAAATGATCTTTTTGGGTTGGTTGTAGACTAAGAAGGGGGTAGGCCAAAATGGGTTGGTTTCGCTACTTACCTGGGCAATGAAAATCGTGTGTATATATATATTTACCTGTCCTTTTTGCTTGTATAAATTTATGCTCATGTTTATCTTAATCAAGTGACCTGTACATGTTTTTATTGTATGAAATCTGGAAAGGTCTTTTGTGAATTTATTTTAGTTTGTAGGGATTAATGACTTGCTTTTGGTGAATCACTTGAACTGGATATGTTTAAAACTGTGAGTGATTATCGACTACTTAGGTTATACTATGAAAATTTCAGATTTGTACCCGTTTGGGATCTAATCAGTTTTAATTCCAATGTGATTTGCTGCTACTGGAGCTGTTTTATTTTAGAAAAACAGCGGTATCTTTGTAAACTTTCAGATTTTTGTTCTTGAAATATATGAGCCTTACTTTATAAAGTGTTTGGTGCTGCTGAAACTGCTGTTACAGAAAACCAGCAGCATGCCTGTTTTAGTTTTAAATTTTCCTATACTTCCCGAACTTGAAAATCAATGAAATTTTGACACAACTTAGTTCCATGAGTCTACTTTGGATCTGGAAATTTTCACATTTTTTGGTTGAACGAGTTATTTTCGGTGAATTTTACGGTACAGGTCGTTTTCTTGAAGTTTGAATTACTGTGGGGTCTTTAACCTTATTCTTTTAAATTAATTTTTTTGTAGTTTGATTTAAATGGAGTTGTGAAATGGAAACTTTCGTCGACATTATCTTAAGATGATTTTTGTTTTACATCCTTGAACAACCACCTTGTTCTAAATTTTTCTTAACCTCACATCCCTAGTTTTTGGGGTGTGACACAGTCACTTGTAGTGACAAGCTTTACAACTTTCATGAATGGGTCAACTTCGAAATCCAACACTATAATCTGTCGGATGTAAGAAAAATAATTTATGCTTTATTCTTCTTACTGAATTTCATTTTCTAAATTTTCTTTTTTGAAAACATGATCATCTGGCGGATGTAAAAGATGAACGGTTCAGATCTTTGATATCACGTTTCGATATTTACGGTTAACTAAAATATGAGTCGATATCATATAGTTTGTAGAAACTTTATAAACATCAAGCAATATTTTCACTAACCGTAAAACTCTTAATATAATATCAACGATCCAAACCGTTCAACTTCCTGCATCCTCTAATAGATCATGCTTTCAAAAAAGAAATTCTGAAAAAAAAAACAAAAAAAAAAACAAATTTGATGAAAATAATGAAGCTTAAATGTAAACAACAGTCAACGATTACTTTTGATCTATGATTTATATGATTATGGTGATGAATTTTGAAGCTAAGCTCTTCATGAAAGTTGTAAAGCTTGTCATTACGAGCGTTTATATATTTTTTTACACTTATACATTAATTAAAAAACTATTAAAGACTTTAGGTAAGCGAAAATATACTTAAATGAAAAATGCGTTTTTATGTTTTTGATGTGACAATATAGTATGTATATACTTATTTAGTATTATGTTTTTCATTTGATTATTTATTGGTTTAAAATATATTTTCCTTAACGGGTAACGGGTCGGGTCATATTACCTGTTAATATTATCAGGTCGAATTCGGGTCGGGTCATTTTTCCTGTTTATTTTAACGGGTGTTATACAACACAACCCGTTAAGATATCGGGTATGACACGAAAACGACACGAACACGGAAAACACGACACGAATATCAGGTCTACCAAATCCGTTGCTAATTGAAGATGGGTTTGAACATAATTCAAATTCGTTAATCTGAGTATCAATGGATCTGGATATGGATCAAGACAGACTCAATTTGAATTCGACCCATATAAAGATACAATTGTAAAGTACTACAAATATTTTGGACTAAGAATGTGGGGAAGAAAATCTCTCTGTTAAGTAACCTAAGATAACAATCAGAAGAGTCCATAGACTTGGTATGGCATAGTCAACCTTTTGGGTCACATGGCTGCAATTTCTAGGAAGAGCCAGTATGTCGACTCAAAGGGCATTGTTTAATCTTTGAGTTAACACGTGAATGAAGCATCGATCAAACAGACAATATATAGACATAGCACCCCACCAAATTTTGGTTACAGTCCTTTTCACATATAGTTTATTCTTTTTAACTGTGTTTAGTGAGACCTTTTCCACCGTTGACATATGCAGAGTAAGTAAATTTTCATTGCTAGATAGTTATGTTTCAAGGAACTGTCAACCAGGATTCAAGCGGTATAATTTGTGATACCGGACATGTGCTGGTATCTAGGAGTGATGCCTTTATGCAAGAATGTCGGTTCACAATTTCAGGATAACGAATAATATCAAAATGTCATAAATCTATTAATTAGCGCGTCGACTAATAGACTGATTAACAGTGACTGCTGGAGCTGAAGAAGCTAAATCTTGGAAAGTTAGGAGCAAGCTTTGTATTAGGACAGTAAGCTCATAGTTGTTTTTAACTTATCATCTATCTTGGTGTTTAGTACGGGTTAATTTCTCGTTGTTAGAGTGAATGGAGTATCGAGGAAGCTATGAATACCCTCTAGCATGTGGCGTAGTGAAAGGAAGCATTATGGTATGTTTTGAGGATGTACATTCAGGTGTCATATTCCAAAGTCTTACCTGAGATATTAGGACTTAGTTACTAAGGCTTACCGATTAGGAATTTATCTAAACAAGGCCCTTATCTAGGGAATTTTGAACCTTAGGATCATACCTAGATTTTAGTAACTTCATCGGGTGACGATTAAAAAACCGTTATCCCCTACTTCGAGTTGATGGTCTAGCCGGCCCATCCTTTGTAACTCGAGTTTTCTTTCTTACCCTGCCTACTTCGTAGTAGTCTTTTCGACAACTTTGTCATATGCTTCGGCAGTAAGACCAAATTTCTCAAACATTGGTTTTGTTTAGATTGGTACTTATCTTGGGAGACGTGATCTTCGCAGACGATATTTTTTTTTAATTATTCTAAAAAGAGTTTTGAGGAAGAAGGTTGAAATTCTCACAAAGTGTGGTGAGATTTGAGATATCCTTAATCTTGTCGAGTTTATCGACAATTGGTTAGCGATTTTCGGCTATAGTGTTTTTCCTCACTTATCAACCAAGGAAAGTTAGTTAAGCTTGGGGTGTTGATTATGGATAAAGTTTATGACAACCGAATTGTTGTTCTCACCTCACCATCACTTTACATTTTTCGATGACGTTGATCATTTTGGAAATCCATGATGACTTGTTCCTCGGATATTTCAACTGTGTAGAGGTAGTATGATGGAGTATCGTTTACATTTCCCAACGGTAGAATCATTCAAAATGAACCATCATATATATGATCTAGAGTCAACAGTTGTCATTTTCATCTGAAAGCCGAATGGTACTTCTCTGTGGGGAAATATGTCCAAAATATTTATTAACCTTAGAACTTCCCAATTTCACTTACTTTTGGAAAGAGTTGAGTTTCTGATAGTAGCATTGGAAGAACTAAATAAACGTCTATGATTGCACTATCGTGTAACATCTCAGTTGTGCAAATGTAATTATTAAGCACCGTAGTAAGAGTTGTTTCTACCCTTAAACATTTTCAGTCTTTCTTATTCCATTCCAATTGAAGTTCACGAGTATTGATATGGCGTTACCTTTAACCCATCAAGAAATTGTTAGAATGGTTATAATCATTTCTTGTATCCAAATGCAAATAGGAAATATCACCATAAGCTCCTGGTACGAGGTATCTTGTACATGTGGAGATTATGATGATGTTTCGATGTTTATAGATCGATTTGGCAAGTCAACCCATTTTTTTCATTGGTCCAGAGGGACTACATTTCAAACCACTTGGTAAAATTACCCATTCTTGAATTTATTGGATTTTCTGGCATTTCGATCAGTATCTTCTCTGACCGTGACTCCATATTCACTCCATTGTGCTGGAAAGACATTCTAGTCAACTATAGGTACGTGTCTACTATACTGCAGTTCGTATTATTTCGAAGATAGGCAGACTGTTCAAAAGACTTGCTTGGATATTGAAATCTAGTTGTGATCATTAATTCTTTAATCACCCATCAAATACTCCATTGAATGGATCGTTACTGTTGGTGATTTAATATTTCGGAAGTTGTTTTTGTAGTATGATGGTAGGCAATCAATTTAGATATCTTGAACTTTAAATTTGATGAACTTGTTTTAATTCTCAAATTCTTGAGTGTTCTTTTAGCCTTCTCGACATGGTTTCCCACACAATCAATGAGGAATTCACGATAGGTTGACTCGGCTGATGTGTGCGCCAGTTTCACATCGAGGCAAGCAGGAACAATTGGAGCATAATCTTCTCGTGAGTTTACCAGACTTACCAAGAAGAATTCTAAGCGGCTTTGAGGATTGAGCAGTATTTCAGTATGGTATTTGATGAGTCCATATTTTACTATATATTTTACCCTAATCTTAGTATTAATTTATTGATTATTTTGGTAGAATTTTGATACTTTGTTATATATTTCCAATGTAGGACATTTGACTTCCTCTGGAACAAAAGAGTACCAAACGGACGAATTTTGGAGTGATTCCAATTGGAGGATGTTCATGTGCCTTTCAAGATGATTGTTTCAAAATTCCAGATTTTTCTACCTAGCCGTTTGACCATGGCGAAGAAATTAAGGCCCAGCGCGCAGCTTTCCCAGATTGACGTTTCTGGACGTTTGGGGTATTTTGGAGGTCAAGATGGCATATTTTGAGGAAGATTCCTTCTGAGGATTTGTAGGAGACGTCTTCAGCTTTCAAAAGAGATCTTTTGGGACCAAATCGGAGTTGATTTGGTCAGTCAAAAGTCAGATTTTCTGAGAACTCCGAATTCTAGTTCAAATAGTAAACCTTTTATTTTCTGTTTTATTATTTTATTAAGTTTCCTAGTTTTATTCTAAGACCTTTTCTAAGTAGGGTTTTATTTTCTAGTAGTTTAAATAAGGCTTTTTAGCCATTAGAGAGAAGAACATTGATACAACTTTTGGAGGAGCTTTTGTGCACTACTTAGAGAGCTTTTGACGATTCAAGTTTATTTTTAAGGTGTTTTCTATCCTTGGTTTTAATAATATTTTGTTTTATGGTTGTTCGTAACTAATTTTCGTTTGCTAGGGCGATGCCTTGAGCCTTAGCATGAATATGTAGTCTTTATTTAATTGCTTATGATATTATACATGCATGCTTTGAATTATTAATCACTGTGCTTTAAACTATCTCTATATCTTAATGCTTAGCTACCATTAGGAAGTTTAGATAAGTAATCGGATGCAGTTCGATCGGATTACCACCGGGGAATTGAGTATTGCTTCTTGTGATTGATAGTTGTAATTTCACCTAGGATGAATACCACGTCTTAGGGGTTGCATGGTTTTTCAAAGGGTTTTCACAAAACTTAATGAGTCTTGCATGTTCACATTCGATCTGAATACCACGGACGGTTTGCATGTTAGATATACGTTCTAGCTTGAATACCACGAGTAGAATATGCATTAGGAAAACCTAACCTTCAAAGTTGCATGGATAATTCATAGGTAATTGGTAAATCTACATAGGATTGTTAAGGGAACGGCGGAACCCTAGGCTTTTACAAATTCGGTTTTCAAAACTCTTTTCTTTTGTTTTCTTTACTTTGTCAATTTATTTAATTGTTTTTAATATTTTAGGTAATAAAATCAACCTCTTCCCTAATTTCGTTTTTAAATAATTAACTAAGATTTGGTTTTAACATAGATTATTCATTCAATCCCTGTGGAAAACGACCTTGCTTGAGCTGCTATACTACGACAACCTTGTACTCTTGCAAGTATTTTTTTAAGTGTTTTTATCCCTACTTTTGCAGGAGGTAAAAATCCTATCAAGAAATTGGCGCCGTTGCCGGGGATTGTTTTGAATAATTTGTGTTTATCAGATTCTTAGTTGATTAATTGTGTGTATAAATTTTAATTTTAATATTTTTTTTAAATTTCGTTTTTATTGCATACTGCTCAAATTTGAGTTTTGATTTTGTGAACAGCGAGAGGATGGTTTTCTTCATACGTGAAGCAAGACCACCACCTTTATGGGATTCATTAGCAGCACTGGATTGGTTTGGATTATCACAAGAACCGCCAATGGATTGGTTTGGATTCCCACAAGAAAACACCTTGTTTCAATCTGTTGATTTTGAGAGCAATTCAATGACGGGTTGGGAACCACCAGCACCAGGAGGACCACCTTTATGGGTCTCATTTGCAAAGCAGGGTTTCTATGGATTTACACCTACAATTTGTGCCCTTTGTTGTTCAAGTACCCATGAAATTTCACAATGCCCAAATAAGAAATATTTTCCAGACTATGTGAAGGAGCATATTCATAAGAGGAACGAGTCACTTTGGCGTTGGAACGATCCCACTTTTGATTACTACGCTCCAAATTTGTTAAAGCATCCTAGTTTTAGATGGGTAGGTACTCAACAGCCTTTTGAGCAACCGAATGTGCCACAAAGTTCAAAGGACGGTAGGGCTTCTAGTACATTAGAATGTGTGGAGAGCTCTAATTACATGCTGGGAGACATTGAGATTGAAGAGCCATCAAGTTTTGACTCTTGCACAACGGAGGAAACAACACATGCTGATCTTTTAATCCCACCAGAACAAATTGCTGCCCAAGTTTATGTGCCACAAGAATTTTGCACACAAAGTCTGCAAGCATGCACGAGAGCTGACGCTTTGAAGGACAGCACACCTGCACAGCCCACCAAATCTGAGGAACTTCACGATGAGTCGTACAAGACGGCTGCGATCTATAAGGGAAAGAATAAAGTGCTTAAGGGCAGCCCAATCCTTCGTAAAAAAATTCAGCCCATTCAAAGGTTATGGGTATTAAACACAAGGTTTAAGTCAGTTCAACAAAGACACAAGCTTTTATGGGAAGGGCCCTATTTGCTTACAAAAATTTATTCACATAGAAAGGTGGACATCAAGGCTTCACCCAATGTATTCAGATGCACAGTTGATAACCATCACATTCCGTATCTCCTATTAGCCTCTGATGCTGCAAAGGAATGGTTGACTCTAAAAGAACAAATCACATGATCACCACATTCATTCCAATCCGTCTAGCTATAGACGTTAACTAAAGCGCTAATTGGGAGGCAACCCAATCTTTCTAACTCTTTTCTTCTTATTTCGTTTATTTTATTTTCCTGTTTTTATTCCTAATTACAAAAATCACAACAAAAAAAATATAAAAGAAAAAAAAAAACAAAACAATTTTTAATTCTTGTTATTTTTCTTTACTTATCTAATTAGGTTTTTTATTCGTGATTGCAGGCTGCATTCGGAATCGGTCTAATCGCAATTAATCGTGCATGCATAGCATTCATCCATTCACATCAGTATGCATTCAACTATCCATTCAACACAGCTTTGCATTCAACATCAACATTAATGTGCAGAAATTTAAAAGGAAAGCCAACCGGAGTTTGAGTTTTGAGAAACGTTACACTGGGTTTGCAAAGAAGACTCTGTACTACTTGGACCCACTCCACTCATTCGCTCTCACAATTCAATTAAAAATATATAGTACAATACAAGTTTGGGGGTGGACCGAGTAGCACAAAGGAGATCAGTACTTAAGCTAAGTTCAGATCCAGATTTGTGCACAAATTTTCCTTGGCATTCATCATCAGGAGACATGCACAACACAAAGTACAGATTCATGAGCATGCATGTATTATGGTAAAGCCATGGAGACTAACACGAAGAAGTTTGAGGGTTTTACCTTTGGAATCTCCAGTTGACCCATTCGATCAGAGTAAGGGCCTGCAAACCCTTTTGCAGGCATGGCGAATTTCATTGTGTGTGAGGTTTCAGAGCGATAGGCATCTCTCACATTCTGCAGCCACGGAGGTTTTGGTCGCTGATTTTTTTTTTACAAAGAGGGATGAAGGATTTAATGAAGATGCAACTAGGGTTTCAGTTCTGTGAGAAATGAAGGCAGCTCTCACGGCTCTGGGCTCGAGATGGTTGAGAGTTTGGTTTCAGAAATGAAACTGAATGGCAATGGGTGTGTTTTCATTTATATAGTGGATATTTAGGGTTTCAGTCGCACATGTGACTTGCATGTGCCCCGAGAGTGGGCTGATTTTCGAACCAGGCGCATGGGCCTCTTCGGGGCCCAAATATTTTGGTTTCAATGGCCCAGGTTTGTTTGCTCCGGGGTCATTTCCAATGCCAGGTCCACCTTTTCAACCCAGGTGCATTCTTGTCTATTCCTTATTTATTTATTTATTTTGTTCCTTTTTTTTTTTGTTTTTGCTGTTTTATTTTGTGTTTTAAAAACAAATTTATTATGTTTCATTCAGGTTTCATATTAGTTTTTTTTTTTTTTAGTTATTTTTTTTATGTTTTGTTTACTTTCCACACCTTAAGGACAATGTGTGATTTAAGTTTGGGGGTGGGAAATATAATTTGTAGATTTTTAATTTTTGAGTCAAGTTAAAAAATTTCATTCTTTTAAGTTAATATCCATAGTTTATTTTAAACGTTAGAACAAATGGACATGGTGAAGATTAATCCCACAATAGAGTCTTTTCTATTTATCGTTACTTAGACACTAATTCATGAGTTATACTTTGAAAATTTGCACGTTCACATCAACATGGTTTGTGGGGAGTGAGATTGAAATACTTGCTTTTAGTCCAAGTTAATTTCAATTTTTGTTTCAAGTAAAGTTAGTTATTGTTGTGAATAAAGTAATAATTGTCCCACCCGAGACTTTACTTAGTAACCGGGCCAGTCCTGTCTAATCAACAGTGATTCTCGCGTCAAACAGTAGAGCCCTTGGCATGGGGCAGGGTGGTTAGTTGGTTTCGTAGCCTTTTCAGCTTGAGTCAATGAGGACCTAGTATATGGGTTGAATAGAAAGCTTAAGGGAACCAACATTGCACAACCACTACTGTTACTGGAAAAAAAAAAAAAAAAAAAAGAAAAAAAAAAAGCAAGAAAAGTCGAAAAGAAGAAAAGAAAAAAATATATGAAAGTATGTGAAGTGTTGAAATAAAAGGACAAGAGGTAAGGGTTTTAGTCAAGTCTCCTTAACCATGTTGGTTCACTTTACACCAAAGGAAGTTCATGAATTCTTTTCTAATTGATTCTAAATGGCTTAGACTTTGTGGTGAGATTAGTTTGAATTTTTGAAAAGATGTTCTAATTTTTAACGTTTTCTATGGATTGCAACTTGAAGGTGGAAATTCTGTTTTAGTTTATTTTTGTTTAAGTTCTTTGGTTTGTTAGTTTTTATTTTTTGTTTTTGAGTTTTGTTTTGCTTGAGGACAAGCAAAAATCTAAGTTTGGGGGTATTTGATGAGTCCATATTTTACTATATATTTTACCCTAATCTTAGTATTAATTTATTGATTATTTTGGTAGAATTTTGATACTTTGTTATATATTTCCAATGTAGGACATTTGGCTTCCTCTGGAGCAAAAGAGTACCAAACGGACGAATTTTGGAGTGATTCCAATTGGAGGATGTTTGTGTGCCTTTCAAGATGATTGTGTCAAAATTCCAGATTTTTCTACCTAGCCGTGACCGTGGCGAAGAAATTAAGGCCCAGCGCGCAGCTTTCCCAGATTGACGTTTCTGGACGTTCTGGGTATTTTAGAGGTCAAGATGGCATATTTTGAGGAAGATTCCTTCTGAGGATTTGTAGGGGACGTCTTCAGCTTTCAAAAGAGATCTTTTGGGACCAAATCGGAGTTGATTTGGTCAGTCAAAAGTCAGATTTTCTGAGAACTCCGAATTCTAGTTCAAATAAGAAACCTTTTATTTTCTGTTTTATTATTTTATTAGGTTTCCTAGTTTTATTCTAAGACCTTTTCTAAGTAGGGTTTTATTTTCTACTAGTTTAAATAAGGCTTTTTAGCCATTAGAGAGAAGAACATTGATGCAACTTTTGGAGGAGCTTTTGTGCACTACTTAGAGAGCTTTTGACGATTCAAGTTTATTTTCAAGGTGTTTTCTATCCTTGGTTTTAATAATATTTTGTTTTATGGTTGTTCGTAACTAATTTCCGTTTGCTAGGGCGATGCCTTGAGCCTTAGCATGAATATGTAGTCTTTATTTAATTGCTTATGATATTATACATGCATGCTTTGAATTATTAATCACTGTGCTTTAAACTATCTCTATATCTTAATGCTTAGCTACCATTAGGAAGTTTAGATAAGTAATCGGATGCAGTTCGATCGGAATACCACCGGGGAATTGAGTATTGCTTCTTGTGATTGATAGTTGTAATTTCACCTAGGATGAATACCACGTCTTAGGGGTTGCATGGTTTTTCAAAGGGTTTTCACAAAACTTAATGAGTCTTGCATGTTCACATTCGATCTGAATACCACGGACGGTTTGCATGTTAGATATACGTTCTAGCTTGAATACCACGAGTAGAATATGCATTAGGAAAACCTAACCTTCAAAGTTGCATGGATAATTCATAGGTAATTGGTAAATCTACATAGGATTGTTAAGGGAACGGCGGAACCCTAGGCTTTTACAAATTCGGTTTTCAAAACTCTTTTCTTTTGTTTTCTTTACTTTGTCAATTTATTTAATTGTTTTTAATATTTTAGGTAATAAAATCAACCTCTTCCCAATTTCGTTTTTAAATAATTAACTAAGATTTGGTTTTAACATAGATTATTCATTCAATCCCTGTGGAAAACGACCTTGCTTGAGCTGCTATACTACGACAACCTTGTACTCTTGCAAGTATTTTTTTAAGTGTTTTTATCCCTACTTTTGCAGGAGGTAAAAATCCTATCAGTATTGGTAAATGTATGAATGTAGGTTATGAGTTTGGCGATAGCGTAAATTTCTATGTGTGGCTCAAGAATGCACTGTCAATCGAAGGATATCGTAAGAGATATGGTTTCTCTAATTCAGGATTTCAGAGGTTATACCCTTTCGATTTGGAGAGCAACTCTAGTGATTTGTCACGAAGAAAATATTTTACGATATGTGTTTATCTCTAGGTATATTTCCACTGTTTCAGTCTAGGGTCTTATTGTTGTGGGGAACATGAACGTCGAAACACTTCCAGCAGCTCGAGTGGTGCACTCTAGGATATTACTGCATCGCAATTGAGGCATGAATCGGATGATATAGTCACATTTGCACATTAGGAGCAGAACAATATTTTGACATCCTTGGGAACTCCTCACTCACTTACCGAGACAACATTGAGTTATCGGCATTACAGGCTACAAAATGTAATATCGATAGCTTAATTGTTGGGTTCACTAAGCAAGTGGGCAAGACGGCTCATCTACGGCAACACTTACTAGTTAGTAATTGTTCAGACTTATTCTCGAAGTTCGTGACATGACGAATGTTGGGCGAGGTCCATTTTCATTTTGAGTTTTGATTTTTCGTGCAAATATTTTTCTACTACGTTATTTTATTTATATGGGTATTTCTGCCATTACAAATTTTAGTTGACTTATTTTCACTCTTGGTTTTAAACTCAATATAAGTATTTGAATCGTACGTTTATATATATGTATCTATTTTTGATATTTTACTATATGTATATTTCTTCCTTATGTTATTATGTAATAATTGGTGCTTTCAACTTTACGGTTTATACGGGTATTATACTACTATATTATCGAGGAAGGAAGAAGATATGAGCTTGGAGGCATGAAAGAGGAATAATTGCAATCCGATCGCAACGAAATGGCTTTATCTTTTATGCAACCGCTTTAACTCGATTTCTTCCTTGCGTATATTACATACTTATTTTCTCCCTATTTTCGAGTATTTTACATTTAGCAAGTTATTTTAAATTTTGGGGATGAAATTTTTTTAAGGGGGACAGATTGTAACGACCTGCTCCCAATTTTACGGTTTATATAATTTTAATAAGTGAATTTACAAAAATACCCTTCGAGGCAAAGTGTTGACTTTTGTTAACTACCGTGTCATGTCATGTAAGGTTCATTTTCTTGGCGTATGCTCATAGTACTCATCGCTACGAACGCGTAGGAGCAAACAAAATGTAATTTGGAGTTATAACGAAGATTCTACTAACCTTTAAACGTCTGATGGATGAGTGCCACGTGGGGCTATCCCCACTTTTCTGGAACACTCTCTCTCATTCTTTTTTCTTCCGTAGCTCTTCTCTCTTGTCACATCCCGGCCCGGGCCCCCACCACATCCTGGGCTCAACTCCGCTGTAGCACTATATTGTCAGCTTTGAGCCCTTGCCAAGCCCTCATGGTTTTGTTTCTAGGAACTCACACAAGAACTTCACAGTGGCTCACCCATCCTGGGAATGCTCTGGCCTATTCTCGCTTAACTTTTGAGTTCCTGCGGAACCTGAAGCCAGTGAGCTCCCAAAAGGCCTCGTGCTAGGTAGAGA
The DNA here is from genome assembly GCA_036320875.1 of Cotoneaster glaucophyllus. Taxonomy (NCBI): domain Eukaryota; kingdom Viridiplantae; phylum Streptophyta; class Magnoliopsida; order Rosales; family Rosaceae; genus Cotoneaster; species Cotoneaster glaucophyllus. The sequence continues at coordinate 25,394,879 of CM070066.1, read as the reverse complement.
TGAGAATATACATATAAGGCTTACAAGATCCACTCCCCTCGGCGATGTGGGATCTCACAATCCACCCTCTTTAGGGACCCGACATCCTTGTCGACACACTTCCAGCCAAGGATTGCTCTGATACCAAACTGACACACCCCGACCCAGATTTTCCATTAGGACTCCGAATTGAGCTGTGTTGGCCGACACCTGGAAGGTGACGAAGCCATAAAGTATGATGATGTGTAAAATGTGAATAAATTTAAACCTAAAGTGTCTAAAGCAGAAGTGCGTGGTGAGCGGGAATGGACCATTTGCACACACGATGTCAGAGCATAGGTAAAGTACAATAGTGTGGGTAAGAGTCATACCCTCAAGGTAGCCACCTATACTGAGATTCGCCAAGAATCCTCGTCGATACGAACCTTTAGTAGTTAAAACCTAGAGGGGCGCAAAACAGAAAATGTGAGTGGGCAAAAACAAAGGTTTTGAAAACATTTCTTTTCCAAAAGTAATAACCCCTCACTGTAAAACCTGTATAACTTCCCAGAAAATAGAATATATAACTATATTAAAATCAATACTTGGAATAACGAAATCCACATGCATACCATGCCAAATATCTCAGTATAACGAACTAGATAAATAAAGTGAAGTGAATCAACAGAAAGTATATATCAGTCGGATCCACCTAGTGTGGCCTGTACAGCTTAATCTATAGCTCAACAAGTTCTACGATCATGTGAAGGCTGTGCGATAAATCGCGGGTCACCTACGAGTCGGAACCACCTATAGTGGTCTGTACGACAGGATTGTGCACCTAACTTGGATCCAAGGTGAGCGTTGGTGCGGGAGGTGAACATCACGTGAAGGACTGTGCCCTGGCCACGGGCAAGAGCACTAACACCGGGGTGTAGGTTTATGAGCTCTAAATGCATCTAAATATAACCATAATTAAGCAACATACCATCAACTACATATAAACTCACCTGGCACTTATCTGAGCGTCTGCAGCCTCGACAATAGTATATGCAACTAATATATGCATATTCTAAAATATAAAGTATTTGGCATGGAATTTCAAAGCATAAAACCATTTAATTAAGATTTCTGGGAAAAATGTGATGCATATATATATATAGAAAACCAAAAGCCCACTCACCTGGAGACCATGCTACGATTCTCTATCACAAACATCGAGGCGTCCCGAACTATCGGCGCCTAGAACAATTATCAAGTCATATCTCAGTACTCTTATAAATAGAATACGTAACTCACATACAATACATCCTCAAGGAAATTTTAGAATGGTTTGAGACCCATTGACCAAAATGAAGGAAATTTTGTGAAAAACATGTTCATTTGAGCAACATCTATGACATGCAATTAACAATGAAAGGTGGAATCATGCTTGTATGCACTCAAAAACAAAACATTACCCATGAAATTCAAAGCCTAGTAGTTATGGTGAACCAAGACTCAACTCAAGATCTAAGAGAAAGAGTTGAGAAACTTTATACCTTTGCTTAGCAAAGGTTAATCACCCATGTGAGGGCCTTCTTCCTTCGTCACCTTGCTCCTTGGCTCCATGGATGAGGGTGGAGGAAATTTGCTTATTGGATCCATGCCTTCTTGGATATGGATGGAAGAATAGGTTTCTCCAAAAGTCCCCAAAATTGGAGACCTGTAAGTTTCAACACCAAGGATGCTTGAGGAAGAAGATGAATGACCATGGAAGAATTAGATGCTTGTAAATTTCCCCATGGTGGCCGGCCTCCCTAGAGAGAAAGAGAGAGCCTAAAACTCTCATCTTTCCTCAAAAAAAACCCTAATGAAGAAAAAGCTATAAAGTCACATTTATACGTCCCTTCATTGGAGTAGCAAACTTGTAATAAGTCCAAAACCCACTCCCTCTCTAATCGTGGCCGGCCTCCCTATTGTTAGTGGGTTAATTGCCCATTTTGTTTTAGTTGTCACACAACTTAAACCTTATGTGCCTTGTGGACCAAAACCCTTTTGTGTCCCGAAACCCAAAACTAACTTAAGACCTAAAACAAACCTTTCGTTCTAGAATAATTAACTTTTAATTAATCCTTGCCACATACAATTAAACTATTTAATTGTCCTTACTCATCTTCATTATATCCTTCAATCATTACCTTACACGGTGTGCGATCCATTAGGTTCCTTTTAGTGAGGCAGTGGGCGATTGTTACTCTTAACGATCGATTGTGAATTGAAACATACTTTCAATTCTCCCTTAAATGATTATACATCTTTAGGGCTTCCACAAACCATGAGTGAAACCTAGCAGTATATCATGTCTACCCAAGCTAATCAGAAGAGGTGGAGAACCTATTCAGTTTAGGATTACAATGCAATACTAATGTGATAAAAGTTAAGCACACAAATTAAACCCTTTTGTTGACAATTGTAGTATATGTATAAGTAGGGATCGTTCTAGGCCGGGGATTAGGCGGGATTTCTAATCTAATCTAAACTGACTCAAAAACACAAAAGAAACTTAAAAACAGAAAATTAGACTCTAGGACACTCAACTAGACTTATATGACTCAAAACAAGCTAAACAAACACAAAACTGCACAAAACAATCAATTAGACTCAAAACAGAAACTAAGAATAATTTTGGACGAAAATTGAATTGGTTTTGACTCAAAACATTCAAAGACACAAATTAAGATAGATTCTAACCTAATTGACTCAACAAAGTAAGGGGGATTGGTTTTTGGACGAATTTAAGTAAAAACAAACATAAATTAAGACTAGACAGATTTGCACGAAATTGGGTGTGTTGGATGGATGATGGGCTAGCTAGAGGGTCATTCTCCACACATGATATATATGCACATGAATTGATTTCCAGTTACTATTTCATTGAACCATGAATGACAATGCCCCAGATTAACCGTGTCATCACTAATTAACCCTCAGATTTTCCTTAAGTCATTGAATGGACGTACAACGCATCGGCAATCAAATTATTATTCCCAAGTTCCCTACATGAACTGCATAATAGAGACACAAGCAAAGATCATTAAGCTCTATGAAAATTATAAGCATTGACAAGGCATTTGTAACTATGACATCATGATACTCATCCAAGGAATTTAACTTAACGTGATCGTGACCAGTGACCTTCACTACTTGTGAATATAAGTTTGTAATGATTATGTGAAACTCCCTTATATTCTAGCATCAAATTCAAGCATGCAAACTAAGTTGGCCACCTTAATTAACATACAAGAATAAGTTCTGAATTCAACAGTTAAGTAAATTGCATTCACGATTCACAAAATTATAACTGGAAGTAATCAACTCATATTACATATATAATCATGGTTTCAAAGTCTCCTCTAGCTAAGACAAGTTTAGCCTCTCATGTTCACAGCAAAACAAAGATAAAATAAATTAAACATTGAGAACTAAGATAGATTACACCTAAAAACATCCAGCAATCCAAGCTTTGAATAGCAAGCACGTCCAAGGTTTCTCCTTCTTCTCCTTTGTTGCGGCACAAGATGGCAGGGGTGGTATATGTGGTGAATTGTGTGAAAGGATGGCTGAGAATGTGTATTGTGGTGTATGGATGTGTATTGGAGTGAATGGTTGTGAATTGATGTCTCAAGGGCTGCGGCAAAGGCTTATATTTATAGAGAAAGGTAGGGCACGACCAGGAATTATTTTGGGCAAGGTTTTAGACTCAAAATCCTCAAATAAAGGGTAACTTAATGTCAAAATCCAAGGGAGAATGGGAAAGGCTATGCGGCAGGAAGAAAATGGACAAGGAGAGGGCTTCCTTATGTGGCAAGGAAGGTTTTAATGAAGGGAAGGTGCGGCTCCTATTGGGAATGGAATTTAAGTCTTCTAGAATCAGGAATTTAGTGTCCTAAATATTTAGGAAGCCTCTTTGTGGCTGGAACCTTGGTAAATTAGGATTAGGAATTGTAAGGACAAAATAAGGCAAGTTTTGATTAGCATTCCTTCTTCTTGCTGGGTTCCTTGTCCTCCTTGATCTTGAATTAATTTTCTTCCTTTCTTTGGCACATTTCTAGCCTCTTTAGGCCTTCAATTTCATCCATCCTCTTTGCTCCATGCTTGTGCTATCCATTCCATGCCAAAACTGCTCCAAAAGTCATAAAAATGCACTTTCTTGCCTCTTTAACCCTTTGGACCTACAAACACACGAAAATAGCTTAAAATACTAAATTAACTAGGAACTAACAACATAAATGCACGAAAACAAGCTAACTAAGTCGCATAAATATGCTCCTATCAAATTCCACCACACTTAGCTTTTGCTAGTCCTCCAACAAAACAAAACGAACTAAACAAACAAAACACAATCTTGACCTTCCAACATTTGCCTTAGGGATTTTCAATGCAACATGACATATTAAAGATCACTACTCCCACAGTTCTTAATCATCCTTACACTCGAGCACATACTTAATCATAGTCACCACTTACTAGCTCACACTTAATCAATTAAAACAATGATTTGAATGTAGTAACATGCCTTAGAGAATTCCCTCAATTCCTTACAAGATACTCTCTATTTTCTCACACATTTTCTGACTACTTTCCCTACACTAGGTATATGTGAGAAGATTGATGTAAACATGTAGACTAGCACTCACATATGTTTATAACAATGAAAGCATTTTCTAGAATCATTAATCTAACATGAATACGATCTCATGAACGGAATGCCACTACTTAGATTCGAGAACCAGAGACACCATATGCTCATACAATTCCAAACTCCACAAATTGAAACACACAACACTCAAGATTGAAGTTGAAGGGTTGTAACGGGGCTAGGGGTATTTGGCTAACAAAGAAAGGATAGGGATAAACAAAAGTTCTTAAAGTGATAGTAAGAAAACTAATGAAATTGACACTTAGAATTCACTGTTGAATGCAATAATCAACTTTTAAACACAAGGGAAGATTCATGCAACACTTAGGGCCGGATTCAAAGTTTTGGATCCTTTCTTCAACAACCAACACTTGTGAGCTCATTCTCACTTATTTTTCAACTCTTTTTCATTCTTTTCACAACTTTCTTTATTTTTTTTCCTTTTTTTCAAACCCGTGCCCTATTCTTTGGCACATAAAACACACACTTTGAAAACCCTTCCCCCACACTTGTTTTTCTGCATACGTTCAACAAAAGGAATTCCCTCTAAGTTATGCTCCACTATGCTTCAAGAACAAGGGTATGGATGGTCCTATTCTAGGCTAGGTAGGGAACATGTGGGTTAACAAAGAACATGGCTAAACAAGGCTCAACGGGGTTAAACCTACAACACAAATGCACAGGGGGTACGGCTTTTTGGCTTTGGTTCATTAAACAACTTCATCTTGTTTATGTGTTATGCAATCCAATGTCATGCTTTGAATGAAACGGGCATGAGTTCTAGTATTTGGAACTAAATGATGAAAAACCTTCTAAGTAGCAACCAAGCAAAGAATAATGAGATCATGCAACGACTTTAGAAAACAAGAATTCTCAGAGAACTCTCCAAATAACGTTTTAGGCTCAAGTCTCACAGGGTTGTAGTTAATTTGAGTTCCTTCCTTCAAGCATGTTACAAAAACTGATTTTTTTTTTCTTTGCGATTACATGTGAATTCGTAAACGACAACCACAACCAAGCATAAACCAAAGAGCATATCAAACTTCCATCGATGTTTGTAACTTTCTTTAACAGTCATGCAATTAAAAACCAAATCATCATCATTGTGTTGGAAGGTACCCTAAGACACAAACAAACACATAAAAAGACTTTTTTTGGGTTTTTCAAAACAATTTTTCGAATTTTTATCAAATTTTTTGAATTTTTCTGTCAAAACACACTAAAAACACTTAAAAACAAAGAGAAACAACATTAGAAGTGATAGGTGATAAAATCCCACGAAAATCATGCAAAAATAGCTTGTTTACCCCCTCCCCCCACACTTAAACCAAACATTGTCCTCAATGTTTCAAACATAAACTCACACAAAAGCAAACAAACAAACAGTGAACAAATCATGAGAAACATGGCAAAATAAAAACAAGAAAAAGAAGGGTTTAGGAACACAAATCTGGATGTGGAGCAATTCCTAGGTCTTCCTTAGTTGAATGCATGGGTTGCCTCCCAAGAAGCGCTTTCTTTAACGTCTTGCAGCAGGACGAATACCTCCATTCAAACTCCAGTAGAGCCCACGACATGGAGGGGTATTTCCTCCATAACCTGCCCCTCGACGTTCTCAAAGTATGGCTTCAAATGGTGCCCGTTCACCTTGAATTCTTGGCCGTTCCTTAAGCTTTGAATTTGGACTGCACCATAAGGAAAAACATTAGTAATAACAAAAGGACCAATCCATTTAGAACGTAACTTACTGGGAAACAAGCGTAAGCGGGAGTTGAAAAGTAACATTTTATGCCCTTTTGAGAATGTCTTGCCACGAATCATCTTGTCATGGAATGCCTTTGTTTTCTCCTTGTAGATTGGAGCATTCTCATACGCCTCGTTCCTTATTTCGTCAAGTTCATTCAATTGGAGCTTCCTATGAATTCCAGCCGCATCTATGTCTAAATTGAATGTCTTGACAGCCCAATGTGTCTTGTGCTCTAATTCCACATGGAGATGGCATGGTTTCCCATAGATTAGCCGAAATGGAGACATCCCAAGTGGTGTTTTGTAGGCTGTACAATATGCCCACAGTGCTCATCCAAACGCATACTCCAATCTTTTCCGGTTGGCCCAACGGTCTTCTCCAAAATCTGTTTGATTTCGCGGTTAGAAACTCGGCTTGCCCATTTGTTTGAGGATGGTAAGGTGTCGACACCTTATGCTTAAGGTTCGAGCATCTTTAAACAAGGTAGGCCAATAAAATCCACATTCTAACACCTTAAGTGCTGTCCTTTGGGTGCCAAAATGACCTTCACATGCATAAGTGTGACAGAAAGCTAGAACTGAATTAAACTTAGAATTGTGCACACATCTTCGAATAATCTGATCAGGGCAACATTTCCACAAGTATGGGTCGTCCCACACATAAAATCGTGCATCCTTTTTTAGTTTATCACGTTGGTATTTATCTAGGGTGCTGGGAACTTGTTTTGTGACCAAATAATTCACCAAATCAGCATACCATGGCTCACTTACCTCAATGGACAGCAGTTGCTCATCTGGGAACGTTTTTGGAATGGGTAAGGAGTCCTCATTGCGCACCAAATGGCTCAGGTGGTCAACCATCACGTTTTCACTTCCCTTCTTGTCTCGGATTTCAATATCGAACTCTTGAAGAATGAGCATCCAACGAATCAGCCACGGTTTGACCTCTTTCTTGGTGAGTAGGTACTTCAATGCTGCATGGTCAGAGTAAACAATAACTTTAGTGCCAAGTAAATAAGAACGAAATTTATATAAAGTAAATACAACAGCAAGAAGTTCTTTTTCAGTGGAAGAATAGTTCAATTGAGCATCATTCAAGGTATGGGAGGCATAATAGATGACGTGGGGCTGCTTGTTCTTCCTTTGGCCTAAAACAGCTCCAATTGCATAATCGGAGGCATCACACATGAGCTCAAAAGGAAGGCTCCAATATGGTGGAATGATGATGGGGGCCAAAGTTAGCAGTGCTTTGAGGTGTTTGAAGGCCTTCTCACACTCCTCGTTGAACTCAAATGGCACTTCTTTTCGAAGAAGATGGCAGAGGAGTTGTGCAATTTTTGAAAAGTCCTTGATGAATCGCCTATAGAATCCTGGATGTCCAACAAAAGGACGAACCCCTCTCACCGAAGTGGGAGAGGGTAAGTAGCGTACAAGATCTATTTTTGATTTATCAACCTCAATTCCTTTTTCTGAAATGATATGACCCAAAACTATGCCTTGTTTTACCATAAGGTGACACTTTTCCCAGTTTAAAACAAGGTTAGTTTCAATGCATCGTTTCAAGATCAAAATGAGATTTCCAAGCATTCATCAAACGAATCACCAAAAACACTAAAATCATCCATGAATACCTCAATGATCTTTTCCACAAAATTTGAGAATATACTTACCATGCACCTTTGAAATGTGGCTGGTGCATTGCACCAACCAAATGGCATTCGACAATAGGCAAAGGTACCAAAGGAGCACGTGAAGGTGGTCTTTTCTTGGTCATCCGGAGCTATAACAATCTGATTATATCCCGACTAGCCATCAAGAAAGCAATAAAAAGAATGACCAGCTAACCTTTCAAGCATTTGATCAATGAATGGCAGGGGGAAGTGATCTTTTCTTGTGGTGGCGTTGAGCTTCCTATAATCAATGCAAACTCTCTAACCGGTTTGGATATGGGTAGGCATAAGCTCGTTCTCTTCATTTTTCTCCACAGTGACTCCAGATTTCTTTGGAACAACTTGGACCAGTGAAACCCAACGGCTATCTGAAATTGGATAGATCACTCTATAATCAAGTAGCTTGATAATCTCCTTCTTCACAACTTCCATCATTGGAGGGTTGAGTTGGCATTGAGCCTCTTGAGATGGTTTAGCCCCCTCCTCCAAAAGTATGCGATGCATGCATGTGGTAGGGCTGATTCCCTTGATGTCGGCCAAGGTCCATCCAATGGCTGTTTTGTATTCCTTCAACACCCTCACCAACTTCTCCTCTTCTTGTGCCGTGTATGAGGAAGAGACTATGACAGGCAAAATCTCTTGGTTTCCCAAGAATACGTGCTTCAAATGGCTTGGCAATGGTTTAAGTTCAAGGGAGGGTGGCTGTTTCACTGAGGGAAGCAACTTATTAGTAGAAACGGAATCTAAAATTAGGATTGGAAGCTTACCATATTGTTGTGGCAACGATTCTAGGGCAGCCACCATCTCAATTACTTATTCACAAGGGGGCACGGCATGGAATTCTTCTTTGATGTCGTGGGTGTGATTTACTTCTGCTCCTTAGTTTTTGAGTCCCAATCCATTGGTAATGACCGTTTCAAGTGCATCCTCATGTAATTGTTCAAGATGTTCATGCGCCAATGAATCAATAATATCAATAGAAAAACATGAATTATCATCACTAGGGTACCCCATGGCTTTAGAAATTTTGAAATCAATAACATCGCCATCAAATTCCATTGTCAACGTCCTCTTGAATACATCAATCTTGGTGCAGGCTGTTTTCATGAATGGTCATCAAAGTAGAATCGGCAATGGGGAAGAATGGACTGAATCTTCCATCTCGAGCACATAGAAATCAGCCGGAAAGATTAAGTGATTAACCTGCACCAAAACATCTTCCAAAACTCCCTTTGGATAGGCATTAGAACGATTGGCTAATTGAATAATCATTCCATCATTTTTCAGCTCACCTAAGTTCATAGATGCATAAATTGAATAGGGCATGACATTAATGGATGCACCTAAGTCTAACATGGCATGTTCGAACTTGGTATTGACAATAACACAAGGGATAGTAAAGCTACCTGGGTCCTTGCATTTAGGGGGCAGTTTTCGTTGCAAAGCGGCTGAAACTTTCTCACTTACCCTCACTACCTCTTTGTTCGAAATTCTCCTCTTTGTTGTGCAAAGTTCCTTCAGGAATTTGGCATATTTTGGCACTTGTTTAATTGCATCAAGGAGCGGGATGTTGACTTGCACCTTCCTAAAAGTGTCCAGAATGTCCTTTTCACTTTCCTCCTTCTTTGATTGCATGAATCTATGAGGAAAGGGTACATTGAACGGAAAAAGGGTTAGAATTAATGGAATTTGGACTTACCTTACCTAAAGTGGACAATTTAGGGTCTTTAGAAGGCTGCGGCAAGGATTGCTCAATCATTGTCGTGGCTTTCTCTTGTTCTTCTTCCTCGAATTGCAGCTTCTCGTCTTCTTTTTTACTTGCTTTGGATGGTCTTGGGTCAGTTCCAACTTCTTTTTCCACTTCTCAACGTGATGGATTTGGAAGATTTAATCCCTCCCTTTGGATTCACAATGGTTGAACTAGGTAGTTTGCCTTGTTCTCGAAACTGCCCCATGAATTCAGTTACTTGCCCCATTTGTTTCTTCAATTCATTCACCTCTTTGGCTTGATTTTGCACTTCTCTGGCATAATTGTGCATTTCTTTGGTTTGATTTTGCTGCCCCTGCGCCAAATTGGTTAGTAATTGAATAATTTGATCATTGTCCATGGACGAACCTGAATTAGTTTGGGCCGAAGGTGGCTGAGGTGGTATTGGTGCGTAGGGCCTTCAAAACATCCCAGGGGGTGGTGGCCGAAATCCTCCTTGTTGAGGATTTTGAGGGTTCCTCCATTTCATGTTCGGATGATCTCTCCAGCCCGGATTGTATGTATTGGCATATGGATCGTATTTGTGCTGATTTTGGCCTTGAAATCCAATTGCGTTAGCACTTTCCCATCCACCATTTTCTATCAACTGATGGCACTTTTTAGATTGGTGGCCTTGCATGGAACACATGCCACAGATTGAGTTTTCTTGCACTTTGGGTTTTCAACAACCTGTGACACAAGAAGAGTGAGATTAGCCAATTGAGATTGAATTTCAGATATTGCACTTACCTCATTGACATGTTGTTGTCGTGGGGGCTCCCTTTGCCCAACTCCTTCATATTGTTGTGCATTTAAGGCTCAGTTTTCAATTAAGATCTTGGCAGCAACCGGTGTTTTATCAACCAACGCACCACCCGCTGAGGCATCTAGCATTTGGCATTCAATGGGAAGAAGTCCTTCGTAGAAATATTGAATTAGAAGCTCTTCTTTCATTTGGTGTTGGGGATAGGATGCGACAAGGGCCTTGAAACATTCATAGCATGCCGGAAAGGATTCTCCTTGATTTTGTTTGATGCCACTAATCCGCTTCCTCAAAAGAATGACTCTTGACGTTGGAAAGAACTTCTCTAAGAATGCTCGTTTCATGCTCTCCCATGAAGTGACGGTCCCAGGTGCCAATTCGTACAACCAATCTTTAGCCTTTTCCAAGAGAGAGAATGGAAAAGCTTTCATCTTCAATATGCTTCCATCGACGTTGACTGGGGTCATACTTGAACAAACCACTTCAATTCCTTCAAATGCTTGTTTGGATCCTCCATGGAAAGCCCATGGTACTTTGGAATATGATGCAACAAACTAGACTTCAACTTGAACTCCTCAGTCTTCCCTTGAGCTGCCGTGGGGTATTGGATACATAGAGGCACAACATTGTCCACTCCCGAGGCAGAAAGTTCCTTGATTGTTCGATTGTCCGTTACCATGTCTTGTGCTTCCTCCAACACTTGAGTCGTGGCCTCTTCTTCCTCTTCTATTTCTTGTTCTCAAACTCAGGTTCAGGGCTAGGTGGATTAGACTCTTGTTGATTCCTCTTCCTTCTCAAAGTCAGCTCAAAATCATCGTCAAAGTCAAAGATGTGCTCACGAACAGGTTGAGAACTTCGAGTCATAAACTAGTACCTAGAAACAAGAAACAAGAAACAAAACAAAGTCATAAACAAAAACATTATTCATTATTAATATATTCTCTATCGGTTATATCTGACACAATTTCTGTCGGTTTTAGAGTATTTTCTGTTGGAAAATTCATTTCGTGACGCTGGCAATTATGTCGTTTATTATATCTGCCAATGCATCCATTTTCTATCGGATTTTGCTTAATATCCAACAGTAATATATGTTTCTTGTCGGTTATCGTAGCTACACTAATAAATGGTTTCGTAGTATGTTCAAACTAAAATTTTAACAAGTTTAAGATAGTCACAACTTACGTTCATTAGTTTCATGAGTTTTATAAGGTTTTATAACCTAGGATGACTGTTTCCCTTTTCTTTTCCAATTGTTTACGAGTAAATGTTTTTTCTTTCACAGTGTGGGGAGAATGTGATCATCCAACCCAAAACCAATTTGCAATGTGTGGAGACCCAATTTTTTTTTAGGAGAATAGATTTGCATCCTACTATATGCACGGACAATTTTTACAGTTGAAGTCCGTTGGGCATGCCATATATCGTGCTAAAATATGAGCATCGAACCCAAAGACAAATATCCATGGGTGGAGAGGCCCAAGATCATTTAAGCATGTATGTTAAACTTCCATCGTCCGACGTGGGACAGGCCGCCTTAAGGATGTAAAATGCGTGTAGGTAATCAGCATACAAAGGATAACCACCTGAGCTAAAATGAAAATGTAAAACTATGAGAACAACGAAAACTAGTTAACCTGTTATGACTATTGATTTCCTCCTTTGCAACGACTTCACCCTCAACCTTGCTACTTTTGTTTGAACTGCTAGTATCACTAGCATAATGCCTCCGCATTGCACTTTGAGCCAACCGGTACAAGCTATCTTGTATGCAAAGTCTAATTTTGATGTCCAACTGTGGTAAAACATTGCTTTTTCCATTGTAAGTTGTAACTAAATCCAATTTATTTACCCCCAGGAGAAGAATCCAATTTGAAAGTGTGCATACCTTTGATATAATATATTGAAGCCTGTAAAGTATTGTATCATCCGCTGAGTGATCAGCAATTGCTGCAGAAACAATACTGGAATCATCTTGTTCTATAGTTGATTTCGGGTCCAGAGAAGGAAGAGTACCTAAGCCTTCAACTTCCAGATCAGCTCTCTCAAAATGCTGAATTTGATTTTCTTGGGGGCCTTTTTGAGTGCTAGACTGATTGGTACGAAAGATTTGATGACTAAATTGTTGTTGTTGCTTTTGAATGAAGTCTTGCGTGAAGTTGGTAGCATCAAATCTGCACCAGAGTTGTGGCTAAAATTGGAGGGCTTGTATCTGACCAAATCCCTTGCTAAATGATTGTATTTGAAGAAAAGTTTGCATATTCTTCGTATGGATGAAGGTACGTCAATTCATAAGCATGTTGATGAATTCAATAAACTTATGGTGGATTTGAAAATTGTGGGCGACCAAATTAGTGATGAGGATTATGCGAACTTTGTTGTGTTCTTTATCTCCTTCATATGAACCCTTTGTCTATCCATACTATTTGGTAGAGAAAGTCTTAGTTTGGAAGATGTTAAAGTCGCTTTGAATTCTAAAGAACCAAAGAATAAAGTGTCTGACACACAAGATGGAGCCTTGGTAGTTCAAGGAAGGAATAAGGAAATGGGCAAACTTGGAAAGAACACTTGTAGCTATTGTTATAAGGAAGGTCATTGGAAAGTAGATTGCCCTAAAATCAAGGGCAAAAAGAAGCCGTTTGATAAGTCTTTTGCTAGTGTTGATGCAAACATTGCAGAAGATCATTGTTCTGAACTCCTCTAAAGGTTATGTGAGGAGGTGGAGCTTGGTACTCAATCTTTTTGGGTGGAGTGCAATTTGCACTTTTTGTTCGTATGTTCGAGCTTTTGCTTGGATTTTGTTTCGTATTTGTTAGTTTCCGTAATGGAATTTGTTGGAGAAGGCGTTGGAGGAAATTTTAAGTTTCAAGACTTTTGGATTTTTTTTATTCTAGGTGGAGATCAGTTTCAAAAGAATTTGGTGCACGTTTGAGTTTGTATTTTGGTATCCCAAATTTGAAGTTTGTATTTGATTTGGAAGTTTGCTAATTTCTCACTGAGGTGGAGAATGTTGGGTTTTACGGCTCAAAATTAAGATGAAGCAAAGATTAGGTTTGTGTTACCTATTTGGATTTGGTCTCCTATTTGGGTTTGGATTTTGACTTCTTAGTTGGTTTCCTTGGTGGAGAGATTTTGTTAATTACCTATTTGATTAGGATTTGGATTTACTTCTATTAGGATTCTTATTGTAACCTAAGTCCTATGCATTATAAATAGGACCTTAGGGTTAGTGTATTTTGTGTGGTTCTTTTGTATGGTAATTTGGTGAGAGTCAATTTTTTAGTTTGTGAGTTAGAGAGCAATTTGGGAGAATCTTCTCCTTTAGTTTTGGGTTCTTTACTCGTTTGGTTTAGGGTTTTTAATTTGTGAGATTTTGATTGTGAGAGTTTAAACACTCTTTTGTAATCTTCATTTGTTTAGTGAAACTCCTAGCAGTGCTTCACCCGTGGATGTAGGTTTTACACCGAACCACGTAAATCTCTTGTGTTAGTTTGAGATTGTTTGTTTTAGCTTTTGCCTATGACGTTGATATTGGTACTTTGTTAGAATTCACTTCCGTTTGCGTATAAAAGTACAACAAGATGACACATGCGTAGATGGATTTGCGAGGTTCCCATACATAGACTGGGCCGCACATTGGTTTGGGATATGCTGGTAGGGTAAAGGCTCGGGTGCATAACCAGAAAACAAATTTTGATGCTTAAATTTCCCAGGTTGAATGTGAGATGACACATGCGTAAATGGATTTGTGAGGTTCCCATACATAGACTGGGCCGCACATTGGTTTGGGATATGCTGGTAAGGTAAAGGCTCGGGTCTAGGGTTACTATTATAGTTCATATATATATATATATATATATATATATATATATATATATATATATATATATATATATATATATATATATATATATAAAGGAGCCTCCAACGGCTACAGTTATTATAACTTTTAAAGGGGCCTCCAGTTTGTAGCCGTTGGATCAAATTTCAACGACTCTAATCACGAACTTGGTGGATTAAGTGGGAAGGGATCCAAAGAGAATCCCTTTCCTTATTTAATGGTTAAAAGTTCGATACCCGCGGAATCATTGTGTTTTTTTATTTTTATTTTTTATGAATAAACTTATGGGTTAAACATTTTAGTATTTTATGAAAAGTTATTGTGTGTCCATAGCAATATATTTAATTTCTTTTAATACATTCGATATTCCTACTAAACTATTTTGAAGAGAGGAAGAGATTTTAAACTCCAAACGCGGTGAGTTGATGAGAGTTTTCTGATTTATATTGATGTTCATAGCATTCAAACTCTCTTACTTTTGTTGATATTATTTCAGGGTTAAATTACTATAGTGATCTTTTGATTTATACTCGTGTTTCACTTTGGTCGTAACTTCAGTTTTAAATTTGATGACCTTTTAATTGTATCACATATCCTACTTCAGTCATTGTGTCAATTTCTTAAACTGTTTCATTGTAATGCAAAAAAATTATTTAGCATTACTATTCCTGAGTGCAGGTTCCTGATTCGTGCTATGTCGGATGAGCAAGACATGGGGAAGATGGGGGATGTTATTATTCTAGTTTGGATCTAAGAAATTCTATGGTCAATCTCATGAGCTATCCATTCGCTTCATCTATCCTTAAGGTCTTGAAATTACATATATAATAATGTTCACCTTTTTGGGGTCGGTATTTTCGTTAAAACACAAATTCTTATAATTAAAAAAGGCCAACAACAATTGTCACATCCCGGCCTGGGCCCTCACCACAACCCGGGCTCGACTCCACCTAGCACGATATTGTCCGTTTTGGGCCCCGACTATGCCCTCACAGTTTTGTTTCTGGGAAACTCACACGAGAACTTCCCAGTGGGTCAGCCATCATGGGAATGCTCTCAAGCGCTACTCGCTTAACTTCGGAGTTCCTACGGAACCTGAAGCCAGTGAGCTTCCGAAAGGTCTCGTGCTAGGTAGAGATGGGAATATACATATAAGACTTACAGGATCCATACTCTTGGGCGATGTGGGATCTTACACAACTACTCTTATGAGCAGTGTTAATATTAGTTCATGATAATTATAATAGATTATAATTTTATTAATTGGATTGCACATTATTTAGTGAATTGAAGGATACTTGGAGATTTGAGCTATTGGATTTTTGTTTTGTTTAAAAGACTCGGATTGAACTTCTGAAATTAGTTGGTTGTAGAATTTGACAAAAATATGTTTTTGTTGACTTTGTATTTTAGGTATGATTCCTAATTGATATCAATTCTGTGTAATCTCCTGTAATATCGTGTAATTAGTCTTCTTCCTATTACATTAGAGTTGTACACCTTGTATAAATACCTCTCATTGAGAAGAATAAAATCATCATTCAGAGCATTCTTTTTTCCTCTCTTAATTTTCAAACTTTGGATTTGATTGAGGATCATCTTAAGGAAGGGAGGGATGAATTACTATTTTATAATTGATGATATATAAATAATAACTTGAGTTCCCTAATTTTTCTGTTATAGGTGAGGAAAGAACCGAGCCTGCAGCAGCATGCACCAGTTCAACAGAAGGTCGAGAGTTGCATTCTCATGGCAAAAAGCAAAAGTGAAGGACCCTAAGCTTCCAGAATGTCGAATTTGTAAAACTTTCGGTTGTTCTGGCAAGTTTTATTGTAGTGTGTGTGTGTGTGCATCATCATGTCATTGGAATCATATGTTTGAATTTGGATTTGGAATGGTTTTTCTGATGTTTGTATTTTTTGTATATTATAATTCAGTGCAGGTTTGCGTTGGATATAGGATAGTCATGGATCAGTTCGAAGCTCGGCTAATGATAGTTTCAGATCTTGAACATACAATGGTAGGTTCTGTAACTGGTTTTGTCATCGTAGGTTATGTAATCTTCTTAATAATATAAATTAGGGTTTTTTCGGTTAGTGTTCAATTAGTGAAGAAAGGATGATTCTTTTTGTTACCATGCATATTTAAGCTGTAAACATCTGAAAAGGCTTAATTGAAGTGAAATTTCCAGTTTTTGAGCCTCATTTCAAGTCTTTATGCTAAAAATTCAAGGATACTGTACTTGATTTAATGCGTTTTCTCTGTTTATGTGATTGTTTATTTTTGGCTATGGAGTTGTGTAGTTTAAGTTTGGAGTATCAAAAAGGCGATGTTTTACTTTTTCTTAATAGTTCCCATTTGTGGACAGGCACAGTTGAGGGAGGTGACGTTGCAGGAAGAGAATGCTGTATATGAAAAGGCAATATCATGTGAAAATAAAATACAGGAGAAAATTCAAGAAGCAGATTTGCTGAAGAGGAAGCTAATGATGAGACTTGAGTATATCGTATTTTTGTTAATGGAGACCAGCACTCTTTCTGAAAATTTATGATTTTGTTATCAGGAGATGGAAGAGAATGAAAGGAATTTGAGATATGAACTCGAAAATGCACAAACCGCATTGGATGCCAGTTGATCTGGTCAATCAGATGAATCCATTGGTGACCCGAAGACGACAGTTGAAACCGAAAATGACGTAGAAGCTTTAAAGAAGGCTATACTTGAAAAATTAGAGGAGAGGAAAAAATAACTGGTCAGTTTCATTTTTGCTTTCAATCTTACAGTTGTTTCGTCTTCGTTCATTGCAAATGTGTTTGTATTTTGAATTTATTTTATCCCTGATTACTGAAAAGATGTTGTGATCTCTTAGAGTTCAATGGAAGCACTCGAATCGATTGTGTGAATTTTATGATAAATTATGCAATTTTGGGTTTGAATCTTTGTTTGGTGATTGGAGATTGATTTCTCTGTTTCTTCGTTGCCGATTCAGGTGCTCCCATGGCTTCATCGGAGAAGGTTGTGCCTGCTGCTGGTCTGTTTGCTGTCGTTTCTCACACTGTTAATTGTTTTTTTTATTTTTGTTGATTTGATTAACGGTACAAGCATATCTTTATTTCTATTAGTATCTTGATTTGCTTAACAGTTCAAGCATATATTTTCTGTGTTTATTGTTTCCTTGGTGTTTAATTTTATTTGAATTTCTTAATTTGTTCAAAGGATGCTTTGGTTAGTAGCCAATTTTATTTATTGGTTTTTTTATTTGGATTTATAGCACCAAGCGTATGAAGCGGTTTGTATGGGTTCATGTATCTTAAACATGTAGTGAGAAGTGAGGGTTTTGTTTTAGTGTTTTAAGTAATCATTGATACTATGATTTGGGGTTTGCTTTCTTAAACCATGATAAAGCAGTCCAAGTAATTTTAACATGGATGTCATTTTTTATCTAATGCATGAGTACATGAAATGTTAAGACAATAATATATTGTGCAACACCACGTGATTTAAAATGCTAAGAGAGGCATTGAACCGTGTTTGATATTTTGTTTATCTTGGTTGATTTGAATTTGAGCTTTTTTGAGTTGGATTCGTGAGTTTTGTTTAAGATTTCATTTTGGGGTTGTGAATGGTTTGCCAATGCGAAAGTTTGCGTCTTTTTTATGGTTGGATTCATGGGTTTTTCTTAAGCTTTCAAGTTCTTAGTTTTATCTAGAAATTTAATTTGGGTTTCATTTATTTGTGAAACTAGACATTTTTTTGTGAAGATTTTTCTTTATAAGTCAGTAAATGATTGCTCCTTCGGCTGTAAATTTGACCTCTGTAAATTTCCAAACTTTGTCAACAACGCAGAGTTCTCTTCACGGCACACCACTATTCTGTGCAGCATAACTTGATAGCAATTTTGGGTGAGTCTCAATTGCCCTAGTACATATGATTTTGCTTTAGTTTGTTCATCTTCTTTCGAATTTCTGTGCAAATATTTTTGAAGCCCAAGTGATTCAAATTTCAAATTTATGTGTAAACTGTTAAGTGTGGGTGCAGACACCCAATATGACTTTTACATGGTGTTGCTATCTGGTTTTGGACAGAATTATATTGGGGATTGTCTAAATTTTGGTTTAGCTACAGATAGGGGTGGTTCGGTATGGGATCCCATACCGAAATTTTCGAGAATCCCAATTTCAATACTGATCCCAAACCAAATTTTCGGGAATCCCGAAATAGTTTCAGGATTTCGGGACAAATCGGGAATCCATAAATGCTTTTGGGCTTTTGGACAAAAAAAAGCTAATATTGGGCCGTGCCCAGAATCTGTCACACCAAATAATGGACCTACCTATCAGTCCAATTGGACAAAAACCTAATATTGGGCCGTGCCCACTGAATGTAACAGCCCATATGGGCTTAACTTGATTCAACCAAATAAAAAAAAATTGGGATAATTGATGTTGGCTCGGGTAGGCAATCTACCAATCTGTGTACAAATCTGCCTATTCAAAAGCAATCTGCCAATTGCCAATCCGTGCACAATTGGATATGTCTATTCAAGTTCTCCTACACATGCATGCAATAAAAATAAATTAAGTATCAAATCCAAAAGCAAAAATATTAGTTACAAGCCAAGGTTTTAAAATAAATAAAGTAACAAACCCAAAAGCAAAAAAATTAGTTACGACCCAAAGTTTTAATAATTAAGTTACAAACCAAAAGCAAAAAAACAAAGCTTAAAGTTTATGAAGATTGTTGACCTCTTCGGCCCCTTCTTGTTGGCACTTGTAATTTTCCCCTTGATGTTGATGGTTGAGCCCTTCCCCTTACAATGGGTGGTCGTGGTCGTGGAGGTAGTGATTGATTTTGACGTTGTTGAACTTGTACTTGAGGTGGTCGAGGAGGTGGAGGTGGCATTTCATTTTCTTGTGTTGTATTCTCCTCACCTCCCAAATTAGCCATGTCTAAAACAATAAACCACAAATCATTTACATTGAATTATAGTCTAATAGATAATAAATACTAAGAAAATAAAAGATGAAATTAAATTGTTTACTTACTTCTTTCTAAGCGTTCAAGCTCCTCGTAGAAATATAATTCGTCAAGGGTAGGCTCCTTGTAGAAACAAAATTCTTTTCCTCTAAGCCAATCACTAGTACACACTAAAGCCTCAACCGTTTTAGGTGTTAAGGAAGCTCTAAAAGGATCAACAACTCTCCCACCAAGACTGAAGGCATTCTCACTAGCAACGGTGCTACTAGGAAGGGCCAATGCATCCTTAGCAACTTTACTAAGAATTGGATATTGACCACAATTTCCTTTCCACCAATCCAAAAGATTGAAACCCTCATATGTTAGGCTTTGATGTGGATAATAAAGTATAAGTATCACAAATTGTATTCCAAATATAAGGTGGGAGGGGGGCATGGGTACACAATAAATCAAATACTACAATAAATCAAACCATTTTTTCAGCCCTAGAAAAGATTTGTCAGCTTCGTTTAAATTTTATGATAGCTAGTAATATTTCAGATCTACGAATCATTTCTCTGCGTTCTTATATGTAAAAAGAATCACTACTACAAATCTGAATCATTTCTCTGTATAGAAATCTGAATCATTTATCTGTATTCTTATTTTGATACATTTACACTAAAGTTCTATATTTTATAGGAAATGGCACTATTGGGCACTGCAACCAGGGAAACAACATGTACCTCTTTCCAGGATTAGTTGTCCACTTTCCCTCTTGTGGAGTAATCCATATCCAACTTAAAATTTTCAGTCCTTACATTTCATGATATAAATTCTACTTTGTTCATGCAGTATTGGACTTGGTACTCTATTATCTGGCTCCAGACTCGTCTCTGATGGCATACTACAGGCCGCAGCTGAGTGGTATTTCTCATCTACTTTATGAATCAGCTTTTACTGGATGTACATTTCGACAGTCTAGCTTGGCTAGAAAAGAATTTCACAATCTCACACACACACACACACACACACACACACACACACACACACACACACACACACACACACACTAATTTGTTGGTCTTAACCCTGCATCAATCATAGAAGCAAAAACACTTATTACATATGTAATTGGTAGTTTTTTCTACCCAATTCGAAAAATTCTTTCATGGTCTTAACCCTGCATCAATCATAGAAGCAAAAACACTTATTACATATGTAATTGGTAGTTTTTTCTACCCAATTCGAAAAATTCTTTCAGAGAATATGCAATAAAGCGTCTTGAATTAAATTAGAGGTATAATTTAATTTTTATATTTGATGCATCGTTGAATTAATGAATACAGTAGGAACATTGACTTGACATATGTGCTTTCGTTTCATTTTTTTAGAAATGGAAAACTGAATTTTGTGTGTTTATAAGTGTGTATACTCCCCCACTTAGTGGGAAAAGGCTTTGTTGTTGTTATTGTTGTTGTTGTATGAGTGTCTATACTAAGTACTTATTTTAATTACAGTGGAAGTGATTGAAAATTATCGAGAATTAGTATTAAGTTTACACACCGAAAGAAATAGATCGAAAATAGCATTATTTGGTAGTAAGGAAAATTTGGTTTCAATTAAAGGATGGCAGGAGGAGAAGGAGGAAGACCTTTGGAGCAAACACCAACTTGGGCAGTTGTCGATGTTTGTTTTGTTTTGGTTTTGGTTTTGGTTTCGATCCACATCGAATATTTCATTCCTTTAATTGGAAAGGTTTCCTTTCACATGTAATTAGGTTAATTTCATCTTATGAAGTCATTTTCAGGTTTATTATGAATGCGAAATGAGGTATTTTGATTAAATTTTATTGCACTCTTTCAGGTGAGCGGAATTTATGCTATTAGGGCTCCTGTCTTTGCTGCTAACAGTAGGACAAGACCGCATTTTAGATATACGTACATCGAAGGTTGTTGGAGCAACTTGGAATCCTTGCAATAATAAGCAAGATGTCAGATCAGACAAAGGCAAAGATAAGAGTAGTGCTTCAGATGACAACTCCCGCATAAGGCTTCTCTCAACCTTGGATTCCAGTGGGGGGTGGCCGATGTGAGCTGCTAGATATGACAGATGTGCAACCAAGGTACACTGAATTGTCCATACTTTTAGTTTTATGGCAAGTTGATATACATATATATAGAGAATTGACATCTTTAGGCAGATTTAGGTTGCTAGATAGTTTTTCACGTTCCAGATCAAAATAAAGTTTTTCATGTTATTCTGTCAAACTGTTGTTTGGTACAACATTATGTAAATACTTTTATATAAATACCTTGTACACACCATGCTTATAATACATTAGGGAGTACGCAATTAGTATTCATATAGATGGTTATTTGTGTTAACGATAAAAGCATTTGGTTTAAGTTTGTCCTCAAAATTTATGCTTAGTTGTAATAATGCTTTTGCTTAGTTGTTCATGTAAAAATGGAACATTATTTTGTACATATATCATTTTATATTCGTTTAATATTTCAACTTATGCTTATTAACTTGGTTATTGGTAAGGCTCTTCTAGAGGTAGTGTTGGCGTGTAGATGATGAGGAATTAGGCGACGAGGAGAAAATGGTGAAGGTGGAGGACCAAAAGGCGTTGTCTGTTGGGATAATTGGTCCTTCGAATTCCCCGGGAAGTTTGAGATCACTATTTTTATGGTTTGTTCTTAAATTTCTCTTTTCCCCACTTGGTGGATAAGGCTTTGTTGTTGTTCTTCTTCTTAAATTTCTCTTTTACGATTGCGTGTAGAGACATTACAATCTTTTGTCTTTTATCCCTTGCAAGCACTGTACCATTTTGACCAAGACATTCTCTATACTCTCCCCTTTTGACAGCCATTAATGAATCGCCACGAGGTTTCATTTCCCGCTTCTTTTTTCAAGCCAGAAGAGCAGACTTCATACAGTACAACATGAGAGAAAAACCTATGTACAACCAATTTTTTCATAGGAACAGAGATTACTTTATAAAGGTATCTTGGTATCTCATAGAATTCGTAATGAATTTCAACTCAGAATTGAAAGTTTGACTTCATTGATTCTTTGGTACAACGTCTTTTTTAAGGGATTAATTGAAAACCTAATTCATTCCATTTTTTTTTTCCTATTTCATTATTTAGCTAATCAATTAGCTAAATAATATATTCCTTCCATATTTCCTAAAGTCTTCCTTTAAAATCACAATAATTGACTAATTAAGGGATTAATTGCCTAATCAATCCCCTAATTGTCAATTAAATCATCCACAACCCCAAAAACAAGTCAAAGGTCGGCCATCCCCATTCAAAAAGGAATCCACCATGCTTTCTACCCTTTTTCTTTTTTATCATTTCTCCATTTTAATTACACTAATTAGCTAGCCAATTAATTTCATAACCACCAAAACACTCCCTTTATGTTTAATTAGCCAATTACTCATAATAAATTGACTAATTAAACCAAAATTCAACCAAAAATTTAACCTAATGGCCGGCCACTCTCTCTCCAAAGAGGACCGGTCCATCCCTATATATATGCTCCCATTTTCACAAAAGATTCATTCCAACACTCTTGCAAAAATCCAAAATTTCTCTAAAAACTCTTTCTCTCCAAATTTTAACTTTGGCATTGAAGGTTCTTCGGCCAAAGCCCCCCCCCCCCCCCCCCCCCCAAATTCATCGTGGGTGCATAAGGCTCTTGGCCTTGACCAAAGGTGTTAATTGTTTTGTAGGTGCAATATTGTCCAAGATCAAGGAGGAAGAAATTTGCATCCACAAATTGGTGCTCTCATTGAGAGAAAGAAATCCACACTCGTAGAAGACTCTCGCACAAAAAGGTTTTTTCTCTATTTTCTAGTCCACTTGTTTTTTTTCATACGTTCTTATTATTAGCATTTTTTATTTGCAAAGGTTCTTTGATAAAACGTACAAAAAAAAAATATAATGGCTAGAAATTTAGAAAACTCCACAAGTGAAAATTCAAATATTCAAGGAATGGGATTGCGGAGGTCCATAAGGTTGAATGTGACCCTAGGAGGGGCGGCACCACCACCACGAGGTTCCACCATGGCAACCACCGCGGTGACCACCCGCGGCGAGGTCCGTGGCACCACTACCATGGCCCAAGTCGTGCCATCAAAGCAAGCCCAAGCCATGCCATTCACGGCCCATGCTACCAAAGCCACGGCTCAAGCCTCGTACTCGCGTGCATCACACATTGAGCAGCCTGCTCCCGTGGCCAAGCCTGCCCCTGCAGCCCAGCCTGCTCCTGCGGCTCATCCTGCTTCAATGGTTTCCCAAGCAGCCTAAGTCAACTCAAGACCATTTAAACCATCTGGACCAACCGTCGAGCGAGGAGTAATTTCACAACATTTCTTCACGGATTTGACATTTCCCAACTAAAATCTCGCGCCCGGAGTCAACCATCCTTCCACTAAGAGCCCATGCACAACAAACAACCTTGGTGAATCAACTTTTGTAACGCACCGAGATCCAACGTGCCCGAGACGAGGTGTCCCGAAGTAGGACAAGGGCAGACGAGGAACCCTTCCGACGGCGCCCTGGCAAGCAGCCAGTCAACCAACCACAAACCGAGCAGTCGGGCGGTGTACAATCTCGATCGAGCCCCTGAGATAGCGTATACTCCCGTCTTAGTGCACGGAGGAGCGTGCATTCTGGATTAGGCCCACGGGCAAGTATACATTCATGGTTGGGGTCACGCTCCGATGATCCACATGAGCAGCCTTCTAGGCAAAGCATTCATTCGCGATTGGGCTCGCAAGGAGCATTCTCCACATCACATCGGAGCATATGGCATGAAGGACGGAGGGAAGCAACCACTCGATCCGCCTCAAGTTCAACCAGCAGCCTGCGACCCTTCGCCTGCTAGGCAGCCGAGGCAAAGACAAGTAGAGCATCCAGAAGAGCAGCTTAGACCGGCAGGTCAAGACTTGGGGCTGCCGAGGGCTCCGCTACCCCAACAAAGGAAAATCCAAGAAGAGGTAGAAAGACTCTTTAACGAACGATTGCGGGATTTCCAACGCAACAAAGTGACCGATGAAACACTCCGGCGGGATAAGACCAACATAAGCAGGTGACCTTTCACGGATGAGATCGAGCAAACAGAGCCTCCACGCAAGTTTAGCATGTTGCACTTCACATCTTTCAAGGGAGATGGGGATCCAGAGAAGCACTTGAAGAACTACCGAAGCGCAATGGTCCTTTACCGGAACAATGATGCCCTTATGCAAAATATTCGCCACCACTTTACAAGGCGAGGCGCAAGATTGGTTCCACAATTTGCCACCACAATCCATTCAGAAGTTTGATGATCTCTCCTTGGTTTTCACCAAAGAATATTCATCTATCGCTCGATCAAGAAAAAATCCGACCACTTGTTCAACGTGAAGAAAAACCCAAAAGAGTCGCTCCGCGACTACGTAAAAAGGTTTAAAGCGGAGAAGGCAAAGATCGTCGAATGCGACGATGCAATAGCTAGTGCAGCCTTTCAAAAAGGCCTCCCAGCATACCACCCACTATTCGAGGAAATGATCATGAATTAAGACCTGACTCTCGCAGATTCCTTCGCCCTAACAGATGAGCATGCACTTTGGGACGAGGCTCGACGGGCAGAAGATGCGCCCGAGCAGCCTCAAAAAGAGTTAGCAGCGGCTCAAAGAAAGAAAGACGGGAAACGGCCCAGCAAGAGCAAGCAAGAGGCCAAGCGTAGGGATAGACTACGACTAAAGAAGGCCCAATAACCAAGAATTACTCAAAGTTCTCAATTCCGATCCATCAAATCCTTCGCAACATTAAAAACGAGTCGTGGTTCAAGCTGCTAAAACAATCAAAAGGAGATACTACTAAGTTGGACCACACCAAGTATTGTGCATTCCACCGAGGTCCTGGTCACATAACCGACAACTGCTACACTTGAAAGAACTATCTAGAGAAGCCCATGAAAGAAGGCAAGGTCGATAGATACTTGGACAAGCCAGCTGCATAGCCAAGAAGAAATGCTGATGATGATGAGGAACCGCCAACCAAGACAATTCGGATCAATGGTATCTTCGCCGAATCCGAACACTTGGGGGCCACTAATAACTCCAAAAAGAGGAAGATCCAACATGCTCTATTAATCTCCCAAGTCCAAGCAGCCGATACATAACATGGACCCATTATTGGCTTTACTGAGCAAGATGCAGAAGGTGTTGACTTCCCACACAACGACGCACTAGTGATATCTACCCAACTAGCCCATGTTATAGTCGACCCGATGATGGTTGACAATGGAAGTGCAGTCAATCTACTTCAACTCTCAGTCATTCAGAAAATAGGCCTGGAAAGCACAATGGTAAGCTGAGCAAAGGTACTCACCGGATTCAACGGACACACCTAAACTACCATCGGCCATATCACACTTTACGTGAAAACACCGCCAGTTGTCTCAAAGAAGACATTCACGATCATAAGTGACCTATCTTCCTACAATGGGATTCTTGGGAGACCTTGGTTGATAAAGTTAGATGCCGCCATTTCAGTCAAGTACCAAAAAATCTGATTCCACATCCCAGGATGAGGAGTTAGAGAAATTAAGTTCGATTAGGCTGTATCTCGACGATGCACTGTGCAAATGTTGAAAAAGTCAAAGAAGAAGACCTTTACCCCCGTAGAAGCTACCGAAATCCAAAGGAACGATGAGGCTACCAAATAGCAATTACATCAAATGGATCGAGAGGATGGCACCCAAGCAGGCGAGATAGGATGGAAACCCGAGGAAGATGCTGAAGAAATCATTCTCGATCCCCAGCAGCCGGAAAAGACGGCTAGAATTGGCTCACGCCCGACCGAGAAGGAAGAACTCACCACCTTCCTTAGAGAAAACCGACATATTTTCGCATGGTCACCATCCGATATGCCCGGCATTGACCCCGAGGTGGCTTGTCACAAGCTACACGTTGACCCCGCTGCTAAACCGGTGATCTAAAAGAGAAGACATTTTGCACCCGAGCGAGTAGCGATCATCGAGGCGGAAATAGACAAGCTATTGGAAGCCGGATTCATAGAAGAGGTAGCACACTCAGCATGGCTCGCCAACATCGTGCTAGTTATGAAGAAAGAGAAAGGCAAGTGGAGGGTTTGCGTAGACTATACCGACCTCAACAAAGCATGCCCGAAAGATCCTTACCCAGGGATTGATCTTTTGGTAGATTCAACCTCTGGGAACCAGCTGCTTAGTTTCTTGGACGCATACTCCAGCTACAACCAAATAGCCATGTACGAGCCCGACAAGGAAAAATCCTCGTTTGTGATCGAACAAGGTACCTACTGCTACAAAGTCATGCCCTTTGGCCTTAAGAACGCATGAGCAACTTACTAAAGGTTAGTAAACATGATGTTCAAAAAGAAAATTAGGGTAACCATGGAGGTCTATGTCGACGACATCATGGTAAAAGGCAAGCAGACCACATTCGCAACTTGACGAAAACTTTCAACATCCTTAGAAAGTACAAATGAAGCTCAACCCCACCAAATGCACATTTGGAGTATCTTCAAGCCGATTCCTAGGTTACCTAGTAACCCAATGAGGGATTGAAGCGCATCCTAAGCAAATCCGAGCGATTCTAGAAATGAAGTCTCCAACTACCTTGAAAGAGATCCAAAGCTTGACCGGACGAGCAGCTGCCCTCAACCGTTTCCTCTCGCAGTCCACCGATCAATGCAAGCCTTTTTTCAAAGCTATCAATAGGGCACAACGAGACAAATGGGATGAAGAATGCGAAAAAGCCTTCTAAGACCTGAAGAGGTATCTCACATCACCTCCCTTACTATCCAAGCCGGAAGCAGCGAAGGATTTATACATCTACCTGGCAGTCTCCGAAGTAGCAGTGACCTCTGCCCTCATACGAGAAGAGTTAGGGGCCCAACTACTGGTATTCTACACTTCTAAAGCTCTTCTCGATGCGGAAACAAGATATAAGAAGATCAAAAAATTAATTTTGGCTCTGGTTGTGGAGGCTCAGAAACTTAGACCGTACTTTCAAGCTCATACAGTCATTGTCATGACTCAGTATCCTCTACGATCAATCCTACATGGTCCGGATGCTTCTCAACGAGTAATGAAGTGGGCGCTAGAACTAGGCCAATATGGTTTAGTCTTCCAGCCTTGTATGGCAATAAAGGCCCAAGCCTTAGCAAACTTCATAGCGGAATTTGCACCCAGCCTAGGCAATGTGGTAGAGCAGCCCAACAACGTCCTAGAAGCAGCCGAACACACCTTAGCTTCACCTGCTTCCTTCAACGGAGATCTTTGGCATTTGCATGTCGATGGCGTGTCCAATTACAAAGGCTCGGGAGCAGGCGTGGTCCTCGTCACCCCAGACGGCTCGATGCTTGAGCAGGCAATCACTCTAAGTTTCAAAGCATCCAACAATGAAGCAAAGTACGAGGCCCTATTGGCAGGCCTCCGAATGGCAAAGGACTTAGCAGTGAAGAAGCTTGCAATTTACTCCGATTCTCAGCTAATCACTAGCCAAACTACTGGGGAGTACACGGCAAAACATCCAAGGATGGCGCAATATCTAGAGAAGGTACGCAAGCAGCTTGAGGCATTTCAGACTTACACCCTTACTCAAGTTCTACGGGCGGAAAACGCCCATGCAGATACGTTAGCCGGCCTAGGCTCCGCCTCGATCACCAACTCAAATGCTCTATTCTGGTGGAATACCTAGATAAGCCGAGCATAGAGACAGAGCCAATAGCCGAAGTGTAACAGGTTAGTGTAACTCCAAATTGGCAAAGTTCTATTATAGATTACTTGGTCAATGGAACACTCCCCACAGAAAGATTGGAGTCTAGAAAACTCCAAACCAAGGCGACACGCTACATGTGGAATGGCATTCTCGTTCGAAGATCCTACACCGAACCACATCTCTGCTGTTTAGCGTCTCCCGATGACTTGAAGGTCCTAAGTTCAATCCATGAAGGCGTTTATGGGAATCATTCTGGAGGTCGATCTTTAGCACAAAAGGCTCTTAAAGCAGGCTACTACTGGCCTACCATGCATCAAGATAGGTAGAAGCAGAGCCCATGACAACCACGAATGGGTAGAAGCAGAGCCCATGACAACCATGACTCAGATGGACATAGAACACTTTATATGAAAGAACATCATTTGTCGTTTTGCCGTTTTGGCGTCCTTCAGTCCATTTTATATGAAATGTCCATCTGAGTCGTGGTTGTCATGGGTTTTGTTGTTGTTGTTGTTGTTGTTGTTGTTGTATGAGTGTCTATACTCAGTACTTATTTTAGTGGAAGTGATTGAAAATTATCGAGAATTAGTATTAAAATTACACACCGAAAGAAATAGATCGAAAATAGCATTATTTGGTAGTAAGGAAAATTTGGTTTCAATTAAAGGATGGCAAGAGGAGAAGGAGGAAGACCTTTGAAGCAAACACCAACTTGGGCAGTTGTCGATGTTTGTTTTTTTTTTGTTTTGGTTTTGGTTTTGGTTTTGGTTTCGATCCACATCGAATATTTCATTCATTTAATTGGAAAGGTTTCCTTTCACATGTAATTAGGTTAATTTCATCTTATGAAGTCATTTTCGGGTTTATTATGAATGCGAAATGAGGTGTTTTGATTAAATTTTAATTGCACTCCTTCCGGTGAGCGGAGCTTATGCTATTAGGGCTCCTGTCTTTGCTTCTAACAGTAGGACAAGACCGCATTTTAGATTATATGTACATCGAAGGTTGTTGGAGCAACTTGGCATCCTTGCAATAATATGCAAGATGTCAGATCAGACAAAGGCAAAGATAAGAGTAGTGCTTCAGATGACAACTCCCACAGAAGGCTTCTCTCAACCTTGGATTCCAGTGGGGGGTGGCTGATGTGAGCTGCTAGATATGACAAATGTGCAACCAAGGTACACTTAATTGTCCATACTTTTAGTTTTATGGCAAGTTGATATACATATATATAGAGAATTGACATCTCTTGGCATATTTGGGTTGCTAGATGGTTTTTCACCTTCCAGACCAAAATAAAATTTTTCATGTTATTCTGTCAAACTGTTGTTTGGTACAACATTATGTAAATACTTTTATATAAATACCTTGTACACACCATGCTTATAATACATTAGGGAGTACGCAATTAGTATTCATATAGATGATTATTTGTGTGAAGACAAGACTGTTATCTGGCCCAAAAGATGTGGAAATTTGACTTTTTTGGCAAGTGAATTGATTTGTATGAAAAGAAATCAAGAATAGTCAGACCAAGAATGATGATCCATCATGGGAGAAAATTCTTGGGATGCGACGTGAAAAACACTTCGACAGTTTTCCAAAATCTTGCAATATGTCCTTCCCTTCAGTTCTTTGGCCTTGGGAATGTTGTGCCCCGGCCGAAGTTTCGTAATCTTAG
Source organism: Cotoneaster glaucophyllus (assembly GCA_036320875.1). Taxonomy (NCBI): domain Eukaryota; kingdom Viridiplantae; phylum Streptophyta; class Magnoliopsida; order Rosales; family Rosaceae; genus Cotoneaster; species Cotoneaster glaucophyllus. Next base: position 25,365,069 of record CM070066.1, on the reverse strand, counting down.
CAAGTAACAATTGGTCGAAGATGGCGTCAGCCGTAGTAATATCAAATGTATATACCTTCAATGTCTTCATAGCAGTTTCTTCGGACGTCGGCCGAACCTTGGTATCCTTAGGGTTGACGTGGGTCAATGCCTTGCATATATATGGCTTGTCAATCATTATCTCGGCCGCGTCTATACTGGCATATTCTTCAGGTTCCGCCGAGGCATAGCTAACCGTAGGATTTTTATAGATGGTTCTTCGGGATGGGGATTTCGAGGCTTTCTCTTCGCAGAGCAAATAGTCGTATTGCTCGACGTGTTGAGCTAATTCATACATGTCACAGAAGTTTTCCCCCCAGGAACTTCTTCTTATATTCTACGTCCAAACCATTCAGTGCGAGTCTAACAAACTCTACCTCAGGCAAAGGTACTCGGCACCAATTTCTAGCTGACTTAAACCTTGTAAGATAATCCATCGGCGATTCGTCTGATGTTTGTGCCATTCTAGCCAATGAGGAAACCGACATCTCCATCCCCGGTCGATAAAACTGTTCGTGGAACTTCTCGACTAGTTCCTCCCAACTTTGAATGGAATTAGGTGGGAGATTTATGTACCACGCGAACATCGAGCCTGACAACAAAAAGTTGAATAGTCGCAACTTATGGAAGTCACTATTAATATCTCCACATTGTGCAGTGAAGTGGGCAACATGTTCCAATGAGGATAGAGATGATTCCCCTAACAAAAAGGCTGAAGTCTGGGATTTTAAAGCCCTTGGGATATTCGAAGTTTTCCACATAAGCTGGATATGGATAAATGAACTTTGGGAACTTCGGCCCCTTCTTCAGGGCCGAATCAATCATTCTCTGGACTTCAACCATGTTCATGGACGTCGTTTCTGTACTTTGATCAAAGTCATCCGCTCAGTTGCTTGACCCACCTCTTCTATCCAGGTAGATCATTTTGAGCAGAGCGGATCCCGCCTCGGCTGATAACACTGATATGGGATTATTCTTTGGAACAGGGTTGTCTGGATCGGTCAGAACAACCCATATTTGGTGTATTGCTAACCAAAGCCTCGAGCAATCTCGTATGCATGGCGTTTTGACTATGTACTTCTTTGAGTACCCCTCTTATCCCTTGGTTGAACGTCTGTTCAAACTGTCGAGATTGTTCTTCGAGTCGTCGCCGAAGAAACGATCTGGTTGGTGGATCAGACGCATCACCACCGTCTTCATCATAGTCCTCCATTATGCCTTTGATCACGGCTCCCTTTGTTATCTTTGCGAGGACCCCTGTATCCCGAGGCGACTCGCCGAAACTCGCCTCTCTCTCTTGTCGTGTCCCTTTTGATGCCTCAGGTGTCACGGCAGCAATGGTCTGTGCTCGTGATGAACCCTCGGATCCGGGGTTCTGACTCGGATGGATAGCGGTCGATTTTCCCATGGTTGATTTCTTTGTTACCGACCGTGTCTCAACGGTCATGAACTTCGTAGATTTAGCACTGGGTCCCACTGGGCGTGCCAAAATGTTGACCCTAAAAACTACCAAGCCTACGTGGTTCGCAGGTCGAGTAACTAATAAGCTAACTACGTCCTTCAATTGAATGCAAGGCGTGCCAACTCGACGGCCGAGCTCGGCCGGTGAGTAAATATATTGATGTTGCGTTGTGCGCGTGGATGACCTCTCGATCTTGCGATTGCGGCCGAGGAAGGAACACGTCTCAGCCTTCAAGTTCTGTAGCCTGAAGACAAGGCTGCCAATCTCTGCGAAGTTCACTAATTGTCGGCACCGGATTCGGTCACGGTGATTATATTCGTAAAGGTATAACCACACCGAATCGACACCATAGTGTAGGGACACAGGTACTCGAAACAAACGTACGTCTTAACAGTGAAAGTGGTTCGGCCGTCAGAATGCCAAACTCTGAAACTAACCTGTGAATATCCAATCATAAAACAACTCGGCGTTCAATGTGCCGAGCCCAGTAATCATTAACACCTCACTTCGCCGAAAAGGCTAATGAGATGACCTCTGCCGATAAGGACTCGAAAGCCCTTCTCGACCGAGACTTTGATAGGTAACCAGTCGGCCTCGACGCAATGCTGTCTATCCAAACTAAAGATGCTCCGTAGTCGGCTGGTTCTACGGCGATAGTGTTGTTTATCCAAACTGAAGATATCACTGGTTGCCTTCACGGTGCTATTTATCCAAACTGAAGATGTGTTAGTGAAAAAGAAAATAAAATCTCAAGGTTGTTGAGAGGTTTCGCGTAGAGCGAGAGTTTGCGCAGGGCAGTTTGTGTACTGAGTTTGAGAGAGCTTGAATGTTGCGCTCCTTCCTCTATTTATAGTAGTGCAAATACCCCTGATTGAATCAAAATCGTCTTTGGATAGGAATCCTCTTCCTAGTCTCACTCTATCTCGGCCGATCCTAATCCAACTCTATCTTGGCCATTACTAATCCCACTAGGACTTTGAACCTGCCTCTAATCGTGGGCTCGATTCACTTCTGTATCATAGCTTATCCGGGACTCCTTCTCCTAATATGTCTCGGCCTCTATCACATCCTGTTGCTTATCTGCATCATTTCCTCGGCCCATGGCACTAGCCCACAACGCCTCTGAGAAGAGACTGGGCCGAAGGTGATCCTAGCTCGTCCCAATATTATTTTGGGCCCAAACACCCTGACAGTTATTTTTCCTTAAAAACGATGATTAAGGTTCTGTTCCTGCTTCAACGTGGATCATGGACCCTTAGTTAAGCTTTCTGTGTGCTGGTTTTCCAAGTTAAAGTGCAGTCTGCTGCATCTGCTAGTTTCACGCATCAAATTTCAAGCAAGAATGCATCAAAGTTCAAGGGCACTCAGAACATGTTTGATGTTTTTTATTCGGTTCTCATCAATTTCACAGCACTCAACACATTTTCGAAGAACATTCACCCTCTGCAGTGCATAGAAATACTTGAGAATTAGCGCTGAGTAAATCAGCAGGTGTCCTTGTTGTTGTAAACCGGATCGTATTCAAGGTAATTTGATGTCTCCGAAGAACCCTGGCATCAAGTTACAAATTCCGCATTACTGAGAAGTCTTTGAATTGTGACTGTAATTGTCATGTTTTTCACGTGAAGGGTCTTGTAATTTTGATGGACTGCAAACATATATGTTGGAGAGTTGACTCTTTTGTGATTATTTTAGTTACCTTTTCTAGGTCCTTGTAATCAGTAATTATTTTATTTGTATTTATTTCCTTGTAAAGCCTCATGTACATTATATATTTTCCTCCTTGGTGAGAAGAATCATATCAGAAAATTAAACCCCAAATTGACATGGTATCAGAGCAGAGATCCTAGAGTTTCTACTCTGCCCGTTCACTCAAGCAAACTCGGCCCTCCCATGGAGAACCTACCACCACTCCACGGTGAAAACAACCTCATCCTAACTGATTCTACTCCTACACTAAACACTATAACCCTAAACACTACTACCCTGATCGACCCTACCATGAATCCTATCCCACCTATACCGCAAGTTGTTACACAGATTGTCCATCATGATTCGTCTACTACTTCAATTGGCATCAAACTCAATGGTGCCAATTATGGAGTTTGGTCTCAGATTGTTGAGATGTTTGTTGCTGGAAAAGACAAGTTGGGCTACTTATTTGGGAGTAATCCCCAACCACCTATCGATGATCTGGCCTTCACCAAATGGCGTACGGAGAACGCTATTGTAAAGGGTTGGCTCATCAACTCTATGGAACCCAATTTGATTGGGTACTTTCTTCGACTACCAACGGCAAAGGAAGTGTGGGATGTGGTTGCTCGCACGTATTATGATGGCTCCGATATATCTCAAGTCTATGATCTTACCTGCAAGGCCTCTCGCATGAGGCAAGATGGACGACCGGTGGAGACATACTATAGTGATCTTCAATCTTTGTGGCAGGAGATTGATTATCGTCGACCTAATCCGATGAAGTGCGGTACTGATATTGAAATTTTTAATAAAATTGTTCAAACAGATCGTGTGTACACTTTGCTTGCAGGATTAGATGAGATATTTGATAAAATTCGTAGTGATATTCTACGAACTGAGCCTCTTCCTTCCATCGAACAAACTTTTGCCTATGTTCGCCGAGAGGGAATGCGACAAGCTGTGATGAGTACCGGAGGACAGCTGCCGAGTGGGGCGGCCATGGTGGCTCGGCCTGCCACACGAACCGTAGCTCCATCTCGACCCCGGGCCCCTGATAAGTTACCTGCACCGAGCCCAGGACTGTAACCCCAGGCTACTGCGCCGAGCTCGGCACAGGGCTCACTCTTTGCTACTAGGACAGCCTCACGGCCCACCACGGGTCCCCGTCCTCCTCAACCTAAACCACCTGTCCCGACTGATGGTTGTACTTACTGCGATAGTGATAAGCATGGCCGTGATAATTGCTTCCAATTGCATGGTTATCCTGACAGGTAAGAACCGTTGAAGCTTCAGAAACAATGAGAACGAGACGAGCAAGCCAAGCTTGGGCAAGCCAATCTCGCCACCTCCATGTCCCAATTATCTTTGATATCTCACGATGATCCTCCTCCGGTTTCGAGTCACTCCGACATGTCTCCAGAGTCTTCAGGTAACTGTGGTTATGCTTTTAATATGAATAATGATGCTACTCCACCCGGATGGATCATTGACTCCGGTGTCACAGACCATATGACTTATGATCCCACTGATTTAGCTTGTGATACTGTTCCACTTCGACGTAATATTATTAATGCTAATGGAGTCACCTCACCAGTAACCAGTGTTGGCACCGTGCGCCTCACGCCCACTCTCTCTTTGCCTCATACATTACTTGTACCTTCACTAAAACATAAATTGATGTCTCCTGGCCAAACTACTAAACAATTGAACTGTTGTGTGCTAATGTATCCAAAGTTTTGTCTTATACAGGATATTCTCACGAATGAGATAATTGGTTGTGGTACTAAGAGGGGGGATCTCTATTTTGTGGATGATGTCAGTACAGGATGGGTCAATCTCGCCCAAGGAGCTGTTGATCACAAGAGGCATCAGATATGGTTATGGCATCACCGTTTGGGTCATCCATCTTTCAGTTATTTGCAGCATATGTTTCCGGATTTATTTTTTGGTTGTTCAGTTTCAGACTTTAAATGTGACACTTGCATACTCGCCAAGAGTCACCGTGTTTCTTATCCATTGAATTCTAATAAAAGTATTATTCCTTTTGGTCTTGTTCATTCGGATGTTTGGGGACCATCTCCGATTACTACTTCCTCGGGCATTCGATGGTTTGTAACGTTCATAGATGATTGTACACAGATGACATGGTTATATCTTCTCAAGCATAAAAGTGATGTGTTTTCGGTTTTTAAGACCTTCCACACCATGGTTCAGACACAGTTTTCTACTGACATACGGATTTTATGTTCTGATAATGTTGGTGAATATGTTAATAATGATTTCTCCCATTATTTAACGAACTATGGAATTCTTCACGAAACTACATGTCCTCAGACTCCTCAATAGAACGGGGTGGCTGAGTGCAAAAATAGTCATCTCTTAGAAACGGCTCGGTCACTCTTGATTTGGGAGTCTGTTCCCCGCTCTTCTTAGGATGTTGCTCTTCAGACCACCACTTATCTTATCAACCGTCTGCCATCCAAAGTCCTGGATTTTCGTACTCCCTTACAAGTCCTTGCTACCTTCATGCATCTACCGTCGGTTTTAGTACTCCCACCTCGGATTTTTGGATGTGTTGCATTTGTTCATCTTCATAAAAATCAACGGACAAAACTTGATCCGTGTGCTCTTCGTTGTATTTTTATGGGGTACGGACTTCATCAGAAAGAGTACTGTTGCTACCACCCTCATTCCCGTCGACTGTATGTTACTACGGATGTCACTTTTTCCGAGTCTGAGATGTATTACCCTTCGGCTTCTTCCAATCCTCTTCCTCAGGGGGAGACACGGCATGACAAGAAGGATTGGACCATTGCCGACACTCGGCCAGCTACCCTTGCCGAGATTCGGCCAACTACCGTCGAGGGAAATCCAAGTGCCTTTGCCGAGGTTTGGCCAGCTACTTCTACCGAGATTCGGCCAGCTACCCTCGTCGAGACTCAGCCAGCTGCCTTTGCCGAGATTCGGCCAGCTACCTCTACCGAGATTTGGCCAGCTGCCTTTGCCGAGCCTACTCCCCCCTCGTCTCCAAATATAGTACCACCAGATGACCATACTCCTGAGAATATTCCTGAGGTAAGCTCGACTATCCTGTTGATGATACCGTTGTTCCGAATTATCAATTACCTTTCAGGCACAACCGAGGAAAGCCACCTAATCGATATTCACCGGACACAACGAAGGGCTCTAAATACCCCATTGCCAACTATGTGTCATCACAGAAGTTATCAGAACCCGGCAAAGCTTTTGTACAACAAATATCCAATGATAGCACACCAAGTTCATTGAAAGAAGCACAATCTGACGATCGATGGACCAAGGCAAAGGAGGAAGAAATGGTTGCACTCCAAAAAAATCAAACGTGGGATTTAGTTCCACTTCCCCGAGGAAAGAAGAGAGTTGGGTGTCGTTGGGTGTCGTTGGGTGTACACCATCAAGTACAAAGCTGATGGGTTCGTTGAACGATACAAAGCACGATTAGTGGCCAAGGGATACACTCAAACGTATGGTGTTGATTATACAGAGACATTTGCCCTGGTAGCAAAGATTAATACGGTAAGAGTATTGCTTTCATTGGCGGCCAACTTAGATTGGCCATTACAACAATTTGATGTGAAAAATGCTTTCTTACATGGTAATCTTGACGAAGAAGTGTATATGGATATTCCACCTGGTTATGCATCGGTTTTACAACCTGGAGTAGTCTACAAGTTGAATAAAGCGTTGCGTGGGTTGAAACAATCACCTCGAGCATGGTTTGGTAGGTTCCGGACGGCTATGAGGAAATATGGGTTCAGGCAGAGCAATTCCGATCATATACTTTTCTTGAAACGTCGAATGGGGAAATTGACGGCACTTATCATCTATGTGGATGATATGACAGGTGACGACAAAGAGGAAATCTCAAGGCTCAAAGATTACCTAGCAACTGAGTTCGAGATGAAAGATCTTGGTGGTTTGAAATATTTCTTGGGGATAGAAGTAGCTCGATCTAAACAGGGTATATTTCTGTCTCAAAGAAAATATGTTCTAGACTTATTAGCTGAAACCGGAATGCTTGATTGTAAACCGGCTGACACTCCCATAGTCACCATCTTGCCGTGCACCCTGATCAAGTTCCCACTAACAGAGATCGTTATCAAAGGTTAGTTGGGAGGTTAATTTATCTATCTCACACCAAGCCTGATATTGCATACGCAGTAAGTATTGTTAGTCAATTTATGCATTCTCCGAGTGAGGCACATATGGGTGCGGTTGAACGCATCCTACGATACCTGAAGTCCTCATCGGGTAGAGGCATCATGTTTTCTAAGAATGATCATTGCCGAATAGAGGGTTACACCGATGCAGATGGGGCAGGCAACGTTACTGATCGTCAGTCCACATCTGGTTACTTTACATTTGTGGGAGGAAACTTAGTCACTTGGCGGAGTAAGAAACAGAAAGTGGTTGCTTTATCAAGTGCAGAGGCTGAATACAGGAGTATGGCAAAAGGAGTATGTGAACTATTATGGCTTCGGAGGTTACTTGGTGAACTCGGGTATCCTTCGAATTCAGCCTTGAATTTATTTTGTGACAATAAAGCAGCTATCGATATCTCACACAACCCAATTCAACATGATCGCACAAAACATGTGGAAATTGACAGACACTTCATTAAGGAGAAGTTGGATGGGGATATTATTCAATTCCCGTTCGTAAAGTCAGAGGATCAATTGGCGGATATCTTAACTAAAGCTGTTGCAAGTCAAGCGTTCTACAACTCTCTTGTCAAGTTGGGCATGAACGACATTTATGCACCAACTTGAGGGGGAGTGTTGGAGAGTTGACTCTTTTGTGATTATTTTAGTTACCTTTTCTAGGTCCTGGTAATCAGTAATTATTTTATTTGTATTTCTTTCCTTGTAAAGCCTCTTGTACATTATATATTTTCCTCCCTGGTGAGAAGAATCATATCAGAAAATTAAACCCCAAATTGACAATATATAGGAGAAAACTCCACTTTCTTGGTTATTATTCTCCATCTTGGAGGAATATAAACAGACAAAACGTTAGGAAATAAAATATATGATCAACTTTTACATTACTATAACAGAGAGTTTATTTAATTCAAAAGTAGTCTTATTCCAGATGATACATGTTAGGAAATAAAATATATGATTAACTTTTACATTACTATAACAAAGAGTTTATTTAATTTAAAGGGTGAAGTGCCGATTTAGTCCCTGAATTATTACCTTAGTGAAAATTAGGTCCCTGAATTATTTTTTCGGTAAAATAAGTCCCTAAATTTATTAGAAATTGCTAATTTCATCCCTACTATTATATTCAAAGCTATTTTATCCAATTTTTCGTCAACTTAAGTCACTTGACATACTTTAGAGTGTAATACCATCATTTTCTCGTCTATAAGTGTTTAACATTTTATATAGGTTGCGAATTTAATGTTTAATTTACCCTCAAAAGTTAACTTACACTATTTCTTTATGAAAAACTACCAATTTCTCTTCAAAAGTTAACTTCATACACTATTTCTTTATGAAAAACTACCAATCTACCCTCCAATGTATATCACATGCAAGTAACGTGACTTAAATTGACGGAAAATTGAATATAGTAGCTTGTAATATAACATTAGGGATGTAATTGGCAGATTTTTATAATTCAGGGACTAATTTTTCTGAAAAAATAGTTTAGGGATCTAATTTTCACTAAGGTGATAATTCAGGGACTAAATTGACAGTTTACCCTAATTTAAAAGTAGTCTTATTCCAAATGATACAGACCCGCATGCCTTTCTCTCCCACACGGCATAATCGTTTCCAGACGTCGAAACTTGGAAGTTTGGAGGTATAAGTTGGCCTAAATCCATCTTCGGACCAATCTTGACTATGATTTTCTCATCTATGGAAGCTACATAGACATCTGCATCGGCTGCTAGAATGCGCAAGGCACTGTCGGGTTTGATCCCATTTCTCGATCTGATTGCAGTGAGTTTAGAGATCGCCTCTTTCAAGCCCCAGTCAAAGAAGTGATCATAAAACTGTCACAAACGATAACGAGACAAACAAATTTTAAGCATGGACCATAGGTATCAGTTATAAATAAGTTCACCAGAGCAACAGCAAGAACTCAAATGCTAAACAGTGAGTGCTTGACTCTGCCTCAATTCTCACATTCTTTCATATTTATATAGATTGGGAAACAAACTCATTATAAAGAAAGATGGCAATGCTATAGCTTGACAAAAACGTAAATAACAATTCTATGTCCACAAGCAAAACTAATGCAATTCCTGACACTCTCTAGTACAGGTGGGCCCTACATCATTTGTATATGGGGCCAGCCTGTACAAAAGAGTATGCCAACAATGATGTCGGATTTGCGTGCCTACAGCATTGCTCAAAGTGAAATGAAAGTGTACGAGCTTACAATTGATGGGATCCCTGGATGAGTGAGAATGTAAGCATATCCCAGCATGACCTTATCAGATGGAAATGGCCACAAATGTTGTGTGGAACCTGTATCATGATTGTCAATGAAAGTTACACTATTTCCTGGCTTCACTCCGATCATCCCCGGAGCGCCACCTTTCGAGTCCTTCAGCCTCCAGAGCTCCCCTTGGACTGCAGCTTGAAGTATCCCTTTAGTTGTAAAATCAAATGCTGTAACACCTCCTCCAGCGCTCTCCACCCATCCGACTAGCGCTTGTCGATGTGCATCTTGATCTGGGTTCGGTTTTCCATCACTTGCATAAGAAAGGGAATTCCAAAGTTCCCCTACTGCGAAATTTGGACTTGTGTTTGTCATATACAGCTTGGTATATTCCGGAGCATATCCCTTAACAAAATCAAATCTCCAACCGCTGAACCCGACTTCAGTCTTTAACCAATTCATCCAATCCGAGAGCTCTTTCTGAACCCTTGTGTTTTTGTGGTCAATGTCAGGAGCACCACCGAAGTCCTCTCCAGTGTCAGGGTTTCCCTTGCCATCAGAATATTTTGTATCATCGCTGCAAATAAGAGACGGCCCCCAATCAAGGCGATCATCAACAGTTCCTCCTTCAAACATGCACCATATTCCTCTCTCGTCTTGCTTCTCTGCAGTTCTGTGGTTTATAACTATATCTGCCACAGACTGTATGCCACTGTCGCTGTACGCGCTTACCAGTGACTTCAGTTCATCTTTGTTTCCAAATTTTGTATTGAGATCATAAAGCCTTCCCGGCATGTATCCTTAGGAAATATATGAGATGAAGCTTCAGGACAAGAATTGTCATATAAGAGTCATACAAGACTATTCTTTTGAAAGTAAACACTTAAAACCGGACTTTGCGTACTAGTTCGGAGATCATATTCTAGCTCGAAAACTTTAAACAAAATCTGGTTTGGACTAATGACAAAGTTCGAAAGAGAGTTTACAGTTTAGGACAGAGAAATACCTTCATCTGAAATAGCATGGGAAGATGGAGGAAGCCAAACATGTGTGATTCCGGAACTAGCTAGGTCTTGTACAGACTGCTTTAAAATGTTGTACCATCCTCCTTTCCTGCTTGATTCCCAGTTGAACCCCTGACCATCATACACCCGAAAACTCGTTAGTCCTATTGCGAGAGAGAGAGAGAGAGAGAGAGAGAGAGAGGGAGGGGTTAAGTATTCATATACCTGAAATAGGATCTGGGAAGCAGCGAAGTTGGGTGTGAGAAGGATAGAGAGTAGGAAACAGATGAGGGAAACGATTCGAGCGTTCATGTCTCCTTTGAACGTTGTGGTTCAAATACCGTTTTTCAATGTTATATAACAAGATGGAGGGTGTGAAGACAAGACTGTTATCTGGCCCAAAAGAGGTGAAAATTTGACTTTTTTGGCAAGTGATTTGATTTGTATGGAAAGAAATCAAGAATGGTCAGACCAAGAATGATGATCCATCATGGGAGAAATTTCTTGGGATGAGACTTGACTTGGTTCCAAAATCTTGACTATTTTGGTAAGTGGAAAGCTGACTGTTATTTTGCCAAAAGATGTGAAAAAAACTTCGACTGTTTTGTTAAGCTTTCTGTGTGCTGGTTTGCGAAGTTAAAGTGCAGTCTGCTGCATCTGCTACTTTCACGCATCAAATTTCAAGCAAGAATGCATCAAAGTTCAATTGAATAGAGAAAGTTGAATGGTATTTTCAGAGATACAAGCTTCCGTGTGTGAAAGCTTTAGCAACGCTGCTAGTGTGACTAAAGTTTGTTTGTCAAGTAAAGTGGTAGTGTGTTCATTGATTCAGATTCGGATCTACTAGTAACCCCATTTTGCTCTTAACAACTAAGACAGGGACATGAATACTCACACACCAATTGGTGTACAAATTTAGTACAAAAGTTAGGTGTCTCTAATATTATTCGAGATTGCTAGCAATGACGGTTTAACTGGATTCTCCATCGATAAGAATCTTTGCAGGAGGTCTTGAATCAAATCAGGCAACATTAACACTGTCCTGACTTCGGCCAAATTGTTGCTTCCAGAGAATCTACACATGTTATAGTCTAGAATTGGGGCTTAAAAGACCCCGATTTCTAATTTGGTTGAGGACTACTATTTGCTTTATCCTAAATAATTAAGCATATAATACACTCGTAATACAGAAATTTGTAATTAATTAGTTCATTCCAACAAGGCTCCTGCTTTTTTCTCCCACACACAGTAATCATTTCCAGAAGTTGCAATTTGGTAGGTTGGAGGTACAAGGTTCCCAACGTCATACCTTGGACCAATCTTTGCTATGATTTTCTCATCTATGGCAGCTACATAGAGATCTGCATCAGATGCTAGAATACGCAAGGCACTGTCAGGACTGATCCCGTTCCTTAATCTGATTGCAACGAGTTTAGTGATCTCCTCTTTCAAGCCCCAGTCAAAGAAGTGGTCATAAAACTGTTACAAATATGTTCAGATAAGGAAAATTTAAGAATGTATAAGTATAAAAAACATAAGTTCACTAGATCAACACAGTTGTTGACTAAATCCTAACAAAGTTAACTTTCCTGTCCAAAGAGATTTCTGTTCCAATAACTATAAATCTCATATTGTACTCAGCTAGACGAATTTTAGCGGTTATGAAGATGCCAGCTTTCCAGCTTGGAACAAAGTAAATCAAATTTAGAATCTTACGATTGAGGGGATTCCCGGATGAGTAAGAATGTATGCATATCCCTGCATGACTTTATCTGATGGAAATGGCCACATGTTCTGTGTAGAACCTGTATCATGATTATCTACGAAAGTTATACTCTTTCCTGGCCACAAGCCAATCATTCCCGGTGCCCCTCCATTTGAATCTTTCATCCGCCATAGTTCCCCTTGGACTGCGGCTTGAAGTATCCCTTTCGTAGTAAAATCAAATGCTGTAACTTCCCCACCAGCACCCTCTACCCATCCCACAAGTGCTCGACGGTGAGCATCCTGATTGTACTCGAGTTTTCCATCACTTCCATAAGCAAGGGAGTTCCAAAGTTCCCCTACTGAGAAACTAGGCCTTGTGTTTGTCACAAACAACTTGGTGAATTCCGGAGCGTATCCCTTGGCAAAATCAAATCGCCATCCATTGAACCCAATTTCAGTCTTTAGCCAATTCATCCAATCTGAGAGCTCTCTCTGGACTCTTGTGTTAATGTGATCAATGTCAGGAGCAGCACTGAAGTCAGCTCCAGTGTCAGGGTTGCCCTTGCCATTGGAATAAGCTGTGTCATCGCTGCAAATAAGAGACGGCCCCCAATCAAGGCGATCATCTGGAGTTCCTCCTTCGAAGATGCACCATATTCCTCTTTCATCTTTCTTCTCTGCACATCTGTGGTTTATCACTATATCTGCAATGCTTTGTATCCCGTTGTCATGGAATGTGTTTATCAGGGCCTTGAGTTCATCTTGGTTTCCGTATCTTGATGCATTCAGATCATAGAGCCTTCCAGGCATGTATCCTTGGAAAAGTGAAGAGTCAAATGACAGTCATCAGCTGCTGCAAGTAGCTAATGACTAAATAGGAAGAATACTATAAAACTAAAGCTCAGTGCCGTTTGGGCTATAGGATATAGGGCTCGTTTAATGCCTAGGATTGGAATATAATTTAATACTTTCTTGTACTCAAGGTATATATGTCGGCGGAATAAAGGAAGTACTTGTGTCCAACTCGAAGGTAGAAGATAGATTACTCACGAAGAAAATTTATCCATTTTAATCCCCTCAAAATAAAAAATCATTCACCTCTACCTACACACATTGAATTATATGAGGTATTCGACGAATTCTAGGTGCCAAACTAGCCCTATATATGGAAAATTGAATTAGACCAAAAGATGAAAACGGATGGATTTAAAACGATTCCGTATAAATCAAAGTTCATTTCAAATATATTGTATCGAATTGAATGCATCTATCTAATGTTTAACAGATTTGTTAAACTAATTCGGCTGCGTTATCAAATTGTAATCTGGTTTTGAGTAGTAACTGAATTGAAAAGTGCTAAATGGGGGAGGTGAAAGAATAGCATATACCTTGAGGTGAAACAGAATGAGAAGGTGGAGGAAGCCAAACATGCGTAATCCCAGAAGAAGCTAGTTGTTGAGGTATGGACTTGCTTAAAGATTTGTACCATCCTCCTTCCTCCTTCCATGATTCCCAATTGAACCCCTGATCATCGCTCACCGGCCAGCCCCAGAAAAACCGGTTAGTCATTCAAACACACACACACACACACACGCATATATATATATATAGAGAGAGAGGGAGAGAGAGAGAGAGAGAGAGAGAGAGAGAGAGAGACAGACAGACAGACAGACAGATTACCTGAAATAGGATCTGGGGAGCAGTGAAGTTGGGGAGTAGAGCTATACAGAAAAGGAGAAAGAAGAGGGAAGTGGTTAGAGCTTTCATGTCTCTTTCCTTGCAGAATTTATTACCAGAATGTTTGTTTGAGGTTAAATTGTAAAGATCATCGATCGATCTAACTCCAACTCCAGACAATTCAGATGGATTGGATAATTTGGATTGGAGGTGTGAAAAAGTTACTCGTATTCCACTTCAAGTCTTCGCGTCAAGAGTCAATACATTGGAATTCCTTACAAGTCAAGCTCAAGCATTATATTGAATTGGCTACAGTTTTGTTTGTGGTTAGTTAACACTTCCTCCCCACAACACCAACGTCACGCATCCAAATGGAGTGCTTTTGCAGTTAAGTCGAGAGAGAGAGCTCTCTCTCTCTAACGGCATGTTTACGAATGGGGAATGGGACGTGGGGAATGAGAATTGCACACAATTCGAGGAATTCAAGTGTTTACTATCACCAGAGGAATGAAAATCGGGAGAAAAATGAGGTGGGATCCAGCTCATTTATGGAATCAGACTCCGGTGTTACCCGGAGTCGGATTATCTAACAATACTTGGTATTTGGATTCCTTGAAGGGGAGTCCTCCAGGAATCAAGGTTTTGTTCCAAAAATACCCTAATTTATTTTCTTAATTTCAAAACAGCCTTACAAACTTCATCGCCAAATGCAACAGATATACCCATATCACTCTCTTATCCCAAACCCCAGTTCTCCTCGTCGCTTGCAGAATTTAAGAACGAGAGAGACAGATGAGGATGCATGTGAATCTACGAATTCGGAAGGTGGTGGGATGGTCGTGGCCGGGCTAGGGAAGAAGAGGTTATGGATGGAAGGGAGGGAGGAGGAGTGGAGGACCTGTGAATATGGGAGGTCATGGGAAGGTTGTGGGGGTTGGGGAAATATAGGATTAAAGAAAGGGAGGAGATGAGGATGCTGGGACATCGAGAGGAAGGGGATGAGATGCTGGTTATTTTTATTTATTTTTATTTATATAAATATTACCTTAAGCAGAGCTTCTTCAATTATTTTATGAATTAATATGATATGAAATATAAATCAATTCCAATAACTTTATATGAAAAATAATTATTTAGAATAAGGGGTAGTTTAGTAATGATACTATTTTTAATTCTGATTCAACTGAATAAGTAAACAAGTTTTATGGAATTGACACCAATTTTATTTCGATTCCAGATACTTTAGTAAACAACTTTAATAGAAATCTGATTCTGATTCTCCCTCAATTCAATTCCTCTTCGATCCAATTGCTCTCAATCTGATTACGGATTAGTAAACATGCTATAAATCTAATAAGAGCCTGATTGAGAGAGAATCTCTAGAAAACACTTCTGCTCACAAATGCTTTGTGTTTCTGTTGGTCCTAAAAACTACCAAGCCTACGTGGCGCGCAGGCCGAGTAACTAATAAGCTAACTATGTCCTTCGGTTGAATGCGGGGCGTGCCAACTCGACAACCAAGCTCGGCCGGTGAGTAAAATGTGTTGATGTTGCACTGTGTGCGCGGCTGACTTCTCGATCTTGCGATTGCGGCCGAGGAAGGAACACTTCTCGGCCTTCAAGTTCTGGAGCCTGAAGACAAGGCTGCCAATCTTCGCGAAGCTCAAGAACCGTCGGCGCTGGATTCGGTCACAATGATTATATTCGTAAACGTATAACCACATCGAATCGTCACCAGAGTACAGGGACACAAATACTAAAAAAAGACTTACGTTTTGATGGTGAAAGTGGTTCGGCCGTCAGAATGCCGAACTCTGAAACTAACCCGTGAGTATCCAATCATAAAACAACTCGACGTTCAATGTGGCAAGCCCAGTAATTCGTAACACCTCACTTCGCCGGAAAGGCTAATGAGATGACCTATGCCGAGAAGGATTCGAAAACCCTTCTCGACCGAGACTTGGATAGATAATCAGTCAGGCCTCGACGTAGTGCTGTTTATCCAAACTGAAGATACTCCGCGGTCGGCTGATTCTAAGGCAACAGTGCTGTTTATCCAAACTGAAGATGTCACCAGCTGCCTCCACAGTGTTATTTATCCAAACTGAAGATGTGTTGGCGAAAAAGAAAATAAAAATCTCAAGGTTGTTGAGAGGTTTCGCGTAGAGCGAGAGGTTGCGCATGGCAGTTTGTGTGTTGACATGGAGCCTAGAATGTTGCACTCCTCCCTCTATTTATAGCAACAAAAATGCTCCTGATCGAATCAAAATCGCACTTCGACCAGACTCCTTTTCCTAACCAAACTTTATCTCGGCCGATCCCTAACTCAATTAGGACTCTGAATCCGTCCCAACCGTGAGCTAAATTCACTTCCGTATCATGGCTCATCTGGGACTCCTTTTCCCAATAAGTCTCGGCCTCTATCACATTCTCTTATGTTTATCTGCATCATTCTCACTCCTAATGAAACTCGGTTACCCCGATGCCACGGCCCATGGCATCAGCTCATAGCGCCTCCGAGAAGGCACTGGACCGAGGCTGATCCGAGCTCAGCCCAATATTATTTTGGGCCCAAACAATTTCACACACAAAAAAAAAAAAAAGGGCACTTGTACACATAAACTGAGGATGGAAAAACAAAGTGTCCGTTTCGAAATGTTTCTATTTTTGTTTTCCGTTAAAGATAAAGGCAAAGAAGTTTCTACTTTGTTTTCCGCTAGAGAGAGAGAGAGAATATAGAGTTGGATGCGCTACTACACAGGAGGTCTTGAATCAAATCACATAGCATGCCACAGAAAAATTTCTCCTTTCTATATTATGAATACCTTTCATTTCCCCATACAAAGGCCAAATCGAAACAAGTGATTATCCAGAGAAGAATTATACAGTAGCTGCCTTCTATTTATACACCCGAAAGCTTAACAGAGACTCCACTGTATAAGGAAAACAAATGTATCATGAGATGTGCTCCATGTCCCTACCTCCACGTTCCTACCTCTCCACCATTATCCGCACTCACCATAGAAAATTTGTAAATGCAAGAAATTATCAAAGCCCTTCCTACAGGTAATGACCATTTAGAGCGCAGCGATAAACCGAGGAGTGAAAAGTAGTCTCCCCATCATACTAGCACAGCCATACAAAAAGAACTTGGGAAAATCTTCCGCCTAATCATCATCCTCTGAATCTGTAAACATGCAAAAAAAAGCAAAAAATCTTCAGAAAAGGGAGACAAAAAAAATCCCATCTAAAAAACACATGAGACTTCACTTTTCACTTCTAAAATGTGTTCCATTGTGCGTTAATGTAGATGTTATATACGGTGGGTTGAGAGAACACAAGATGCTTAGTCCAAGTACAACAATAGAGTGACAGAATTTGAAAGGTGGCCATCTAACCAAAATCCTTAGCTTAGATATGGGCAGAGCTTTCACCAATACTTGGTCTGGGACTCGGGGGATAGCAAAACGTATCAGCCATAGGACAATGCCAGAGAACTTCCCAGTTTTTCTTTCCCAACTTACATGCATGCTCACATTGGGTTCTGTAACATTGTGTTCCTTTTCTAATGCAATCAACTATATTGTTTTACATTAGGTCAGGAAAGAAAAGTTGGCAAAAGTAGCATTGTCCTAAGCCATATCCCCATTTTCCAACAAGCTATTTACAGCATGAGCCGACAACCATCAGGCCGCTTGGGACAAGCCATACCAACTACTATAGCTGAATTGAAAATTAAATTACTAGGACTAGTAGCAATCATGAAAATTTTAATTCAATATGATGTATCCTACCCACCAACCCATTCGTATCAATATATACTATCTAAGTAGTACTTACATTGCAACAGAACTACGTGCTACTTTCTTGATCAGTTGCCTGGACTGGACCCTGATCAAATTTCCTTAAACTACCCATGTAGTTACAACTAAAACAAACTCTATGTAGCCATTGAAACATAGCATGTGTAACATACGTCCCAAATCTACAATGTTCAAATAAGACTAGTAACATGAGGACTTTTTATTGCATGCGGTCTTATTAAATATCAAGGCACACACTTATTAACAAAGTGTCTTTTACAGAAGAAACTCCGACTAAATGCTTCCAGTCATTACCAAATTAATGAGATCAAGAGACAGAAAGTATACTTTCCAAAATAAAATAACGTGCTTCACAAAAGTAAATTTCATAAGCACTATTCGGATTTGTAATATTTAGAACTCTCAAGCAAAATATATGGTTTACCAGATCTAATATCTTCTCCAACTTGTCCTCTATTGTTCACCTGTCTCCTTATCATTGAACAAATCATAACCCACCAGTATATGTGGAACACAAAAAGCATCAGTAACATTGTATTGAATGCATAATACAGAGCTGTGGGAGAGGGCTTCGATAGATCCAAGCAGTCACAAAGATCATAGCTGGAAAATATCAACCATAAGAGCAGATAAGTTGGAGGAGCCACCATACATGTAAATGCGGTTTAATAAAATGATTTACCATGAGAGCAGACCTTGATGCGCTTATGACCCAGAAAGGGAAGAATATCAACCGCAGTATGGCCCACGAAACAGCAAAAAATCCAAAGAACACACTTGCCGCAAGCTCCTTCTCAGAATACTTGAAAATCTTGGCAGTTTCCATAAATACATCACTTCCGTCGTGCAGGGCAAGAATGATTGAGCCAATCCGAAAAAAGCTGAAAGTGGACAATAACATGAAAGTAATTGCATGAGATCCTTCACATCACACAAATAAACACAGCTAAAAAGTTGTTCTTTGCAGTACTGACATAAGTACTTGCAGAAAACCTGAAATATACCTTGTTATGTATGAGAAGCCAATCAGGAGAACAGTAATTACATGGTGAGACATCATCACTGAGAAATCCTTCCTTCGAGTCTCCCATGTAAGGAGGGCAGCAATGCTGTAGCTGTAGAATCCACACTGACACATATAGAAAAGCTTTATGGGAAGCCTGAAATGAGAAAGGATAGGGTCAGAATGGACAATTTTGCCCTGCTATATCTGTCAAACTCAGCTCATCATAAATCTCAAGTTTTACATGTTCAGTCATTCCAAACAATATGCAAAATTAAAGACATGACTGAGCCATTTTCAGCAATTAAAACAAAGTGGTTTATCTAACCAGTAGTCAGAGTTTAGCACTATTAAGCCCAACCGTATGAATCACTAACCGCAGCTCTTGGTTTGGCCAGCCTTTAAAGTACTCTTTTGTATCTGTGAACCATGGCTCATGGTAGGTTATGCTGAGAATGCATGCTTCAACAGTGGCATAGTATGTTAGCTTCCACAATGACTCCGAACATTTTACAATCTTTGCCCGTGTGGCCATATCAAGCTTCAATGGAGCAGATCCCTTCCTCAACAACCAGATGGAAATTTTCTGAAAAGCAGAAAAGAAAAACATAAAATATTGTAGTATGAGGGATATAGTTTTTAAGGTAAGATAAGGTTATAGTTTAACCTAAGATCTGATCACTCTGTTTGCCAAAGACCTAGTTGTCAGACTTAGGATGATTATGATATGAAACTTTTTACATTTGAATCTCACTTCTTTTGCATTTCATTTATGAATCTTGTGAAAAACATATATATCTGGTAAAGCTGCATTCTAGTTACAGATGGTGTGGTGGTTTTTGGGGCCGGGGGCGGGGTGTCTAAGTTTAAGTGGGGGTGGGGGCAAGTTTAAGCCTCAAGGTAAGATAAGGTTTAGAGAGGCAGATGTGAAGTTACAACGACCATCTTCCTCTGTTACCATGGTGAAATAGATGTCATAGAATAAAAGGAAGATCATTTTTATATATCAAGAATAGAGTACATCGTTGTACATACAGTAAAGAACACAAAAATATCAGTTCTCCTAGGATATAGAATTAAATTATGCAAACCAAACACTGGGATGAAGCCAATCTAACAGTCTGTAAACAGCCTATATTACCAACACTTGGAAAGCCTAATTACAATTCCCAGGGTATCATCTATATCACCTTAAAATCTACAGGTTAAGGGTCCATAACGAGCACCCCCTTCAGATGCTACACCAAAACTTACTGTACCAAAACCTTGAACAGCCCGACATCAGCAAGTTAATATTTAATTACTAACTAGTCAACCTATTCTCCAAAGGACCAAATCTAACAACTCAGCACAAACAAATCTCAAGTTTTCGCAGAATCAGAAAAAGTTAAGCAACTATCAAGTTTAAGGCCTATGAAAATCACTGTTTCCAGATGCTAGACCAGAAACTAGCACTAACAGAACCTTAAACATCCCATCATCAAACCAAGTTCATAATAAAACCTCACAACCATTATCGCGGATCTGATAAATCATCGAAATCTCAAAGTCTCCGGAAATCAGGACATGATTTCCTCCACAAACCATATAATCTTCAAACAGGGCAGTTTTTTTTTTCTTTGTTTTTTTGTGCTCCAGATCACCGAAATTACTGGACTAACTCAACTCAAGCAGATCACCATAATAAAAAAACATACCTGCTCACCCATTAAAGGACCAATTATGTTAAGATTCTTTCTCAACCATTAAAAGACCGAATTCAATTATTCGAACGCATAGCTTAGTTAGAAACTTAAAAGTCCTGCTATATGCCTCTACTTAAAGGCGTCATCAATGGAGACCAATAAGCAAAAGCGCCACTCTAATTAAGCTACGCAGTTAAAACATGAAAAAGGAAAGACTTTTTCTGCAAAAAGAAAAAGAAAATACTACTAAAAGTCAAGAAAGTAAAGCAGGGCAAGATAAGTGATAACACAATTCAAAGAGCTCGAAATCTTACGCGAAAGATGAATCTGTCGAAGATGAGGTGAGCAGCGAAAAAGCCGAAAGCAAAGTAGACAGCGACGAGGAAATCCCATGAGTCCGGGGCGGCATTGTGGCTCCAGAACGAATCCATGGGCGGTGTCTTGGAACCACAGCTCGGGCGAAGAGCATCAATCAGCGGATCAAATTCCAGTACAGCATCCGACCTCAATGGAATGGATCAATAAGCAACAATTGCAGGCGATATTCTTCCATTTCCCAATCTTGGGGATCTGTATTTGCCCTAATTATCTCTCAGTGCGGGAAGAGAAGTCTGGATTCTGCTGGTTAGGGAGGGGAGTGTGTGAGCATGAGAGAGAGAGAGAGAGAGAGAGAGAGAGAGAGAGAGAGAGAGGAATTATGTTTTCTTGTATTTTCTTAGAGTGAGAGATATTGCTATTTGCAGAATTTCAGGAATTCCATTTTTAGTAGTAATCTTCATCTAATACCATTAAACAGAAGTCAATTTATTGATAACAAAATTAAATATTAAAAATACCATTGAAAGTGATGATATTGCTATTTGGTCCTGTCATTTTAATTTTCTCAACATTTTTCTTGTTGTTTTGTTTATGATGCCAATCAGGTCCTATAAGTATAAGTGGTCGCAGGAAATATATGATTTTAGGGGGGTCAAATTTTTTTAGGGAGAAGCATATATGTTAATACTTTTTCATGAAACCGCTTAATAATTATTTTGTTTTCAAATTTTGTTGTAATTCATAAGTCATTCAATGTGGATGGTCATCCACTATAACCCCATTAAAACTTTGTCAAACATGATTTGCCTATAAAACAAATGAGCATATGAAAGATAGATAGAACGGGAAAAAAAAAAAAAAAAAAAAGAGAGGAAGAAGAGAGAGAAGCCAACAAGCTCATGGTAGAGAGAAGAAAACGAGAGGAGAGAATAGAGAGAGTTATCTTTATAATCTTATTACTTCAGATTATAAATGATAGCATCACTGCTGCTCCGAGGACGTACTCCAGTCACACTGACTGTAGAGGAACCTCGTAAATTTTGTGTATTGTTTTATTTATTCCACTGCATACACCGTCAATTTTACAACACGTTATCAGCACGAGAAGCTCTCATGTCAGTGGAAAGCACAACGCCACAAATCTTGTTCACCTAATATCACAGATAAGAAAATCTTTTCATTTCATCTTAAAATCTTTGTACTACTGATTTTCCTGAAGCAAATATATATATATATATGTTGTTGTATGATTGTATATCATCCTTTGCAAAAGCAAAAGAGTATAAACTTAAAATTCGTAGAGAATCTGACAGCCAAGTAAACAGCCTCGGAACTCTAACTAGCAAGCCTCGGATTGAAATACTTTCTTCTTCAAAGTTGTTCGTCCACCCAGTACCTATAACATATCAACTTTTCAGAAAATTCCTACAGTGCGATCATCTCAAATGCCTGTAATACCAAACCAGTTTCCAATTCCCGCAGAAAACTGGGCAGCCACCTTATGAGTACCAAAACTCCATTTCGGTAGCTCAGATCAAAATTGTTTCTTCACAAAAGTTGTTCGGTATCCTCTTATCCATATCATACTAAAATTTGAGCTAAATTTAACGGTTTGATCTTCTCATAAGTTGCAGACACTCTTGACTCCAAAACTTATGGGAACCGTTTCAACTTTTTCGAAACTCACCGAAGGAGGAACAGCAATTGGAACTTATTGTTACTATTATTTCCCGAGTAACTAAAAGGACTTAAGAACTGTGAAATAATAACAAAAATAAAAGGGATGAAACAAAAGAAAGTTGCAGACCAAGAAAAAGAAAAAGCAAAAAAAATGAGGACTTAATTATTGCATTTTCTGTTTTGGCATATTTATGTGCATGGTGTTAGTTTAAAGCCCTATTACAAGTTTTGTTTATTTACAGTGGGTAGAATTATTACCCTTTGCTTTAAAGCTTTGATATTTATGTGAATGGTGCTGAATCAAAGCCCTTGTCACAAACTTTATTTACTTAAAAACAATTTATTTATCATGGCTGGAATTACCGCATATTGCTTTAATTTATTTATTGTACTTATCATTTGTTACGATGAGTATATACATGACCTGAAGTTCCTTGATCAGGTCAGAACCTGAAGTTTCTTGATCTTCATCACATAAAATGATTGGACTCGAAGTTTCATCATGCAAAAAGATCAGGCATGAAGTCCCTAGATCCTCAAGATCGGACATGAAGTTCATTGATGAGTACCTTAAGTTTGAAGTGCCGAAGTGCCACAACTTAATTGTAATAAAGGACATAAGAGCCTCAGTCCACAGACTATTAAATAAGGACCAGAAGTTCCTTGATGTATGTAAATGATGATATAATGCATATTTGTTGGAGAGTTTACATCTCAAAGTATTGATGATTATTGCATGTCACTGGGCATTGATGTTGAACGCCATGTTCCTTATGTCCACACTCAAAAATGGTTAAGCAGAAGCATTTATTAAGCGGATGAAATTGATTACCCACACTCTACTCATGAAAACAAAATTGCAAGATGGGTACATGCCATTTTACATAATGCATTATTAGTTTGGTTGAGACCTGTTGCCAACCATCGATATTTCTTAGTACAACTCGTGTTTGGGCACCATCCAAACATTATATTTTTACGAGTTTTTTTGTTGTGTTGTTTATGTGCCTATTGCACTGCCAAAATGTACTGAAATAAGGCATCATCGCCAATTGGGCATTGATTTTGAACACCATATATCATTCAATATTTAGAACCCTTGAATGGAGATATGTTTGTCGCATGGTTTGCAGACTGTCATTTTGATAAGACAGTTTTCCTGCCTTTAATGGGAGAAAATACCATTCCAGAAGAATAATGAGAAAAGACCGTTATGAGAAAATACTGTTCCAGAAGAACGAAGAGAATTTGTCTTATTTTGATTCACGAAGCAATCAATGTAAAAATGAAGTGAGAATAATTGAATGATGCAACGATGTGCAAATCAAATGCCAGATGCATTTAATGATGCAACGAAAGTAATAAAATCACATATACTTGCTACAAATGTGCCTACAAGAATTGATGTCTCTGTTGGACAAAATAATGTGGTAGCATTTATCTGTTGCACACCTGAAGCGTGGCAAACCCTTAGATTCAGAAGGTTCAGTCATTCGAAAGACGAAGAATATGGCACTACTGAACTATTGCATTCCCGAAGCATAACTGTTACATGCCGGAAGCATGACAGTTGCCGCATGGATACACGTCCCAAAAAGGACAATCCGCGAACATTGAAATTCTGATGTCTCATGCATGAAGCATGATAGACGTATAGGTACTAATGACTCAACTCTCGGAAGTGGAGATTAAAATCCAAGCTCTATTACGCTCAAGAGGAGGTTATGATCCGCATTCTCTAAACTATGACTATCCTGGAAGAGATAGTGTAATGCCCTTGAAGAAGCAATGGATATCCAAAGAAATGAAAAGCTTTTATGCATAAGCATGCACATGAGAATATGCGATCATGGATTGATGATTACCAATATTAATTTTGGTTTTTTCAGTAGCTACTAAATTCATCAATGAGCTGTGGATATTAAGTTGTGTTCTTTTGTTCGTCGACAAAAGGAAAATTATTGGCCAAAATGGAGAAAGGCAATTCCATATCAATTTACCAAGAACGTGGAAAATTGACCTATTGTACAAATCACCAAAAGATGTTGAACCAAGAAGGTTACATATAGGCATTTGTAATACAGTGAAATACAATCACATGATACGACACAAGGTTGTAAACGAGTCATATGAATGGAGAATTATATACGAAGGGTTGTGAGTCGCCCACATCATATCTCCATAAGTAATCCCTTAAGTATACATAGGAGCAAATCGCTCTGTATAAATTTCAAAGGAGAATGTGTCATGAAGTGTAGAAAATCCCTGAAGGATTCAAATTGCTTGAAGTAAGCCCCCGAAGGGTAAAAACATAAATTATGTACTCAATACCAATGGATGGTATAAATTGCCTTAGTGAGTACTTTCATTATGATATTGTTGCAACATACAAAAATCTCTTGCAAGAGCTGATGACATTAGATTGGGACTCCTGAAGAGTCTAGAAAGATTATAAAGTGTTGAGAGAAATATTGTCTCGAGTTATAGATCGAACAATATGCCAACACAAATCTTATTCATGATGTTGATGATATTAAAGAATCATATGGATTGAAGATTGTGAGTTGAAAACTCAAGTGATTAATCAATATTTAGACACTAAGAACGATCATTTATCTTCGTGAGGGAAAATATAAATTGATATTTGATCCAGAAGTACCACATCTTAGTGAAGTATATGCTTTGTTGTATTTAGCACACTACACTGAATAAGATAAAGCTTATCTATTAATATCTTCGAGAAATTACAGACATGTACATACAAATGAGTTAAAATGAAAAAACAGGAGGGAACCTTCACAAAAGTTGCTCATGTAAACCCTTAGTACTCGGAAGTACCCCAGAAGGGGGAAGCACTAGAGGTTGATTATTTAGAGCCTCAATACTTAGTAAAACTCCAGATGACGAAGGCAATAAGTGTTTTTGGAATAAAGCATCGAACCTCTGATTGTCATTTTGAGTCCGACTTTCGGATTCCAGCAGCTAGTCGAGCTTTCTTTTCAATCTCGTTGAGTAATTATTTGTAAGCATGTGTAACACTCTATTCTCGTGCTTGAGCCCTCTGATATCTTGTTTAAGACTTGCCACCTCAACCGTCAATGATTCAACTTGGCGAGTTCGAGCAAGTAGGCGTTGACCCATATTGGAAACGGAGCTAGCACACTGAACACTGAGAGCCAAGGAGTCTTGAACGGCCAACTCATCAGACCGTTCTAAAAGGATTCTGTTATCCTTTGGAGTAAGAAGATTCCTAGCTACTACTGTAGCGGTCATATTATTCTTCATCATAGAGTCTTCAACTGTAAGAGGGCCATTAGAAGATAAGAAGGACGGACGCCAAATATTATCCTCATGCGGTATCCCTCCCGAGACTCAAATCTAAACAAAGGTTAGATGGGCAAGCCATTTTCAGAAATGATGAAAGATAAAATCTCAAAAGTGCAAGAAGGGGAAAATTCTACATGCAGCAGTTTTCCAAGCATACATTTTGAGCACAATTGATGCCCCTATAAAAAGAAGAGGCAACAGAGCCACTTGTTGAAAAATCAAAGAGACACCACTCTCCGAACTTCAAAAGCCGGATTTCATGCATAAAGTATGTCAACATTTCTCAGACATAATATCAGCTTTTCAGATATCACGTGCAACTTTGTCAAAGATATCTGACAGAGTTGAAAACGCGTGAAGTTTCCGACAAGCGTGGGTAACAAGGCCACATCCGCACCACTACCTGCTATTGGAAAATCCCTATATATGTCAACCTTCATCCTCTATGGCAAGGCACACATCCAAAACGCCTAACTCTCTCTCCCTGCCGAGAATGCATCTGCAACCAAACCTCTCAACATACTCAGTTTTCTTCCTCTCTGAGAATACCTCTTCAACCAAGTCCCTAAAAATGCCAAACTCATTTCCTCAGCAAGAAACCTCTTTCGATCGAAAAGTTTTACACCAACATAAAAATCTTATACTCTTTCCTTCAAGAGCAAAAGTATCTCATATCATTAGGGACGAGAGCAAGAGTATCTCATATCATGCAATCTCCTTGTCCTTTCCTTTGTCCTTGTTCTTACCTGCAAGACAAGGAGAAAGAAAGTAATCAGTTAGAACCTGAAATCAAACTTCCAGTCAAGAACCGACTGCCTGGAACCTTTGCCTGGCTGCTTACCTTGCATCACCCTCA
The DNA here is from genome assembly GCA_036320875.1 of Cotoneaster glaucophyllus. NCBI lineage: Eukaryota > Viridiplantae > Streptophyta > Magnoliopsida > Rosales > Rosaceae > Cotoneaster > Cotoneaster glaucophyllus. The sequence continues at coordinate 25,338,378 of CM070066.1, read as the reverse complement.
AGTACTCATCTTCAACTGTTGATATGATGTTGGCTATTTACACTGAAGCTGCCAAGCATGATGAATCGCTGAGAAGTGATGTTCTGAAGGACCATTCAAATGCAAGGGTTGCATTCCACTCCTGCATCAGGGAACAAATACTGCAAGAGAAGATGTCACACATGCATGGAGGAAAACTAGGGAAAATACCACTTAGACAAAGGGAACAAATAAGCCAAACGAAAGTGATACATTGAAGCATGTGGAGACAAGCACAACAAAACATGTGTCGATCCATCCTCGACGGAGCTGAAGATCACTTGTCACGTGGAGCTGCTCGTGGTTCTATTTCATTCAAGAACAAGTCCCAAGGCCCTTAAATGAATCATAAGTTCGATTCAAGATCAAGTGTCCATCACCCTTGAATAAAATTCAGCTCCAGATAAAAGGAGTAAATTCAGACCTTTGGATGAAGTCTAGCAGAAGACCCTCCAGCCCAGTTCAAGATCAAGTTGTGGAAAGTCAACAACAAGTAAAGAAAGTGAAAAGGGAATATCATCTTTGGGTGAAACATCAGCCTAAAGAATTCGAAATCAGGGGGAGAAACTCATCAAGAGGAGCATCCAAAAATAAATTCGGATTTTAAGGCTTTCAAGAGAAGATGCCACATTTGCCTGGGGAAAACTAGAGAACATGCCACTTCTACATGGGAGACAGAGAAGGCAAGTGAAAATGATCAGAGTGGTGGCTAGCAGCAGAGTCACAACTTATGGTCATCCAAGGGAGAGTGTTGTAATTCATAAGCCACTCAATGTGGATGGCCATCCACTACAACTCCACTAAAACTTTGTCAAACATGCTTTGCCTATAAAACAAATGAGCATATGGAAGATAGATAGAACGGAAAAAAGAAAGAGAGGAAGAAGAAAGGAAGAAGTGAGAGAAGCCACAAAGCTCATGGCAGAGAGAAGAAAAAGAAAGGAGAGAATAAAGAGAGTTATCTTTGTAATCTTATTACTTCAGATTATAAATGATAGCATCACTGCTGCTCCGAGGACGTACTCCAGTCACACTGACTGTAGAGGAACCTCGTAAATTTTGTGTCTTGTTTTATTTATTCCACTGCATACACCGTCGATTTTACAACAACTTTTAGTTTTAGTTGTTGTTGTTGTTGTTTTTTTATTTTATTTTTTTAACACACTTGATAACTACTTTTAGTTTTTAAATAAAAGGAAAATTTTATTTGAACCCCTATAACTTATCTCTACTTCCAACTAACTCTCTAGACCCATATCATTTTTAATTAAACTATCAATATCTCTTTAAACCCAAATTTACTACCTAAACTACCCTCGCAAACCCAATTCAATGTACAAATTTATCTTTACACCCATTATTTTTACATTAGAAGCTACTCGGATCAGTCTCATGAAGACCCATGTTAATTAAATCTATTAATCTAATTAAACACATTGCCATGAGACTATGAGAGTCAAACTAAATTAACTAAATCCTAACTAGTTTAACAAATAGAAAACTAGATTTTAATCTCTAAATAAGATGAAGTTTAGAAAAATGTTTTATACAAGATTAAAAATTGATTTGAGTCCCTGTACTCTATTTAATGTCAGCATATGTATTTAATGTCAGGATATGTATTCAATGTCTCTTTTTTATTTATAATTTTATGAAAAAATTTTAAATTTTAGTTCTCATTATGGTAAGCATCTTATATAAGAAAATATTTTCGTAGAGATTTTTCGCTACACTTAGAGCAACTCCAGCGTGGGGAGCCCTCTCCCAAGCTATTCACTATTCAATCCACCCAGTGAACAGTAACTGCCCTTAATGAATAGTAACTGCCTTTTGCATCTCCACCGTTGCACTTGAATAGCCCTGGCAATAGGCAATAAAATATTAGTTTTTTTTTTAAAATAATACAAAATAAATTTATTTGTAATTTCGAATAAGATTTTTTAAATCGTTCTCGTTACGCCACGTGTCATTATCCAAAAAGACAATTATTGGTGATGAATTTCGATAAGATTTTTATGTAATGTCATCGTGCAACGTGTCGTTACCTTTTCAGAATCTTTGAGGATAGATTTCGATCAGATTTTAAATCGTTCTCGTTGTGCCACGTGTCATTATCCGAAAAGATAATTATTCGTGATGGATTTCGATAAGATTTTTATCCAATGCCGTCGTGCCACGTGTCGTTATCTTTTCAGAATCTTTTAGGATATATTTCGATCAGATTTTTAACGAATGACGACATGCCACGTGGCACTATCTACAACCTAATCCTTTCTGAATACTCTATATAATCCATCATCCATCCTCTGAAATCTCACACCAATTTTCTCAATATCTCTATCATTATTCATAGTTTCTGCTTCCTTCTTCACCAAAATCAAAATTTGTATCATTATTCATAGTTTCTGCTTACAATGTCTTCTTCTTCAAGTTTGATGTGGGAAATCGATTAGCAAGAGGAAGAATTGTTTAACCAATCTGAAGGAATGTTCAATCTCCAAATAGCCCAAAATGAGATGGAAGATGATGAGGAGCGTACAAGGAGAGATGACGAAGCAAGAATGGCCAGAGCCTCACATTCTCGTTGAGTCATCCAAGCTGTGGCTCATATATCCAGGCCCAACCGTTTCGGAAATTATAATCAAATAATGAAATTAGGTAACAAATTAATAATAAAAACAAATAATTATAATCAAATTAGGTAACAAATAAATAATACAAACAAATAATTATAATCAAAGTAGCTAATAAATTAATAATACAAACAAATAATTATAATCAAATTAGGTAACAAATAAATAATACAAACAAATAATTATAATCAAAGTAGCTAACAAATTAATATATTGTTACCTGATCCGCTAAATTTTCCCGACTTCGAATATTACCACTAGCTTGTGCCAAGGCGTCTCTCCACATACTAAACGATTAGCTAAGTAATTTTCAACGACTGGACATCGATTCTTTGGTTCTTTTCCCACCCATTTTCTCAAGAAAATTGCTATGAATAAGACTCCACATTTCTCGCAACTGCATCTCATTACCCGTAAGCGAACTATAAGTAACTTCAACCCAGCTAGTACACAACACAACATCTTTAAGAAGCGACCAATTCGTACCTGCATCAGTAGTCATTTTGTTGAAAAAAATTGGATTGAAATTTTGAGAGAAAGATAGGAATGTGGTTGAAAGTAGTTGAGAAAATATGAAATTGTGGTGTAAGATAGATGATAATGAGAAGGTATTTACATAAAAGTAAAAACAATTTTTTTTTTTAAATTTCAAATTTTTTTTCTGATTTTTTACAATTTATTTTTATTTTTTTTATTCAACTAATTAATCTCTACCGTTAGATTTAAAAAAAAATTGAATTCCAACACTCCAGATTGTGCCACGTGGCACAAAGGTAACTTTTCTTAATTTTAAAACTATTTTTTCTTTTCTTTTTTTTTATTTATAAAGGAGAATAATATCAACCATTGATCTCAGATCCAACGGTTGATATTAAATAAGATTTTTTTATTTTTTTTATCGATGCAAATCGGACGGTCCACATTATCTAGCCGTTGAGATTCAACGGACCATGGGAAGCCACGTGGCTTCCCATCGATAACTTTTTGAAACTAGGACGCGGGCCCTAGTCGCTGAAAAGGTGTCGGGTGACGCGCCCCCACGCATGGGAAAAAATAAAAAATCGCATGACGCCTGGATGACGTCAGCCCTGCGTCAGATCCACTTCGGGCTTGAGGGCTGGCAATTCCTCATAGGCCTGTGCTCAGGCCTGCATTGTCCCTCTGTCTCCCCACGCTAGAGTGTTTCATCCGGGCTCTCGGGCCCTGTTTGGTCGTCTGTCCCCCGAGCAAACTCCCACGATGGAGTTGCTCTTATGTTTTTGCATATTTTCTTATCTGCCACTAATTAATTACAATATATTTAGGTACGAACATTTCGGTACACTGGGTTAGTATAATAATTTAAAATTTAATGTAATTGTTACATCCCGACCCGGGCTCCACCATAACCCGGGCTCGACTTCATCGTAGCACGATATTGTCCGCTTTGGGCTCCGACCACACCCTTACGGTTTTGTTTCTAGGAATTCACGCGAGCAAAATTTCCCAGTGGGTCACCCATCCTGGGAATGCTCTAACTCATTCTCGCTTAACTTCAGATTTCCTACGGAACCCGAAGCCAGTGAGCTCCCAAAATGCCTCGTGCTATATGAAGGTGGGCATGTACATATAAGGCATAAAGGATCCACTCACCTGGGCAAAGTGGGATCTAACAGTAATAACATTAAATAAATTATCTATTAAATATAAAAACAAAAATATAATGTGAATTTGAATTAAGTACACATTAAGGGACTAAAATCAATATTCAATCTTACACCAAGTTTTTATTAAATTTTAATCTTCTTGAAGGATTAAAGTTCAAAAACCCCTTGAACAAATGCACGCATATTTTGCAGGCCTGCTTGTAGTACTGGGAATAATACCGAATTATCGGACCGACATGCTTGATTCCCCTTGAGCCACCCTTTTGTCAGAGAAACTCTACTCTCATGATAAGTAGGGTTTTTATCTCATATATAGGAGGTAGCAATACTAGTGAAAGCATATGCCAACTCTCTTCTCCTCCTCCACCTTTTCTTGTCGTTGACCTTGATAAGTTGTTGCTTGTAGTTTCGGCAGCAGCAGTAGTAGAAGTAGAAGTAGGTTTCCTACAGGTGACGAGTAGTGTTGGAGATATGGTGGTGGTGGGGTTAGTGGGTGGTAGTAGTAATGATGACGATAAAAAAGTTGGAGGATCCAAAACTTCAAAATCACCGTTCATACGTAAAAAAAAAAGGGTTTTTATTTCTATGAATGCGTCTTAGGATTTTTGCCACAATAGAACATCGAAGAAAGATTAGTGATGGTTAGTGTTTGATTATTTTGGGGGTGGAAGGGGGTTTATTGATAAATTTTACTTTTATAATTCATATTTAAAGTTTAAGTTGGCTATAGAGAGAGGTTAAATGGGTTCAAATAAAATTTCTCTAAATAAAATCTTCAAACTAAAATTTGAAAACAAAAAAGTGAAATCTACTCTATTGAATTTAGATCCTAAATAGGTATACGAGACAATTTTGAGGTGCAGGAGTGCTATTATCGGGAAAATAATCTTCGCCATATCCTTTTCTTGGGGATCCTAGGGATCATGTGATCGCGACCGTTCATTGTACATCGTGCTGTCAATTTTCGTTAGGTACTATTTATATTTCATTTTTAATTTTTAATTTAAAAATGATTTCTGACCGCACAATGTACGATGAACAGTCCCGATCACAGGATCCCTAGGATCCCCAGGAAAAGGATATGGCAAGAATCCTTTTCCCTATTATCGTATTAGCCCAATCTGGCTCACAAATTGAGGATCCGTGAGGTGATATTGCACTTTTAACGTAATTTCTATGGTGAAAAGTTATCAATTAAATCATGTTGTAAGCTCTGGTAAATAAACACACGTGACTCTTAGATGAAGAGGTTAAAGCCATCCTTTTTTTTTTTTGGAAGACTGGAAATTTTCATAAAGTCATCCTTTGGAACCAATAGCTAGGATAAAGTCATCCTTTGAAACCAATGGCTAGGATAAGAGGTCGTGAAGGCGATGTTGTCCTTATTTCTTATGTTTGAAAATGTTGATGTTGTAACTTGTTTAATAAGGCAAGGCTACCGGCTGCCGAAGAAAAGCAAGAGAAAAATCTGCATTCGCATGGTCCTCTACCGCACAATAACAACAGAATTTTCCACATATTATCATATAGACGAAGAACACGCAACCTTTTGACAAGTCGATGACAAACAAGGATGCACATATTGATTTTTCTTCACACACACACACGTCGGTAGTGGTGGCCCGGTGGTTGCCTTCCACTTCCGCAGAATGTTCTTATACGACTGCATTCGACAACCACGTGTGGGAAAATTACAAAAACCACTTGAATTTTGATTATTTAAACATTATGAATCAAATTATTGAAGTGTAATGTGTCACTTGCAGTCCTACATTATTCAAAAATATATTCTTACACACTTTGCTTGAATGGTCAAAGAAGGTGGCACTAATACTTGATCTCATTTTCAGTAAGGAAAATAATGCAACTGATATTGATGTACCGTACATCGCAATTAAGTTGATTACAATAATATGCTCTCAGTTCTGAGCTTTTATTTGTATTAAATTTAAATATTATTAATTAAAATATAGACTAATTGTATTTTACACGCTTAATTTTTGTTTGAGTTTAAAAATGAGTCATGAAGTTCTAATTTTCTCACATTGCACCATGAAATTTTAAGATTGAATCAATTTATCTCTTTGAACATCTAATCATATATTAAATTGATGGGTTTTTTTTTTATGTCAACATTATGCAAATGTGGCTTACACGTTAGCCTATATAAAAATCTCACACTCACCATGTCGTCAATTTAATGAAGATAAAAGCTAATCCAGTCAAAGATACACATTGATACAATATCAATATTTTATGGTGTAAAATGGAAAAATTGTATTCAATTGAGTTACTCCATGTGAATTTTTTGGTCAAATCTTTAGAAATCTTAGAGGGATAGGCCTGATTTCTTAAAGCCTAAAAAGCACTTTTTCCATATCCATTAAAATCCGTCATCTTTCAAAATACTTTGATCCTAATTGAATACACATGGAGTTTCATGAAGTATTTTAAAATTCGAAATGAATACACTCAAATTTTTATGGAGTTTTATAAAGTCACTTAAAATCTTGATTAAATACTCATGAACTTCCGTAGATTCATTTACCCGCATTTCACGGCTTTCTAGGAAGGTGTGTAGAGCTACGGCTTGGATGTGCACACCGCACCTTCCAACCGTGTGTTGTTTTCGGCATTGTTACTGGTGAAAAGTATTTTTCATTGGCTTCATTTCTTCGGTGAATGCGGATTCAATTGTTGTGGTGTTTGGTGGAGGAAGATGGAGTTCTTCTTTTGTGATTGTAGGCTGTGTTTGGTGAGATCTTTGGCGTGGGGTGTTGGTTTGTTGTGGTCGGTGGCAACAGAGGAAGCATGTTTTGTGTTTTTTGTTTGTTTGTGTGGTTTTATATTTTGGGCTCTTACGTTTGGTTGGGCTTCCGTTTGGTGTTGCCTTGGGGTTCATTTTTTGTTTTGTACTTTAAACTGTAATTGGGCCCGTGTATGTATTTTGGTAATAAAATATTACGCTGGATAAGAAAAGAGAGTGTAAAATGAGAAAAAAATAGCGTGTTGTCAAAACGGTCGGCATTGAGCATTGCCGCGTCGGGGTCGTCCGGAGAAGGGGTGACAGAGGTTTCTTCTCTGACTCGGGTGAAACTCTCCCTCTCTGTATGTGTATCAATCGACTAGTGTGCTTCATAGCAGTGAGGGACCAAGCAAAAGCACCAAAGACCTGTAAGTGCTTTCTTTTGTAGATTTCCACATCATGTTCAAACACGAACAAATTTTTTGATTATCTTCCACCATCAATGGTCCATGCTTTTTGTTCAGAATCACCACCATGATACTTATTAATGCTCGGCCCCTCATACTACTCAAACATTGAATAAAAACACCATGGAATATGTATCTTTTCCATTGTTGGAATGGTGATAGTCCAATCATCGCCATTTTATTACTATCTTCTTATCCCCAGCCCAAGGAAACATAAGCGCTGCACGCACACGCCAAGTACACCCTTCCAACCTTGTTCTAAATTACTGTGCGGCTACTCTGTCCTTTTGTTTTTTAACTTACAAAATTTGAATACACATCTGTTTACAAACTTGACAGAGATGATGTTTGTCCAGCTCGAGGACGAGATACAAATCGACATCATAGGGAGGAAAAGCAAGATGAAATGCGAATTCTATGAATTAAGAGTGAATTTGGAGTCTTGACAGCAGAAACAATGTACTGTGTGTAGTGAGATAGCACAAAGAGTCTGCTAGGGACGTCGACAGTAAACCACCAAATCCCATTAAGTGTTTGAGGGGGAATCACCAAAATAATGGATTTATTCATCTCTTTGAATAGAATCACTTCTAGATTTTAAGATATGCGGTATCCGATTAGTTCTAATAATCATTTTATTAACGATAGATATTATAATTTTCTTGAGTTTCCTTTCTCTATTTTACTAGATAATATACCATTAAATCCCCCCATATCCATATCTGTACTTCTTTTAGTGCCCCTTCAGAAGTTCAATATGCGTGTGACCAGTGCAGGCAATGCTCTTTTGTCAATTGCGCATGCTCGGCCTGGTTTCTGAAATCCATCTTGGCAATCTAAGATCCTAAGATCATTTCAAACTACCTTCCATTGTTTACCAAGGATTTTACCTGCATCTTTATCCATGTACTTATTTTCATGTAACTGTGCTTGTTCCTAACTTTTTAGCTGTGAAAGTATTTGTTCATTGATATATTTTTTACTTTTGTTAAAACTTTTTAGTTGATTAAACTTATCTTCAAGAAGACTGTAAGATATTTATGGATAGGAGCAGTGATGGAGCCATGAATTTTAAATAATGGGGTCATAATATAAACAAAAAAAACTTTCAACTAACTCTTTAGCTGTCGAGTAATGTTGAAGACTGTCAAAGCTTTTCAACTAAGGTATTTCATCGAGCACATGGTGCATACAATAGAGTCGCACACAAGAAGAGAAAAGAAAGACAAATATGATAGAAGAAAATAGGAGTAGGAGGAGGTTGTAATTTAGTTTGCCTTAACTGTTTATAGGGGTCAAATACAATACGCAAACAAATATACATGGGCATTTTGAAGTCGTTGAGGTCAAGAGCAAAAGGATTGGAATGGCACATAACACGAAAACCTTCACACTCGTGTGCGGCACCCAGAGCTTCCGTTAGTCTTCACACATAGCTGAAGCTCGCGACTTTATCATGCTGCAATTGGAGACCCACGGATGTTGGAGGCTTGAACAAGGGGTTGCTGTTTGAAATTTCTGATTTTTATAGGGGAAGAATGAAATTCACGGTCTTCAGGGATGATTCTGACAAGTGGGTAGTTTGCGAATTGTAACTACCTAGAGCAGTCGTAAATTGAAGATCAAGGCTACGAGTTGCATGCTGAAGCTTCAATAGTGGACGTCAAAGTTGTGGGCTTGAAGCTTTCAGGTTTATAAATTGAAAGTTTTAGGCTTCCTGTTGAAGGTCTGAAGTTGTTTGAAGCACGAAGGAGAAGGAAGTTGTCGAAGGAGGGAGGAGAAGTTGATGAGGGAAAGCAACGAGAGAAAATAAAAGCCCGGATTTTTCGTTATTTCAAGGTTGAAGCTTGTGCCCTCAAATTTTGTTGAATTTGCTACCCATATCTGTAACAGTTAGAAAGTGGGTTTCTCACTGGGTTGCGCGAAGAAGATGAACGTCAGGGAGGTTGAAGTGAATTTCAATTCCTTGTGAGTTTTAGGCATATTTGTCTTTGACATTTGAATGCAAGAAGGGGCACCAGGCGCTTGGGTGATCGAGGCTTTAACCTTCACCGAAGTGCATTGTATTTTGATTGAGGTTTTTTTTCTTTACATATATAACTTGAGTGACTCAAAAATGTGGGAGAAACCACACACATAGATTTTTTCTCGCACAGTCTGAGCATCAGTGGTTCAGGCATTGGTGAGTTTGGTAATTTGCGAAGGTGTGCGAAGCTTTGAGACCTTCGTAGTATTTGAAACTTCCAATCTTACCAAGTCTCTGAAGCTTCATGTTTGCATAGGTTTGCGAAGCTTCCATCCTTCATAAGTGGGTGAAGCTTCCATCCTTCATAGGTATGTGAAGTTTCATAATTTCGTAGGTTAATTTTGTACCAAGGTGATGAAAGCTAGTTTAGGACTTCATAAATCAATTTTTCTTTGCACACTTGCAAGCATCAGTGTGCGAGATAAACCACTTGTTGTATTTGTTGAAGGTTTGGAGAAACCACATAATATAATTTTATCACCAATGGCCTTTGAGATTGGCCAAACTCATCATTTTGGTCTCTTACTTTCAAAATCAATCAATGTCGTCCCTGACATCCACCACTGCACATCAATTTGGTCATTCCGTTTATGTTCCGTCAATTATTTTTGTTAGTTTGCATGTGGGACCCACAAATCCAATAAAATGGTGACATGTGGATTACACAAAAAAAGGGTTTTTATCACAAATGGTCGTTGACATTGATCAAACTCCTCATTTTGGTGTTTGAGTTTCAAAAATCAATAAATTTAGTCCCTGACTTTCACTATCGCACATCAATTTAGTCATTCCGTTAAAATTTTGTCAGTATTTTTTGTTAGTGTAATAATATGGTTACACTGGTCTAATCATATGTCGCCACATGAATTAACTATAATTTTTTTTTTAAGATTTAAAACTAAAAGTATTATAAGAAATTAAAAAAAAAAACTTCATCGTCTTCATCTAGGTATGCTAAAAAAGAAAAGGAAGGCACCATGACACCACTAAAAGCTCTTGTCCTCCGTGAACTCACTTCTCATTCTCATTCTCTCTACCACAAAAAATATTGACGAAATTTTAATGGAATGACTCTATTGATGTGCGATAGTGAAATTCATGGATCAAATTTATTGATTTTTGAAGCTCAGGTACCAGAATGAGGAGTTTGATCAATGTCAGGGACCATTTGCAATAAAAATCCTTCTTTTGTATAATCCACGTGTCACCATTTTATTGGATTTGTGGGTACCACATGCAAACTAACAGAATAATTGACGGAATCTAAATGGAAGGACCAAATTGATGTGCGGTAGTGAACGTCAGGGACGACATTGATTGATTTTGAAAGTGAGGGACAAAAATGATGAGTTTGGTCAATCTCGGGGACCATTGGTGATAAAAACGCATTTTAACTTTAATTAGCACACTTGTAAGCATCAGTGTGTGAGGCCAACACTTGTTATGGTTGTTCAAGATTTGAAGAAACCACATAATATGATTTTGCTTCACACATTTGTGAGCATCAATGTGCAAGGTTATTTTTGTTGGGTTATTCTCGGGTTGTTGAAGATTTGGAGAATCAACACAATATGATTTTCTTTCGAACACTAGTGTGCATTGCCCACCAAAGCTTCCCATTTATTATCGTTGGTAAGTGAAGCTAAGATGTAAAAATTGCATGTTGTCAAGTGTGGCCTCATATGTTATCGAAGCTTGTGACTTCGGTGTTCTTGAAATGTTGGAGTAAAAAATGCCTAAGGCTTTTAAAGAGCCTATAAATGAGTTTCCTTCAAACCATATCCATGGGAACCCAACTAGATCTTGCTAGAGATGTCTGAGGTTTTTGAATAACCTAAAATTAGATTCATTCAAATCATACCATTGGGAACCCAAATAATTTTTCAAAGCCATGACGTTTGACTTTCGGGTATAGTTGAAGGATATGTCTAATAATACTATATTATAGGTTGCAAACTAAGTCACTAAAGAGTTGAAGCTTATGCGTTGCTTGAAGCTCTCAAGAAGCTATATAAATTGATTGACCTTCCAACGGTGCCCTTGGGAACCCACACTGGGATTGTAGTGTTTGCAATGATTAAGAGGAAAATGTCTGAGGCAAATGCAAGATAATTGAAGAGCTTTGGCAAACGACTGCTATGATACTGTGATTCACATGTTGATGGCAATAGTCTTGTAAAATTTCGGCCTTTGTTACCATGTGTAGCTTTCTATGTTAGTAAATCTTCAGACTTGTCGAAGAGACTTGTAGACAATATGAGATTGAAGCATTACACATGCACTATAAGGCCCTCGTTGGCTTGTAATAAGATTTTGTCGTTGACTATAACCCTTGTTAGGTTAGGTGCTCCCCTACTTGGGTTGAGTTGAGCTTGTTTATGCCTTTTTTGAGTTGTAAAGCTAGAAGGATTTTCAATTGTTTATGAATACTAAAAGTCAAGGTTCTAAAAGGCGCTAGGCGCTAGTCGGGCGGCGGGATGGGGCCTAGCGCCTAGGCGGCTAGGCGGAGCCTAGGCGGGCGACTAGGCGGACTAGGCGGATTTAAGTAAATCTATTCTATTTCGTGTAAATAAGTGTCTGTTTATACTTAAAATATACATAATTTCGTCATAAACTAGAAAATAGAATGACATCTATATTATGAAGTATTGAAACATAATGAAAACATAGGGAGCAAACATATAATGTGTGTTTATTTAAGTATTCAATAAGTCTCTTACAATTTATTGGAAACAATAAAATGCAAAAGGAAAGTTATCTATTTTTTATCTAAATGAGTTGCAACCTAGGCAGGTGTCTAGGTGGGTCTGGGCGGGCTAGACGGGTGCCTAGGTGGTCTAGGCCGGGCGCCTCTGTAGGTCTGGGTGGGCTAGGTGGTCTAGGCATTAATCGGGGCGGCTGGTCACCGCCTAGCGCCTAGGCGGGGCCTAGGCGGTGCTAGGCGGGGATTTTTAGAACAGTGCTAAAAGTCCACATGTACGAGATGTATCATTGCTCACCTAGTTGGTGGGAAGAAGTAAGTTCATAATATGGTTGGTATTACGAACGTGAGTTCCTTCCTCACCTGGTTGGTGGAAGAGTGGCAAGTTATCAAAGGACAATTTTTTTTTTTTTTTAATATAGTACTGGTTGTATTCTTCATCACCTAGTTGGTGATATGAAGATGAGTTCCTTCATCGCCTGATGGTGGGAAGAGTGGCGAGTTGCCAAAGGGCAAAATTGTTTATTAGAGTATTTGTCGCTCATTCTCTAGGTTGGTAACTGACATGGGTTAAGGTAGGGGATTGATCCATTTGATGACCATTAGGTCAATTATCCTTGATCCTATGTGGATGAGTTTTTCTCGACGCTGCCTCAAGAAGTCCTGGCAGTCACGGTAAACGACTATTGACCCTTTTTTCCTTATGGCAGAAGATCCGTCAGATCTAAGGGTTAGAAAGAAGGTTGATTGCTGGAATGACAGATTTAGCTTTGAAAGAGGGTGGGAATCCACATGTTTAGAAGGGGAGGGGGTTTGAGGATGAGGATTCACCGGTTGGAACCCACGGATTCACACGAGGGAGAAGGGGACTCACACTTTAGCGGACTTTCACGGTGGAGAGACTCTCACAGTGGAGAGAAAGGGTGTCTTTTGAAAAATAATAAAGCTTATTTCTGGTGTTATTTTTGACGTTATTTTGTAGTGATGATGAGACGATGTTTGTGACATTATTTTGTAGTGATGATGAGACGATTCTGGTGTCCACACATGGGAAAATGATGTGATAATCTCGAGTCAGTTTCTCTGATCTGGAAATGGTACTCTAAGCTGGTGGTGGGCAAGCACGTCCTGATCGGCTTGAAATCGTGTCAACCCTGCAAAGTGCTACAAAATGTAGTACCTATGGGGTTGATTCTGATAAAAAAATGACATGTTTAGCTTTATCTTTTTCATTTACTTGGACAATGGAGTGTAGATATATCTGCTTAATACTAGCCAGTACTGCAGTAATAACTAGATTGTGCTGCACAATCCAGTTCCAGCTGCCTACATTATACATGATTCTTTTCTTTTATGGAAAATTATTAATTTCTTGACTGACATGCTGCATTTTGAATTTAACTCTGGGAAGCCTTGCCTGCTTGGGTTGGTTCAGCGATTCCGGTATAGTTTACCCACAAAATATCCGGTGGTGGACATCTTTATTTCCAGAGCCAACACACATCTTTTAGGTCTGTCAGTTGTCCTTGTGGCTTAAATCAACAATCGTACAACCCAGTTGATAGTATTTGTTGAATGTTCTCAAAAAACTTTATGCTTACTATGCATTTGGTCTCTAGTTAGAGTTATTTTTGACTCACACATTAGGAGATATTCTTCAGTCGATACACGGGGTGAGGGTGTTTTGTGTGTACGGTCAAATGGCCACGTGGTTAGGTTGTCGGGGCCCAATACTAGGGGTGGGGTGTTTTGTGTTGCGTGTGTGCGGTCGGATGGCCACACACACGCATTTAGAGCTGGTCGGACCCAAAAATAAAAAGATATTAGAGCTAATTGAGATATTGGAAGCATGTAGAAGTGGGGGCCAGTGAAGGTGGAGGGCATATTGGTAGGAATCTTTCAGACAATAATAATTTAGGGTAATTCCGATTTCAAACGAGGGTGTGGGCGCCCGAGGACAATTTTGTTTGTCCTTTTAACTTTATTTATTATTATTATTATTATTATTTTATCCATGTTTGTCCTTTAACTGAAATATCAAATTTGGGGCCAAAAGGGACCACCGGCAAAAGCACATTTGCTTCACAATTTGTAAGCAAAATAGTAGGGGTGGGTACGGATCGGGTTGACACTAACAATATAACTCAACTAACTAATATTTAACGGTTCGCTTTGGTTTAGTTTTGACCCAAACCACCATTGAAACTGAACCAAATGAAACCAATGTTAATCGGTTTGATTCGGTAGGTTTGAGCTTATTCAACAATAAATAAATAAACGTTCAACATTTCAAGAGTTTTAATCTTCTAAACATCCACACATCTCATACATTGCAACTCGATTGAAAGATTAAGTTTTTTCAGAACATAAAAAGTTCATCAAGTTAAATAGAACTAAGTACTAGCTTGGTACTGAGGTGCTTTTATAAAAAATGGGTATAAAAAAAAGCTGAGCTCAAAAAGGTGTTTGGTAAACACTTAAAAATAACTTATTTTCACAGTTTTGGGTGAAAAAAAAGCTGAAAACGTGAAGCAGCAAAAATGAGCTTATTCTCACAGCACAGCAGAAGCAGTTTTTTATTTTCAAAGCACAACAATACCAAACCAGCCAAGTTTCAATTAAATAAAATCTCTTATTAGCAAACGATTTATTAATTATAACCTCACATAAGTATAAGATACATTTAAATCTCCTAATTGTTAATAATCATTATAACTTATAATATACGGTAAGACCTCCAAATAAGCTATAATAAGTTGATACATGTAAAATAAATAAGTTAATAGCTAAAAAATACATGTAATATACATTTAGATCTTATAATTATAACCTCACATAAGTACAAGATACATTTAAATCTCCTAATTGTTAATAATCATTCCAACTTATAATATACGGTAAGACCTCCAAATAAGCTATAATAAGTTGATACATGTAAAATAAATAAGTTAATAGCTAAAAAATACATAGTCGCTTCGGTTTGATTTTGATCAGTTTCAAAAGTATCAAAATCGAACCAAATCAAAATGTGAATCGGTTCGCTTTGATTTTAAAATTATTTGAACTTTTGTCTTGGTGAAAAAACCAAACCAACTAATATGATTCGGATCAGTCGGTTTGGTCGGTCTAATGCCACCCGTGCAAAATAGGGAAATCAATGTGTAGTTTGCTAGGCCTCCCAAGCTCTCACCCTCACAAATCATTCAACCTCTTGCCCTTTCTTTTTTTTCGTCCAATCAACGGCACCTTTGCTATTTCTCGGCCAACCGAATTCGTGACAATTGGCTCGTTCGTGGCCACTGCTAAAGACCCCCCCACGTGAAGCAGTGTGCAAGTTCCCATCAGGCGAACAATGCCAATCTCATGAGATAGGTGGAACAATTTTTGCGGAGAAATAAAAAAACCTTGCCTATCACTCCCGTCACACGGAAGTATTTTTCGAAATGTTCTTATGAAACGGTTGTTTTCAAGAAAATCAACAAATTTTTACGTCCACAGTCAATTTAAAGAAAATGTATTGCGTGTGTGTATTTCCGTATAGTATACATCAGATTTGAATGTGCAACAAATGTTATTGCAGTACGATGGAAGTTGAAATGAGAAGAGAGAGAGAGAGTAGAGTATGGGATAGAAAATACATGGTATAAAATGTGAGGTTTAATGTCTGTACTAGTGCTTATTATAGTCGATGGGCCTCCACCTCCAGTCCAATACATAAAATGAGGTAGCAAACTTTTGTAAACTCATTTGGATAAAGCAAATTTTTTTTTTTGTTTTTTGTTTTGGAAAAAGGCTTCTTCACATTACTTACAAACTAAAACATACACGCATGTTTAATTACAAGAAATGTAAATTGCTAGTTTTGATTCTTGAGTTTCATGTATTTACTAAAGTGTGAATCTTTTCACTCTTTAACTTTCCTTCACGTTTACTTTTGTAACACTTAAGGAAATTAGCTGTCTGTACTCAAATACGTACATAAAAATAAAGAATCAGATCAACTAGGGGGCGCTAAGTGATTTGATTCCCTTTCGTTACTTCTCCTACTTTTAAACTCCTGATTCTTTCAACTTTCATTTCTGCTAAGTGAACATGCCCTTAATTAGAAATTAAAGTAATACATTGCAAAGTTAGAAGAGTTGATTAAAGTAAAACGAAAACACATTTGAAGAAGCAATTTATGTTTTAAAGTTGTTCATAATAGGGTAGTTATGAGCATTTTCGGTATAACCAAATTGGAGATGCTCCTAGAATAGACTAGACGTTATCCAATCTCTTCTTGGCTAGATGCGGAGTTTGATGGCAAATATTGCTCTACGTGGTGACACATTTAGGCTCATGGGTTGTTTAAAGCTTTGTGGATTTGACCAGAGAGATGTGGACTTCATAGTTGTTGGTGGCATTTGTTTTGTTCGTTGCCTTTGTTGTATTATTTGGCATAATATTTTTTCTATCTTATATACGTCTTTTATTGTATTGTGGAAATTTTATCTATTAACATGAAGCATGACCATTCAATTGCTTGGTTTAGGCGTTCTGAGTTATATTATGGTCCCTTCGTTTTTGTTGTCTTGTCATGTGAATGGAAGTCACCTTCATGTTGCAAATGACAATAAACAGTGTGAGATATCATAAACAAAGCTTAGCTGTTGATCTCCACCTTATTGATCGAAGAGGCCAAGTGTGTATTTAATCAGTGTTCATTCTGTTAGAAGTACCAGCTTGAAGAGCTTTTGGAACCCAAAACAGTTTCTTTGAAAACGTTTTCAGTCATTTTAAAAACATTTACAAACTATAATCTAGAAAAATATGTTCTTTCTTGCAGTTGTAATGTTGTATATTTGTACTGAGAAGGCACATCTAGCTTGAAGCCTTTCATTCTTGATATAGTAGTGCCAATGAGTATTTGGCTTAATGATATTCAATATCTATTTGTTGGATGTTTTGAATTTAAATTTCGCCGTCGAAGACAACTAGTGAATAAAGTAGTAGTTTTTTTTTTGTTATAAACTATAGCTTGAACATGTTTTGTTATTACTACCTACATTTGATTAGCTTAGAACAAAGTTACAATAATAGGCAATAACAAATCCGCTCATAGGGTAATATAAAAGGCTTACCCCTTAATCATTGAAGTTTCTTATAGAGATAATCAAAATCACCCTTAAAAATTACATGGAGCAGATAAATGATAGACTACTTCTAAAGACAGAGAGACAGAGACCCCATCTGAAAAACAAGAGGATTAGTGTAAATTAATTGGGTTTTAGGGAGGTTATTAACATGAGTAATTAAGTTGGTTGGGGAAGGCGATCAATTAGTGGCCCCCAAGTTTTGTTTGAGATTGGTTGGATTCTTTCCAAAATCTGGCTGGTAGTCCATGCTGAGGAATTGGAAATGGACCATACTGAATCCCACTTTGTGATCCCACCACTTCCCACCTGCAATCAGAAATCATAAAAATATCAACAACAAGAGCTTTCTAATTTGGGATCAGCACAAAATCTTTACACATTTCAGTGATGATTGTTTTGCCAACACGGTTTTAGATACAGCGGATGCAATGCAATAGCTGAACTTGAATATTAATATCATAATAATTTAGTTTGGTTTTCACACTCTTCTCATTTTGTTACATGTTACATGTATTATGATTGTATTTCTGTTAAGATCCCTAGAGGATCATCACTCTAATGAAAGTTTGTTCGGAGAAAAAAAATTTAGATGCAGAAACAATAGTAAGTTGCATCAAATTTTGTACACATTATTCTTTTTAAGAACCTAAGGATATAATGTAGACAATTCTAATGAAAAAATATATATATATTTGCATATTTGCATATTTGCATTGTGTACCTGAATTTGGTCACAAGGTGGTGGACCAAACCGAGCATCTCCAACTTGGCAAGCTCATTTCCTGGACAAGCATGCACTCCTTTCCCAAATGGCATGAAAGTGTTAGGCCTTGGAACAACCTATTTTGCCCACAAAAATAAAATATAAGGAAAAAAAAAATCAATAGAATTTGTTTTTGTTTGAGGTGAGAGAGAAGGAAAAAAAAAGCAAAAAAAAAAAAAATGACAAAATCCAGCTGATATCAGTGTCTCTACATACCTCAAACCTAGATGGATCAAAATTTTGAGGATCTGAGAAGAATTCTGGACTATGATGTATGTTCCTAAACAATGGCATTACCTTCCAACCCTTTGGTATAAGATATCCTGCAATATTATTTTGATCAACTTTGAAACGAAATTTATGGAAATAAAACCTCTTTAATTAATTACTTGTATTATTCTACTTAAATGGCACAAAAATGAACTTAAATTCCTCACCTTTGTATTCTACATCAACCACAGCTTCCCTAAATGTGAAAGATATTATACTTGCCATCCTCAAGCTCTCCAATATAACCTGAAATTTCATACATATCCAGCTCAGTAACATTTTTCCCATTTTAAAAAAAAAATAGTGATTTTCAGGCTCATTTTCTTACTCTGCACTCTCCTATTAATTCTGTACATTAATGCTCCTTTGATTTATTCAACGGCCGGAGAGGGCAGAGGAGAAAAGGAGTACAAAAATCACTCCGCTTTTGAATATTTGGATGGCTAGTGTGAGTTGGCTTACCCTATATGTGAGTGGCATGTTCTTAATCAGTGACCAACTCAAGGTCTTCTTACATACATCATTTGCTTCATATATGGCCTTCTGCTCAGCCTGCAATAATATATCACAGCTCAACATAAACCAATCTTTCACTTGTACAATTTGTGTAAAATTTGCAAACTTTATAGCACGAAAGTTTTACCTCCACAGCTTCAAGAATTTTCGGGTTATCGTGGAGGTACTTGAGAACCCATGTTATAGCACTAGCTGTAGTGTCTTGGGCTGCAAACAGAACTCCAATGATGTTATCAGAAATTTGATCCTCAGTTAAAGTTTGCCCATTTGCATCTTGGAAATTCAGCAGATGACCCAATAAATCATTCTGCATGGTTTTCTTTTCCTTCCTCTCACAAATTATCCGACTCAAAATCTCACCAAGCCTTTTCCTTGCCTTTCGAAATAAAAAGGGTTCCGTCAGTTTAAAAAGTCATATATAATATGTTAAATTTAAATATAGAATTAGACTAGTGTTGCTTACCAAGAGAGCTTTCTGATATGCAGTTCCAGGTATTTTTGTTGGGAAGGAATTGTAACCCTTATCAACTATGCAGTAATTCTCCTTGAGCTTATCTCTGTAAGTCTCATCCAACTGACCAAAGATAGCCAGAAAGCCAACATCAAAGGAGAACTGTAAAGGGACAAAATGAAATCCATATACTTAGAATAATATTTACTTGATCCAAACAAAACTGAAGGAAGTAACTCATAAAATAAATAAATAAATAAACAATAAAAAAGTAAAAAACACATCAATGACATGTGCTTATGTGTGTAAACTATATGAGAAAAACACATAAGAAGCATATTAGAACAAACCTACCTCCTACCTACCAAAAAGACGTAAGCAACATGGGGTTAATTAGAGCGAAAGACTAGTTTAAAAAGTAGTTAGCCTCTAATTAATTACTCAACATGTTGGTAAAAAAAAATTTGGATTGTGATTATCACATTTCCACTTTTTCCTTCTGCACTCATTTTCTTTAATTCTTCTTTGATTTATTCATTCCAAAGACTTTGGAAATAAAAAAAGAAGTAGAAGAGAAAAGAAAAATGTTTTTGGAGTCAAATTAAATATAGGGCATACTACTAACCTTTTTCATCTCATGATACGTGTTGATGACTTTGCGTCCTTCAGCCCATGAGTCCAAGGCAGAAATGACCAATGCTTCAATGTCAGGAACTAGTTTCTGAATAGTGTTGGGATTGGGGGACAGAGAGTTCTGAATGAGCTTCCTAAGGCTACTATGGTAATCTCCTTGGTGAAAGAAGAGAGCAGAAGGACCAATCAACTTCTCCTTGCTCTTTGGGTATGTGGGTTTGAACAAGTGGGCATGAGTCACCAGCACAAACTTTGTGGCCTCAGGGCTTGCCAGCATGACACAAGGGCATCCAAGTATGTGGGTTTTGAATACATCTCCATACCTGATGAACACAAAACAGAAGGGAAAAATACACCAAATTAAGATCAAATTCATGGAGAAGAAACATTAACATATATATATATATATATATAGCAATTAGGGTTTGGTAACATTGATTGGATTAGATTAGAAACCTTTTCTGCTTTGTAGCAAAGAATATGTTTGGGTCCATAGAGTACATTTGGAGAGTCTCTCCTATGTAAGGCCACCCCATTGAGCCTGGGGGGAGTTTAGCTTTGTGCATAGAATTTCTCTTTTGTTTCTTTTTCAAGTGGTATGAGAAAAGAGTTGAGAGGAAGAGGAATATGCATATCAAAATAGAAGCAATCTCCATACAAATGTAGCACCTCTTTCTCTCTCTCTCTCTCTCTAGTAGGGTTTCTGATGAATAATTAGATGAGTGTGTATATGAAGAAAAAGATGGATGATGGCTGAGGAGATCAAGTATGAAGTCAATGAGAAGAGATGAGGTGGGTTGGGGTATATATAGAGTGAAAAGGGAGATATGGCCTGCAACTGCAAGAGACAAAATCTGATTTGGGTATTAAAATTAAGAGTGAAATTAATGGTGGGTACTAGAAATTACTCTTGCCATGAGATTCAATGTTCTGACTTGTGAATGACAGCTGCGCCTATACTATGTTGCTTTAGGATAAGAACATGTCAGCCCTCACAAAATATAGGAATTAATGAATCATCTTATAAAATATTTTAATTTTTTCAATGAAATAGGAATTTTTTTATACGAGGTAGCTTTCAAATTGGATTGCCATAGTCATCTAATGTAAACTTCTGAGAGCTAGAAAATGTTTCCTTTCCTTTTTTGGTTTCAGTGAAAGAAATTGTGTTTAAATTGGACAGTTATAGGTTTATCACTAATTTTTGGTTGAGGCTATAAGTTGTATGCTAAAGATCTAATAGTCCTTGCTCTTAGGTGAATTATATAATAATCCATGGATTGATTTATATAATAATCCGTGGATGTTACTTTGAATGATTTTATGCATTCGCATGCTAAGAAATGTAACCTTCAACTAGAGGTTTAAGATGAAATTTTTACATGAGTGAGCTATGATTCCTTTTCCATTTATTATGCATGGTGGCTAATCAGGGTTGTCTTGGTCAAGAAAGGACGTTTCACGATAAAACCAATTGGCTATATGAGGAATAGTCAAATCTCTTATAAGCCCTTACAAAAATTTTGCTTTCACCAATGTAGGATTCATTTACGTTCACATCCTCATATGCCCCCTCACATGTGGTGAATTATCAAGCTAAACACATGGACAACACGAATAGGGTGACGTGGAGCATGTGTGGCAGTTGGACTTCACACATGGGCCAACCTGCTCTAATACCATGAAGAAAGTTGAGGTTTTACCAAAAACCAATTGGCAATATGGGGAGTAACACAATTACTTATAAGTACATGCAAGTTCCCTCCTTTATCCCGTGTGAAATTCATACTCTCAACATGCGTCCTCACGTGTGGCGAATTTTAAATCCTAACATGTGGACAATACAAATTGGGTGGCCGTTTCACACATGTAGAGATGGCAAGGGGCGAATTGGGTTTTGATGTGCAATCCCCATAACCGAGCTCGTTTATTTTCTTCGAACCTGAAACCATAGAATCTCCAAACGAGGATTCCTCGTAATTGAACCTGGCGGGTAACGGATTCTTCATCGGGTAACGGTTTTCTGCATTATGATATATCTTTCTTATGAAAAATTAAGCAAAAGTTCTTTGTATTACATCCATCGCCTCCAAGTTCCTCAACCATTTCCTCACCATCTTCCTCACCCTCACCTTCTAAATCTTGAGTATTGACCACATCTAGAGTTGACATATTTTGGGGTTAAGTAGTATGATTTGGTATTTCTTGGATTTGAACTCTTGGGTTCAGATGATATTCTTGATTAGAATCAATTGGAGCAGATTGTTAAAAATTAAATTCTCCAATCCAACAATATATTCAACCATCTGTCCTGGGTTTTGAGCTATCCCGAATTTCATCATTGATTGAAAGCATTGAAATTTTTGGAATAAAGTTGTTGGAGACCTTTGAAGTTTGCACTCTCAATACCTTTGAAGTTTCCTAGAATATCTCAATTGATAAAGTTGTTGGAGAAAAAAATATAAAAAATAAAAACATATAATAAATACATGTTTTAATTATGTTATTAATTTTATTTAACCACAAAACCTTAAGTAGATATTCACCTAAAATGAGCTGAATCTCAAGCAGCGGCGATGGATGAAGCTAATCAGTGACTATGACTGCACCATCGAGTACCACCCCGGTTGTGCTAACATAGTAGCAGAGGCTCCCAGCGGAAAAACCTATGAAGAGTGAACACTCTTCAACACTCTTCAAGCTACTCACTTCCCAATTCTGACAGAACTCAGAAGTACATGTGTGGCGTTGGATACCGACCGTTAGGGAACTTTACTGGCCAATTTCCAAGTCTGACCAGTCTTAATGGATCAACTTCGAACTGCTCAGTTCAACGGTCCAAAGTGCTAGAAAGTGATGCAAACAGTTGTTAACGGCAAAAGAGGGGACTTGAGACTGAAAGACAGATGTACTACTCATGTAAGGTGACCAGATGCATGCGCCGAATAGTGAAGAATTGAAAAAAGAGATCCTTAATGAGGCACTAACCTTTATTCTACTAGTCTAGGATGAAAAATGAGATCACCGAGTACGTGAGCAAATGCCTCAATCGTTAGCAGGTCAAAGTAGAGAGGAAGAAACCATTTGGGTTACTAGAGGCTCCCAGCGGAAAAACCTATGAAGAGTGAACACTCTTCAACATTCTTCAAGCTACTCACTTCCCAATTCTGACAGAACTCAGGAGTACATGTGTGGCGTTGGATACCGACCGTTAGGGAACTTTACTGGCCAATTTCCAAGTCTGACCAGTCTTAATGGATCAACTTCGAACTGCTCAATTCAACGGTCCAAAGTGCTAGAAAGTGATCCAAACAGTTGTTAACGGCAAAAGAGGGGACTTAAGACTGAAAGACATATGTACTACTCATGTAAGGTGACCAGATGCATGCGCCGAATAGTGAAGAATTGAAAAAAAAAGATCCTTAATGAGGCACTAACCTTTATTCTACTAGTCTAGGATGAAAAATGAGATCACCGAGTACGTGAGCAAATGGCTCAATTGTTAGCAGGTCAAAGTAGAGAGGAAGAAACCATTTGGGTTACTACAGTCACTTCCCGTACCTTAATGGAAATGGGAAAATGTCAACATGAACTTTCTGTCAAGCTACCTCATACACATGGAGGATATGATGGTATTTGGGTGATTATCAACTGACTCACCAAATATGCACACTTTTTGCCAATTCGTAAAAACTGCACCCTAGATTGCTTGCAAAGCTTTTCAACTGTAAGGTTGTGATATACCATGGTGTTCTGGTCAGCATCAGCTCTGATATGGACCCCAAGTTTAACTATTAAATTCTTGAAAGCTTTACACAGAGCTTTGGGTTCGTATCTACTTTATAGTATTGCTTACCATCCTCAGACCCCGACAGTCTGAGAGACCCATCCAAAAGCTTAAAGACATGCTTAGGTCCTCAGTTCTCCAATTTGGCGATGAATGGCACAATCACCTACCTTTGATGGAGTTTGCATACATTAACAACTTATATCGACTATCGGTATGGCACCATTCGAGGTGTTGTATGGTAAACCTTGAGCGAACTCCATTGTGTTGGTTGGAAGGAAAAATTGTAATTTGCGCCTCGAAAATTGGCAACCGTTTAGGACAGTTGCAAGGCTATCAGCTTTGATTCAGATTTCAGAAAGCATTACTGCTTTGTTCTAGTTGCAGGTGCAACTTGAGCAAGTGGCCCATTTGTTTATCAATTTTTCAAATGCAATGTTGGCTTATAAATTGGTGTTTACACTTCATCCTCAACATTTGTGGGATGTTGTTCTAAGTTTGATTCTAGCTCTGCATGTGAGTTTTGGTCACCGCTTAGTGAAGCTCGTATGACCACTAATCGTTTCAATTTTTTTCACGAGTTGCAAACTTTCTCAACCAATAAATCAGCCGAATCTCGTCAACAAGGTAGTGTTTCAGACGATCTTTCGAAACCCACACCACCCAGGAATTAGATTTGAGCTTGCATGCTTGAATATGCCTCGACTTTAACGAGTACAAATTTGGCCAAGGAATTCGAGCCTTTTTGCGAGCACCTTTGGTCATTTTTGGCCTCAACATAAGTATAAATCGAATCTCGTCTTTCACAACTTCACTTGGATATAAATTATGTGAAATTTGGATGTGATTTGACTGACATACGATTTTTTTTAAAATTATGGGAAAAGCTGCAAAATTCGGCAAAACTCCGGTTGGTGGATGATGGTGAGCGGTTAGGCCGGCGACAGACTCGTAGGAGGAGAAGATTAAAAATTTCTTTAAGTCTGACATAATATTCTAACAGCGTTAAGTAACGTTACTAACCCTTCAGTTAGATTTAACAAAACGACGCATGACAACTCTTGTTGGCTCCAAGCCGACGTGTGATGGCTCTTGTCAGCTTCTGCTGACGCATGGCAGTGCGTGATAGCTCCGGGCGGTGGATGGCGGCATGTGAATCACTTAAGCTGTGGCATGTACATACTTGTGTTTTATCTGCTCATTATCAAATGTATGCTCTGTGTCACATTTAGTTGCATTGTACGAGCCAAGAACCAGCTTCATGTGTATGTTCACATGCACTGTATACATTTACTTTGGATCCCAAGTAGGTGCCAGCCTGTCCTGTTTGCATTAGACAACTAGAACTCGTATGTGAGCACTTAGCACCCGCTTCACATGATTGTAGTACTAAAATGTAAATTTATACTCCGCCTATTCATGTAGCTATTTTCTACATGACTTGTGTGCTTACATAGTTTAATTGGCATTGCTTATATTTAATTATAACTGTTGTACACGTACCCCGTATTCTTTGAACTGTTATTATGTCTGGTACTTTACAATATACTTTAGTAGCACTTTATGTTGGAAACTATACTTGATTGACCGCGAGGGGTTATAACTTTCACAAAGCGACAGTTTTACAAAACTTTACTTTTTTAGGCCCACGCACCTTTGTTTTTCGCCCCTCCTGGACCTAGAGGTTGAGCGTTTAATGACGTGGAATCTTGGCTTTAGCTGGCTTGTACTTCGGTCAAAGTAGGCAGTCTTTACTTTATGTAACAATTTTCGTCCTTTCGAGGATGTGAATGCTTTCTACTTTTACTGCACTATGCTCTGACCCTGTTATTCTGTAATAAGGGTTCCAACCCGCTCACTTACGCACTATTGTTTTATTTAATTTAAGTATTAGTTTATTCACATTTTCCACATCAACTACACTTTAAGGCTTCGTCGCCCCTCCACTGTCAACCATCACATTTTGATCTGGGTGTATATGTGGACATTCTGGGTTGGGGTGTATCAAATAATATCTCTTATTTTTGCTATACTTTTGATGCATAACATATTTGAAGGACTTTATTACGATATGCTCATGTGCTTATTGCCTACTAAGTCCACTGTTCTAAAAATCCTTGCCTAGCACTGCCTAGGCCCTACCTATGCGCTAAGCGGCTGGCCACCACCCCGACTAGTCCCTAAATGTCTGAAAATTAAGAAAGTGGGCTTAGACCCGTTTAGGCGTCCTCCTATAACGCCTAACCCGCCTAAACATGCCTAGGTACCCGCCTAGGTCGCAACTTTGACTTAGACAGAAAATCGATAACTTTCATTTTGCATTTTAATTTTTCAATCAAATGTAAGAGGCTTGTAGAATATTTGGATGAACACTCATTATATATGTGTTCCCCATATTTTCAATATGTTCTAATACTTTATAATTTATAGGGTGAAGTGCCGATTTAGTCCCTGAATTATTACCTCAATGAAAATTAGGTCCCTAAATTATTTTTTTCGGTAAATAAGTCCCTAAATTAATTAAAAATTACTAATTTCATCCCTACTATTATATTCAAAGCTATTTTGTCCAATTTTTCTTCAACTTAAGTCACTTGACACACTTTAGAGTGTAATACCGTCATTTTCTCGTCTATAAGCCCTTCACATTTCATATAGGTTGCGAATCTAACATCCAATTTACCCTCCAAAGTTAACTTACACTATTTCTTATGAAAAATTACCAATTTACCTTCCAAAGTTAACTTCATGCACTATTTCTTTATGGAAAACTACCAATCTATCCTCTAATGTGTATCACATGCGAGTAACATGACTTAAATTGACGGAAAATTGAATATAGTAGCTTTGAATATAGTATTAGGGATGTAATTGGAAGATTTTTATAATTCAAGGACTAATTTTTCTAAAAAATAGTTTAGGGACCTAATTTTCACTGAGATGATAATTCAGGGACTAAATTGGCAATTCACCCTAATTTATATGTCATTTTATTTTACAATTTATGTATCCCAATATGATTATGTGTGTTTTTTTAAGTATAAATAAGCATTCATTTATACAATTTATATTAAATTTACTTAAATTCGCCTAGGCCCCCACCTAAGCGCCGCCTAGGTGCTAGGCCCTAACCCGCCGCCCGACTAGCGCGTAGCTTCTTTTAGAGAAATTAGAAAAGAATTCAACTAAAAATAATATGCCAAAAACGTTAATATATAAACCACTATAAACTATATACTAAGCAAAAAAAAAAAAACTCATATATCACAATAAAACAATACTTTTGATCCATGACACCGTTCTCTTTGAAATTGTTCGTCCTTGGCCCAAATTGGACACCAAAGTCCCTATATGCAAAACTTTATTCAACTTAATTTCGACCCATTTACCATCTGATCTACTTTGAGGAGGTAAAATATAATGGGTAAATTATACTTTACCACCTCATGTTTGGGGTTGATTTCAGTTCCTTACAACATCTTTAAAACATTTCACTTTCATACCTCAAGTACTATTTTATTTCAATATAATACATCCGTTACATTTTCCTTCCATTGATCCGTTAAGAGCTGACGTGGCCGCCACATTTGTGCTGACGTGGCTGCCACATTTGTGCTGATGTGGCTACCACATTTGTGCCATGTGGCAAAAAAAAAATTTATGCATTTAATTTATCCTATTTATATATATAATTAAAAAAATACCAATTAAACCCAGAAACCATCCCCTTCCCCTGCAACCCCCATCCCGACTCCGCCTTGCCCCAAATCGCGGTCCCGGATCCCCACTAGAGGGAGTGGGTCAAGCCCCCCACAACCCCCCTAACCCCACCCCAGCGTGATGTTCGAAGAAGGAAAATAATATAGTCGAATCAAACCAACAACCGCAATCACCTCGCGGAGACTCAAAGCTCAGAGGAGGAGTCGACTATGTCACAAGGCAGTGGAAGCGTTGGTGGCGGTGGAGGTGGCGGTGGGCTCGATTTGTAGATCTGGATGTGTTTTTTTTTGTGGTGTTTTGGTTTCGAAAGTTATGGGTTTTGAATTTGGGTTTGATAGGTGCATGGTGGGTTTCCTTTTTCTTGTCGAACAGTGTGATTTTTTGAATTTCATGATGCTAAATGCTGTTTGGTTGGTGAGAAATCATGGAAGAAAAAGGAAAGAAATTATTGTGTAGGGCCGTTTTTGCAGAGTGAGATTATTTGTTTGGTAGCTGGGAAAGTAATATTTTTTTTTTTTTTGCCACGTGGTACAAATGTGGCAGCCACGTCAGCTCTTAACGGATCAATGGATGGAAAATGTAACGGATATATTATATTGAAATAAAATAGTACTTGAGGTATGAAAGTGAAATGTTTTAAAGATGTTGTAAGGAATTGAAATCGCCCCCAAACCTGAGGTGGTAAAGTGTATGCGTACTATCATCATGTGATGTGAAAAATACATACATGTGTTTTTAGCCTTTTAGGGATAATAATTAGATCACCTTATTCATAGTGGGTCTATAGACCAACCCAACCAAAATTCGTTAGGTTGGGTTGGGTTGTAAACTTCAAAATATTATTTCCAGGTAGAAACCCGACCACTCGCTCAATTGGTGGGTTGGATTATGTTGAAGTATTATTAACCTCATTGAAACCCACCCACCGGAATACTAACAATTCTTAAACGCACATGTATGTTACATACACATATACATAACATTTATTGGTTACTAAATACACTTGGTTATTTATACTTTAGTTAAATGATGAAATTTAAATATTAAGTAGCAAATTGTTATTCTACAACACCAAATTCACAAGATTTAAGTTTAATATTACATGCATTTTAGATTATTTGTAAGTCGTAATCACTTCACAAATAAGAAAGAAAGTAAAAATCCAACCCGTTGAACCTGCCCAACTCAACCCACCTTAGAATGGTTTATGTGGGTTGGTTTACCTATTTTCTTGGGTGAAAATGTATTTCAATAATATCAATCTGAGTCAATTGGGTTGGCCAACGGGTTAACCCACCCAATGCCCATCCCCTGTATTCGTGCTCCTCTTGAATGTATTCCATTGATCATAATTTTTTTTATTTTCTTAATCATATCAGTTCTGCAAAAAGTTCAATTAATTTGGAAACATATGGATGTTGAACCGTTCATTATTGGACACATAAAAATAACTTAACGATCTGCACTTTAATTTATTTTCACAGAGACTGTATTTGAATGATTATTATAAAAGTAATGCTAGGTAAACTAAATTTGCATACTAAATGATGTGTCACCAATAAGAAATAAGCACGTTGATAAACACTTAAGTAATAATCCATAATAAACTTTCATGTCATTTAGTTTACAATATTTAGTCTACATTTTGCCTCCTTAATAATCCATAATCAACTTTCATGTTATTTAGTTTACAATATTTAGTCTACACATTTTGTCTCCCTAACATTATACTTTTGTAATAAGTAAACTTTAGATTATACCATCTATATAGCAAAAATATGTTAATGACAACTAGGTGAACGATGAGATGCGCTCGGAGGGTGACTCATAGTATGGAAAAGAATACAAGTAAAAGAGTAAATTGTAGCAATAGTCTCTCAACTTTAACTAAATTGGAGCAATCGTCCCTCAACTAAAAATCCATTACCATTGGTCCCTCAACTCATCAAAATGTTTAGCTATGGTCATTTTCGTCTACTCCGTCAAATTTCTGTCAAAATGAGCTATGTTAGAATGACCATTGTAACAATTAGGTTAAAGTTGAGGGACCATTGCTCCAATTGAGTTAAAGTTGAGGACCATTTCTCCAGTTGCATTAAAGTTGAGGACCAATGATACAATTTTTCTTATTTGATTTTCCATATTTGCCTCTTGATTTAGCTTCACTTGCATCACACGTGATTCATTTTGACTGAAATTCTAACGAAGTTGACGAAAATGACTATAGCTACACGTTTTGATGAGTTAAGGGACCATTAGTAATGAATTTTTAGTTAAGATACCATTACTCCAATTGAATTAAAATTGAAGGACTATAACTACAATCTACTCTAGGTAAAAAGAATGGAAAACCTCCAAAGCAAGTAGCTTTTGTCGGCGGTAGGATTGGGTTCCATATTTGGGACCCAGTACTATGACGGTGCATTGGAACTCTTATATCGAGCCGTTAGGATCTCCCTCAGAAGGCTAGCCTGTCAGTGGACCTCGTTCGGCGGATTGCCGACATGGAAGCTTCCCGATGGCAGGAGGGTTCATACGCGTGACAACCCCCATATGGAAGCTTAGACGGACAAGACACGTGGGCAAATCTGGATGGTTAAGATCGAGAGTGATAGGGACTAGATGAGAAATAACTGATTCCATGTGGATATGGGACACTGGAAACCTACAACATAGGCAACAAACAGTTAAGGCATGAGACAGTCCGTACTCCTCATAGGAGCTGAATACACGTTCTATTATACTTGCGTATATGTATATTGTGTATGTCGTAACAAATGAAAGGACCATAGAAGAAGAAACTTATTGCGGATTCTGGTTTTTGTTCCATTGACACAAAATATTGCTAACTCTTCAAACACTTTTTGTCCAACTCATGGTTGTATGCTACATCATGAGTTTGTCAAAAAGAAAATTGACCAATACGTTATTGGTGATGCACGCCCATGCCAAATTCCAATTTCAGTACTAATGTTAAACCCGAAGTTTTAGTCTCAATGCTAATGCCAATGCCGATGTCAATCCAATATAAGTCTTAATAGAGCTACACATTTATTCCCATGTGCTTAAGGTTTGGAACTACGAGAGATTAGGGTTAACTATACCTATAAATTAATTAAGGAGTGTATTGCTGAAATCAAATTCACGCACATCGTGTATGGAGGAGATGCACAAACTCGACTACTAATAAAACAAAAAATAACTATAAGCCTACTTTAGGACCGGTGCAGTGCCGACCAAAGACTCTCTGACGATCAAGTTAGTAAGTAGTTTAAGACCTGAAGAATGGGCAAGAGAATAAAGTATGTGATAATTGCATTACCAGAGATGGATCAAAAAGATGTATTATTACAGTTAAGAGAGAAACCTTTTAGGATATAGAATCTATATTAAACCGGGAGAACCTCATAGGATATCTAGGAATAGATATCACATCTCTTAGGAGTGTGATTACTTGCTGCACACGCCAAATTTGTAGATTGTAGGAATCTCTAAGAATATAGAAAACATAGCTGATTCTGTATCGGATCAGGCTTACGTATCTTACGGGACATGAATGGTCAATCTCAACGAAGCCGATAGACTTCACCCACTTATCCGGAACAGGATGACGGTGGCATCGATGAACCGTCTCTGCTGGATGAGTCTAGAGCTATTAAGTCCATGACCGGACTTTCCAAGGTATTCGTATTCCGATCCGTCTTACTTCGTCTCTGAAAAACATGGTCCCATATGTATCTAGACAGATTTCATAGATAAATAAGTCCTTATGTAAAAAGGTTATCTATTCTGATATGAATGCTAAAGCATCTCAATGATAAGGATAAGTTTGATAATGATTACATAATGGGAATTAACCTTATCAAATAAATCTTGACATGGTGGAGCTAACGCGAACCTTTTTGAAAGCTCTAGTAAATCTCTTAGTTGTTAGAACAAACGCGAACCTTTTTGAAAGCAAAACAACCATATCTCTTTTCTTTTTATCTTTTCTTATCTCTCTTTCTCATCCTCCTTTTTTTTTCTTTCTTTTGTCTCATCCTACCACGAACAAAAATACCATTTCTTCATCTCTTTTCTCCATCGTTTTTTTTTTTCAAATTTTTTCTTAATCTTCTTTCACAACAGTGGAAACAATTCTTCTTCTTAAAAAGATTGCAGATATTTTCACCCTCAGGTTCATGGCATGTTGGTGCACGAACACAGGAAAGCACTCACAACAAAGTTTAACCAAGAATATAACTGAGACCAGTACACAGGAAACCACGCCCGCACGGTTTTGTTTTTAGGAACTCACGCGAGCAGAACTTCCCAGTGGGTCACCCATCATGGGATTGCTCTCCTGCAAACTCGCTTAACTTCAGAGTTCCGATGGAAGCCGAAGCCAGTGAGCTTCCAAAAGAATCTCGTGCTAGGTAGAGATGGGAATATACATATAAGGCTTACAGGATCCACACCCCTGGACGATGTGGGATCTTACAGAAATGCTCTTAAATCGTTGAATATATTCAGAGATATCAAGATCGCCTTTTGACCTGAATGAAGATGAGTACGAAACTGGTGACTGTGTGCAGCAGAGACACCTCTAAAACACTATTCAAGATTTAGCCATAGCTCCCGATATAACACAGATCAACTGTAAAAGGAATGATATATTCAGAAAAGGTTGAATTAAGCCAGATGAGAATGTAAAATTGATCTTTCTCATCCCAGATCTCAAACGCTGGATTTGGAGTACTAGTACTATTACTAGATGAATCAAGAATAAATTGCAATGGACAGACTTTAGTATTGTGAGATCATGATTTTCTAGGACTAGAGTAAGGCTGATCGGAATACAGCTACCTCAGAAGTTTGGTCATAGACTCTACAGCTCCGAGCAGAGTTTGACTAACGGAGCAGCGGCACCACTATCACCTTGTTCTGGGACAGTGGGCAAAGTTCAAATGACTTCACTAGAATGACTATGCTTGTTCCGCAAGACACGAGATCTATTCCAAGTATAAAATCAGGTAGATCTCGATACGTCTTGGAGTTGCCACAATCTAAGAATTGGTGTGTGTCACAAGTAATCAAAATTTCTAAGAGGGTGAAATATTTATTTCTAGATATCCTTTAGGATTCTCCAGCTTAAAACAAGGATTTTATCCTTAAAATGTCTCCATCTCGACTTGTATAAATATAACTCTATAGGTTTCATCTTTGATAACAGAATCTCTACACTCTAATTCTCTGGCCACTGCCTGAGTCTTATACTTGCTTACTAACTTGACGATCGAATAGCCTTTGGTTGGCGCACACACATACCCCTCATGTTCTGAGACTTGTTCACGGTTGTTTTTTGTTTTACAGGTTACTTGGATTTGTGCATATTCACCACCTGGGGGAGGTCCACAAATTGGGTTCCAACAATTGGTGCTTTCATTAACAGAGAACTTTTATTCTTCTTAACCAAATAACTCTACCTCGATATAAACTTTTCCTAGGCAATAACACTTCAAACGTGTCATCGCCCCGTTTGACGAAGACACTTTCTTTATTGATCAAGTGTAGAATAGCGTGTTGAAGATACGCGTGTCTGTAAAAGACCTTCGAAGAAGTTCAAAGGCCAAAGAACGGGCGAGACTCGCCAAACTCGAGGCACAAGTGAAAGACACTATCTCACGCTTTTAAGAGCCAACCGTCCAGGCGACGCCTACCCAGACTCCGGCAGGAATTATTGGTCTAAGCCAAGGTGCTAATTCCTAAGAACCCGCTCCCAAAATGCAACGCTGGAAGCCCAAATGAGCCAAGAACCTTCTTCTAACCCGATGCTTGGGAAAAAAAAAGGCTATTCTTCGGATCAATCACATAGGTAGAAGTCGTGGATGCAGGAGAATAACGTGGAAGGAGGAGAGGGCAACACGCATGAAACCTCGGATGGTGGCTTCGACAACCGAACCACCCCTATCGGTCATAAGGCCCTAATATTCTCTGACTGAGGTTTGGAAGCTGCTTGTTCCACCTGCAACGACATCCCTGTTGTTGGGCTGCAAATTTGCTATGGTTAATTGAGTCTTGATAGATAACGAATCATAAGTCATTGTCCCCTTTAAGGGAGCAGTTGAAAGAATGGACATTCTCAATGACATCAACAATAAGAGATTTGCCCTCCACATAGTTAATGGTGCCACAACACAAACTTTGAGGATGATGATACTAAGGGTCAGTTTGGGATTGTTGTGCTTATTTTTAAAACTGCTTCTACCGTGCCTTAAGAATAATTCGCTGTAAAATAAAGCAATTGAGCTTTTGGTAAACTATATTTTTTAAACTGTTGTGAGTATGAAAAGCAATATAAAAGCATTTGGTAAATACTAATGTAAAGGCTTTTTAACTCTGTTTAATGACAAAGATAGGCATAATGTGGAAATTTTTTATTTTTTATTTTTTTGAACAAAGGAAATATTTTTCTATTAACTTCTTTGTTAAAAAGATGACTCTCAGGTATACTAATCTTTTTTGCTTCAATTATTTTAACATATGCAGTTGCATTGCCAAAAGTTATTTAAAAAAAAACAACAAATATAAATAAATAAGATATTCTTCAATGTCTTCAAACAATAATAACATTAAATAAACATACATAAAAAAAAATTAAGAACGCATCAAACTTGCAGCAATGTTGTTCCTCAATGTCTCTATTTCTTGTGCTCTAGGTCTTTCGGTAATATGATGTTATTCTTGTTCTTCATCTGATCTTGAGCCATCATCCAAGTCATCCTTCATGTTGTCAAAATGAGTATCACGTCGGGCATGCCTCGTTATATAATTGTGAAGCAAAATTAAAGGGGGTATTCTAGGCCTAGGAAATTTGTCATTAAACGTCCGTGTTTTTTTTGTTCTTTGCATAAAAAATAACTTTAAAAAACAACTTAATTGATGCTTTTAAAAGCTGGTCTTTTTAGACCCAAGCTTTAAAAATAAGCAGGCCATTAAATACTTACCAAATAGGTTTTGGTACTTCACTTTAAAGTGAAGTATTTTTTTGGTGGAAAAAAAGCAATCACAAACGGGGTTTAACAGTCTAAGTTAAACCATTTAATCATCTGGTGACCTTTTATGTCATGGGTTATCCATATCCTTACAATGCCATTATTGGTCGAAACTGGTTGCATAGCATAGGAACCACCCCTTCCCCAATCGACCATCAGCCACTTCGTCATCCAACTCCTATTGAAATTTATAGAAGGCACAACGATATAGAAAATTAGGAAGTTAGAGGATCGATGCCAGGAAAGGAAGCCCCCACCACTAAGAGAAAGGTTCCTCACAGACACTTTCAAATCACTTAAACACTCCACATCCGGACTACACGCAGTTTGATGCCATTCTAGGGATGTGTAGGTCGTCATTCCGGACTCAATCGCAACGCTGCCGTATGCGCGAAGACAAGTTCATGAAGAACTCATCTCTTTAACGCCCCACCTCAATCTAGTGATCAAAGATGATCCCTGATATAATTCTTACGTTATATCATATTTTCTTAAAACTACACTAGTGATTTGATTCTCCTTCCAGGAGATATGCAAGTAATCCTTCCCAGATTCAATCACACACCTTTATCAAACAATCCTACTTTCCTTATCAATAAAGAAAATTCAAAGTTTGTTTGGTTTACGAACTATAGTATTTGGTGATGCAGGGAACACCCCCAACCACTTAAGCACAACACAAATTTGAAATTTTGCACGATCGTAGTTTTAAAGTTCAAATAAAACCATCAGATGGGTCTCTTTTAGCCCATTTCGTATTATTCTTTTAGTATCCTAAGAGACTTGAGCCTTAATAAGCGCGGTTATGATCGACGAGCACGGGCATATGGCACCTTGACTGGGTAGTCCAATGCACCATCTGGCCTGCATAACGTTTATACAACCAGTAAGATTGTGGGTTATAACATCCAAACCTAGGCTCCACGTCATTCGAGGGAATAGTCAAAAGGGTAACCTAAAAATCATTCGTGGGTGACTCTGAAAGCCGACCCCAAGTACAACTACTTCTATCCCATACTAACATATTAAGCTAAGTATGTTCTGCAACACCATGTGGTCAGCAGGTCTGAACAGGGCATCCAAACTAGGTAATCCCCACAAGGAATTTTATTCCAACAGAGCTCTGAATCATAGAAATTCTTTGGCTAAGTCAGCCATGGTAGTCTGGTCGAAAACACTCTGGTCCAACACATAGGGTTTGACAAAATGATTTCAAAGGTACTTCCGACCCACATGCTGACGACCAAGTCCCCAAAAAACTTTCACTTAAGATTCACTAGGGATGAATAGGAAATTCGAACTAAGGAAAAAACCCCTCCTCAGCGTCACGTTGCAATGTGTTAAGACCTTTGAATGGTGGTAAGAAGAATACACAAGATAAAGATTGGAAGGCATTCCAAACACAAGATAACACTTTATCATCCTTAATTCGGTCAATGCACCAAGGCAAGTGTAAAGAAAAAGATTCTCCATGGGTTTAATACTTTAATACCTGGTATTAGAGTAAAGTGGCACTTCGGATATTGTGATGTTAATCTTTATGGGCACTAAGTTTGAGAGGTACTATTTTTTTGAAGCAGCATTACCAAGGGGACCTTGAGCTCTGTTCCGAGCCCACAAGCTTAACTATGTTCCGTTCTGTCACTCATTACTTTGAAGTCCCGTGTTTCGCTCTATCACTCATTACTTTGAAGTTATCTTACTTTGGAAACAGTGTCATATTAAACTCTATAAGCAAAGGATGAAAAATTTCCAACACTTAATCGCTACTTAAATAAAAAGATACGCACATGCACACACAAAGCAATAAGCAACGGATGAAGAAAACTTTTCAAATACAGGGGCAAATAAGTCTGGAAGGGACATGCCCTAGCAGAAATCAAAGGATCAGTGGGGACATTAAATGCTAGATCGTCATTAGAATTGGACAACTCATCTCGCCTCACTTCCAAATCCAAGATCTTGTTCAGTAAGCCTTCTGGCACGGGGAAGTTGGTATTTCGAATTTCTTCATATATCTTATAGACTAGCCACCCAGATGGTCTCGTCACGTGCAGCTTGAGATATTCCCAAAGTTGTACCCTTCGATATATTCCCTTTTAGTTATCTTCTTATGAGCAACACGAAGGGTTGCTCATTCCGACTTATGCACGTCCTTAAGCTGTTGGACATCGACACATCGAACGTTGTCATTTTGCTCTATCTCGTGGCCAAGTTTCTCCACTTCTGACTGCAGGCTGACCTGTACGTTTTCCCAAGCACTTCGTTGTGAAGATAGTACCCGTTCCAATCCAACTTTAAGATGTGTTAAAGCTTACTCCGCTTCGGCTTTAACCTTACGTTTTTGCTCCGGCTCTTCTCGCACCTTAGTCAGATCTGCCTTATAGTCATTCACCTTTTTTTCATCAAAGATCTGCCTTATAGTCATTCACCTTCTTTTCATCAAGAGTAGCCTCGTCTATGTTGTTCTCTACTTCCTTCTCATGGGTTTTTTTCATGGCTTTTGGTTCCGCCTGCATTTTTCTAAGTTTCGCTGACTGAGCTTGTACTTATTGCTTAAGGTTCAATTTAGCATCTGATTCCTGTAAGACTGCTTGAGATGATGAATACGCTCCACTTGTCGAAAGAGGGCCACTTTTGCCCATAGCAAGCCTGACTAACACGAGTGAGAAGGAAAAGACCAAATTAATGAAATCATTTTACGAGAAGGGAATAGAGAGTTACTTTATAACGGCTTTCGTAACACCACATCATAATGTCTTCGAAAGTTATGCGAAACTTCTTGTAATCCGCAGAAGAAATCGCGGCGCCAAGAAGAGCCCAGGCATAATCCGCATTTTGAAGACCACTGGTATCCACTGAAAAAGCGACATGGTTTATCGTAGGTCTAAACACGAGCGGAGGCTGCATCCTTATCTTAGGTCTAGATGGAGCAATTGGCGGAGAAGTATCAATCCTAGACAACGCCTCCATGGATTTGGGTAAATCCTTTGCCACCAAAGGAGTGTAAGAAGACTTCAGTAGGACAAGTGACGAAGCTTTCTACTACTGTGACTATGAGGCATCAGTTTTGGAGTCAGCCGGTTGCTGTTACGGCGGTCCTTTAGAAGAAGACGGATATTGTAGTTGTAGAGGTGGTGCCACGCCTCTTTTTCCTTAACATCAGAGTCTCTTCTTCCGTTTCTTGATTCTTAGGTGTCGTATCTACTATCGGCGTACATGCTTAGTAAGGATGAGCTAGCAATATTGAAAAGGTAGAACTGGATCGTTTACTTTTTTTTCTTTTCTGGAGTTAGGAAAATTTTTGGACTTAAAGAAATGGATCCATTCATGGATATTCTTTGCCTCAATCCATTCTAGATCCATAATGGGGAACTTTGAGCAATGGTTGACGACAAGACTTTTCCCATGCTTAGAAAATTGGACTGGGGAAGATAACCACTTCCAGTTGCAGTGCTTGGTAGGAATCTACATTGCTCGATTGATCAGCTTGTGCCGACACACCCCTATATCTGCCAATTCATTGCTGAACTGTGGATTAGGAGAAAGAGTAGCCCTAACTCTTACTCTTGCTATATCTCTCTCCCAATCCCTATCAACAACCAGAATATCTTTGAACCAATCCTTATCCTACCAAGGGACATCCAGGATGTATGGTTCCTAAATGAGGCTAGGTCTTGGAGTGAAGTAATAGTAGCCATCATAATTTTTATGTGCCCTGTATAGCACTTTAAACTCCTAAAGGCCGAGATTAGCCCTGTACCATTGATTAAGAAGCTCGAAACACGTGATGAGTCTAAAGGTGGTTAGGGCTAGGTCGTAAATAGACATGTTGTAGCTGACCATGATGCCCTTCTGGAGGTCAAGCAAAGGAAATCTTAGACCTAGGTCTAAGAACCATGGACGAATTCTGGTGCAATGACGTTGGGGATCAGATGACGCAGAAAGATTGACATAAACATTGTGGTCAGGTTCCCACCAGACTTAAAATAGTCTTCTTCATAATACACAGTGACCAATATTGTGGTATTAAGTAATCCCAGAATTCGTTAGGAAAAGAATTAAGTTGTTGGTCCTGCTTGTGTGTCATATAAGCACACTAACATAATTTTTATATAGAACTCTAATAAAATAACGATAATGATGTGCGGTAATAATATTCAGGAACAACATTAATCGGTTTTAGAATTGAGAAACCAAAGTGAGCAGAGAGGATGCTATTAAAAAAAAAAACCTCCAAATTATTTATAAGTTATTAGAATAGATGATGTGGAGCAAAAAATAATAAAGAAAATTTTGGAGTTGTCACGTGGACTTTTACCCACAAGTGATGAGATGCTCTCAATAAATTAGGAAGGCCCATATTCGTTTCACGCGTTGTTCAACCCTCAAGAAGACTTGAGCTACTGACTACAACTTCTCCAAGCTCTCCTGTCCATAGCAACGCGAAAAGTCAAATGTATTAAAGATGAGATTAATAACCACATCCTATCTTTGAAGCTTTCCTTATTGAAGACCAACTTAATTATGGTAAGCAATCACCATAAAATTCAATCAATGAATCCATAAATGTTATTAATTAAATAATATCTTTGGGATGATTTCTCAAGCATCTTTAAGATATTCTAGCATCTAAAGGTACTTTCCTACTGCATCCAACAAATAACACACATTGGCCAGCTGGACGTCCACACATGACATGGAAATCCCTACACATGTGATCGGCTATCTTGCTATAAATACCTTGTTCTTCAGCAAATTCTGGTAAGCTTTTGTTATGCAATTAAGTCCTATACTCTCACTCTTTTCAGAGAAAGGCATCTAAGTTCCATTGGCCAAACACCCCCTCCCAAACTCCACGGGCACGTTGCTTTAGTCTTTTGATCAGATGTGTTTAATTGTTTTGTAGGTGCAAATTTATCAAGACTAAAGATGGTGGATTATTGATACCACATGTGATACCTTTATTTATAGAGATGTTTAGGAGCAGGGCCGGCCCTGAGGGTAGCCGGAGTAGGCGGTCGCCTAGGGTCCCCAAGTTCGTGGGGCCCCCAAATTTTTTTTATACATCCTGTATATAACATATAAATATAGAAAACGTAAAAAGCATCACAATGACCGTGTTGGTGCAGTGGAAACGGTGCCACTACGTTTTCTTTGGGGTGGGCAGTTCGAAGCTTCTTGTAGGCATTAGATTTTGCTTCTTTTTTTTTTTTTTTTTCAAATCTACGAAATTAATGGTCCCAATCGGCCAAATCCATTTTTTTTCCTTTTGCTTTTGAAAGTAACCTCCAAAAACAAAGATACAAAAATCATAGAAAGGGTGAGATTTATTTACTCCATATATATACATATATATATATATATATATATACATATATACATATATATATATATATACATATATATATATAAAGGGAACACCCGAAAATAGTGAAACATTTAAAATATCATAAATTGCCCCTTAAAAATTTTAAAATTACAAGAATTAAAAGGAGTTAAAACAATTCAACAAATATTAATTTGAATGAATTTAAGATTTTCAACTTTAGAAAAAAAAAAAAAAAAAAAAAAACCTTCATGTTAGTGGGTGGTTTATGTTTAACTTCTTATCTATTTTCAAAAATATTTTAAATAAAATTGTATAAATAGAAAAAACTTGAGTTTCTTAAATAAAAAACATACAAAGGCCAATTGTCACACACCTACGCGTGTGACAAGAGGCTAGTGAAATTAATAGCCCAAATCTGTCAAAATGCATTTTTTCTTTTCTTTTGCTTTTGAAAATAACCTAAAAATAACAAAAACCAGAATAATCATACCTTTGTAATCCTTTTTCTTTCAACTTCCCAATTCTTTCCATTTCTATTAATGTTTAAGCAACTATCACTTGGTCCTAAATATTGTAATTTGAGGTAACCAAAACTTTGAAGTTAAATTTTCTTTTTCAATAATTTATTGTTAAACTAGGTTATTCTAAAATTTGATTCGCTAGTGTGATGTTGATTTTAGAAAGAACACAAAAGAACCACTTGGCGTTGTTGAATTATTATATTCGTCAATCAAGTTTTATTGCTTTTTACTCTCTTGATCATCAAGTTTTATTGCTCTTCACTCTCAATCTTAGACTCTTGACTACAAACACTTAGTGCATTTGCGTCTAAAGACATGTGACATGTAATATTTATGTAATATTAGTATATCTGTTTCATTTTGATATTAATTTTTAATAATATTCGATGAAGAAATAGACGTTTTATGTAATTAGTGAATTCTTTTTACTACATACCAATATACAAAAAGTTGAAGATCCGAGAACTTTAGGGCCCCACTTTGAAGGCTCGCCTAGGGCCCCCAAATTCTCAGGGCTGGCCCTGTTTAGGAGACCACATTTACATTTATGAGTACACATTGTTTCACCTCTCTCGATTAAAAGTAGGATCTAATACACGTAGTTCCTCTTTTATTCGAAAAGTGGTCATAACGTGATCTCCTTAATATTTTATTTACTTTTAATCATGTTAGTAATATAATTACCATTACAATTATGTTTACCAAATGACAAACATGGGCGGTTCGAACAATGCAGTGTACGTTTAGGAATTAAATTAATGCCCTGATCTTGAAAATGACCTAATTATTTAAACCAAGAAACGGAAAGTGTAGCTTTTAGATCAATATATGCGGAATCCGAGTAAGTTGATCGTACAGTAGCTAGTGAGCAGTGATCTGAAGAATGACATGCCTCCCTCTGCTTTTGCTCCAGGCCAGCAACCAATAAGCAATCATGGAAATATCTACATATATTAAGCACACTTGCAGATATAATATAATAAGGGGTATGATATTCAAATATCTTTTTTTATTTCTCACACATATTTTTAATTTTTTGCCGTCGAATCAGATAAATTAAAAAAAATCAACGAACAGAAATTAATAAGAAATGTATGAGAAGTAAAAAAGAATGTTTGGATAGCACGTCCATGTAATAATCTTTCGTTAGATTTGGCAAAGAGAAAGGCCACTGCGGTACGGCTTTGATTCATCCCTCTCCCTTGGATTTTCCTATGATTCTTCAGGATCCACTTTCCACAGATGACTTTGACGTCCCACTAGTTACACTCTTCACTTCCAACAAGTAATTTACCAAATTCCCATCCATTGTTAGATTCCGAATCTATTTGAGTTTTAATCATGTGTTGCTATTGTGTGAAGTTCAAAATTATAATTGTTTTAGTGTTAAAACTTTTATTTGAACAAGTTGATCAATACTAAACCATAAATAAAATCACATTTTTAAATGCAAATACATTATTAAGATTACAAACTACCATAAATTGACTTTGAGTTGAATGTTCTTATTAGTTCTTTATAGTATTATAGCAAAAAAAGCACATATCTTTCAATGACCACACGTTATCAACGTAATCTATGAGTAGTCCACATTGTATGTGATACTAATTTCAGTATCAACTAACCCCAAATGCATCTACTTTCTTTATATTTGACTAAGCATGTATAGCTAGG
This sequence comes from Cotoneaster glaucophyllus, assembly GCA_036320875.1. Classification (NCBI taxonomy): domain Eukaryota; kingdom Viridiplantae; phylum Streptophyta; class Magnoliopsida; order Rosales; family Rosaceae; genus Cotoneaster; species Cotoneaster glaucophyllus. Next base: position 25,296,305 of record CM070066.1, on the reverse strand, counting down.
CGGAAAATGGTCAACAGTATATTATGTGGATAAACTATAAAGAATATCTTAATCTAATCCTTGTGCGGATCATGATTGAGCAATAAAAACTATAACACATGGATATTTCAGAGAGTCTCCACAGTCGCAATACTAGTCACTTTCACAGCATTACAAGGCAGCCACTGATCTATATATCCACGTAAAGATTTTGTTTCCCTCACTATAAAAAGGGGACAAGTGGGTACATTATTAGTGTTAATATCCTATGTAATCTGCAGTAATCAACAAAAAAGATCAAAGTGCCCCCGGCATGAGACCGACGGGGCTACTGCTTCATATATTTAAGACAATGTGGTTAGCCTATTTTTTTCGCTCTTTTAGCCCAAAATGTCAAAAGGCCGATTGGTGAATTTGAGCAATCTTTGCATAGTGGAATGCGCTCTTTTTCTTTGGTTTTCAGATCGAAAGTTTTTTTTGTTTTTTTACCGAGACCCAAGCCTGGCACCTTCTTTTTTCTCCCCTTTGTTGTTTCCTTTTATTGTGAACTCTTTAGTCATGACTGAGGATAATATTTGCCTAACCACTAGAATAATATTTTAATTATTTAATCACACACACACACACACACACATACAGAAAGAAAGTGATTTGTGCGATCCGTTTTTCACTTTTTTTTAATTTTTTTTACATCATATTTTTACATTAAGGGAAGAAAAAGTTTGGCTAAATCACACAATAAATAGTCTAATTTGGTATCAAATTCGTCATCTACGAAATTCGAACCTAATACCTTTTTTTTTTTTCAATTTATTTTAGTTAGAAGAATTGAAAATAAACAAAATGAAGCAAGGAAGTAGTGCATAAGTTAGTGATAAATCACTCGGCTAATTAAAATGTGCCGAAAATACGCGTGTCACAGTACTGACGTCCAATCTCACGTCTTGTAGTCAAATATCCCATTGAAAGCCGAAAGATGATAAGACGGCACTGGCATGGAATCAATATTCAGGCAGCGGATTCACTTATCTTTTCTTCTTTTATCTTTTATCTTTTATCTTTTATCTTTTTAAATCGATCTTCCATGCATGCATGATTTGGCATTCACAGAACCACTTTGGAGCGTCAAAGTAATGGTTGAAAGAGTGGCAGATTTTGATGAGATTCTGAGAAAGGAAATCAAATTCCCCAACTTGCAAGATGTTTTGGAATCATCCCACAAAACAAGTGCAAAACCTATTCAAATTTCTCCCGGTTATCCAGAATGATGCTGCCGTATCCACCTAAATATAGCTAAACAGTGCGCAAGGTTGACACGTCACTTTGGCCTGACATTATACTTTTGGAACATACGGCGGCAGATCATCAATTCTGAAATCCATGATTCGGTGCCCACGTCGACTTTTAAGCTTTGGTCCAGAAATTTCTTTTAGTAGAGGTAATTCGAAAATCAATTAAGAAAATATTATTATAGGATGGTTTGTAAGCAATATGAAAATATGGATGATTTCAAATGATAATGTATCATAACTTCAATGTTACAAAAATCTCAGTATAGTAGTGAAAAGTGGTAAAGTGATAAGGAAAATATTAATACATAATTACGCAAGAGTGATGTTTTTCGGTTTGAATGATAGAACAATAGCACTTTTGCTCATATAATATTTGATATGGAGTATACGCAGTATGAAAGTATATTGGATACTAAGTACATATATTTTCTTTAAAAATAATGCATGTGTATTATATAGTTGTAGTCTATGACTAAACAAACGAATCACTTTATTAGGGGCATATGCCCCCAGTGAGCTTTAATTGGCTCTGTCCTTGCTTTGGTCGTGTCCACGTTTCTAGGGAGTTTATTTGCCATCATTATACTGTATGTGTTTTCCCTTCTGTATTTAGCTACAGTCTACATACAAAGGTGTATATGTTAAAAGTCAGTCTACTCTTCCATAGCAGTGAGTCACATAATTTCCTCATTTGTTTTTCATGCCTAATTGTATCCCCTTAAAGTTTTCCTTTATTTTCTCTAATCTTGTTCTTTATACAATTTTCTTGAGCTAAGGTCGGGCACATGTGTAGGTTTTTCATGCCATGTGTCGTCATTCAGTTGGTCAAGTTGTGTCATCATCTGGATGGAGAAAATAAGATATTATTAATTAAATAGTATCTTAGGGATTATCATGCAGTATCTTTGATTGGATATGGTTGTGATTTCTTACTTGATTGTGTTGGTCTTCAATAAGAAAAGCTTAAAGATAAGGATTAGTTATTAATCCTCTCTTTAATTCTCTTTTCTTATCACCTTGCCATTGGCCAGCAGAGCACTAAGGCCTTCAAGAGGGTTGAATTGATCGTGTAATAAATGTGGGCCTCACCAGTCCAATAAGGGCATTCCCTTCAGTTGCCGATAAAAGTTCACGTGTCAGCTCTAGAATTTTTTTGGATTCTTTTTGTATCCACTGAGGGTATGTAGATGCAAATTAGGCAGGTTCTATCTTCGATCGGCGATTTAAATTTGGATACTTTACTTTTGTGGGTGGTAATCTAGTTACTTGGAGAAGCTAGAAACATAACGTTGTTACTAGGTCAAGTGGAGAAGTTGAGTTTTGTGGTATGTCTCATGGTGTATGTGAGTTATTGTGGTTGAAGAAATTGCTGAGGGATCTTAGGTTTGAAACCAAGGATGCTATGAAACTCCATTGTGATAACAAGACTGCTATTGAGATTGCTCATGATCTAGTACAACATGATCTTACAAAAAATCAGAGATGGATCGGCATTTCAACAAGGAAAAATTGGATGTTGGAGCTTTTGCTTTTCCGTTTGTGGGATTTGAAGATTAACTCGATGATGTGCTCACTAAAGTTGTGTCTAGTAGTGTGTTTCCAACTCGTTTAACAAGTTGGGCATGCTTGACATCTTGGCTCCAACTTGATAGGGAGTGTTGCGAGTTACACACACACACACACACACACACATATAGATACATATTAGTTAAAGGTAAATAGTAGTCTTGTCTCACATCGACAAAGTGCATATGTAATACCAATTGTAACTCATATATATACTCTACTTTAGAAATTTATAAATATACATGAAATTCTTCAAATATTAGTTTATATTTTTGGTATTTGCCATGTTTTATTCATCTGTTACTGCTTTCTTGATATCTATCGCAATACCCTTTCATGCATGGTTCAAATCCTATCTGCTTAATCTATTTGTTCTAGCTCACAATTCAACTTTGCAATCACTTCTATGCTTGGTAAGGGGAAAAAAAGAGAGATTTTAAATTCAAGCACTTGATCAAGTTCCACATTAAAACATTATCAAAATCGGAAATCATGTAGTCCTCTAATTATAATAAATTAACTCTGTGGGGATAAACAACAAATTAAGTGCTCAGGATTTAAAATAAAATTCAGTTTTGCTTATTATTTGCAATAGATCTTGAATTCGTGCCGTGTTTTTCGTATCCATGCCATTTTCGTGACATACCCAATATCTTAACAGGTCGGTGTCCTATAACACCTATTAAAATGAACAGTTAATATGGCATGACCTGAACTCGACCGTTGACCCGATTCGTTACCTGCTAAAAATATATATTTTAAATCAATAAGATGCAACCTTCTCACCAAATTTCGCTTTTTTAAGATTTTCTTTTTTGAAAACATGATCTTTTGGCGGATGCAAAAAGATGACCATTTCAAATCATTGATATCACATTCAGATTTTTACGGTTAGTGAAAATATTGCTCGGAGTTTATAAAGTCTCTAGAAATTATATAACATCAACTCATATTTTAGGTAACCATAAACTTTGAAACGTGATCTGGTATGTTCATTTTTCTGCATCTGCTAAAAGATCATGCTTTTCAAACAAGAAATTCTAAAAAACAAAATCTCGATGAGAAGAATAGAGCATAAACGACAATCGACGGTTAATATAAATCTAGGTTTTATGGATTATGGTGTCAAATTTCGGGGTTGACCCCTTCACCAAAGTTGTAAACCTTGTCATTACGAGTGATGGTATATATATATAAATTTTACTTTTTACACACTTCTATATTAATTATTATTAATTTTGCACTCAAACAAAAAAAATACCATTCATGAAGGTTTGGAGGATTTTAAAAATTTAACGACGATGTAACTATCGTCTAAGCGTAGAGGGTGCAATTATAAGCGTTTGTAAATTCTTTTTACATTTTTCACACTTGTACATTAATTATTATGAATTTTTTTATTTTGAACTCCTCCTAAAAACACTATTCACAAGGGTTTGTAGGGTTTAAAGATCCAAATGATGATATACCCACAGTCAAAACGGGAGGATGCGACCACGAGCGTTTGCATATTTTCTTCACATTTTTTCACCTTATAAATTAATTATTATGTATTTTTTTTAATGTGCTTTGTGTTACACTCCTATTTATGATAAGAATGTGATTGTGTAAAACCTATCATATCTTGGATATTCTTAGTAGATTCTATCATATCTCTTAGACTATATATTATCCTATTATAGTTGTAATCCTATTGAGGTAAGAAATTTACCTTCTCTACTACTATAAATAAAGGCACATTGGGGTGGAATACCGCACACATCACAATTACACATCTCTATTTTCTCTCTATGTGCCGCAGGCCATCCCTTGTCCTTTATGATTGTTTAGTAAATTAGGCTTATAATACGTTATCAGCAAGCGCGCGCACACACACACATATATATCGTATATGGTCATATATTTGTCAATATATAGACGTTCATTCATTACGCAATTTTTGCCATGTGGAATTTGTGAATCAAAGAATCGAAAGAAATTAGAAGCAATTTAGGGTTTTTTAAGCCCTAGAATCGAAAAAAAAAATTTAGGATTTTTCACGACTGAGCAGTGGCTCCACATCCCGCCGCCGCTGGCGCCATGACACGCCGACTAACCTGCAGCCAAGCCGCACCGTGCGGCGCTTGGACTGACAATAGCAACCCTCAAGGTTTACTGCACATGCACCGACAACCAGGCCTTTGGCCTAGGTAGGGTTTTCCACGGGCCTAAAGCCCCCAACCTATTCCAGCAGGCCTACAGTAACCCTCAAGGCCGAAACCAACAAGCTTGTTGCTTGCTGGACTTGTCCTTGCATTTCAGACCGCCTGCAATAACCCTTACGCTGCTGGGTTTGCAATGTCATGGCCCAAAACTTGAAGCCATTGCATACTGGGCTTCATCGTGCACCAGCCTAAGCCAGCGCAAGATGGGCTTGCTGGCCCCGCTCTTTTTGGCCCACCTCTAGCGGCCTTGCGCCACTAGGCTTCATCCCAGACCCACGACCCTACAGCTTTTCCGTGGCCCAATGGCCTGTAGCCACGCTGCAGGCTTTATCCCGTGCAGTTAATTTTTCAACCTGATGCCATCTTTTGGCATCCCCGCTTCATAACATACCCATATATTTTTTAGGACGTTTTGGTTAACGTTAATTAAGCTATAATTTTCTTGTTGCTTGGCTTGCAACCAATCGAAGCCAATATGACTCGAATGTCATTATTTTCCTTCCACGATCAACCCTGAATGGTCCCGTTCTATTGAATTAATTAAAAGGATTATCGGACTGAAGCCTACTTTTGGCCATTAACAATTCAATAACGTGACTGTTTCGAAGTCCCGAACAGATCACACTTGAGTTCCTGAAGCAACACAAACCCGCTGCACTTAAGATTGTACCTTGTATTTTGTGTTCTTCTAGGTACCTCATTTTTTCAACTATATAACTCAAACCTGTAATTTTGAATTTAGTGCCTTTGAAACCCGAAGTTTTCATTCAAAACTAACACCATGAAACCTAAAGCTTTCATGTTTAAATTAAACCTATACATGTCTATAAAACCTGAATGTTCTAAACTCTATGTCTATGGCTTCTCATATGACTAACCCTGCTTTTTTACCCTCTGTTTAGGGAAATGTCGAACTTGAACAAGCTCGATTTCACCACTTTAAAAGTATCTAGAAGAAACTACCTGAAGTGGGTTCAAGAAGTGAAACTTCATCTCACTGCTAAAAGTCTATGAGCCACTATCAAAGAGGCTATGGACGTCCCGGTTGACGAAGATAACAAAGCTCCCACCATGATCTTCATCCGAAGACATATTCATAATGCATTGCAGATCAAGTACCTCGCTGAAGAGGATCCACGCGCACCTTCACACGCTATGGTCGATCGCTTCGATCACTAGAAAGACATTTACTTGCCTAAACCAAGACACGACTGCCAGCATCTACACTTCCAGGACTTTAAGTCCGTGAATGTATACAACTCTAAAGTTTGTAGAATCTGATCCCTATACAACTATGAAGTTTGTAGAATTTGATCATTGTTCAAGTTCTGTAATGAGGACTTGATTGAACAGGATCTCCTGGAGAAGATTCTTCAATGCTACCAATATTGTCCTGCAACAACAATATAAGGCACATAAGTTCACCAAAATTTCGGATTTGATCTTTGTTTTACTTCACGTTAAAAAGCAGAACTAGATTTTGATGAAGAATCATCAAGCTCAACCCATTGGCTCGAAAGTTACGCATGAAGCGCATGCGACTAATTCTAGCAACCGCAAACGACAGCTAAACCGTCATGGCTTTGGAATTGGGAAGAAACCCCAGCTATGGGTCCAAGGTCAACAGAGCATAAGCCTTGCCAAGGGAGGAAATTTGACCCAGAAAGGCATTCCCTTGCCCTTACGGCCATAAACTTCAAGAACAAGGGAAAAGCTATTGTTCAATCGGTTCCACTGAATTGGACATGTGTTACCTCTGTGGATCAAGGGACCATTGGTCACGCGTATGCCGAGCTACTAATGAGGCTGTAGCCAAGTATCATCATCGTGAGTCTAACTTTGCACATGTGGAACATCCTGAAGATATCACCACAACTATGGATGTTTCAGATTTAAGGAGGCATCCACTCATATGCAAGAATAAAGTTTATTTTTCTAAGACATGTTTGGGTGGTTTTTACCCCTAGTGGTCGAACCTTTCTTATTTTTTTAGGCTTGTGGTTTAATTTTTTGAACAATTTTTCTAAGTTTTTTTAATAATTTGTTTGGTTTGGTTTGTTTTGAATTATGGATAATTATTTATGGATATTATTTCTCGATTGACTAATTGAATGAATGAAATTTAATTTATGCATGTGACCAATTCAATTATATTATTTCTAGGTATGACTAATAAGGAAGTTAGTTGTCTGGCTGATAGTGCTACCACGCACACTATCTTATGTGAGCAACATTATTTTACTGACTTCGTACCTAAAAATGCACCTTTGACAACCCTCTAAGGCTCATTCAACCTGATTGAAGGATACGAAAAGGCCCGTATAATGTTGTCCAATGGTACACAATTAACCATTAAACAGGCCCTCTATTCTCCTCATTTCGGAAGAACGTTGCTAAGTTTTAGAGATATTCGAGATAATAAATATCATATTGAAACCACTAAAGAGAATGATTCTGAATTTCTTTGTATCACTTCTTACGAATATGGTCAGAAGCGTATTCATGAAAAGTTGGAACATCTCCCAAATGGGTTATACATTAAAACCATTCGAGCCATAGAGATCCACCACGTGGGGTTGGCCCTGACCTGGGTTCTAGAGCACTTTGTTGCTTCGGCATGACCGTATGGAAGATCCTGGATGAGATATAATGTGATGTATCCTCAAATCTTCACACGAGCATCATATAACCTCTTATATTAGACACCCAACTTGCAAAGCATGCCATTTGAGGAAGTTGAGCACTCAACCCTCATCTACAAAGATTAATCAAAACCCTCACAAGTTTCTTCAAAGGATTCATGGGGATATTTTGGACCTATCCAACCAACATGTGAACCATTTAGATACTTCATGGTGTTGGTTGATGGATCAACATGTTGGTCACATGTTTGCTTACTGTCCATACGCAATGTTGCTTTTGCGAAACTCCTAGCTCAAATCATTAAGCTTAGAACTCATTACCCTGGAGAGTTTACGTCACAGTCTTTTGACGATTATTATATGTCAGTTGTAATTGAAGTTGAACATCCTGTACCCCGTGTTCATACCCAAAACGGCCTAGAAGAAACTTTCACAAAGCGCCTTCAATCGATAGCTCGGACTTTGGTTATGCAAACCAAATTGCCAGTATCTACCTGAGGCCATGCAATATTGCACGCAGCTATGTTGGTCCGCCTGAGGCCTACCGCTACCCAATCTCATTCACTATCATAGTTGGTTATTGGATACGAGCCTGATGTCTCGCATTTACGTGCGTTTGGGTGCACGGTCTTTGTGCCAATATCGTCGTCACTACATACAAAATGGGTCCTCAAAGAAGAATGGGAATCTATATCGATGATGTTTCCCCATCAACTATTCGCTACTTAGAGCCCTTGACATGAGATCTCTTCAACGCATGCTTTGTGGATTGTCACTTTGATAAGACAATCTTCCCGTCTTTAGGGGGAGATAAGAACGCCAACATTCATGTAGAAAGCCATAAATTATCGTGGTTTGGTCCCACTATATCTCATTTAGATCTTCGCATTGCCTAGTCTGAAACTAGAGTTAATCGTATTCTAGATCTTCAAAGCGTTGCTCAAAGCATACCGGATGCTTTTACTGATCTAGCTAAGATGACGAGATCATATATACCAGCAACAAACACACCTGCGAGGATTGACGTACCTAAAGTACTCCATAACATTGTCCAAGAAGGACGAACCGTCTCTAAAGAAGGGTCGACCGCATCTCCCACAGTGCCCTATACTTTGGCAGCTAGCTAATCATCTGCTCCTACCCTGAAGTGTGGCAGACCTCCTGGTTCAAAGGATTCACAACCCTAGAAGAAGAAAATGGCACAAACTAGTGATCCTAGTATGAATCTGACCATCGCTTACTTATCTGTTTATTATGGATTACGATGATGTCTTAGACGAAACAAACTGGCCTCTCGAGAATCGTGAGATTTCGGTCCATTACCCAATTTTGGATGAGGTTTGGTATCAAAATGAGATGATCATTATGACGCCTTTGCATACACAGTAGCTACTGACATCATGCTTAGCGATGACATTGAACTATGTTCCGGTGATGAATTTTGATGTAGAACTGATTAGTTAAACTAGAAACAAGCAATCCAGGTTGAACTTCATTCGCTTGCGAAACGTAAAGTGTTTGGACCTGTAACTCCTACTCCAGCACATGTTAAGCCCATGGGCTACAAGTGGGTTTTCGTAAGAAAACGTAATGAAAACTAGAGATGAAGCAAAGGCGAGAGAAATGGAGTTAAATAGGCAAGAAAACCAAGAGGATAAGGATTGGGAGACCATGTCCCGACGCCTCGACGATGAGTCTCCTAATTCAAAAAGTTTTTGGAGAAGTGAAAAAAATCGCGTCATAAGAAGAAGGTTTTCCACAAAAGATGAGGAAGTTCCATACACTCCAAGGGATGGAAGACAGACTGATTTATTACAATTTGACTTTATTTGAGAAATAATGGCATGTGGAGAATGCCATAAAAACATAAAGAAAAAAAACAGTGTGAATAACGATCGCCTTTGATCTTGTCCTCCCTTTTCACAAACGGGTGGACAAACAAAGGCATTGTCTGTGTGCTTTCTAATTCGCATAAACTTCCTTTTGATTCTAATAAAATTAGTACTCCATTTCCATTTTATTTAATTCACTCTAATGTTTGGATGTCCTCTACTCCGTCTCTTTCCGGCTTCCATTATTATGTGTTATTTACAGATGATTATAGTCGTTACTCATAGATTTTCCCTATGCATGCCAAATCGAAGTTTTAACACACTTCGAATCATTTTACAATATGGTGAAAAATATATTTAATTCGTCCATTAAATTTATTTAAACTGATGGTGGTACAAAATATATTAAAACTTCTTTTAATCTCTTTTGTCAAAATATAGGAATCATTCATCATACATCATGCCCTCACACCCCGAACAAAATGGTCTTGTGGAGCGCCAGCATCGTCACATCTTCACTGTCACACGTCTCCCCTTAACACCTCTTATGCTCCGTCCTCTCTCTAGGTCGAAGCTGATCTCACAGCCACCTTTATTATTAATTTTCTTCTTTCTTTGAGTCTTGGTTGGTCTAGTCCCTATTTTCGTCTCTTTGGTCGCCACCCCAATTTGTCTCCCCATCGTACGTTTGTTTGAGCATGTTACTCGCACTTAGGAGCTTATGTTACCAACAAATTGAAACCTTGTTCTAAAAAAATGTGTTTTTGTAGGTTAAAGCATGCAATAAAAGGATATCGGTGTCTTGATCCAGCGAATAATCGGGTTTTCATCTCCCGTCTTGTCACATTCGACGAGACCACTTTCCCATTTTCCCGTCCTGCCGCCTCTGCAGCCTCGTCTAACATTGTGCCCCTCCTAGAGCCCAGCAACACTCAGCCTTCGCCTCTGCTCTGGCCTGCAGCGCCCAGCTCAGTTGCCCAATCACTCCCACCTTGCCAAGCCAGCCCAGGACGGTTTCCTGTTTTTATTGCTTCTAACTCTATGCCTCAGCCCAGTATGCCTCAGTCCATTGCTCCTCAACCCAGCGTGCGTCAGCCCAACAAGCCTGCACTTGGGCCGCCCATTCTCTCCAGTGCTCCAGACCTTGCAACCTCCCTTTGACCAAGCCGCCCTTGATGGGTCTACTAATCAGCAGGTCGTGCACTTTCCAAGCCTTCCCATGCTTACATTAGTCCATCCCAAGGTCACTCGTCCTCGCACTGCCTCTATTTCTGATCTGCCCAAGCATACTTGTTTTACGCAGGCTTCTCGCCTCCATTAATGGCATGCTGCAATGGCAGATGAATTTAATGCCCTGCTTAAAAATGGTACATGGTCTCTTGTTTTGTCACATCCCTCTCAAAATTTAGTTGGTTGCAAATGGGTTTTTCGTATTAAGCGTCATGCAAATGGTTCTATTAAGCGCTACAAGGCTCGTATGGTTGCTATGGGCTTTCAATTACATTATGGGTTTGATTATGATGAGACGTTTAGTCTAGTTGTCAAGCCAACTACTATTTATCATATACTTAATTTGGTAGTCATAAATGGTTGGTCCATTCGTCCACTGGATATCAAAAACGCATTCTTACATGGTCACTTACAGGAGGATATTTTTATGGTCCAACCCATAAGCTTTGTGGATCCTAACTGCCCTCATCACGTCTGTAAGTTACACAAGGCACTCTATGGTCTCAAACAGGCTCCCGGTGCTTGGTTTCACTGCTTTAGTAATTTTATACTTCGTCATGATTTTGTATAAAGCTTAGCCAATCCCTCTCTCTTTATCTTTCACCATGGTACTACTCATCTTATCTTATTACTTTATGTAGATGATATTATTTTAATTGGGAATAATTTTGTGGCTTTGCAGCGTTTGATGTAAGGATTTTAGTCCGCTTCATTATGTTTTGGCCATTGAGGTCCGACCTACTTATGTTGGTATTGATCTTTCTCAAAGTAAATATGCTCTCGACTTGCTTAAGCGGACAAGTATGATTGATTGCAAACCATGCAGTAATCTGATTGCCTCTCATGCACAGTTATCTAATGAGGATGGTACTACGCTATCTAATCCTTTGAAATTTCGTCATTTATTGGGATCTCTATTGTATCTCACCTTACTTGTCCAGATCTCTATTCGTCTCAGTTCATGTCTCGTCCTACTCACGCACATCTGATTACAGCAATACTTATACGTATTCTTAGATAAAAGTGTTTAGGGTTTGAATTGTATGTATATTCTTCTCTCTAGGAGGTAAATATATAGTTGTACAATATCCCACATAACAGGAAATAAGAATCCCAATTATACAAGGAATAAATTATAGGATTACATTCCTAAACTAAATGGTTGACTCACGCCAACACTCCCCCTCAAGTTGGTGCATAGATATCTCCTAAGCCCAACTTGTCAAGTGAGTCTTGAAACACCCTTGCTGAAACCGCATGAGTTAACACATCTGCCAATTATTCTTCAGACCTCACGTATAGAATATCAATCAATTTGATATCTAACTTCTCTTTGATGAAGTGTCTATTTACCTCCACATGCTTTGTACGATCATGTTGAACGGGATTATTGGCTATTTCTCTCGCAGCTTGATTGTCGCAGTATAATAACATAGCTCCCTGAGGCTTGAACCCAATCTCAGTTAGAAGAATCCTGAGCCATAACAATTCGTAAATTCCATGTGCCATCCCTCTATACTCTGCCTCGGCCGTAGATCTAGCCACTACATTTTGCTTCTTACTTCTCCAAGTTACCAAATTTCCTGCTACGAATGTGAAGTAGCCTGATGTGGAGCGACGATCATCAATGTTTCCCGCCCAATCAGCATCAGTATACCCTTTTACCTCCATATGTCCATGCTTCCTGAAGATCAGTCCTCTACCCGGTGCACCTTTCAGATAACTCAGTATACGCATCACTGCTGCCATGTGATCCTCACTAGGAGCATGCATAAATTGACTTACTACACTAACAGCATATGCAATATCTGGTTTCGTGATAGACAAGTAAATCAACCTTCCTACTAACCTTTGGTATCTTTCTCTGTTTGCTGGGACCTGGTCTGGGTAGATCGCCAACTGATGATTTTGAACTACAGGTGTTTCTGCTGGTTTACATGCCAGCATCCCTGTCTCAGACAAAAGGTCAAAAACATACTTTCGCTGAGATAAGTAAATACAATCACGGGAACGAGCAACTTCAATCCCCAAGAAGTACTTCAAACCTCCTAAATCTTTCATCTCAAACTCTGTAGAGAGATACTTCTGTAGTTTCTCCATTTCTTCTGTATCATCACCTGTGACTACCATATCATCCACATATATTATTAACAAGGTAACCTTTTCACCCCTGCGTTTTATAAACAGAGTGTGATCTGCATTTCCTTGTCGGTAACCATATCTCTTCATCACATTAGTGAATCTTCCAAACCAGGCCCTCGTCGATTGTTTTAGTCCATAAAGAGCCTTTCGCAGTCTGCACACCTTACCTGCATTATTCTGCACTTCATACCCAGGTGGAAGCTCCATGTATACTTCTTCTTCCAGATCTCCATGCAGAAAAGCATTTTTTACATCAAATTGTTTCAACGGCCAATCAAAATTAGCAGCTAAAGACAACAGAACCCGTATAGTGTTCATCTTTGCTACCGGAGCAAATGTTTCTTGATAATCTACTCCAAAGGTCTGTGTGTACCCTTTAGCAACCAACCTTGCCTTGTATCTGTCGATGGTTCCATCTGCCTTGTGTTTGATGGTGAATACCCATTTGCACCCCACTAGTTTTTTTCCTTGGGGTAGTGTCTCCACGCTCCAAGTTTCATTCTTTTGTAAGGCCTTCATTTCAACCTCCATTGCTTCTGTCCATCGAGGATCCCGCAAAGCTTCTTCCACTTTAGTTGGAATTTTAATTCCATCCATTGTATTCACAAACGCTTGGTACTTGGGAGATAACCGATGAGTAGAGACATATTTTGCAATTGCATATCTCACTTTTCCATCCGGAGAATACCTGTCAGGAGGTTTCCCACGATTTTGTCTAGGAGGCAATACATAAGTACTTTCAATGTTAGTCAAAGTATGAGCTTCATCAGATTGAGATAAACTTACCTCATGGATATCCTCGAGCACATTGACGGGTACCATTGGAGAAGGGTTATTTCTTGAATTATATGAGCTGTCAGAACTTTGAGCTCGTGACTCACTGTTGGATTGCCCACTGGGCTGTGATAACCCACTGCCGAACTGCCCACTGGGCTGTGGTGTCTTCTGCTGTGCGCTGGGCTGAGAGATGCCCTCAGGCCCATCTACCGATTCTTCTCTTTCCTGGTTTGGTATGCCCAGATTGGGCTCAGTTGGCACGCCCAGATTGGGCTCAGTTATGCCGCTAGACTCATAATCTCGCAAACCCATATTGGGCTCCTCCATTCTGCCGTCCTCACCCATTTTGCCCATATTGGGCTCAAGCGCACCCACTGCGCTTGGATCACTACAACACACGACTTGTTGTCCAGTTGGAATATCAATCCAACTATAATCTTCATATGTCATCTCCCCCTGAAGATTAGAGTAGGTGTGGTCAATAAGGAAAAACATTTCATGTTTAGAAAATGTAACATCCATGGTGATGTACATATGCTTGGTAGGTGGATGATAACACCGGTACCCCTTCTGCTGACCATTAAATCCGAGAAAAATACATCGAACTGCACATGAATCCAACTTACTGCGTTGATTTTTGTGGAGGTGCACATAGGCCACACACCCAAAGATTCGGGGCTGCAACTGAAGTGAATATGGTAACGTCACATGGTCGGCAAAAACCTCCATAGGAGTGCGAAAATTATGCACCCGGGAAGGCATTCGATTCATGAGATAAACAGAGTATTGGACGGCATCCGCCCAATATGAATGAGAAGCGTGAGCACCAATAAGGAGTGCTCGAGTGGTTTCCAAAATGTGCCTATTTTTGAGTTCTGCAACCCCATTTTGTTGCGGGGTTTGTGGGCAAGTAGTCTCATGCAGAATGCCTTGCTCTTGAAAATATTGAGAAAGTTCTGTATTGAGGTATTCCCCACCATTATCAGACCGAAGCACCTTGAGGGGCAGGGAGTACTGATTTTTAACCATGCAATAAAACTGGTGAAAAATTTGAGCAACATCACTTTTATGTTTCATAGTATAAAGCCATGTCATTCTGGTGCAGTTATCCACAAATATAACAAACCAACGAATTCCATGATGAGTAGCTACTGGAGAAGGCCCCCACACATCAGAATGAACTAACTCAAAAGGAACTGTCCTTTTATTGAAACTCAAATTATAAGAAGTACGATGACTTTTTGGGAGAATGCAATCCTGACACTGAAAATCAGAGTCTGAAACGCCATTAAATAAAGACGGAAGTAATTTTCTTAAATAACCAAAAGATGCATGTCCTAGTCGACGATGCCATAACCAAATTCTCTTAACCTTGTTGTTGTGACCACTGCTTACTTGGCTTACTCGGCCCGGTACCACATCATCCACATAATATAACCCTCTCCTCTTAGTACCACGCCCAATGATCGCCCGTGTTTGGATATCCTGTAGTAAGCAGAAAGTGGGAAACATAAGTACAACACAATCTAATTGTTCCATAACTTGACCAACAGAAAGTAAATGATTCGATAGGGAAGGAACAAGAAGAGTGTTATGCAGAGATAGAGAAGGAGTAAGGGCGATGGAACCCGCTCCTGAAACTGGAGCAATTTCACCGTTTGCTGTGATAACATTCTCCTTTGGTGGCACGGTTGAGTAGTGAAACAAAGATTTATCATATGTCATATGGTCTGTAGCCCCAGAGTCAATTATCCAGCTAGAATCTCGTTTAGCGGATGCTATGAATGTAGTGCCAATTTTACTTGGATCGTCAAATTGGTCTTGAGAATTAATTAAATTTAAAAGGGAAAACTCTGGGCACAAATTTTCTGAGTCTGAATAAACTGGGCTGCTGTCTGTGGATGGCCCAGATGGGCCTGCACCCTCCTGTTTGTTCCTGTCTATACCAATCCGTTGCTCTATTGGATATCGGGCTTCAAACTCTGTAAGCCCAGCCCGCTGGAGATCATGGCCGCATAGCCTGCTAGATGATTCATTCAAGGCATGCGCTGAAACCGAGGAGGGAAGCATGGCTTGGTGAGGAAATTTTTTTTTAAATTCAACTTTGTGTTGATTGGGTTGGCAGCAGCTTTTCTTCAAGACCCTTGGCTTGAGGTTGTTGAGGTGTGTTGTTGGGTTGACCTTCCTTCGGTCAATAGGTTTAGGCTAGAAAAAATTGTTTCTGTCAGCGGTGTCTCTTGCTTCGAGACACTGATGAAAATCTTTTGGGTTTTCAGAGTTTTGCAGCTACGGTAAGGGGAAAAGAGCCAGGATCAGAACCTGCTCTGATGCCAAGATAAAAGTGTTTAGGGTTTGAATTGTATGTATATTCTTCTCTCTAGGAGGTAAATATATAGTTGTACAATATCCCACATAACAGGAAATAAGAATCCCAATTATACAAGGAATAAATTATAGGATTACATTCCTAAACTAAATGGTTGACTCACGCCAACATTCTCTGGTATGGTAAGGTGTCTATTGAGCATGGTCCATGGATTACTTTTCGGCGCTCTTCTGTTCCTCCTACCCTTCATGGCTATTCCGATGGTGATTGGCTGGGGGTCCGAACACTCGTTGCTCCGCTTCTGGATTTCTTATTTTTCATGGGCCTAATTTAATTAATTGGAGTTCCACCAAGCAACCAACGGTCTTCCGTTCTGGCATTGAATCCGATTATAGGGCTTTGGTAATTTGGCTTTCCTATGTTCTTTGTGAGCTTCGTCATCCGGTAAGTTCACGTATTTTCTTATTCTGTAATAATTTGAGCACTACCTACATGGTTGCAAATCCGGTTTTTCATGCTCGAACGAAGCACATTGAGGTAGATTATCACTTTGTTAGTTAACATGTAAGGTACCCACAAGGTGCAATTTATTCCTTCTATCAACCAGCATGCGGATGTTCTTACCAAAAGGCTTCCATCACCATGCTTCGCACTCTTGAGGTCCAAACTTGTCACCATGCTGTAGAAGAATCCGTTTATGATTTTGTTGGGCTAGGTCTTGTAAACCCTGTGGGCTTAGGATTACTTGTATCTGAAGTCAATTGACTTGTATATATTTGTAATATTGTGTTATCAATGAAATCAAGGAATTACAATTCTACAGAGTTGCTCTTACATAATATAAAACCAATCTCCAAACTAAAGCAATGTAAAGTGTAAAAGTCAGCTTATTTGGTTCCATAACGCCATACATTCTTCGTATCTTTTTCGGCCACCAAAAGACGGTGCCATGAAAATTCTTCATGCTGCAACGATTACAAACTGCATCGAACCCTCCAACGTTCCGGTTTGTTTGAATTAATCTTCCCCTTCTTCCCTCTCCCTAGGGACAGCTCCAAAGTGGCTTATCAAGAGGTCAACAACCAAGGGCACCAAGTCCTTGCAAGGGACACTCTTCTTATAAACATCTCCCAAATGTGAGTCACTCCCTATTCTTCCTCCCAAGAAAACATCAGCCCCTTCACAAGGCTTCCCATTCTCATCCCTTGCCATGCACCCCATGAAACCAATATCCGCCACTTGCACTTGTGCACAGGTATTCGGACACCCTGTCCAATGCATCCTCACCGGTCGAGTCACTGCCACATGCCTTTCCACCTCCTCGGTCACCTTCAAGGCCCTTGCTTTTGTCTCAATGATTGCTTGCCCACAGAACTGGTTGCCAGTGCAGGCCACCAATCCTCTCATGAGAATTGAAGGTTTGGGGGAATACTTATTTTGCAAAAGAGGCTCTTTAAGTAATGCTTCAATTCTTGAATTCTCTACATTGGGGAGGATTATGTTTTGCTCCACGGTGAGCCGGAGTTCCCCTGTGCCATACTCATCTGCTAAACGAGCTAGCTCATCCATGTCATCTGCTTGAAGCCGGCCTACAGGAATGTGAAGTCCCACATAGCTTAAACCTTCTTGTTTCTGTGGATGGATACCCATATAATCTCTCCTTTCCCATTGCTTCTTAACCAGGTCTTCGGAAGACGCTCTCTCCAGGTCTTCGAAAGGCATTCTTTTCACAACCTCTGACCTAAATCCTTCTATGCCCTGCATTAGTACGATGTTCAAAAACTGTCAGGCAAATACTATAACAAAAATTCTTGAGTTTGGTAATATACATTTAGTGCACAATAGAAGAAAAACAATTTGATCGCATTCCAATTTGCTACTAAACATTTTATATAATGTAGATCTTCGAAATTTTTGTGAGGGTTCTCTGTAATAATATAGAAACATAGTACACCAAATTCAGTAACTTGGGAGATTACACTTATTACCGCATATTGAAACTAGTACTATTATAATTTGGACAATAATTACTTACTAGTTCATCAATCAACCACATCATTCTTGTTTTTTGTCGGTTCCCTCTGAAGCCAAGGTCTCTATAGGCCTCTAGTATTGCTTTGCAAACTGGGATCACATCATCCGCGGAGACCCAGGCATCAAGAGGAACTGCCTCTGCGCATCGCTTGGGACTGAAGAATCCTCCAACGAGCAAATTGAATCCGAATCTGCCATCCTTTGTTGCAGGCATGTAAGCGAGATCGTTGATGTGGGGATGCTCGAAAAGGTCATGAGTGCCCACCACAGCCACATTCCACTTTCTTGGCCTGCTCAGATGAACCAAACTTAAGCGATCAAGTATTTCTACTCATGTAAAAATTAAGCCCCTCATTATATACAAAGAACGGAACAGTATTTTCAGCATATGCGGGAGCCAAAACACTTACAAGTTTGTGACATTTGGATTTCCAAGTGAATTCCCAGTGATATATTGAGACAACAAGTTTGTGTAAGGTCTTGTATCAACAATCTCGAGTGGGTCAATGCCTGCAAGAGGATTTCCAACTGGATTTCTCACATTGTCCATGCCACTCTGCAGACTCGTCAATCCAACTTGGGCAAGACCTTTCAAAATTTCCGGCACATCAGGCAGTACTACTCCGCGGATTTGCCAATTTTGCCTTGTTGTGACATCCGCACAGCCATCCTTGCCATATTTTCTTATCACACTCGCAAGATATCTCGTTTGTGCACTTGTTGTGACACCATTTGGTAGTTTCAATCTCATCATAAATCTACCATCTGGTCAAGAAAATTTGATTAAGAACATATGGAAACCATGAGATGCTTGATGGGTGTAATTAAAAGATGTCAAACAATCTGCCAATCTTCTTGTCGGACTTTCAACTCCGCACATTAATTAAACGAATTCATGTTCTAAAGTGCGATTCTTATTAATAATCTGACAACATAACATAGCAATATCGACAAAAAAGACCATTACCCTTACGAATATACGAACTAATTTGCTGAACTGAGTCATTCAAATGATAAAACAATAAGTAGATGTAAAAAATGAATAAAAAGAACAAATATATATCAAACTAACTTACAATGGTGCTTTCTCCTATGGAAAAGCCCAAGCCACTTGAGTCTGACATCGATATCATCCTTCGTATCCTTAGCCTTGTCAAGTTCCTCAAAAGAGATGTTGGCAAGTTCTTCAATCCCACCTTCCATGAAAAGCTTCATAGGCTCCCTCACAATCTTCACCTTCTCCTGAACATTAATCCCTCCTCTAAACTTCTCCTTCAAAACCCAGTACCCATCTCTCTCCTCCACTCTAGGTTCCAGCTTTGCCGCCTCCACCTCCGCAGAAACCGGCGCCACGGGGGTGGTGGCAGCTGCCAGCCTTGTTGCCCTGCAGCAGGGAGCTGCTGAGGACAGGGGAGGGGATAGGAATGGAACAGAGAGGGATGGTGACATGGCTGATAGTACTAGTAGTATGCTGCCGCAGGTAATGATAGCAAAGAGCTGAAGATTTTGGTGGTGGTGAAGTGGGAATTGAGAGAGAGAAGAGGAGGGTGTTCATTTTTGTAGGTGAGGGGTGTAGGAACAGCGGTGGCTGGTGAGGACCTTAGGAGGAGGGAGAGGTTCATTTTTTTGTTGAGAGTGGACTCTTGGGCGGTGCCAAGGGTCATCTGTGTTTTTGGGTTTGTGTTCACCAATTTGTTTGTGTTTTGTTTTTTTCATACCAAATGCCAATTGGATAAATGGGGCGGCTGTCAAGCATGTGCCACGTTTATGGAGATGTGTTTATAACACTTATTTTTCCATCCTATTCTTAAGTTTAAGTCGGTTAAAGCTTAAATTTAAATAGCTCTAATTTGATAATTTCAGGAATAAAGTGAGACAAATTCAATTTTAGGCAATAAAGTGAGACTAAAGATTCAATAAAGTGAGACTAAAGATTAAAAAACTAAGTACGACATTACTGTAAATGTGCATTGTTCTAGTGGTTAGGGTCTTTATCTTTAACTCAATGTGTCTCAATACTTAAAACCTAGTAATTTCCGACGCGACTCTATAACCTGACACGAAAATACATGAAAATAACAGGTCTCAGATCAACACATTAACTAATCGGGTCGTTCACCTGATAAGATACGTGTTCTTAACATATTTACTCACAGGCAACCCGTTAAGAAAAAAATTAGTTTGATAATTTTAAACTACTGAATAAATCTTACTAATTATTACAATAGCTATAGTATTTAACTTCGTAAGTGAGATTAAAAAATTCCTAAGCACATTAAAAATACCAAAGCAGTTAAAAATACCAAATCATATTAAAAAAAATGCATTATAATTAATTTACAAGCGTGAAAAATGTGAAAAAATATATATATATATGCAAACACTCGCATCTCTACGCTTTGACGCTGGGTACATCGTCATTTGAATTTTTAAAACCCTACAAAACCTTGTGACCAGTATTTTTAAGGGAGGACAAAATACATAAAAATTCATAATAATTAATGTTCTCCGCAAAATATGAAGTAATATTTATTTAACGATGTGATATGTAGATACTAATTAGTATTACGTTTTTCATTTGATTAGTTATTGAATTAAAATATATTTTCTTTAAAGAGTAACAAGTCGAGTCATATTACCTGTTAATATTAACAGTTCGGGTTGGATCATATTTGTGACAGCCCGTCCCGATTTATGTACTTTTGTTATCCTCGAAAATGTGAAAGTACGAGTTTACCCTTGAGTGTTGGGTTGTATTTTGTTTTGGGCAAAGGTTAGGGGCCCAAAATTATTGGTTTTTGGACCAATTAAAATGGTTCCAAGTTAGTGGGAGCCAATTAGGGTTAGTAGTGGGAAGTTAGGGTTAGTAGTTTATTATAGTTCGGTTCTAAACCAATTAGAACTAAACTTTGGTGATTGTTTGTGTTGTTGGCTAGCTTAGGACCACACACTCACCCATCTCCTTGAACTCTCTCCCACTCTCCCGTACACTCTCTCTCTCTTTCTCTCTCTCGGACTCACTCTCTCCCTCTTCTACAACTCGTACGGACGAGACCCAAAACCACCCAAACCTTCATAGATCGACCAAGTTAGGACCACCATTGTGATCCTTGAAGGCTCACGAGCACAACCATGTTGTTATCTGGTCGTGAAACCTTAGAAAAACCCTAGAATCCAAGAGGTCCATTGAGGTACAGTAGCACCTGTGCGATCGTCGAGGTTTCAAGCCATTTCAAGGCTCGAAAAGGTATCCACTCTTATCCTTTAGTGTTTTGGGACGCTTTTGGTTAAGTTTGAACGTAAGGAACCCCGGAAAATCGAACCTCCGAGTTGGTCACTATTCACCAACTTTTAAATGGATGATTTTCTTTGATTTTTAGGACCATAGGAAGCTTAAGGACCTTCTCACGATGCTCGGAGTGCATCATTGGTGAAGTTTGGGCGTCGGGAAGCCCAGATAAGAAGTTGTGCAGAGGTGGCCGGAATTCGAGCTTTCTCCGGCAAGATTCTGGGACCTAACTCAGGTATAATCTTGTTCTTTAGGTCCTAAGCTTCATTTTGGTATAAAGATCGTGAAAAATGGTACAAAAATGAAGAAGATAGGACGTTTGAAAATTTTTCCAAAAACCGACGAACAGTCGCCGGCGTCCGGTTACTCGCCAGAGAAGACGAAGAATATTCTGTCAACTTTGACGGAATATTCTAACGGCGTTAGTTAGATTAAACGGAATATTTCGTATTTTAACGGATATTCCTGACGACGTTAGTTGACACCGTCAGTGTGCCAGGCACGTGCCCGCGCGTGGGTGGCTTGTCTGGCCGTGCCTTGGCCGGCACGTGAGGGTGCGTGAAGGGTCGAAAATTAATTCTAAAAATATGTGGTTGTTCCTGAGGTTGTGTAGATCATTTTGGTATATTCAAACACCCCAATTGAGCAATGTATGAGAAGTTATTTCCTGGTTTCGTTTATGTGCTTTAAAATAACGTTAGTATAGTTGTTTCTCACTTAGGCGAGACCTATCCGGAGGACGAGCGTAGCCAGGCTAGGCACAGAGGTTACGATCCATCTACATACCAGTGAGTGGGCTTTTGGTTTTCCGTATATACCTATATGCTAAGTATTTTTCCCATAAATGCATTTTAAATGACTTTATCAATGAATTGCCATGCCAATATATTTATACTATTGAGTATGCATTATGAATTGTATATGCATGGTTGACGACGCTGCGGGCGCTCAGGTAAGTTCCAGGTAAGTTTATGTGTTGTTAATAAGAAGTTGTGTTATGAAGAGTATGATGAGATGCATCGAGAGCTCATTAACCTGCACCCCGGTGTTAGTGCTCCCGCCCATGGTTAGTGGCATAGTCTTTAACGTGATGTTCACCTCCCGCACCACACGCTCATCTTGGATCCAAGTTAGGTGCATAGTCCTGTCGTATAGACCACTTTCAGTGGGTTCGACTCGTAGGTGACCCGCGATCATTCGCACAGTCTTCACGTGATTGTAGCCCTAGAGCGTATTGTTTTACACCCAGTCATGTCGTATAGACCACTATATGTGGGTTCGGCTCGTGTGCAGGCATGATTTATGAGCTAGAGTTCAGATGATGAGATATTACAGCTATTATTGCATTTGGATTACTTACCTGATGATTTGGTTTATATGGCATGGCATCTTCATGATTTGTTTACATATTTCGACAATGATGATTTCAGCTGAGATTTAGTATATGTATATACTATTTTCTGGGAAAGTATACAGGTTTTACGGCGAGGGGTTATAACAGTTATTTATGAAATGATTTTTGAAAAACTTTGTTTTTGCCCACTCACGCTTTTTTTGTTTTGCGCCCCTCCAGGTTTTAGGTAACATTTGTTGGTGACTCACGAGGCTACAGCGGAGGTTCTGACAGACCATCATCTATGTAGGCCCCTTTGGGTGTTATTTAAATCAGTACTTCGTATGCTTGACTGCACTTAGACTAATTATGCTCTGATTGTGTATTCACACTGAATTCCGTTCTAGCACTCCTTGAAGTTTGGTTTTTATTCATTCGTAATTCTATCTTTATTATTGCTTCCGCACTGTGCACATGGCTACGTCACACCCACGTGACGGCCAGGATGCCTCGATCTCGGTCGGGGTGTGTCAATATTACCCTTCTTTTAATGGGTATTATATAACACGCCACGTCAAAATATTGCGTATGTTACAAAAACGACATGAATGTCAAATCTATGAATATACTCATTTTCTAAGTATAAAATATTATATTATATTATTTATTCATTTATATATAATTAGGTATTATTATCATTATATATGCACTTTATATTTTTTTTCTAGTCATTTATCCAATCATCTCATCCTCTAACCTCTACTTCCCCCCCCCCCCCCCCCAAAAAAAAACATAAGTCTTCTTGCGTTGCGACTCTTCATCTTTTCACTCATCTAGCCACCGACTTCATCTCTGCTGCTCTAGTTCCGGCGACTCTCTCTCTCCAGAGTCCATCTCATCTACTCCTTCATCAAATTGGGATGTCTTTCTCCCTAGCTTCGTCTATCAAGTTAATTTTTGTACAATTTTAACAAATGTAGAGATGGAATTTAGGAATCTTTGTACTATTTTTTAGGGATATTGGGTTCTTTCAGCAATTCTTCCATCTATTTACTTCTTGTTTCTTAAATAAATCTCTATAAAATTCTCATAATTAAATAAAAAAAAGTTTTAGAAAGAGTGGCAAAACACGTTTGGGCCTTGAATTGGGTTGAAAAAAAAACTCAAATTTTGGTCCAAAACAAAGTGGTAATTACCATTACCATACCATGCCAACCGAACTATTTGGTATGCCAAAATTCGGTATACCAAAAGTTTGGTACGGTAATGGTAATAGATTTTGTCATACCAAAAGTTTGGTATGGTAATTGGTACATGAGTTTTGGTATAGTAATCGTACCAATACCACCCCTAACTTCAAGCAGCAAGACCCCAAACACAGTTCATACTTGGAAGGCCAAAGCCTGACAGGTCACCTTTCCATACCTCAGCCTCCTCTCCGAGGCATTTTATCAAAACACTTGCCCTCTTACCAATAAAAAAAACTTTAGAGCAACCATTAAACAATTGAGCAAGTTGATGGGTGAGGAAGACGGCAATTTATAGTTTGATATATAATTATAGTTAATTTATTGTGTGGTTTTATCCAGATTCCCCTTCCACTCCATCCCACCCCAACCCAGTCCCTCCTTGGCAAAATATCATTGTATCGAGAAAGAATATGCTTGCCAGTTAGCAATATGACCTACTTGTACTCATCTTCACTTAGAATGAGACGTCTTAAGTTCGAATCTCGTGGATGATGAGTTCGCAATTAATTTATTGCCTCATCCCCTAGTTTAAGTATATCATTGTATAAAAAAAAATATATCACTTATAAGTGTTTTGATTAAGTTATAGCGCTATCAAAGTCATACCTAAATATGACTCAATTTTTTAGAACTAGTTTGAAAGTACTTATAAAATGATTAAAAACACTTTTTATAACTAATATTAGAACCACTTCCAAACAAACCTTAATATGATCAATATATACTTATTGTTATGTACAATATCACTACTAGAAATCAAAAACGAAAAGGATAGTTCAGTCTTGTTTGTGCCATAAATACAAATAAGGCTTGATATGGGACGACCCTCTCTGAAGCAGCTAAGGACTCGGACATCACCCTCCTCGAAGTATGTCCACCACGCGGACAACCAGACCTTGGAACCTCTTGCTTCCTTAAATGACGAGGAACGCGTCACCAAACATATTGACGTCACCTCGACAATCAAGCAATATGTCGTGAATCTCAGCAGAAGGTCACCAATCACGAGTTGTAGTTATTGTCAACGTCAAAAGATCGATCTACCCCTACTCCAACTCAATGATGTGATCGAAGTTTTCTTCTCCAGCTGCCTATAAATGGAATAAAGGCCTTCAAACATCAAGTGAATCTTCAATCAACAAAACTGCTCTTTAGCAAAACACCTTAGCTCTTCAGCCACAATTCAAAGTCTTCTTTAGAAAAACACTCCATACGATTGCTGAGATCTAAGACTTTTACAGCTTTGCCACCCCCATGGTATTATTTGGTTGACATGCAATTCCAACAACCATGATCACCTCTTCAAGGCAATGTTTCCTACTCAGTCCACTTGGACAACAATGGCCTCGGTGGGCTCCTCTAGCATTATCTTGCCCTATATGGCATGAGTTTTGCTAGGGTTTACTGCTTTCTTTACATTTCAGAGTTTATTTACTTTTCAAGTCATGTGGATTGGCTCATCAGCCTAAATCTTTTTTTGTAGGTTATTGTAATCTTGATTTCGTCATGAAATGATTATAGTCAACTTCTTGTTTCTATTTCCATTTCTACTGTCATTTTCAATTATAACTTACGCAAGCACTTATTTCGCACTGGATTTCAAGTCCTCATTTGGTCAAGGCATAAAAAGAACTTAACTAAATCAGCGTTCCATTTGGTGCACAATCTTTTGGGAAGTCAGATCTAAGCTCAAACACAAAACAACACAACTCTACTCTCACTATTGTATGTTGGTATCCTCCATTGGCATGCCTATTTTCTCTCTCTCAAGTCATCTTATGGCACTGAAACCGAAAGCAACACTCGGAACAAATACGTGTTGAACTCAGTCAAGCTAGCTCTGTCCGAGTTTTGGCACCAACAACTCTAAAAAAATTTACTATATACGGTAAGTTGAAAGTTTTTAATTTTGAGTCTTAGGTGAATATTTTCTACTAAAATTGTAAACAAATAAAACACAATTGCGATTAAGCATCGTCATACTTGGTGGCCAATTTCTTTTTGTGATATTAACAGTCTTTATATCACCTAGATTAATACGAACAAGTTATAATTTTTAATCGAATTAAGATCATAGATGATATTAGAGTAACAATTGTGTGAGGGGCATTTATGAATGAGAATGATATGATTTTATAAGTTTTATTCGAACATCAACTTGATATTAGAGTAACATTTGTGTGAGGGGCATTTATAAATGAGAATGATGTGAGTGTTCACATATATAATATATGTTCAGAACGAAGATAAGCAGTTGTGAGTTATTTCGGGGTATAAATGAGTGAGGTATTATTTTATTATAGCGACTAATGCTTCAAAAATTGTGTACTTATTAAGATATTGGGCGAAACTAATACCATATAATTAATTATTTTAAAATACAAAAAGAAAATCTACATTGTTTGATTCATTTGTAGCACGACCTAACTCATGGTTAGATGTGGTTCAGTTTCTTAATATGATCACAATAAATAAACTTAAATTTGCTTCTTCAGAAGAATGAAAACAAAGAGTTGCTCTTGTTTGGGCTGAGAATTATTTGGACCTGATTTAATTAGGGCAGGCACTTCGGAAAGCACTAAACCCTTGTTGGTTATTTACTTTTTTACTAAAGTGAACAGTGATGCGACCTAAATACTTTTACAATGTTATGACGTGGCAGCTAGTGGACAGTAAGTTTACAGTGGTTTGCTACATTTCTTGGTGTAGTCGATTTCATTAGTAGTCATGTAACGCTATTCCCTCCAAAGCTAGTTCATATCTTGTAACCAGCCAAAGAGTGCTTGACAGGCGACAAAATTTGACCGACAAGGTTGAAACTATGCCCGATCCTTCACGTTTGCATTCAGTTGTATCAATTACTGCTTTCTTAATGCTTTACACTGTCATTTAAATTTATTTCTAACGTTTGCTATGAACGTTTGGTATGAGTTTTCATTTCAAGTTATTACTTATTTCCCTGCACTGTTTAATTTGCTTACTGTTCAAGTAACCTTCATAAAATGTTGTTTTTAATAAACTTAGACCTTCTCAAGAACTAGCATACAATGCAAATTAAAAGTCCTTGACCACAAGGCAGAGAAAAGAACTTTTTATGGATTTAACTCATCCATAAACAATCATTTGAATAAAGAAGTTTAAGTAACTTGTGTGGCGCAAGTATTCAATCTGTTCATGACTAAATAACTTTGATATGTTGGTCTAAGCCAACAGTGGCACGCCCAGCATCCCTTAGCTTTGATACGGAGCCTGAGAGCCTACCAAAGGCTCCGCAAAGGCATATTTCAAAACCTATCCCGGAATTTACAATGCAGACAAAGAGGAGTTGTGCAAGGGACGCTTAAAGGCGAACAGCTCTGGTTTACCACAGTTTAATAAAGAAATCTTACAGTTATGAGTTCGACAAGGAAGCAAGCTAGTAGGGAGAGGTACAATTTAGCTAGCTGATCCTCTGTCAATGAGACGCAATATAACCCCAAATAGACCTTGACCTTTCGTCTTCAATTTGTCATAAACTCCAAATAATTGAACCCAAAATCCTCAAATATTGAGCCACAAAACTATATCACAACTTCCCAGTTAAAGCAAATTCACATCTACCATCCCTTCCTAGCGATAGTGTCATCGTTGTCAATCATGACATCAAGGTATATGTTGATCAATTTTCCAACCCAATTTCTTAACCAAAGCACAATTAATGAAATCAACAGAGATACCTTTGGCTGTATAATTCAAGTTTTACTTTGTTCTCCTACCCACGAGATTCAAATTTGTAATCCAACATATTTACTCATCAATAAAAAAAAACACACATAATAACCTAAATTTACTAAAGAATTTAAAATTCAACTTCCAAAAAATAAGTCATATACCTTTCACTTCACTGAATACCAGTTTTTCATGTAAAACAAAAAACCTCGTAATTTCGCAATCCTTTAAATAAAAAATAAAAATAATCTATGACCATTTTCTAAATTCCAAGATGAAATTCCGATTTCAGTATTCCCAACACTGTGTTCCTTTTACGGCTGTTAATGGACTGAAAGCAAAAAGGAACACTTTTGCTTCGATATACTCCGCTGGAGGGAATACAGAATCTCACAACTAAATTAGCTGCAACAATGGGCTTACCATATGCTGCCTTCTTCCAAAAAGATATTGCAGATCACTCCCGCAACAATCAGTTTGTACAACGAGGGCATAACAAATCACCTGAACGAGAAAACCTCAATATCCCGAGACATATATATCAGTGGTGAGCTGCTAAAATCAGCATATCCATGATTAAAGTTGACAGAATGCATATTTCAGTCTAAACTAATATGACTTCAAACTTTGCACAGGGGTTGCTTTCAACATGTCTTCTAAACTCAGCATCCCCATTAAATCTGAAGGTATATAAAGCTTGCCTCTGTGTCATGCCAATAGGATATATTCTATATATTTTAAATTCGTCTCCTCCTCTTATGCTTTCAGGTCTTTCCGGTTTCCAAATGGGCACATGTTTCTGAGACTTAAATTTTGTGAGAACCAGAGACTCAAACGCTCCAAGAGTCAGATTGCCAGACCTGCTCCAGAAAAACAGAAATGAGATTTGTCCTCCAAATTTGGATACAGTAAAAGAGATTTGGGGACATCTCAACTCTACATGGAGACAAAAATGCCCAATTAATTTCTAACAATGCAATGACACAAATTTTTCACTTTCTGTCCCTCATGTTCTGGAGATATGAAAAAAACTTAAGACGGAAATCTTTAAGCATGATGAAAAGTGATGAGGTTCTAAACGATGTGCACAGACAAATCCCATTCCCGGCAGTCTTGGATGCTAGTGTGCTAATTGATGTTAGGGAAATGAATTTACCTTAAGAAGATAGATTCCATCTTGAACCTCCCTCTCTCTCGTACATATAAGTGATAGACGACTCCTGAGCCTCTGTTGCACTTGCAAGGTCGTTTTTTGAACCCTTGGTTCATTTCTTCTTTCTCGCGAATCATGGTTGCCAGGTGAATGCAAAGACGGCATGATGAATGTACTGCTGCCATGTCCATGAGGGCCTTGAAAGAATCAGATGGACCCTCATACTTCCACCTAATCATTAAACAATCTCATTCAATCTTCATACAGAAACAAAGAAAAAAATATTTGACATGTAACAGAAAAGAAGAGAATGAGAAGAAATAAACAACTAATTATTTACCTCAATGACTGATTATATGCTTCAGGATTATCTGCAAGGTATTTCATTCTCTTGGCAACTGATTCAACATCTGTTAGCTCCTTAATATGTAAAATTGAACCAGGCACAGGAGCATATTCTTCAATATTTGGAGCACCAACAACCACAGGTATAGATCCTGAAATAATAAATATCAACATCCATTCCCAGCATCTTTCTCGAACTTGAGTGCATATATTGAACTTTTCTTTTGCAACAATATTTTTCTCGTATGCATGATAATAATCCTTATGTTAAATGTGAAAATGTAATCCATTAAATCTTATAGATGTTAGAGGCAAAACGCTGCAAAGTCAAATATGAAAGTGTGTAATAGTCTTCCATCCATACCAAAATCTCTTAAACTTGTTTCAGAAGTATTACGAACATTTTTTTTCCACAGTATTTAAACAACATTTATCTGTTTTTCCATTTTGGTGAAGCATTCCTGGTTGCTCCCAAATTCTGATTTTTTCCTCCAGAAGTTTGCCATATTATACATCACAACTAAATAATCAACACACCAGGGAGGAAGGGAAGTGGGAGAGAGAGAGAGAGAGAGAGAGAGAGAGAGAGAGAGAGAGAGTAGTTTCATACCAGCAACAAGGGATTGGAAGTATTTTTCGGTGACATAATCCTCCTCGTTGGAATTCTCAAAGGCCAAACTGAATTTATAGCGCTTCAGAGTTTCAACTTTGTCAACTGCTAGATTCATTTAAAACAAAGCAAACTATTTAACAGTAACAGGTTACGTATATCTTATCAAACTATAGATATCAAGCCATAATATATCTGTTCGTCCCCCAAAAGATACGTTGCACATGTCATATTCACACCTACATGTCATATTCACACCTACATGCAGATATATTCTTAACCCTTCATGCAAGTATATTCCCTGTGCACTGTGTTGTTGCCCCATAAAGAACAAAAAAAATGACTAATCCAATAGATTTCTCTCCTAGAGGCAACCACATTCATATATTGTAGTGAACAAACTTTAAACTCTTTTTATACCCAAAAGATTTAACTTTTTTGAGGTGAATATCCAAATGACATGTTCGCAAAAGGTAGTGATGTTTATCTTCGTTTCTCTTTTACTGGATTTGATTCAAGATGCCAACTATTTAGGCAATATATGGAACATCTAGTCCAATGTGATTGCAAACCTAGAATTGGATTTCCTACAAGACAGCATGGAGCCACCGCAGAATATGTTCAACACAAACGAAATAAAGGCCACGACAATTGAATTCCAGATTGTTGCAAACGTCATACGACACGCAAAGAAAGCACAACATACTTACGAAAGCAAGAGACAACTCCAATTTGTAATGATTTGACACGAGAAAACTAACAGAATCTCATTATTATTACTTTACAAAGCATCTCTGAAATGGCACACCTTTTCCATCACGGTTTCTGTGGCAACCACCATAAGAGTCTATCTTGATATTAGCAGTTTCAAGTGCTTCAAGAGCTTGCAAGCGGAAGTTGAGGGCACCACAGTTGGAAATAAATGCAGCTGCAAGGGCTGTCTCCGTTTTTGGCTGGACAGGTGCCA
The DNA here is from genome assembly GCA_036320875.1 of Cotoneaster glaucophyllus. Classification (NCBI taxonomy): domain Eukaryota; kingdom Viridiplantae; phylum Streptophyta; class Magnoliopsida; order Rosales; family Rosaceae; genus Cotoneaster; species Cotoneaster glaucophyllus. Next base: position 25,265,626 of record CM070066.1, on the reverse strand, counting down.
TGATGTTGTACTCGGCCCAAGAGAAATATCCAACAGGAACATCCGATGAGAGACTAGTTGTCATAACAATATTATATTTCCTACCAGTACAAAGGTAAAGGTTTAAAACTATTAGCTATACAAACAAGTTTTAGCAGAAATGAAGTTCTCATTCTGAGGGTTCCCCCCAAAGGAAAAGAAGAACACTGTTAGGAATGCGATTGAGAAATGATTACATTAAGTAATTCCAATTGCCTACATGAATAATTGGTATATCCCACGCCATCATCAAATGGTTAATGTTTCAGGATGATTAGACGTTTAGACAATTGACAGTGAGATATTCTAAACCAAAGGTTAATGTTTAATGGAATAAAATTATATGTTTTCAGCTCTTCTAATTTGTGGGTACCCTTTTTTCCCAGAAACTAAGCCTTCAAATATTTTAAAAGCATTTAAACAAAAATTGCTCAAACTTATACGAGATTGCTATTCCTATGATAAAGGGATAACATTTCTTCAAACAACATAAAATGAAAAAGAGAAAATCTTCAAAAACTGCAATAAGGCCATATTTGTTTGTGCTTACCCACCGTCGTGCATGAGCAAGATTGTTCTCTGGATAGTATTGAGCTGATTCCATGGACCGAAGAATACTGGCTGTTCCAGATTGGTGAGCTAAACCAACAGCAGCATCAGGTTTCTTTGCAGGATTGTATCCAAACTGGCACCCAACAGAACAAGATTTCCATTCCTATGTAGAAGACAATACAAAAGTAATTAAGAACAAATACAAGACGTGACAAAGGTGTATTGTGTCAGTTATATCCCAAAACTCCATGTTGAAGTCCCCAGAACAAAGGCTCAATTCATTATACCTAAATTTCAAATATGAGCAAGAGAGAAAGAGAGTATCGGAAAAGCATCAACCGCTAGACTACCTTCTACCAAGACTAACATAATGCAGTAAAATTGACCAATAAAAGAACATATGCAGCCAAGAGCGTCAACCGCTTATCCATCTTCAAAAGTCAAGGATCAATTGCTCCAGTAGTGTACAAGAACTAGGCATGACTAACACAATGCAGTTGAAAACCGAATATCAAACTTCACATCCTGCTTTCAAGGACAGTGATCAACAGCTTAAGCAGTTTTAACATCTTACAAAAATTCAAACTTGCACTACCTGTCTCGCTCATGTCATGAAACTATTGAGATGTAACCACATTGAATTAAAAAAGAAAAAAACCACTTTATAATAAATTTCAAAGAAATAAGAAGACAATTAAAATCAAGTAAAAGCTGCAAATTACCTTCTCATCACCAGAAACCAAAATAGGTTCTTTGTCAAAATCCCTGGAATACTCGAGAGCATCCTCTCTCTCCAACCACTCCTCGCAACTCGGCAACACCAAGTCACCACTCTCCGCCGCCGGCACCGCCACTTCATGAGTCGACGGCGTCCGGACGAACAAGTCCGCCCACGAATCGACTAAACCTGTATTATTTCCGATGTCGAGCTTACCCAGAAACGCGATCTCTGCTATCACCACAAGGGCAACAAAAAATGGCATCAGATTGGACCATTTTCTCTTGGGCGCTGCCGCCGAAGCCGCCCCAAGAAAGACCGGTAAGCCGCCTTCGGAGGTCGCCGCTGGTCTCGAGCCTCTCTGAGTGGATATCAAGCCCATCAAACGAACCAAATTGGTGGCTCTATTGGTTTTCCGGGAATTTTCCGACGCTCCCGCGAAGGTGACCGAAAAGTCGAGACTTGTAATGGGGTTTTCAGCGGAGGAACATGACGGGGTTTGGTGCAGGCTTCGATGGGAAAGAGGAAATGGGTTTAATCATGGTGATGTACTCGTGGAGTGGTTGATTTTTCTTGAGTTGCAAGTCAAACAACCACAAAGGTTCAAGAGTCCGATGACATCTCTGTCAGGAGTGTTCAATTTGTCTTTGTTTTTGTTTTTGTTGTTTGGAGAAGCAAACGTAAAGCATTGTTTTGTTGTGCGTTCGACAAAGATGGAAACATGGAGACACTGTAACGCTATGGAATTGTTCAAACCATCCAAACCACACCGTTTTTAGTATGATTTCGATTTGGTTCGCCCATTTAGAATCGACTAGATCGAACCAAACTATTTGTATTTTGGTGTGAATCCATAGGCACTAGGTTGAATTGAAGATAACTACTACTAGTAACTTATTACTTTATTAAAATTGGAACAAGTAACTTATTACTTTATTAAAATTGGAAGATAACCACCATAGTAATTCATCACTTTATTAATATTTGTTGCGCCCTATTTATGTGAGGGGTCCTTATATTGTGTGATACTCTTTATAGTAAACTACAGGAGAGGATTAACTATAATTCTATAGGAAAAAAATAATAATGGATACTCTAGAATCCAAATCTAACTAGGATTTACACAATTACATGTTAAATAATATTCATAACAATACTCTTGAGTGTGTAAATACTCAAGTAGATGTAACATAAGGTTTGGCAAAGTTGAGGAAGACGACTCGTTGACACTGATATGGGAACATGCTAGTCTCGAATAGGGAACTTGCATATGGAAACAAATCTCCCAAAATCTTGTTTGGCAATGCTTCTTTAGAGAGCACTTCTGTTGAAAGGAGCTTTCAGTAACAATATTTCTATTATAAGCACCTTGAACTTATCAAGAAAAATGCAAATGCTTCTTGAAAAAAAAAGCATGAAGTACTTTCTAAAAGAAGCATATAACAAGTGATTTCAAAAAACACTTTAGGTTCTTTTTTGAAAAATTAAACACTTTTAACTTATTCAATTAAACATGATCAGAAGCGCTTTCTTAATTTATAACACACGTTATAGTTAAAAAAGCCTTTTGTAATCTAAAAGTACTTTTAATTATGTTAAATACACTTCCAATTAAGCCCTACTTGTTATTGACTCCGTCATAACCTCCCACGATAGAGGTAAGGGCATGTTTAGTGAACTGGTTCGGATTGGATTGGATTGAACTTTGGGTGTTTAATTGGATTTGTTTGAATTGACTTGAAAATTCGTCTAAGATTCTATTTGAAATCCAACAAAAAAAAAATTGAAAACCACCTATTTTTGGATATAAATTTGAAATTCATATCCGATTCGTGATACACTTAGCTCCTCCAAACAACGGACAAGATTAACATCCAATTTAATTTGACTTATCATATCCAATCTGATGGACCAAACGCAGCCTAAAGGTCGTTAGTCCATGATTAGGCTAGATTAGGTTGCTATATGACAAATGAGTAGTTGAAATTTGGTAATCTGGTAATTTAAAAATGAGTACTATGATCTGATGATATACCTCTTCACTTATAAACAAGAGATCTTAAGTTTGAATCTTGTAGATATCGAATTCGATATCAAATTAGGCTGCCTATTGTATAGATATAGCTTAACCACCCTTTTCTTTTTAGTATAAAATATAGGGAGCTTTAATAAAAAGGGCTTGAACAAGTTTATTTTAATTAAAAACCATCCTATAACTTTTTTTAACCAAAAACCATCCTAGAACAAGGTAAAACCCACCAAACCAACAGACAGCTCGACCACCAGCCAGTCACTCATGGGCTCTCCTTTGGCCCTCATCCTCCTCCTCCTCCTCCTTCTCCTTTTCGTCTCGTTGAGTACTACAACTTTCCTTTTTGAATCACCCTATTTCGTTAAGTATTGAAGAAGTTATATCCATTTGAATCTTACCCAGTTTTCGCCGACCTCCGAGGCTTTCGAGGCATTTTCCGGCCAAACCACAATGAGTTAGCCATCGTGAAAGGTACCATTCTCTTCGTCTCTTCGACAACTACGATTTTCGTTTTTGAATCACTCGATTTCGTTGAGTATTGACAAAGTTATGAGCGTTTAAAGTTTGTCCAACCTAGTTTCCGACGACCTCCGAGGCTTTCGAGGCATTTTCCGGCCAAACCACAACGAGTTTGCTATCGTGCAAGGTACCATTCTCTTCGTCTCTTCGAGAACTACGATTTTCGTTTTTGAATCACTTGATTTCGTTGAGTATTGACAAAGTTATGAGCGTTTAAAGTTTGTCCAACTTTCCGATCGAAATCCGGTATTCCCTTCCGTTTAGCTCCGGCGAGCAGCAACCACACCAAGCCCTTTGGGCCGTGCACAAACAAACACTGTATCTGGAAAGAAAAATGAACATTAACACTGTCTCTGGAAAAACATAACATTAGCTCTGCAAAAAACTAACACTGTCGCTGGAAAAATAACACTGTCGCTGGAAAAACTAACATTGTCACTGAAAAAATAACAGTCTCTGGAAAAACAGTGACTTAGATTCCAGAAACAGTGACTTAAATTCCAGAAACAGTGTTACTTAAAATCCAGAAACAATTTATTTTTACATTCCAGAAACAGTGTCCGTCGAAAAAAACCAAAATCCAAAAACAGTGGCTTAAATTCCAGAAACAATGACTTAACTTATAACATGGTTTTTTATTAAACAAAACTTATAACATGATTTTTTATTAAAACTAAAACTTTTCAAACCCTTTTCATTAATTTTCCTTAAAATATATCATTGTACTAAAAAAATGAGTATGACCTCGTTTGGTGGGACATACATAATGGAATATTGTATAGGATAAGATCTACATCAAACGATGGATACATCAAATCCTGTCCGGCCCACCAAACGGGGCCCATGCATGTCAATCTGGTAATTACGAGTGCCCCTAGAGAATATTAATCAACCTTCCATCAGAAGAAAAGGAAAAGGAGAAACTACTAAATGCTATAACAAAATTCACCTGTTCTGAAATTTGTCCCCAAATGGAATTCCATACACTGGAGAAACCTATCTCGATCGCTACCAATGTGAATTATCAACTAAACCTACTGCCGAAGTCTAACAGAGATGGTCTCTTCCATGTAAACTTTTGCCCGAAGAACGGTACCATTACCCCAAACATCATTGCCGACAAGAACCCTCCATGTAAGCGATTGCATTAGGCATCTTCCAACAGCTGAAATGTAAAGTATATCCTTTCAATGAGTCTGTAATGTTTACCTGTCAAAACTTCAATATGATGTTGCAGCTCAGCATCCTCTTAGGAATAGCGAAGATCAGAATTCGGACATATGAAGTTCACCTGGTGCTCTAACAGCAATTTGTTGTACGCTATACTCTTTCAAAGGGAACATTATGGACCACTGAAACCTCTTTAGTATCAAAATTTCCCCAAGGCACAAGCTGAAAAAGCACATTAGGGAGTTTAAAAAAATGACTACCTCAACAATTAAGATGGGACAATAATCATGGGATCTTATGTGTTATAACCAAGGCAAGAGGAATATGCAGAACTTGTTCCAAATGTTATTTTTTGGTGTTCTTGTGTTAACTGTAGACATTACTTGATCATTGCTGAAAGCATCAGCCGCAGCTCTTTTATGCCTTTTTGGTACAGATTCATTTCTTAGCTTCTCTCCATCGCCTTCATCCACAAAGTTCTGACCAGATACTTCTGTGAATAGACAAAGATCAAAAACCAAAAAGGAAAATGAAAAAGTGAAACACACGAATCGATAAAAGCATACGATGGAATTCTCAATACCCAGTGCATGCAAATTAAGGATACAGCAATAACATGGTGTTGTCTAGCAACATTGCAATGCAAGGATGACATATGTTCATAGCTGTCAATAATGTGACAATACAGGTACTTAGGCAAAAGTGAAAGCATTTATTTTACGCAAAATACCAAATTTTCAAAAGGAAAAAAGAAAAGAAAAAAAATAAACCTTGTAAAGTGTATTGGTGTATATGTATAAGCAGGCATAAGTTGACCAGAATGTATTTACCAAAATGGCTAATCCAGGGAAAGTGGAAAGATCAATTAAAATTTTGAGTTCCCAATTAGGTACATGAGGTAGGCATCATACCCTATTTCCCAATTAGGTACATATGTAGCAATTACCAAGGTCTACTGTTCTTTCCACAATTTTGTAATCCACATAAATCTCCTGCACTTGTGCATGCAAATCACACGTATGTGCATAGGGGAGAGAGAGCGAGGTAGTGTGCATGTGCATGAAAGTAACGTACGAAATAGGGAAGGAAATTTGGGAGAAATTATCTGAAAGAACTTATCATAAGGAGATTGAAGGAGAAAATCTGCACAAATAGGCAAGTTGGTCATAGTTACCTCTTGATGAGGCATCAATGTTTTTCAAAGTCAGCTTCTCTCTTAGGTGGATCCCCATACTGCAAGATAAGACATGCTCTCGAAGATTAGGAGATGACCCGTTGCAGCCTTTTCCTGCAGACAGAAAATGACTTATGCCTGGACTCTTCAAAGTAACATGAGAATCAGCTGTGCTTTCCATCAAAGTTTCATTCCTTTGAAGGTTGATTTTCTGCAAACCGCCATCTTGAAGAACCATGAACTGCAAAATAATTCACGATGGTAAGAAATAGTGAAAGCAAACAAATGTGTACAATTACCTTACCAAACCAAACCATAACCCACATGCTCACAGACACAACCAAGAGGTATAGCAGATTTGATCCCTGACCTGCTCAGAAGAATTCTGAGTCTTGAATGGCAACTCATGTGATGAATGAGTTCCTCGAACGTTCTTGTGTTTATTCCACTCCCTCAAACGCATGGAACGGTGTAACTTGTTAACAAATGATGTTTCTAAAGAGCTAATATACAGTTTGTGCTTCTCATTTGTCCACTCCATGGATGCATCCTGCAATAGAATATCATTATGAAGTTTAAACATATATAACCAAACAAGTAAAACAAAACGTATTAACTTCAAAGAGCATAATAAGAAAAGGAGATTACCCTTTAACTTACAATCAAATTCATGAAAGACTAAACCTTTAGTTTCTCGTTCTCTAAAGCATTCTTGTAATTTGTTACTTGAGAACATGAACACCCTAAGGATCTAGCTGAATGGATAACAAATCAAGTTCTCTATCCCTTTCTTTTCACAATCATCATCCGAATAATCAAAGCATATTTCTTGAAACTGCATAATGGGAGGAGTTGTGATGTTCGCTTAGGCACAGTGCTACAGTAGTTACAACATCTTGTCCCAGATTCTTCATTTCAGCTTGCATAAATCACAATTCTCTCCCAACTAGTTCGACTTTGCTAATCTAAAGCAATATCTTCTTTCAAATATTAAAAGAAATTGTTTCCAACACCTCTAAACACCATAAAGATAAACACATATTTCAAATTGTATAATTTCATTTTTATAAAAAGAAAGTTTTAAATCCTGCATTTTCAGGGGACTAATGTACATGTCGTTAAGTGATTTAAAATCGAAAAACTTCATTAAAATACTAATCAAAATCAAAACACTACTACACAGAACAGATGAGAACGAGTGTGCATATAACTTAAGTATCAAGGAAAAGAGAAAGCAAAAGAAAAATGCTTCCATGCCCCCTGAATTCTCCTAAGTAGACAGTGGACTGTCACTATCAAAGGAAGCATTGATCATGAGCTCGATCCTCAGACTCGTAGTCCTACATTATAATCAATTCTCCACTCAAACGTCCTTGCATAGAATTGAAACCATGACGAAAGAGTTAAATACAAATTATCGTCATCGCTATGAATCCACAGAAAGCTCAAAATAATTCTAAACACCGCCACCGGAAATGTTAAACACATCAAAAGAGTATCAAAACTGACAAAGAAATAAGATATATCACAAACAATTTCCAAAAGTAAAAACTGCACAAAAATGACACCAGTTATTTCTCAATTCAAATTCCAAAATGTTTAGAAACGAGATCTCCTTCTTCTGTATAATCGATTTCTTCTAAAACATTATCCATTGTAAATATAAAAACATTAAATTTTTCAAAATAAATAAATAAATAGATTTGATTCTAAAAAATGACACGCAAAACAGCATCAGAGGATCCAATACCAAAAAATCTGCACATAAAATGAAGCTAAATATTTTCCCCAAAAAATTAAACGCATACAAAATCTCAACCAAATACAGAATAACAGTAATTCTTCTACAAATATTAATATAAATTTGTTGAATAAAAAAGAAAAAAGAAAAAAGAACGGTTATATCTACGGAATAAGAGGTAAGAGTAAGAAAGCAGAGCTGAATAAAATGGAATTTTACCAAAGCTGCATGCGAACAACGAAGCCGGAGCTCCTTGGAAGCGTCGAGAGTAATGGCGGAGGAGGACGGCGAATTGGAGACGGTGAGAGTCAACTCGGGATCCGAATCCGGAGGCGGAGTATTCTCCCGGAGATTCTCTCCCATCGCCGGAGTTCAGCTGGCTGATCGGACAGAATACGAAACGGTGCGTTTCGAAAGCTCTCGCAGAAGAAAAAGGAGGGAGCAAAACAAAATATGCTCCTAAAATTCAGCAGAAAAACCCTCGTCGTTCTGTTCCGGGAGGGCCGAAAACAATGTGAGAGAGAGAGAGGCTTTTTGTCGTTGTTGGGTTAGGGCCAATGAAAGCTCCAGATGGCGTGCTCTTTCCAAGCGTCGGTTGAATCAGCTAGGTGCCACGTCATCCTGAAGAAATATCTCCCAGATATTTTTCTTTCCTCGTCAGGGGCGAGTTCTCGTGCCGTACTCTCCAAGTTGGGGAGCCATGGCATATTCGGTGCGGGGCCACTAGGGCTCACGCGCTGGGTTTTAGTGGAGCATGTGAGGGTATATGTTCACGATTAAATTTGTTGGGTGACTATAATTGCTTGTGTAGAATCATTTTATTACGCTCTTATTACAATGTGTGAATTAACATAAGGAGTTGTAAGGGGTATGATTTTTTTCCCTTTTATTCGCATTTTCTTCCCTCTTATTCTCATTTTTTTCTTTTCTCTCTTCTCACACTTTTTTTTTGTCTCATTGTCTCTGTTAAAAAAAAAAAAAACAATATAAAATGTTCACGTGTCTTAACCGTCACCATTCAAGTAGGAGGGGAGAGAATCCTCCTCCGAGTTGTAATTGGCACTCTCAAAATCTTTATCCGCACTTTTTAGCAAGTGACCTTTTACCACAGTGGTGGAAAGAATGAGAGCTCTTGCATTACGGAGTGAGTTCTAACCCGATCAGTAGCTAATCTATCATTTAATTTAACAAAATTTATCGTTCGACAAAAAAAAAAAATTGTATATATTTTAACTTTTTGGGTAAATTACATAAAACTACCTCAACTATTGAGTCAATCACTGTTTCATACCTCGTCTTTAAAAAGTTTCAATGTCATACCTCATCTACGAATTTGTTACAATTTAATACCTTCCGTCAGTTTATATGTTAATTCCTCTGTTAAGTAGTGACGTGGCTGAGATGGGGCCCACTCTCTATTAAAAGATTAATTAATTAAATATTACAAACAAAAAAAATAAAATTATTGTTGCAGTCATATTAGAATAGGAATGTGATTGTGTAAATCCTAGAGAATATGGGAATGTATCTTATATTCCTATTAGGAGTAGATTACCTATTAAATATTGTAATCCTAAAGGGTAAGTAATTAATCTTCCCTACTACTATAAATAAAGGCACAATGGGGTGAGATAACACACACCCACAATTACACATCTCTCTCTTCTCTCTCAATTGCCGCACCCTCTCTCTCTCTTTTGGCCTCCATAATTGTTTCAGTAAATTATGCCTACAACACGTTATCAGCATGCTCTTGATGCTGTGCTAAAGAGAGTTTGATCTTCAATCAGGGGAGTATTACGTTTTAATCAGTCTTCTTATGATTAATTTATTATTTTGAATTGATCTACATGCTATTGATTCAATTTAATTCTTTTGTGTCGAACGTAATACAACGCATTGGAGATGCTATTTCGGCTTTCTGCGAAGGAACTTCTACAAATTCAAAGGCTTATTTGTTTTCTGCTACTCAGGTACGCTTAAATTAAAGTAAGATATTTGAAACGACCCATGAAGCATGAAAACATTCCCCATGATGCATGAACCCCCTATGTTTACATTTTCCTTTCGATATATATATATATATTCATATATATATTTGTTTCATGCATCGCACAATTAAATTGTTATGTGGAATTTGTGAGTCAAAGTATAAAAACAAATTAGAAGCAAGTTAGGGTTTCCCAAACCCTAAGGGATTTGAAAAAGAAAAAAAAAAAAAAAAAAAAAAAAGGGAATGGGATTTGGTGCACCGCACCATCCCTGTGCAACAGGCAACCAAGCTTCGGCTTGGGTCCGCCTGCAGCCCCGGTTCTGGGTCCACGCCAGCAAGCCTTCCTGCTTGCTGGGCTTCTGCCTGTTTCGGCCTGATGACTATGCCTTCCTGCCAGCCCAAGTCGCTGGGCCACACGCACAACCATCCTACGGGCTGGGCTACCTGCGACAGCACCCAAGGCTCCAGGCCTTGCCCTGGTCTTTCCCGTGCGCTACCCCACAAGCCATCATACACTGGGCTTGCCCTGTGCACCCCCCCTCAGCCTAAATCAAACCCAGCTGCGACTGGGACATGATCCCTCACCCGTGTGGCCTGCAGTCCACCCCAAGGACCTTTGGGCCTTGCCTTATGCTCAAGGCACCCAAACCCAATGTTATTGGGTTATGGTATTTTCGAACCCTAATGCTATTTTTAGCATTCTTGATAATTTTAACCCGAATGTTATAATTGTTTTTGCTTCTACAATCGACCCTGTTTGGTCCCGATTTATTGAATTAATTAAAAGTGACCTGATGTCCATTAATTTCATAATGAATCCAACATTCTTGACCTGAAGATCACTTTTGGACATTAACGATTCAATAATTTATCTTTATACTTTGAACCGTCACATACTTTCGTAGTAACGAAGCTCTCACACTTGAGTTCCCACAGAACCCCAAATCCACTACACTTAGTTGGTATATTGCATTCTGTGTTTCTTGCAGGAACCTCTCTTTTATGAACTAAACGTTCATAAACTAAATCGAACCTGTAGTTTCGAATTTAGTGCCTTTGAAACCCGAAGTTTTCATAAAACAATACACCCATGAAAACCCGACGTTTTTCATGCAAATCATGTCATAGAACTTGAATGTTCTAACTTTGATGCTTATGGATGATTCATTCCCATAGCACCAATCATAATCTTGTTCCCTCCAATTATGTGGATTGTCGAACCATCACAAGTTCGATTTTCTTGATTTGGATGTTTCTCGTAGAAACCACTTAATGTAGGGTACAAGATGTTAATCTCCCATTAACTATTAAGTAGCTGAGAAACCATTGAAGCCAACAATGGCAAGGAAGAGCTGAATAAGCCTCCGCCGTGATCTTCATTCGAAGACTTATGCCTGAAGCATTACAAACAGAAGTACCTCCCGAAAGAGGATTCCATGGCTCTTTGGCTCGCTCATACGGACCGTCTAATCATGAAAGATATTGCCCGAAGCACACCATGATTACGTCCATGAATGAGTACAATTCTGAAGTTTATAAATCCGATTGAATTTTGATTGGAGAAGACTTTTCTCATCCTTCCATATTTCTAACTCACTCTTGAAACAGCAGTGTAGAAAGCGGAAGTTTACCAAATTCTCGGATTTGATTACTACCACAAACGTGAGAGAAAGGTATGGACCCAGTTCAGCTGGAGTCTATCGAATAGCTCGACCCAGTGCTGTCAAAGCCTACCAAATGGTGATGCACTGCTTCGGCAGGGATACATTGAACGGCATATTCTCTCACAATCAAATTTTGAGTTTGTTTTTACAACATATGTAGATTGTTGGTTATGCACCTGTTCGTGCCTCTACCAATATCGTTGAGGAGTACCATTCTACTAGTCAATATGTGAGACTGATTTTGCTCCACCAAACATCGTTGGAAGAGCATAATTTTGACATGGATGACCTTGTTGGCCGAATCCACCTAGTAACTTTGCTTACTTTGTGAACATTTTTCCATGTTCTTAGATTCAAGTTGGTGTATATTTTACTTATGGATAATCTTATTGATATTGTCCTCGAATATGAGTTAATTGAATCATGTTTCTTAGTACATGTGACCGATTCAATTAAACATGTGATTAGGTAGGAATGTGGGAAAGTTAGTTGTCTGGATGAATGCGTACTACGCACACTAACTTTACACCTAAATCACATCTCTAACAACGATTTCAGGTGTATCCAACCTGATTAAGAGCAATGGCATGCTCCTCGTTGTATGAATGGTACTGAATCACCATTTAAGGGACCTTAAATTCTCCCTGACGATGAGTTTTTAAGGATATTCGAGATGACAATGATCATAAATGAAACCACTGAAGAAAATAGAGTGAAATATCTTTGCACCACCTCCAAAAATGAGCATGAAGCTTTGATTTGGGGCCAATGGGTTGTCCCCCAACTGGGGCACACGCCATATGTGGTCGGCCTAGGGCTAGGTGATTGAGCAGTTTACTTGCTTTGGCACGACCTTTTGGGACACTTAGGTCGACCAACGATGCTACGATGCATCTCCTTACCCGAAGTAAGGATATTGTGCCTGCAAGCACACTTTGCCAAGCATGCTCATTAGGGAAATTTGATTTTCTAAATCATCCCTTGCAAAGATACGAAACGACTTTTTTTTCATAGTGGATTCAAGGGAATATATGTAGACTAATCCAACCAAAATGCGAACCATATAAAGACTTATGGTTTTGGTTGATGAATCGACAAACTAGGTCACATGTTTGTCTACACACATTACTGCTAAACCCTCTGGCTGATTAAGGGCTCACCACCCTACTTATCCCTTAAGGTCCGCGAGATTGGATAATGCCAGAGAGTTTATATCGATGGTTTTCAATAAAGTATTGCATGTCATTTTGGGTTTCTAATTGAACATCGAATTCCCATGTTCACCCCAAATAGCCTCGCCTAGCGATCATAAAGCGCAATTTAAATGATCGCCCGAATTTTGGGTAAACATGCCAAGTTTTCAGTTTCTGCCTAGGGCTATGCAATCCTTGTACGCAGTGATGTTGGTCCGCCTTGAGGCCCATTGCCACCCAACCTATATGACGTTACAGTTGGTTACTGGGTACGAACCTGACGATTTTCGTATTTACGCATTTGGGTGTGCATTCCATGTGCCAAGTTAAGCCGCCGCAACGTACCACCATGGGTCCTCAAAGAAGGATATGTATCTTTTGTCGATCATGATTCTCCTTCACACTAGCTCTCTTCGAGCCCTTGCACGCGATCTCTTTACCGCTCATTTGCGGGTTGTCACTTTAATAAGACAGTCTTCCCGCCGTTAGGGGGAGATAAGAACGTCAACGTTCCTGTAGAACGGCACGAATTTGTGTGGACGTTGCCCACTATGTCTCATCTTAATCTCCATATCGCACAAGTGTGATAAGCAAGTGCGATGAATTATAGATTTCAGAAAGTTGCTCCAGACGCATTCCTCTGATTTAGCTAAAGTGACGAGATCACATACCAGCTGCAAACATGCTTGCAAGGATAGACGTACTTAACGGACGTCGAGTTAACATCCCTGGAGGGTGTGGCGCCCCTGTTGGACGGTTTGGAAGCCCTTGTTGGACGCTCCGGTACACCGGCGAATAGCCAATCAATCTGTCTTGGCCTGGAGCACGACAGATCATTCGGTTCGTAGGATTCACTTCCCTGGAAGAGGAAGACACGGCATAACAATGAATCTGAACTCGATCGCTGTCTCAAATCATTTCCATCTCATGAGATTAATCCGGATTACTCCCGAGACTTGAAGTTCTTGGTCCAGTATACTAGTTTGGGTGAGCTAAATGGAATTGAAATGAGATTATCATCGATGATGTTTTCACTTATATGGTAGCTACCGACATAAATGCAAAGCGACGATATCGAACCGTGTTTCGTTGATTAAGTGACAACGTAGAACTGATTGGACAACTAAAATTACAATCTAGGTCAAATTCCTTACCAAATTGTGTTTGGACCCGTAGTTCCTACACTGCCCAATGTAATCCGTTTGTGTTACAAATGGGAAATGAAGCGTTATGAGATGAATGAAATAGTGCGATATGATGCACGCCTTACGGCGCAAGGTTTCTCTCAAACGTCCTGTGATTGATAGCAGCATTATGAAATGTGGTTAGTGTTTTCTCCATAGGGATATAGATACAGAGATTGACATGTAAGTTCCCGAAGAATTACATGGACTGGTTCAAATAGTTCCAAACCACGGAATACCCTCTTAACTCGTTTTGAGGAGTTCACTTATGGATTGAAAAATCCGACGGATGTGGTATACCCGTCTACGTGATTATTTGATCAGTCAGGGATATGAATTATGCCCTTGCGTGTTAAACTATGAATTCTTATTCCAAATTGCTAGAGTTACAGTTTACGTCGTTAACACGAATCTCACTAAGACTCCGGAAGAGATTGAGAAAACTGACTCGCACCTGAAGATGGAATTTGAGATGAAAGATCTTAGGAAAACTCATTTATGCCTTAACCCGAAGTTGAAGCATTGTTCTGACGGTATTTTGGTCTACCAGTCGAACTACACCCCGAATGTGTTACCTTTGAGTATACATTTGATCGCCCATACGTTATATACAAATGAGACTCTTGAAGAGGTTATGAAATCCGAAATTCCATATCTAAAGTTCAACTTTACTCTTCGTTGTACTTAGCTCATTGTATTTAGACAGGACATCTCCTTCGCTGTTGATCTTGGTAAAGATCCAGCACCGCGCCTACACGCAACCACTGAATTGGTATTAAAGACGTTCCCTGAAGGTACTACGAACTTGGGCAAATCAAATCCCAACGCATCTCGAGCGGATCCAACCCCCTGATCCTCGGAATGATGCTTGCCTTGTTTGTTATACTGACGCAGGTTACTTATCAAACCCGCACAAGGCAAAATCCCCAAATGGTTATGTCTTTACCATTAGGGATATCGCAATATCTTGAAGGTCCACGATATGATCTTAGTTGCGAAATCTTCGAATCGTTCCAAGACTCACCTTACTTCACTACGCCACAAGTGAGACATGGTTAGGAGTTCTTGTTGAGCATATTCGAAGTACTTGCTGTGTTTTCATCCATCGTTGAGTCCCAACGACGATTCATGAAGACTATGCCGAATGTATCAACCCGACCAAGCCATGATACATCAATGAAGCCAACGCCAAGACATATTGCGTCTACATCTACATCAGCAAAGCATCAGGAGATTTGAAGTCATGCAAGCCGATCCTAGACAACCTTGCCGACCTCTACACGACGTCACTTCCGAAGTTAACCTTCCAGAAGCTTGTCCAAGGAATCGGTATGCGCAAATCATCTGAATTGAATCGCTTGTAATTCTCTTATTTAGAATTTATGTCTAACTCAGGGGGAGTATCCAGAAGCATACTCACATGATCTTAATGTACTTTTTTCCTACGATTAGGAGCATTTTTCCCACTGGGTTTTTGCTACCTAACGAGGTTTTAATGAGGCGCCCATCATGGGATGATCATACTCCATTGAGCTCACTACACTCGTCCAAATTGACATTTGTTTTAGACATTATGCATATTTTCTTACTTTTCCCTTAGTCTATGGGTTTTCCCCATATCTTGGGTTTTACCATAACGAGGTTTTTGTGAGTTTTTACACATGCATACTTCAAAGTAAATTTGAGACTCGCGATCACCCGTTGTGCCGATGACTTCATCAACTGTACTTGCTTCATCACTGAAGACCTGATACACACTTTTTACTTGAGTATTTACACATTCACGGGGAAGTGTTGCAGTCCTATTGAATAAGAATGTGATTGTGTAAATCCTAGATAATATGGGAATGTATCTTATATTCTTATTAGGACTAGATTACCTATTAAATATTGTAATCCTAAAGGGTAAGTAATTAACCTTCCGTACTACTATAAATAAAGGCACAATGGGTGAGATAACACACACCCACAATTACACATCTCTCTCTTCTCTCTCAATTGCCGCACCCTCTCTCTCTCTTTTGGCCTCCATAATTGTTTTAGTAAATTATGCCTACAACAATTATTTAATAATTTTTTTGCATGAGGAACCCACCCCTTATAAAAATAAAAAATAAACCTCAGCCTTATTCCCCACTCCCATCTTCCCCCAACCCAAAACCAGATCCCACCCAAAACCAGATCCCCCCACCCGACCAGGAACCACAGATGGGAAGCAACCAAGCTGTTGTGTCCTTCCTCACCAATGTCGCGCGCGTCGCCTTCAGCCTCGGCGTTGGCGCCACCGTCGTCATCTCCGCGCTCTACACCGTTGACGGCGGCCAACGCGCCGTCCTCTTCGACCATTTTCGTAGAGTCATCGACGACACTGTCGGTGAGGGGACCCACTTCCTGGTCGCATGGCTCCAGAAGCCCTACATCTTCGACATCTGCACCTGGCCTCACACCTTCTCCTCCATCTCCGGCACCAAGGATCTCTAGATGGTGAATTTCACCCTCCGGGTCCTCTCGCGCCCTGAGGTCGCTCGCCTCCCTCAGATCTTCAAAACCCTAGGGCTCGGAATTTTGTGTGTGTGGCAACATGTTGTGTGAATACGTGGGAGAGTTCGAAATTTTGGAATTTGTAGATTAGGAGGAGTCAGAGGTTTTGTTGGGTCGGAGATGGCGAATCCAGTGGTGAGAGTGAGGAGGGAAACCATTGCAACATGCATGACTTGTCCTCTCTGCGATAAGCTTTTCAGATACACCACCACCATATCTGAATGCCTTCACACGTTTGAGTTCTCCTTCATCCTTGGTGACATACTCTTCATTTTTCTTGTTTCTGTCAAAAATTGGGTTTCTGATTCTGGAAATTTGAAGTGTGGAGCTATGATTTTTATGACGTTTTGGTGTTTTTGGTGATCTGGGTTGTTGGTATTTTGCATTTTTGGTAACGGGGTTTGGCTTGGTTTTGAGTGTTTTGCTGGTTTTGGGATGTGGGTTTTTGTTTAGCAGAACCTTGGGAGGGAGGTGGAGATGGAGGAAGAGAGAGAGGTGGAGATGGAGGAAGAGAGGACCGCGGTGGGGTGGTGAAGGAAGGTCGGGGATTCTGGTTTTGGGTGTGGGTTTGGACTTTTTTGGTTTTTTTTTTTTTAATTTTTTAATAATTTAATTAAATTTTTAATTTTTTTTTAAAATTTAATTAATTTTTTAATAGAAAGTATGTCCCGCCTCAAGTGTGACGACCCGTCCCGAAATATTATATATTTTCTCCCTGGGTGTGTAAAATGACGATATTGTCCTTGTGGTTTTGTGACGTGGATGTATATATTTAGATTTAAATTATTTTTCTCGCTGACGTATTTAAATCGTACTCGACGTCATGAGTCCATTGACGCGAGTTTAGGTCGAATCAGTTTTCTAACAAAAAATTTACGAACGAATAGGTACGTAAACGAATAGTTGTGGACCAACGGATTGGGCTCCTACATCCTTGGGCCCAATCAGATTTATTTCTTTTCTTCTTTCTGACCAATCCCATGCACACACACACATACACCCACACACGTAAGTAACCTTCTTCTTTCCCCCACCTTATCGACATTTCCTCGTCCGTACACCGTAGCACCCATGCACCTAATCAGCATCAACTCGCACGGATCGAACTATTGAAGACCACCTTCGTGTTCCTCGCAAGCTTAGGAACCAAACCGTACTCTTAGTTCGAAGAAATGACGTGTAGAACTCAAGAAACCCGAGCTCCGGTGAGGGGTCCAATTTCCTCCAACGTGATCGCGAAGGATTTATTTGGTTTTGGGACTCAAAAAGGTACTCATCTAACTCCCCTAGCAATTTGGAGTCATTTTGAAGTGATTTGGACATCGAAATACACGGGTTCGAGGAGTTGCAAAGTTGGCCGGTTTTTCCAAGATTTATTCCGACCATTTTCCATTGGTTTTTGGGCTTCTAATAGGTATGGTTGTGTTCTAATTTTCAAGAGCCTCAAATCCATATAAAATTCGTGAATTGATAGGATTAAAAGCACACCACAAAGTAGCACACAAATATCCTATTGATTTTCCTTATTAACACTAAGATTTGTCAATTGTAGCATATGAAAATAAGGGTCTTTCCCGCAGAAGATTGTTTTATCTAACTACTTAAAATGTCACAAAAACTGGGCTGCTGTCCCTACTGACCAGCCACCGAAAAATAATTATTAGACCAACTTACACTTATCTAAAGTCTACGAAATTTTATATGCAGATACTAGACACACGGAACTACACTCACACAAATTTTTGGGCTTTTTGGAGTTGATTTGATATTTAAATTAAATCGAACAAAAACAAATTTTAAGTAGTAAAAATAGATTGTAGTTCACAAGTTAAGAAAACGAGTTAGGGGAAGTGCTATCCACCACCAAATAATCATGCAAACATGTTATGTTTCATTCAAATTCCTTTTATTTCCGGATGAAGATGCTCAAGTTGGCTCAATGTTAGAACTCAACCTATTACTCTTTCTTATGTAGTATGTTAAGAGAATGGCGTTTTCAACTTAACTTAGTCCCTAGCATGCAATCTAGAATGGCGTGTTCATAGATTTAACAAGTAGAAATCATTAAGAACGAAAAGAGTTTGAGTCATCACAAGGCATCGTAAGTACTGGCGTTGTCTTACTTATCCTAGAAATTGGTTCACATGTTAATCGCAATTAACAAGTACTACTCTAGAACATATGTAGGTCCTCATTCGACAAGGGCAGGCACACACATATTCATAGCATTAGAATCCTAGATATGCTTACTAAGTATGCATCCATAGAAAACACATAAAGAATTCATCAATGAGATAAGTAGTGAGCCAATTTTCATCCATTCATAAAAGTAATTCAAACAAAATGTCATAACAAACTTGCAATCATATTCGGGGCTTCAAAACAGCCCCTAACTACTAAAATTTAGTTACACATAATTCTTAAGTTAAACCAAAAGATAGACATGAGTTTGAGAAGATAAAACCGAAAGAATCGAGTCTCCTCTTCTCTCCTTCCTCGTCCAACCTCTGCTGCCGCTGCCCTATGCCTTTCCTCAATGTTGCTGCTGCCTCTTTTTTCTTCCTTTGTGCCGCTGCAACTGCAGCTTTCTTTTCCTTTTTTTTTTTCTAATTTTTTTCTTTGCTTTTTCTTTTGCTTCCCTTTGCAACCTGCAACTTTCTCCCTATTTAACTTGCTGCCCATTTTCTTCTTCTTAATTCACCCACTAATAGCCATTTAGTGTTGACAATAAGTGAGATGAAATGGTAAAACAATTGTAACTCTTTAGGTAGCCTTTATGCCCATTACTCCCACTTAATCCTCATCTTCAATTTCATTTCCTCTGATATTTGAATAGAGGTCAGCTGGCTTGTTCTTTACTGCATCAGTTTTGGCTGCTAGATTGATTGGGTTTTTTGCTTTCATTTCAGTTACAAACTGCTCAGCCTCTTGTCAACCTTTCAGTGTTAAAACGGCTATAACTTCTTCTAGAAAAATGATATTAACAATCCGCGAAATGCTCCAGAAAATAGACATCCGTAGCTTTCCAACCATATAAGGCTCATTGTCTAATTCATTCTGAGCTGTCCGCAACTTGCATCCAAAGTCAGCTGACCTGCACAGGCAGTTTTGACGAATTTGTTACTTAAAATCCCATTTGTGCTATAAATATGAGCTTATCAAATACCCCCACACTTAGCTTTTGCTAGTCCTCGAGCAAAACAAAGAAAACATGAAAAACATTAGCTTCCCTCTATGTGACCCTCATAGAATTTCATTCAAGAAAACAAATCATCAAGAACCTTAGCTAGCACCAAACAAGCTAATCCAAGCTCATATTCCTATTCAAATGTTAGCAATAACCTTTTAATCATCCTTGAAGTGTAGTGTGTGTAATAGCCATGCTAATGCAATTTCAAGTTTTTTAAACACCACATGCAAACTATGACCTTCTCACGGGACATACACTCAATCACACATATGTTTAGTTTAACGTGTTTCGCTCAAAGAATCAAATGTGAAAGATCTACCATAAGCTTGCATAAAGATCACATCTCCAAAATCATAATTGCAAAACTTAAATCAAGAGGACTTTTATTGGTTGTAATGGGGCTTAGGGTGAGGGTTATTGAAATGAAAGGATAGGTAAACACAAGTTCCAAGCTACATTGCAAGCAATTTTCTTGTTGAGATTTATAAGAACTCAAGCTCTCCAACCACTCTGCTAATACCTCCAACCACACCCCTAAACTGAAACTTAAAAATTTGCTTTGTATACAATTTTTCTTTTTCTTTTTTTTTCTTTTTTTTTTTTTACACATAACTAAATATAAACACGAACTACCCCACACTTATTCTTTTGCCAAACTCTTTCAAAGTACTTCACAAACATTTCTCATAAGACAATCTCACATTGCTCACTAGCTTGCTTGGAAAGGGTAAGGAAAAATGTTTAAGGTATAAGGGTAGACATATCTGGTGATAAGAAATAAAAAAGGCTCAACATATACGGCTCAAATTGGCAATCTAATGATATCATTTTTCTTTAGGAAACATGCTTATTTGGGCCATGGTGATAAACCTAATGCCTCTATCATTTTCAAGTTCATGCAATCAATGACAAACATTTCGAAAGATCGTTACGCAAGTTCTAGAGATGTAAGTCACATAAGTTCATCACACATGAAAGAATATGAGTGTATGAAAAATGCACACACTTTCAATAGGCTCAAAAACTCACATAGGATGTATATGGTCACTATGTTCACATGCAAAGCTTTAAGTCATGCTTTAGTCTCACATCAACAAGGCTATGTGCATTTGGTTTTTCGAAGATGATTAAACATGTACAAAACTAACAAGAGAATCATGAATTTCACACAACACATGCTTACTAAGTTCTTGATCACCGTGGTTCAAATTCAATCCAATTATATCATTGGGTCGAGAAACTAACAAAAATCTACTTCAAAACAATAAAGAAAATAAGACAATATTTTTGGATTTTCAAATCTTCCGAATTTTTATAATTTTTTTTTTTTTTGGGTTTTTGTTAGAGTAAACAAAACTAAATAAGAAAACAAAAAGAAACAACACGGACACAAATAAAACCAATTCTAAGTCGAAGGTACGAAAATTTTCAATTTGGTCATTTTTTCAATCCTTACCCCCAAACTTAAACTGGACATTGTCCCCAATGTCAGAAAACACAATAACGCAGAAAATAAAAATAAAATAAAACAATAAGAAGAAAAAAAATGAAGCATTTGGATTGAAAACTTCCCCAATTTGCAGTGAAATCAAGTGATGACCCCCAAACTTCAATTCAGCAATCAACTCCAAGGGTGGACATAACCAAATGTTCCTACAAAGAAAAGAAATAATTCAGTTTAGCACTCAAGAAAATTCAGAAAAAGCAAACGGAAAATTGAAAATGAGAGAAAAAGACAATGAATAGAAATATTGGGTTGCCTCCCAATAAGCGCTTGCTTTTACGTCCACAGCCGGACGGTACCAAGAGTAATCATCCAAGGGAAGCTGGTTCTTGGAGGGGTACAACCTCCACATCATGCTCCACAAAAGACTCATAATATGGCTTGAGTCTATGTCCATTCACTTTGAACACATTTCCGGCCTTTGCACTTTGGATTTCCACTGCACCATGAGGAAAAATATTAGTGATAACAAATGGACCAACCCATCGAGAACGAAGCTTACCTGGAAATAACCGAAGGCGAGAATTAAATAGAAGAACTTTCTGTCCAATGACAAAGCTCTTCCTTAAGATCATCTTGTCATGAAATGCCTTTGATTTCTCCTTGTATATTCGACTAGACTCGTATGCATCATTCCGGATTTCGTCTAACTCATTCAACTGAAGCTTCCTCTGCTTTCCAGCAACACTCATGTCCATGTTGTAGGCTTTGATCGCCCAATAAGCTTTGTGCTCTAACTCTACTGGAAGACGGCATGGTTTCCCATAAACTAACCGAAATGGGGACATTCCAATAGGAGTCTTATAGGCAGTCCTATAAGCCCACAATGCATCGTTCAAGCGCATGCTCCAATCCTTCCTACTAGGACTCACAGTTTTCTCCAAAATTTGCTTCACCTCATGGTTTGATACTTCTGCTTGACCACTAGTTTGCGGATGATAAGGTGTAGACACCTTATGTGTGACATTGTACTTCCTAAGCAACGCTTCAAATGTTCTATTGCAAAAGTGACTCCCTCCATCACTGATGATTGCTCTAGGTGTTCCAAATCTTGCAAAGATGTTAGTCTTAATAAAATCTGAAACAACTTTTGAATCATTAGTTTTGGTGGCTTTCGCTTCCACCCATTTAGAAACATAATCAACAGCCAATAAAATGTAAAGAAAACCATTTGAAGATGGAAAAGGTCCCATGAAATCAATGCCCCACACATCAAAGATCTCAACAATCAAAATAGGGGTTTGTGGCATTTGATTTCTTGCGCCCAAGTTACCTGTTCGTTGACAACGATCACATGTGGCACAAAACTCGTACGCATCCTTAAACAAACTAGGCCAATAAAAGCCACTCTCTAGCACCTTAAGGGCTGTCCTCTTTGCTCCAAAATGGCCGCCACATGCATAAGAATGACAAAAAGTTAGAATAGATTTAAACTCAGATTCGGGGACACACCTTCTAATCAGTTGATCAGGGCAAAATTTCCACAAATAAGGATCATCCCACTCGTAGTATTTGGCAATTTTGACAAGCTTATCTTTCTGAGCACGTGTAAAATCATCCGGAATCTTTTTGGTGACCTTGTAATTGATAATATCTGCATACCAAGGGTCAGTAGCCTTTAATGAAAACAATTGCTCATCCGAAAAACTCTCACGTAAAGGGATGAGATCTTCCTCTGTGTTTGAATGCACAAGTCTGCTAAGATGATCTGCTACAACATTCTCACTCCCTTTCTTATCCTTGATCTCCAAGTCAAACTCTTGAAGCAGAAGTATCCATCGAATGAGTCGCGGTTTTGCATCTTTTTTCATGAGTAGATACTTCAAAGCTGCATGGTCAGAAAACACAATAACTTTAGTTCCAATCAGATAAGATCTAAATTTTTCTAAAGCAAATACAACAGCTAAAAGCTCCTTCTCTGTTGTTGAATAATTCAACTGTGCATCATTGAGTGTTCGAGATGCATAATAGATGACATGTGGCACTCTGTTGACACGCTGCCCTAGAACTGCACCGACGGCATAGTCTGAAGCATCGCACATCAACTCAAAAGGTAAACTCCAATCTGGTGGCATGATCACATGAGCTGTGGATAACAACTCCTTAAGCTTGTTGAATGCTACCACACACTCTTCATTCATATCAAATGTTACATCCTTTTGAAGCAAACGGCACAAGGGTCTAGAAATCATTGAGAAGTCTTTCATAAACCTACGGTAAAAACCTGCATGTCCAAGAAAAGAACGAACCTCCCTGACAGTAGTAGGGAGGGGTAAAGAACTAACAAGTTCTACTTTAGATTTATCAACTTCAATTCCATTTTCAGATATGATATGCCCTAGAACTAATCCATGTAAAACCATGAAATGACATTTTTCCCAATTTAAGACCAGATTAGTTTCTTGACAACGTTTTAAAACTAAGGACAGATTATATAGACATGCATCAAAAGAATCACCATAAACTGAAAAATCATCCATGAACACTTCAATTATTTTCTCAATCATATCAGAAAAGATACTTACCATACACCTTTGAAATGTAGCAGGGGCGTTGCAAAGTCCAAACGGCATCCTCCGATATGCAAATGTGCCAAATGGACATGTGAAAGTCGTCTTTTCTTGATCCTCCGGAGCAACTGCAATCTGATTATATCCAGAATAGCCATCAAGAAAGCAATAATGAGAATGACCAGCTAACCTTTCTAACATTTGGTCAATGAATGGGACTGGAAAGTGATCTTTGCGTGTGGTGTTGTTTATCTTCCGATAGTCAGTACAAACTCTCCAACTATTTTGCACACGTGTAGGCACTAGCTCACTAGCTTCATTCTTAACAACTGTGATTCCGGATCTCTTAGGAACTACTTGAACAGGGCTCACCCACTTGCTGTCTGAGATAGGATATATGATGCCAACGTCAAGAAGTTTGATAACCTCTTTCTTGACGACCTCCATCATGAGTGGGTTCAAACGGCGTTGAGCTTCCCTTGTTGGTTTTGCACCTTCTTCCAGAAATTCTTCCAGAAGAATCCTATGCATACATGTAGCTGGATTTATACCTTTGATATCTGCAATGCTCCAAGCTATGGCAGTTTTGTGATCCTTCAGTACCCGGATCAGTTTATCCCCCTCGTCTGCTGTGAGTTGTGATGATATGATGACTGGTAA
This sequence comes from Cotoneaster glaucophyllus, assembly GCA_036320875.1. Lineage (NCBI taxonomy): Eukaryota > Viridiplantae > Streptophyta > Magnoliopsida > Rosales > Rosaceae > Cotoneaster > Cotoneaster glaucophyllus. Next base: position 25,241,263 of record CM070066.1, on the reverse strand, counting down.
TGTTTCATCCTCTCCCAAAAATGCATACTTCAAATGTTCAGGAATCGGTTTGAGCTCCAATTTGGGTGCCACTGTTTGGATTAATTCTTCTTCAATGTGCTCAAAATAATTAAGTTTTCCACGTGTAATGCTATGCACTAACGCCTTCTCTAAATTATCTTGTCCCACACCTTCATTAAAACAATCCTGCACAAAATAGTCAAACACGTCAATAGACAAACAAGATTCAAAATCACTAGGGTACCTCATAGCATTGAAAATTCTGAACTTGACGCTTTCTCCATCAATTTCCATGGTTAAGGTACCATCGTAGACATCAATCTTTATACGTGCCGTTCTAAGGAATGGTCTTCCCAATATAAGAGGAAGTGCCGTAGGCATAGGGTCATGTTCCATCTCAAGAACAAAAAAGTCAGCGGGAAAAATGAGCTCATTCACTTGCACAAGTACATCCTCCAATAGGCCTTTGGGATATCTATTTGAACGATCTGCCAACTGGATTACTACCTTTGTTTCCTTCAAATCTCCAAGGTTCAATGATTCATACACTGAATATGGCATCAGATTGATGGATGCCCCCAAATCACACAATGCTCTCCCAAACTCTTTCCCTCCAATTACACATGGAATGGTAAAACTACCTGCATCCTTCAACTTCGGTGGCAACTTTCTCTGCAAAACAGCTGATACTTCCTCGCTTAATGCCACAGTTTCTGGATCATTGAATCTTCTCTTGTTTGTACAAAGCTCTTTAAGGAACTTTGCATACTTGGGCACTTGTTTTATGGCATCTAAAAGAGGTAAGTTCACTTGGACTTTCCGGAAAGTATCCAAGATTTCCTTATCAGTTTGCTCTTTCTTAGACTTCATAAACCTACGAGGGAAAGGAACAGGGACACATGAGTTAAACGAATTTTGAACTTCTTTACTTACCTTATCAGAATCTTTTTTGTTCAATTCTGTAGCTTTAGGAGACTTTTCAGTTTCTGTTGAAGCCTCATCGTGCTCAAGATTTTGTGTTTGTAGCTCCCCTTGCTCATTTGTATCTTTTCTAGTCCCCTTTTGCATCCTTGGCTGCTCAAAAACTTCTTTTCCATTCCTTAAAGTCACAACATTCATTTGCTCCGCATTTGGATTCACCACAGTTTGGCTAGGCAACCTTCCTGGTTGGTGTTGTTGCCCCATCAAACTTGCTAACTGACTCATTTGGTGCTCAAGGTTTTCAATTGCTTTATCTGTTTTCTGCTGATGAGATTGAGTAGAGTTAGCTAAAGAAGCAATTAAATCCTCAAGAGACTTACTTGGAGCTTGTTGTTGTTGAGGCTGAAATGGTGTCTGCGATCTTGCTTGAAAGAAACCAGGTGGACAGTTATAGTTGTTTGGAACAGATTGTTGACCGTTGTCTTGATTGTTCCACCTTAAGTGTGGATGATCACGCCAACCCGCATTATAGTTGTTGGAATATGGATCATACTTTTGCCTTTGTTGCCCCTGAAACCCTCCTAACGCATTAGCTTGCTCAAGACCACCTTGATCCATCAACAAAGGGCACATGTCTGTGGCATGTCCCATCATTGAACATACATCGCACACCTGTTTCGGAGCCACCATAACCTGTTTCACAAGATTAGTCAAGTTAGCTAATTGTAACTCAATACTAGAATTAGCACTTACCTCGTTAACTTTCTTAAGAGGTAGCTCACCTCTCCCTCCAAATTGTCGTGTGTTGCCAGCAATGTTCTTTAGCAATGCCTTAGCATTAGTTGGTGTCTTGTCCATGAATGCTCCTCCACTTGCTGCATCAAGCATTACACGATCAGTACCACACAATCCCTCATAAAAGTATTGTATTCAAAGATGCTCTGAAATTTGATGATTAGGACAAGATGCAACCAAATGTGTGAACCGCTCATAGTAATCTCCAAATGGCTCTCCATGTTGTTGTCGGATTGCACATATGTCTTTCCTTATGCTTGCAGCTTTTGTGGCCGGAAAATATTGCTCCAAGAATGCTTGCTTCACCTGGTTCCACGTGTTCATTGATCCCGGAGGTAAATTGTAAAGCCACTCCTTTGCTTTAGCTTCTAATGTAAATGGGAATGCTCTCAACTTGACTTGCTCATCATCCACATTTGCTGGTCTCATTCCTGAGCATACCACGTGAAACTCCATGAGATGCTTGTTGGCATCCTCTATTGAAAAGCCATGGAACTTAGGCAAGTAGTGAATCATGCCGGACTTGAGCTCAAATCCTCCTTCTGCATTTGGATATGTGATGCACAATGGTTGTTGATCTGTATTTGGCGTTGCCAACTCCCTCAAAGTACGGTTATCGGCCATGCCTTCTTGTGGTTCTTCCTCCTCTTCCGAACTCAAATGTGGTGGAGAAGATGGTGGTAAAGACACCGAGGCACGCTTCTGCTTGATTTCTCTCTGAAACTTTCGAAGTGTTCGTTCAATCTCAGGATCGTAGGAAGCTAGATCAATGCTCTTGGACCTTCGAGTATGCATATACTACAAAGAGTACCTAAAATAAAAATAAAAACAAAAACACTAATTAGACAAGAAAAGAAAACAATAGAAAAATAAGTAATTAGAAATAACAATCCCCGGCGACACGGCGCCAAAAATTTGATAGGATTAAAAGCACACCACAAAGTAGCACACAAATATCCTATTGATTTTCCTTATTAACACTAAGATTTGTCAATTGTAGCATATGAAAATAAGGGTCTTTCCCGCAGAAAATTGTTTTATCTAACTACTTAAAATGTCACAAAAACTGGGCTGCTGTCCCTACTGACCAGCCACCGAAAAATAATTATTAGACCAACTTACACTTATCTAAAGTCTACGAAATTTTATATGCAGATACTAGACACACGGAACTACACTCACACAAATTTTTGGGCTTTTTGGAGTTGATTTGATATTTAAATTAAATCGAACAAAAACAAATTTTAAGTAGTAAAAATAGATTGTAGTTCACAAGTTAAGAAAACGAGTTAGGGGAAGTGCTATCCACCACCAAATAATCATGCAAACATGTTATGTTTCATTCAAATTCCTTTTATTTCCGGATGAAGATGCTCAAGTTGGCTCAATGTTAGAACTCAACCTATTACTCTTTCTTATGTAGTATGTTAAGAGAATGGCGTTTTCAACTTAACTTAGTCCCTAGCATGCAATCTAGAATGGCGTGTTCATAGATTTAACAAGTAGAAATCATTAAGAACGAAAAGAGTTTGAGTCATCACAAGGCATCGTAAGTACTGGCGTTGTCTTACTTATCCTAGAAATTGGTTCACATGTTAATCGCAATTAACAAGTACTACTCTAGAACATATGTAGGTCCTCATTCGACAAGGGCAGGCACACACATATTCATAGCATTAGAATCCTAGATATGCTTACTAAGTATGCATCCATAGAAAACACATAAAGAATTCATCAATGAGATAAGTAGTGAGCCAATTTTCATCCATTCATAAAAGTAATTCAAACAAAATGTCATAACAAACTTGCAATCATATTCGGGGCTTCAAAACAGCCCCTAACTACTAAAATTTAGTTACACATAATTCTTAAGTTAAACCAAAAGATAGACATGAGTTTGAGAAGATAAAACCGAAAGAATCGAGTCTCCTCTTCTCTCCTTCCTCGTCCAACCTCTGCTGCCGCTGCCCTATGCCTTTCCTCAATGTTGCTGCTGCCTCTTTTTTCTTCCTTTGTGCCGCTGCAACTGCAGCTTTCTTTTCCTTTTTTTTTTTCTAATTTTTTTCTTTGCTTTTTCTTTTGCTTCCCTTTGCAACCTGCAACTTTCTCCCTATTTAACTTGCTGCCCATTTTCTTCTTCTTAATTCACCCACTAATAGCCATTTAGTGTTGACAATAAGTGAGATGAAATGGTAAAACAATTGTAACTCTTTAGGTAGCCTTTATGCCCATTATTCCCACTTAATCCTCATCTTCAATTTCATTTCCTCTGATATTTGAATAGAGGTCAGCTGGCTTGTTCTTTACTGCATCAGTTTTGGCTGCTAGATTGATTGGGTTTATTGCTTTCATTTCAGTTACAAACTGCTCAGCCTCTTGTCAACCTTTCAGTGTTACGGCTATAACTTCTTCTAGAAAAATGATATTAACAATCCGCGAAATGCTCCAGAAAATAGACATCCGTAGCTTTCCAACCATATAAGGCTCATTCTCTAATTCATTCTGAGCTGTCCGCAACTTGCTTCCAAAGTCAGCTGACCTGCACAGGCAGTTTTGACGAATTTGTTACTTAAAATCCCATTTGTGCTATTTTTATTTTATTTGCTTGAAAAATCCTACAAAACACAAAAACAAAGTAAATAGCTCAAAAATATAAGGAACTAACTAAGAAAAGACAAGTGAATTTGATGTAAAATATATATAAATATGAGCTTATCATGAATTTTGGTTGAGAAATGAGGTGGTTATAAGCTTTAGGAAATTTTCCAGAAATAGGCAAAACAGACGGCGGCTGGCGGCGGAGTCTGGTGAATCACCGAAGAAGATAGTGAATATTCCGTCAACTTTGACGGAATATACTGACGGCGTCAGGTAACTCTGTTAGTTTTTAAACGGAATATTCTATTATTTAACAAAATATTCCCTAAAGCTGTTAGGGATTTCGTCAGTGTGCTAGGCACGTGCCTGCGCGTGGGACATCAGAAATTTTTTTTTAAAAAAATATGGGGGTGTTCGTGGTGTTGAGTAGATCATGTTGGTATATTCAAACACCCCATTTGAGCAACGTATGAGGAATTAATCCTAGATTTTGTTTATGTGCTATTAAATTAACGTTAAATTAGTTATTTCACATATAGGTAAAACGTACCCTGAGGACGAGCGCGGTTAGGCGAGACTTGGGGGCTATGACCCTGCTACTTACCAATGAGTGGGCTTTTGTTTTTTATATATATACGTATATATGATTACGATTCCTAGAAATTGTTTTAAATGAACGTATGCTTTAAATTCCTTGTCATGTGTGCTTTACTTTTTAGTATTGCATTAGTATAGTTATGCATAGTAATGGATGAGATTACGGAGGCCAGGTAAGTTTCAGGTGAGTACATCATGGTGGTATTAATTGCATTGTGTATGATTATGCGTAGATGTATTTAGATCTCATTATCCTGCACTCCGATGTTAGTGCTCCCGCCCGTGGCCAGGGCACAGTCCTTCACGTGATGTTCACCTCCCGCACCACACACTCACCTTGGATCCAAGTTTGGTGCACAGCCCTGTCGTACAGACAATAATAGATGGTTCTGACTCGTAGGTGACCCGCGATTATTCGCACAGCCTTCACATGATCGTAACACTTGAGCGTACTTATTTACACCCAGCTCTGTCGTACAAACCACAATAGGTGGTTCGACTCATGTGCAGGCTTACTTGATGAGCTATAGATTCAGCCGTACAGGTCATATTAGGTGATTCCGACTGGTATACTGTTTTACATTGATTCGTATCACCTGGCTTACATGTTTTATTGTTAAACATCTTGACATGGTATACCTTTGTTTCGTTACTCTTAAGTATTGTTTTATATACGTACGTATTATTATTTTCTAGGAAATTATACAGGTTTTACAGTGAGGGGTTAGTATGTTCATAAAGACAACTGTGTTTTCAAAAGCTTTGTTTTTGCCCACTCACGTTTTCTGTTTTGCTCCTTCCAGGTTTTAGCTAGTTGAGTTTGCCGGTGGCTCACGAGGACTTCTCAGAGGTTCTGACAGCTATCCCAAATAAATGTAGGAGTTTCTTTCATGTTTTGTACAATCAATACTTATTTTACTGGACTGCACCTAGGATACCTATGCTCTGAATGTTTGTATTTAGTACTTGATCACTTTCACGCACTTATTTATCTTTACTAGTTAAATAAGTTTAGGTTGACTTTTATTTATTGACATTTGCATATTATAATCCTCACTTCTGTTGCGCACTTGGCTGCGTCTCCCTCACGTGACGGCCAGCATGTCTCGACTTTGGTCGGGATGTGTCATCAAGCCACTTCAGCATTTAACGGAGGAATTGACAGACAACTGACGGAAGGTATGAAATTGTAACAAATTCGTAGATGAGGTATGACATTGAAACTTTTTAAAGACAAAGTATGAAACTGTGACTGACCCAATAGTTGAGGTAGTTTTATGTAATTTACCCTAATTTTTTTAATGTAATTTCTAAATTTACCTCTATATTATTTTTAATATCCCTATAATCTTGAAAACCTCGTTAAGTATTAATCTAATCATAATAGGGAGACGTAGAGACCTTTTTTTTACATCTCTCTCCAAATTTCTTCGTTCTTCATCATCAGAGACCTTTTATTTAACTCTGAGTCTGGGCAAAGTTATTCATTCTTTCTTTTTCTAGGTAAGTCATGGACCCGATGTTGTTGGAAAGTTTTGATGAAATCTACAATTGTGAAATGGAAGAAATGTCAAACTTGAGAGATTCTTCTAGCTTTCTTCAATCAAGATAGTATACAATGAGTTGTGATGACAGAATGTAAGACGTTGTAATGGCTATTTTGTATTTTGGAAGGTCAAGAACAATCATCAATGGAGCTTTTTTTTAATTTTTAATTTTTAATTTTTTTTAATTTTGTTTTAATTATTTGGATGCTATGTTTACTTCATGTAAACTATTTAATTTTGCATTGACATGGTTGAAAATTCTAGAAAAAAAAATGAGATTATTCCATATGGATGACTTATCTTCAAAAATATTGTCGACCTAAATAGGCTTCTTTCTTGCATTTAGCTTGTTTGTTGTGGTATTTTGCTTCTTAAACCACATTTCTTAAGGCTTTGTTGTTAGCTTCTTGCTTTTGTACAGTGTTTAGAAAAATAGTTTTTCTCCTTAGGCAATGATTACAATTAGTTGTGATGACAAAATGTAAGACGTTGTTATGGCTATTTTGTATTTTTTGGAATATCGAGAACAATCATCAATGGAGTTGCTTTTCTTTTTTTTTTGAATTTTTGGATGCTATATGTTCAGTTCATGTGAATTGTTCGATTTTGCATTGACATGGTTGAAAATTCTAGAAAAATAACATGAGATTATTCCTCGTTATGATGCTCAAGATATGAATTATGATAGCCACAGTTACTACTTTGTATTTAGAAAAATTATTTGCTGCCTTTGCTTAGCATAACTTTATTTTGTTGAAAATAAAAAAGAAAGATGCTCGTTAATGGCGTTTGCTATGCTATTGTCTCATATCAAATCTGGAAAGAAAAAAAATTCTACCAGAAATCCCTCTACTTTTTTTTTTTTTTTTGTCATCAAAATCAAACCCAAATAAAAGATTAGTGAGGCTTTATTATTATTGCCAAAAGAAAACACTCCCAAAATTAGATAATACTTGGTTACTCACTATTGAGTATTCATGTTTTGATTTTGTCCAATGATATTTTAACACATATATTATTGTTTTAAAAAAATAATTGGCATGTTATTAATTTTCCTTGAGTTTTAAAAAATAAGGAACACATGATATTTTTTTTATTGGGACATTAAGTATGTCATAAAAATTATATTTAATGAAACTTTCAAAATTTTATGGATGTTAATAACAATATAGGGCTGCAAGTGGCCCTCTACTATAGTGGTGGAGAGAAGTGTTGCCCTTGCACTAAGGCGTGGATTCGAACTCCGTTGGTTTCCTAATCTAATAAATCGATCGTCTGACAAATAATAATAATAATAATAATATAGGGGTAAAATTGAAATCACATTAAGAAAATTAGAATAGATAGGAGTCCAGATTGAGATTTTGGAGTACTAATACTAGCTCCCTTAAAATATTTTGATGATATTGGTCACAACTAAATATTATTAAAATTCAAGTGTTTTTTAGAAAATTATTTAGAAGTGCTTCATGAAGGAAACTGTGACAGCCCATCCCGGAAATTTTACTTTTATTATCCTCGAAAATATGGAATTACACTTTTACCCTTGGACGTTATTTGGTGTGGTGTGATGTGTTTTAGGTTGTGGCCCAATTTCCATTTTTCCTAAGTTTTTGGAACCAATAAGGACTTAGGTTTTTCCTTATTTTGTTTGGTTGGTGACCAAACTAGGACCACATAAAAACCTACACACCCATACTCTCTATCCCATTGACCCTTTCTCTCTCCACCCTCTCGGATTTTTCTGCCATTTCCGTACACTCGTACGGACAACTCCAAACAGAGCCATTTCTTCACGGATCGAACCATCTAAGATCACCAGCGTGATCCTCGAAGGTTCACGAGCCCAACCATGTTCTTTTCTGGATATGAAACCTTCGAAAAACCCTAGAACTCGAGATGACAATTGAGGTACAGTAGCACCTACTCGATCGTGGAGGTTTTGCTTCATTTCAAGACTCCTAAAGGTATTCTCCCTTCCTCCTTAGTGTTTTGGGTAAGTTTTGGTCAAGGTTTAACGTCGGAGAACTCCGAAAAACGAACCTCTGATCTTAGCACTATTCATCAACTTTTTAACGGACCTTTTTTCTGTGAATTTAAGGACCATAGCAAGCTTCAGGAGGTCCTCACGAACCTCGGAGTGGTTCGTTGGCAAGTTTTGGACCACGGGAAGCCTAGTACGAAGAGTTGCAGGTGAGATCGGAGAATCGAGGTTTTTCCGACAAGTTTCCGACAACTTTGGAAATCGAGACAGGTGTATTGCGATTCCTCATAACCTAAGCTTCAATTTGGTAGTAATTACGTAGAAAATGGTGAAGATTTGAGTGAGATTAAGAAGTTTAAAGTTTTACCCAGTTTCCGGCGCTGGCGAAGGTCGCCGGAGCTGAAGGTTGAAGACGGAAGAATATTCCGTCAAGTCTGACTAAATATTCTCACACCGTCAGTTAACTTTGAATGCTTCTGTTAAGAATTAACGGAATATTCCACGGAATATTCTTGACGGCGTGGACTATTACCGTCAGTGTGCCAGGCACATGCCTGCTCGTGGGGGCGCGTCTGGACGTGCCTTGGCCGGCGCGTGACACATCCAAAAATTATTTTAAAAATATGAGGATGTTCCTGAGGTTGTGTAAATCATTTTGGTATATTCACACACCTCAATTAAGCATTCTATGAGAAGTTATTTCTTAGTTTCGTTTATGTGCTTTAAAATAACTTTAAAATAGTTGTTTCTCACATAGGCGAGACCTATCCGGAGGACGAGCGTAGCCAGGCTAGGCACGGGGGCTACGATCCGTCTACATACCAGTGAGTGGGCTTTTGTTTTCCGTATATACCTATATACTACGTGTTTTTCCCAGAAATTGCATTTTAAATGCTTTAATTAATGAAATGCCATGCCAATGCATACATACTTATGAATATGCATTATGAATTGTATGCGCATGATTGTTGGTGCTGCGGGCGCTCAGGTAAGTTCCAGGTAAGATTATGTGTGGTTAATAAGAAGTTGAGTTATGAAAAGTATGATGAGATGCATTGAGAGCTCATTAACCTGCACTCCGGTGTTAGTGCTCCCGCCCAGAGTTAGGGGCATAGTCTTTCACGTGATGTTCACCTCCCACACCATACGCCCATCTTGGATCCAAGTTAGGTGCACATGCCTGTCGTATAGACCACTTTCAATGGGTTCGACTCGTAGGTGACCCACGATCATTCGCACAGTCTTCACATGATTGTAGCACTAGAGCGTATTGTTTACACCCAGTCCTATCGTATAGACCACTATAAGTGGGTTCGACTCGTGTGCAGGCATGATTTATGAGTTAGAATTCAGCTGACAAGCTGTTGCAATTATTATTGCACTTGAATTGCTTACCTGATGAATAAGTTGGCATGGCATGGCATATTCATGATTTCTTTGCATATATTTGATGATGATGGTTAAGTTGAGATTTAGTATCTGTATATACTATTTCCTGGGAAAGTATACAGGTTTTACGGCGAGGGGATATAAATGTGATTTGAAATGATTTCGAAAAGATTTGTTTTTGCCCACTCACTCTTTTGTTTTGCGCCCCTCCAGGTTTTAGGTAACTGTTGTTGGTGGCTCACGAGGATACATCGGAGATTTTGACAGACATCACCTATATAGGACCACCCTCGGGTGTTAATTATTTAAGTACTTCTTATGCATTGACTGCAGCTAGACTTTTACGCTCTAATTGTGTATTCACACTTATTCCTGTTTTAGTATCTCCTTGAAGTTGTTTTTATTCATTCGTATTTCTTCCTATAATATTGCTTCCGCACTGTGCACATGGCTACGTCACCCTCATGTGACGGCCAGCATGTCTCGATCTCGGTCGGGGTGTGTCAGAAACGCTTACTTTAAAAGGCAAATATTAATTTTAAAATTCACAAACAGTTTGAACCACTTATTTTGAACGTTGTCATAAGAAATTTTAGTTATTTAAAATCGCCTTTTTGGTTATTTTAAAAATATTTTCAAACATGTCTCTAACATGTACTATCCGCTTAAATAAGATATATTCTAGATTGTAAATAAACACTCTTAACACACATGTTATATTCAACTGAGAATGAGACCTAATGGTATTGCAATGGTTCTATTCTAGCAAAGGAATAATCTCACAATATCCAACAATAGTAAGACACAATTTTTTTTTTTTTTGTCAAACAAGAAATGATTAATAGTAAAGTGATTTAAACTATGAGAAAAGAGAGAATTTGAACTTAAACGGAGTAAATTTAATTAGAAATGCTATATCCACTAGGTCAATCTAATTACTTGCAAATAAGACACATAATTTAATAGGAGATTTTTCATTGCTCCTTAAGCTTTCATATGGTGACAGGTGTAGGTTGTAGTTTAATATTTTCCTAGGATAATGCTAGAGAGACCAAAATTTGCAAACCAAATGATGTTTCTCTAATATAAAATAAGCACATTAATCAACGCTTAAGTAATATCCAATCATCAACAACCACATCATTTAGTTTGCAAATTTAGTTTTAAAACTTTGATCTCCCTAGCATTCATGTCACTTATAGCTTTTTCTAATTCTAACCTTTTTAGGCCAGAAATTTTATGAGTCCAAAAGTTCAGAAAAGACTGACCTATACATGTTTGCATTGTCACAGTTGTGTCCTGTAAGAATAGTCTGATGTCATATGTTCAAACATCTTCGGAGGGTATTGTCTTAATGTTACCGATGACATCTCAAAAGTGTGTGTATTAGTATTACTTTTCTCTACTTATAAATAAAAGGTCTCAAGTTGTACTCACATGCATCAAGAATTTAATATTGAATTATTATCATAATCTATTGTGTGATTTAGCCTACTAATATTGACATTTTACTTGTATATGATGACATGGTAAGGACCATGATCGATAGCGGTGAAGGATCAAGTCAAGTGGGTTCAGAGAGATTAAACTTAACCTGATAGAGTTAATATGGGTTTAGACACGAATTCAACATGATATTTCTACACTAAAGTGCATAATAAAGGAAGAGAGAAATTGTTAAGATATGTTTGGGTGAGAGATTTGTAAGTCCCAAGGAATTAAGGTCAAGTTAGATAGAAAGGATTAGAAATGCAATTGCGAATGCATGTGAGAGAGATTTGTAAATGCCTACTTTCATGTAGTGTTTTGCGATTCTCTCTTACATGTCGTTGTAGTGCTCATAGATAGCTTATCTAATCCCTTTTATTTAACATTTTGAAGTCTTATTGTTACTAACTTGTTATTAATTTTGAAGTTTATGTCATAAATCACTCACTCGAAAATAGATGTTACAGGAGCATAATAAGAGAGATAAATACATAATTGATACTGGTGATGAGGAAGATTTTGTTCTAAGTTACACCCTTAATATTTTAGTAACTGTGTGATAATCAATTCATTTTCAATTTTAGTTTTCACCTATTGAAAACTAAGAAGTGAAAGCTTGTTACCTAACTGTTTTCAATTTTGAAAACCAAAAGCTGAAAAGAATTGCCAAGAACACTATTCGTTTTCTGAAAATGAAACTAAACATTAAAAATAAAAATTAAATAAGGGAGTTTTAATAAAACACCCCCGGTACTGTTCACTTTTAACCAAAAACCACTTTTTACCTTTAACTGTCACTATTCATTATATCTTTAAAAATGACTTTTCATTAAAAGAAAAGTTTTTTTGGACTTTTCGTTAGTTTTCCTATTAAATAATTGTTTAAATTTTACCTTTTTTTTTCTTCACTTTTTATTAAAAACTGAAAACTTGTTCAAATGAATAATTAAAAATTAAGTAAAAAATAATTTCATTTTTAACGAAAAACTCTTTTTAAAGGTATAGTAAATAATGTCAGGTAAAGGTAAAATAGTGATTTTTTATTTTTTGTTAAAAGTAAACAGTACCAGGAGTACTTCGTTAAAACTAGGATGGGCAACTACCCATTGGTTATGGGTAACCGCGGTTACCCGCCCGTTTAAATTAAACGATTACGATTATGAGTAACCATTTAGATAAATAAACGGTTATGGGTATAACCGTTTACCCGCGAAATTTAAATGGGCGGTTATGGGTATTAACCGCGGTTATAAACGGGTAACCGTTTACTCATTTATTTTATATATGTAAAATTAACACAAACGATATTTCCTATCGGAAAAAACTTAGATTAATGTTATTAACTATAGTGCACATCGGAAAAAAATTAGATTAATGCTATTGACTATAGTGCATGATTTCATGTTAAACAGCCTCTGCTATGTAACTTGCACTAGTCCTTATTTTTTAGCAAGGATTGTGAATATATTTTGGTGATGTGTGGTGGTGATATTGTTTGATTCACCCCAGGTTTTTGCTTAGCCTGTGACCAAAAACATGTCACAGCTGCCTCAATCCTCAATTTCTATTGGTCATCATCATGATTTTGATTTCTTTTTTGTTAATTTTGGTTTGTGGATATATTTTTATTCTTGGTATAATATATATTAGGATGATGAACTGTTGATGTTAATTGTTAAGTGTGTGTGGAGGAGTGTGTACGTTATAAACGGGTAACCGTTTACCCATTTATTTTATATATGTAAAATTAACACAAATCAGATTCCCTATCGGAAAAAACTTAGATCAATGCTATTGACTATAATGCATGATTTCATGGTCCATTATATATATTATGTTAATATTTTACATTCCGAGTTAAATAACCAAAGAATATTGTCTTTTAACAGTTTTCTTATTAACCCAAGAATTCCTAGCCAATTTTATATTACCTTCATTGTTAACAGTTAAAAATAAGGAAAACTAATGAAAATGGCTTGAAAACTTTGAGTTTTAACGATAAAGACAAAATAAAGAGTAAAGTGAATAGTACCAGGTTTGACTTTTTAGTGTAAAAATGTGGTTTTTCGTTAAAGTGAACAGTACCGCGGGCTTTTCATTAAAACTCCCTTAAAAATATTGTCAGTAAACTATTATTTCAATTACTGGAATGGTATAAGGACTTAAAAAATAAAAATGCGGAAATGTATGATGAATGTACCAATAACGATGTTTAATTGTTAGAAAAAGAAAATTATGACAAATTTTTCTTTTTTAATTTTCAAGTTGTTAAAAAAACACGTAGACGGGTGAAAAATGAGTAAATGGTAAAAAAAAAAAAAAAGATAAATGGGTTAAAAAATGATAAATAGGTAAACGGGTATTAAACGGTTACGGTTAAATGGGTACGCGGTTATGGGTATGGTTAACCGTTTATAAACGGTTATGGGTATGGGTATAACCGTTTAGGCAATTACCCAACGGTTATGCGGGTATGAGAATAAACGGTTATGGGTAAATAACCTCGGTTACCCGCCCGCCGTAACCATTGCCCATCCCTAGTTAAAACCATGGTCTAAAATATCCATAATATCCCGATATTTCCATCGAAATTTCCGTGTTTTTGGATTACCGATATTTTTTTGGACTACCGATATTTCCGATATCATCGATATTTTAGACCTTGCTAAGTCACTCATGTATCTTAGCATGCAATGTATAAAGTGTAAAATATTGTACTAATTCATTATATATAAATGATTATGGTGTGTTTAAACTTCTTTCATTAATTACTACATATTTTCTACACTCACAATGTTTGCCAGCTCGTTATATAATCAACTTAAATCAGTTAAATCTATCATGCAATGCATTTCCTTCCAATTTTTTGTGATAAACTAATAGATAATTGACTAAATAAACATCATGCAAAGTTTCAATAAAAATTTCCAAGTTTTTCTTACAATTTCCGTGGTTTTTATTCAATTTTTATCGATATCGATAATATCCCGATATTTCCATCGAAATTTCCGTGTTTTTGGACTACCGATATTTTCGATATTATCGATATTTTAGACCTTGGTTAAAACTCTATGAAATTTATAATTTACACTTTACACTTTAGGAAATTCAAAAAATTGTTTTTGAGATTAGATGGAAGAAGATGATGATTCCCGAACCGAGCAAGCGACCAACTTGGCCCACTGCCGCAATCTCGTCTTCACCTCCTCCGCATCGCCACCGTCTGAAACAAAATATCAAAAAACACCAATCAAAATCCGGCGAATAAAAAAAAGTCCAAGATCAAATCAATCCAACGGTTCACATCCAACCAAACCTGTTAACAAGCTCTTACTGCACTGCTTATTTACATCGTGGTAAAACTCCGAAGCAGGTAAAGTATCGGATAGTTTCGGGTCGACGTCGGGTAAATCGAACCCGAATCCGAGCTCAATACAGGCCTTCAGCTCCTCCAAATCATCGTCGGAAACGCTTTTGCTACGAACAAGGCGGCGCGTGCCAGAAATGCTCTTTCGACGCTGCCACGTCTCTTCCCGGATCGTGTCGGGCGACCACGAACTCTGCTTGTAGAGAGGGCGAGGCGGTGGTAGGTGGGGGTTTTTCATGGTGTCGCCAAGGAAATGTTGGCGTCGTCGTCGTTTTGGACCTTTGGTGGCGGCCGGAAAGGATGAGGGTTTGGCGGCAGCGGGAAGGCATTTTTATAGATAGGTGTTGATTGGTTGCCACTTCAGAATAAGGTCGTAGTGGGCCCCCCCCCGCTTGTGGGTCCGTACAAAGATGACAGTGAGATAGTAGTGGGCCACAGTTGGTGGAGTCTTTTATTTTAATTTTTTATTTATAAGTTAATTATAATTAGAGTGATGTTATCCACACATCATTTTTTACGTTCAACATGATCTTTTTAATTTTTAGCCGTCAGATCAGATAAATTAAAAAATAGGAAAAATATTGAAAAGGACTTGAAAACTTTGAGTTTTAACGATAAGGACAAAATAAAGGGTAAAGTGAATAGTACTAGGTTTGACTTTTTAGTGTAAAAATGTGGTTTTTCATTAAAGTGAACAGTATCGCAGGCTTTTCGTTAAAACTCCCTTAAAAAATATCAAATGACATAAATAAACAAGAGATGCTTAGAAGGTAAAAATAAAGGTGTAAATAGGAAAGACACATAATATAGAATATTTTATTGAATTTGAAACCTAATTATAATTATAATTATAATATTTGTTTTTGTCAAACGATGAATTTTGTTAAATTAAATGTTAGATTAGTCACTAACAGAGTTTGAATCCACGCTATCATGCAACATTTTCACTACTACGATAAAACGTCACTTGCAATTATAATTATAATTTCTTTATTATCTATTTTTCTAGTCCATGATGTCAAAGTGAAGCAAGGTGTCTGGACACAAGCTGGCAAAGTGGAATGAGTCATAGCCGATTGCATACCCTCAACGTTGTAGGGAGCAACCTTTTTATAATCACTTTTCAGATTACATTAGGGTTTCAAAACCCCTATTTACAAGCTTACATTTTCGAAATTCAGATACTATAACTAATTATGATAAAACAAATATTCAAAATTCAAATGAGTTTAATAGAAGCTCCATTTGATAAGTGTTGTTGACTGAACACTGTTCTAAAAATCCCCGCCTAGCGCCTCCTAGACTCCACCTAGGCGCTAGGCGGTTGGCCACCGCCCTGATTAATGCCTAGGCGTTTGAAAATTAAGAAATGGCGCCTAGACTTGCTGAGGCGCCCGCCTAGACCGCCTAGGCACCCGCCCAGACCTGCCTAGGTTGCAACTCACTTAGGTAGAAAATAGATAACTTTTATTTTGCATTTTATTTTTTCCAATAAATTGTAAGAGACTTGTTGAATACTTAAATGAATCCACATTATATGCATGTTCTCCATGTTTTCATTATGTTCCAATATCTCCTAATAGATACTTATTTACACGAAATATAATAGATTTACATAAATCCGCCTAGTCCGCCTAGTCCCTGCCTAGCCGCCTAGGCGCTAAGCCCCAGCTCGCTGTCCGACTAGCGCCTAGCGTCTTTTAGAACCTTGTGATTGAGTAAACCAACTGAAGAGGTTTTTGTTTGAAGGGGAAACTTGACTCTGTCTA
Organism: Cotoneaster glaucophyllus; assembly: GCA_036320875.1. NCBI lineage: Eukaryota > Viridiplantae > Streptophyta > Magnoliopsida > Rosales > Rosaceae > Cotoneaster > Cotoneaster glaucophyllus. The sequence goes on along the minus strand of CM070066.1, from coordinate 25,224,808 downwards.
ACACTCATCCGGATCCAAATTATGAGGATCCTAGGGATCCTCACATCCTAACCGTTTATGCGACCATAAATCATTTTGAATTTTTTTAATTTAAGATTAAATAGTACCTAACGAAAACTGACCGCATCATGTACGATGAACGGTCATAATGTGAATCCATAAGATCCTCATCTTGCAAGTTGGAGCATGTGGTACGAGAGATCTCTTATGTAACTAACTTACTACTTGACAGTCGTTTACTGACCGTGCAATCCTTTTTTTAAACATACAACAAAAAATATTGAACGATAATGCCACTAAGACTAAATATTAATTACACGAGAGAATCTCTTTTCTTGTAGACTTTGACCAAGGCCTTTTCTAGTATCTGGCACCAAGTTGGCAATTATCATTACAAGAATCAAAAGAATATGGATCTCCCATCATAACATTAACTCGTATTTGCTGTCACCAATAATCCCCACAAGAGCAAGTTCCATCTTTAAAATGATGAAAACGGTTAGAATCCCTCACAATGATCTCCCTCTCCGTGATTACCGATATGAATTTCGTTGCGTTGTGGCAATCGCCGCAAACCCGCAAGTTCTTGAAGATCCGAATGGGTGTTTTCGGGGCTGTACTGATGATTCCGAATGCAATTGCCAATCTCTCACTGTGGCTGTTGAGGATGTGCTCTTTCTCGTCATCCTCGACATCCTGCAACACGAAGCTGAAGTCAGGAATGTAACCGAGGCTCTTCATTCTGGCGGTTAGATCCCTCAGCTTCTCGTATATTTCTTCGCACTTTGGATGCGATTGATTTGCAGTGTAGAAGACATCAACGTTATTGTTCACTTCTATTGAGCTCCATCCTGGAGTCTTCGTCAGTCCCCGATTTCTGGCCAGAGATCTCACTTTCTCTACACCTTCCCATTTCCCGAAATTTGCGTATATGTTTGACAACAAAACATAGTAACCCACGTTCTCTGAATCAACTTCAAACAAGCGTTCTGAAGCAATCTTGCCCATTTCAACATTTCCATGTATTCTACAAGCGCCGAGTAGAGCACCCCACACAGAAGCATCAGGCCGTACAGACATATTCTCTATAAAACTATATGCCTTGTTTAAATGCCCGGCTCTACCAAGCAAATCAACCATGCAGCCATAGTGCTTCAAACTAGGCTTGATTCCGTATTGTTCCTGCATCATATGAAAGAATGATTGACCTTCATCGACCAAACCTGAATGGCTACACGCTGCCATTAAAGATACAAAGGTGACATGATCTGGCTTGACCCCCTCATCTAGCATATCATTGAATAGCTGCAGAGCTTTCTCACCATGCCCGTGAACCCCATGACACGAAATTAAAGCATTCCAAGGGACCGAACTCTTCCTAGGAACTTGGGAGAACAAAAACAATGCATCATCTAGTCTTCCACATTTTCCATACATGTCAATCAAGCAGGTTCCCACAAATACATCTGAGTAGAGACGGTTCTTAATCACCCGTCCATGTACTTTCATCCCTTGTTGCAAGGCTCCTACGTGGGTATATGCTGGTACAATGCTAACCCAAGTTCCATGGTTTGGAATTATTTCTTTGCATTGTTGCATCATGCGGTACACTTCAATTGCTTCACTTGCGTGACCATTTTGAGCATAGCCTGTGATCAAAGTATTCCATGAAACAGCATCCTTGGTAGGAAGTTCTTCAAAAACAGTACGTGCGGAATCTATAGCACCCAATTTAGCATACATATCCACAACTGCATTTCCAATGACAACATCTTCCACAAACCAATCTCTCCTCAAGATGAATCCATGAACAGACTTACTCTTTTCAGAGTCACTTAATTGAGCTAAAATTGAAGCCAAACTCACTAGCGTTAAAAAATCGGGCTGAATTCCGAGTAGTTGCATGGCGTTAAATAATTCAAGTGCAGTGATTGGATCATTATTCTGCTCATATGCAGCAATTATTGAATTCCATGAAACTAAATCTCTAACCTCCATTTGATCAAAAACCCCTCGTGCATGTCCCAAGCTACCAAATTTGGAATACATGTTAATCAAGGCGTTGCATACAAACAGATCAAAGTCTAGTCCATGCTTTATGACATATAAATGAATCAGCATCCCACTTGAGATGTCATTTGATTGAGCACAAGCAGTCAGAAGACTTGCGACAGTTACGCGATCCATCTTTATCCCCTCCATTCTCATTTCAACCAGGACATCCAACGCATCTGCTGCATTTGCATTCTGACAAAACCCAGAAATCATTGCATTCCAAGACCCTGTATCTCGAAATGGCATATCATCAAACAATTTACGAGCAACGTAAATAAAACCAAAACGGGCATACATATGGATCAAAGAAGCGGCCACGAAGACATCCCATTCGAACCCCAGCTTTAGAACTCGACAGTGTATCTTCTTCCCGTCAACCAGATTCTCACAAGCTTTCAAGACAGGAGGAAAGGTGTAGAAATCAGGATGAAGATCAGAAGTCAACGAAAACTGAGAGAAACAATCTAAAGCTTCATGGAAGCGCCCACTGCGAACATAAGCAGATACCATGGAATTCCAGGTATAGACATCTTTCCTTGGTATCGAATCAAATGTGCGGCGAGAGAATGACACGTCGCCAAGGTAGGCATAACGATTGACAAGCTTGGCAGCAAGAAAGATATTCTGAGATTTTCCCAACACCACAAGATAAGCATGGAGTTGCTTAGCATGGTGAACATTTGTGCAGGAGTGGAATAGAAAATCAATATTATCGTTTCTGTTATCATTTGCAAAGCCATCTGATGGCAGCTGCAAAGTATTTGTAGCTGACGAGAACAATTGACAACAAAGTCGAAGTGAGGACAAAAATTTGGAAACATGCCTACCTCTGCAGGTGGGCACCAACCTGGAAACAGATATAGAAAACACCAGCCGGGCAGAGAATAAGCTTCGATTACACAAAACAAGCCATGTCAATTCCATATCCCCTTCGGGACTACAAATATTTTTTTCGGTTACTAGAACAAAACAGTGTCAGCAAACATTGTGAAATGAAATTCAATCCACTTCATATAAAATTCTTATTACAACACGCATAAAACTTGAAAACCTGCCATTGTATCAGGAAACGTGATTCATTGGGATAAACAAGCATATCAAATGATAATTTTAACTGTTCCTATCCAATCTCTCTCATTCATTTACTACTCTAAAGTTTAAATTACCAATAAAAATAAGGAAAAATACTTAAATAGTCATTTGCTCACTCCAAAAGAGAAAAACTTCATCGGATTCCGAAGACTATTTCCCAGAAAGCAAACAAAAACCAAATTGTAGGGTAAAATCTAACAGAGCAAAAGAAGGTTTTTACCTCAACATACATGAAGGATTCAGAGAAATCCAAACGGTCAATGAGCTTCCTTAGCAGCACGGATGAATCCAATCATTGGGGGTTTAGGGTTAGGGTTCAGGCTGGATAGCAAAGCAACCTCCTTTTATGCTTTGGGGTTTTCGATTCGATTTGCTATACACTAGAAAGCCCTTTTGGGGTTTAGGGGTTTAGGGTTTTATCAGATTAGAGATAAAACTCAGAGAGAGAGATGATCAGATTCAAAAGGAAACTGAGAGAGGATTTGGAATATGGGCCGGGTTATAGTGGGGAACTGATCCAATGCGGCCTATTATAGTTCTTTTGGAGCAATTCCATCCATAAGACTGGGTGCCAGCACCCAGCGCATTTATTCACTCAAATGAACAGTAATAGACCCCAATAAACAGTAAAAACATCTCCATCCCTAAAAATACGCTGGCACCCAATCCATCTAATATTATATTATTTTATTCATATCAATTAATATTTTATCATTTAATTTCTTTTTTTCTTCCTTTCTCTCGAAAGGTCTAGCATTTTTGTTTGTTTCCTTCCCACTGCTTCCATTCCCTCTCCGGTCCTTTCTCCCCTTATTTCTCCGACCAACTGTCTCTCTACCCTCTCTTTTTTTCCCATTTTTCTCCTGATTTCATTTGGATCGAACGACCAGCAGGATTGACGGAGTGGAAATCGGGAAGAGGAATGAGGGATTTGAGATGGGGTGTAGATGAAGAAGGCGTACGGGTGTATCGGATGGGGTTCCAAGGATCAAGAGGTGTCGGAGGCGCGACGGATAGTGATGGAGGTGGACCTCGCCGGAGCTCGCCATGGAGGTGCTCCACACCAGGGAGTCAAATTCGGGTCGAGGGAGGCTTGGCAGTGGTCGCGGTGTCGAGGCGTGGTGTGGCGGTGGTGGTCGGATCACGCCGTGGAAATGCTCCACACCAAAGCTCCCCCAAAAATGGACCTCATCCTCCTCCTCCGTATGACCCGGCTGGCGTCAGCATGACGTCAGATGGACCGAGCAACACCTCAGTCAGTTTTGGACTGGGCTAGAGATCAGCTTGGGCTGGGTGCAAGTCAATTGGGTGGGCTGGAGGGGATTCACTGGGTGCCGGCCTGCTTTTTCGGCTGGGTGCTGGGCAATTTGGTGTCCGGTGGAACTGCTTTTTAACAAAGCTGAAGTTTTATCAGTTGCCCGAAATACCACCATATCTTTCAAACAATAAAGAAGGGAAATACTACGGACTAATTTGGTAAGTACTTTTAAATAATATAAAGTATTTTTAGAAAAAATATTTTTGGGTTTCAAAAGCACTTGAAATGTTTCCTGCTAAAAGTATCAGTTATGTGCTTCTTGCTGGAAGCACTTCAAGTGTTTTTCCAGAACAAAATATCTTTTTACTAATGTATGATTCTAAAAATATTTTATCTAAAAACACTTTTAGTCAAACAAAAGCACTTGTAAGATGGATTCTACGGTTCTATTTCAAATAAAAGCGCTTATACTGAAATGGTTTTTAGGGAAGCAATTTCAAACAGACTTCAGTCATTGTAATTTTTTTTTTTTTTTGGACAAAGGCTTCTTCATTACAAAAAAAAGATTAAACATACACATAAGCACACTTAAGGCCCAAACAAAACACATAAACAAGCAAAACACAGGCCCAAAAAACAAAGTACATCGGGCCAACCAAAAGTTGAAGCCCAAAACACACACGCTTACAAACGCCAGAAAGTTCTACACCCGTTGCCGCTGATCTCGATCCGACCAAATCCTCGTCCACAGCCAAGCAACGCCAGAGAAAGTGCAGCATCTCACAACGATGAACGGTCCGAGCACAGCCACAAAAACAGGATAGCCAGCAAATGAGCTGAAGAAGCCAACTATCAAGAGGAAGTTCGCACCAACCCACGAACAACGCTGCCACAAAAGGCAGAGACAGTGAGAACACCGGATCTCTACGCACCATCTCAAAATACCGCAGCAAATCGTTTGAAAACGGCTGCATGTCGGATCTGAGATGAAGGAGGATGACAGCCGCTGGGGAGAGGAAGACATGGCCAGATCGGGAAGGAAAGCATGGGGAAAAGAACAAAACATCGGAGACAGAAAAAAGAAAAACAGAAGAAGAAGAGAAGACAGATGATCTGACAGAGAAGGGAAAAGGAAGAGAAAACAGGAGAATGAAGGGTGAAAGGGCGACCGACTCTAGCCGAAGCCAGAGTCGACGCCGGAGAAAATGGGTAAAAAGAAAACCCTCACCCAAACGGGTGGCTATATTAAAATTCTTTTTGCCATTTATTGTGTCCGTGTTTATTTACTTTAGTTTAGGCTTGCCTTGAACCTCATTTAGATCTCAAAACTAATACATTGACATGCACAGTGGCACAATATTGTTTAGTAACATATTGTCAAAACTCTAACACTATTGAAATTTCACAACCAGCTTATAATTCAAATAGTTAAATTTAGTACTCTTTTCACGTGATATCTTGTCTTTGGTTTCTTGCTCTCCTAACACTTTATTTGAACCGCAAATGTATCACATATGCCATAAATGATAAATTATATTTTTTAAAGAAAAAAAAAACTCTTTAGGAAATCTTACAGAGTTTGACACAAGCAGTGTTGCTCATCTAAAGTTCTCATTTAAAGGCTCTGTGAAGTTCTCTTTAATTTGAAATCTTAGATTAATCTGACGATGACTTAATCAATAAATCCGATGACTTAATCAATAAATCTGATTTGAAACAAAAAGGGAGAAAGAAAAAGAGTTCATGCGTCAAACCCTTCCGTTTTCTTTCCTTACCCGTCTCTCCCCTTTCCATCCCCTCTATTTCCCTCCTTAAACACTTCGGAAAGGAAAGAAGTTTTTCACTTTGATTTGATTTTCAAATTATTAGTACACCTACGAAAACACAGAACAAGATTCAAAGATTCAAAAGAAACCTTGCACATGTCACTAGAGCAGTTCCAACAATCTTCAATGGTAACCTAGTTCCAAAAAATTTAAGGATTTTGATAAATGTGTGCAAGGTCGTTCATTCGGGCCCATCGGCGATGGCAGTACGAAATCTTGAACGATTGAACTCTAAAGAAAGACCTCTCAGACTGATTACTCAAACTCAAATTATAATTTGGAGACGTGTGACCACTGCTGCTCACGCAAAAAGCTCATGAAGAGAGGGAGGAGGAGGGGAAAGAGAGAGAGAGAGAGAGAGAGAGAGAGGGCAGAGAGATGGTTAAGGGAAAAACGCGAAAAAGCTTCACGCGTGAACCCTTTTTTCTTTTTCTTTTTTAAAGGGTGTGTGAATATCACAATCCTTTAATTTTGGATTTGTGATTGGGATTCTCTCCAGATCTCTACCTTTTAGATCTTCCGGATGCTTTAATTTTGGAGCTGGAGAAGAGGGAAGAAGGTGAACAGGAGAAGGTGAAAGTGAATGGAGAATTGATTCTTAACCGTTCAATTTTCGTTTGAACGGATATGATTGAAGGATTTAGAGGATATGGATGAAAGAGATCCGAAGATGATCATATTCCTTGGATGTGGACCACTTGATAAGGGGTATAACCCACAATACTCACAAGCACAAGAAGGACTTGCATTGTACGGGTACATCGACACATAGTGTCCCATGCCAATAATACAAAGATATATAAGTTAACATTTTTTTACACGTCCTTTTGTTATTGAGACAAAACATCTCTGTGACGTTAAACTCCCCATGTGCATATTGGCCTTCACTCTTATTTTTCTAAGATATTTGATAATATCTTTGATTTTATTTGTATGTACACTTTATACCACCAACAAAATTATCAAATTCAAATTACACCCACTTTGGAACATTGTGTTATTTTTATTATAGTAGTAACTTAATAATAAAGTTATGTTATTAATTCGGTGATATAAACTCATGGTAGAAGTAGAACATGAGTGATGCATGACAGTCAAAAGCAGAGCGATTGTCCATGACTACCTGTAACCTCTTCACCCGCGGTTATAGCTTAACGCAGATGCTTGCTTTCATAGTCAACGTACTCCTTTGTTTTGATACCATTTTTGTTTTGACGCGTCCCTGAAATTAGAATATTTAATCCTTATAAGAGTGAAATGATAAAAATACCTCTAGAAGGATAAGGTTGACTTTTGTTGACCTTGTGCTCATGACACGTATGAGACAATATTTTAGTTTATTCTTATAGCATTTGATGTTACGAACGCGAGAGCGCAAGTGGAACAAAATTTGAAGTTAAAACGAACATTTTACGAAGCGTTATTGCCAAGTATATTTTCGTGATTTTCCACTTGGATATTTTTCTATGACGTTGGTTTGTGTGCCAACTGGGACCTACCTTTCCAATTTTTGGCCCTTGTTCTCTCACTTTGGGGGAGGGGGAGAAAGAGAAAGAGACTCTGGAAAGCTCTCAAAAAATCCTATCCCACTCGTTTTCTCCTCAGACAAACACACACAAGGATCACTTCTCAATTTTCTCGACGAATTGAGCTCTTGAGACCACAATCATCATCCTCTCACCCTCACAGACTTGTTCTTAACCTCAGTTTTTGGAAATAGAACTCAAGACGATGGTTCCAGAAGCTCCGCCACATGCTCACTTTTTTCGACGAAATTATGCCATTTTTTAGGGAAGGTAAGGCTTCTAACCACCATCATTAGATTCCTCTCGTTTAGTAGATGATTTTTCATATATAGTGGTGTGAAATGGTTGAGAAGTGGTGAGGCTAAGGAAGCTTCTAGGTTTTTAAACAAAAAAACCTAGATTCTAGCAAGAAGTCTGGCATTGCAATGGTGAGGAACCAGGTCAATTCGACCCAAAAACCTCATTCGGATCTGGCAGCCTGGATCCGACACGATTTGAATCGAAATCTGACCTGATTCGAACCCCTATCCGAATCAAATATTCCATTCACTAGGGTATTTCGACATGTTATTCCAAATCTGCACTTTATTTCTTCAAATCAATCATCTTAACAGAGATTTGCTAGTTGGTTCTTGTACATGTCTATGTGCGGTTGCTATCGGTGAAGCTTTGCGCAGGGCAATTTCAACCGCATCATTCAAAGCCCTTCAAAATCTCAAAGGTTGTTGAGAAAGGTAGGTCCCACAGGGCAAATTTTCGGTAAATTGTAATAGTTCAACACTTTAGTTTTAACTTCATGCATATCATGGCTTCGTCACCCATCCGAGTGATGACCTGAAGGCCTCGATTTCGGTGCCCACTAGACATCAGGGTTGGGGTGTGTTAATTTTATTATAGTATGATTAACACACTATTTATCTTACTTGATATGAATTGTCAAATGCCAAGAGAAAACAAAACAAATGGTTCAATAACTACAAGAAAATGCATGACGGCCTTAGATATATAGTTGAAAATCAAAGTACGCATAACAAACTGTCAAATTGATGAACAAATTGACTACAAATGAATATATATAATTATGTTGAACAAAAGGAAAGAGAAAACAACAAATTAGCCGAGATGGCTGCATAACTCGAAGACTACATTGTGACTAACTTGTATCAATTGAATAACAAAACACCATATTTATATAGCTAACCCTAATTCCTATCAAGTATCTCAGAGCTCAGACGATCATTTCATCTCTCTCCAACCTATACGAGGGCTCATACATGAGTATCTCTGAGGCACGTTTGTCACATAGAGTACTAAAGCCTTGAATATCTTGTAATCTTAAATGCATACATACACGACATTTGACACTTTGAGGTCACTACCACAATCGTGCGAAGCGCCTCAAAATATAGCTGAAAACCACCAACCAGGAATTACAGTCACTGTCAATGCCAAATGATCGGTTTACCCTTGCTCTAGCTCGCAAAATAGTCGAGGCTGCTCCTTTTCCACTGCCTATAAATAGAATAGAGGCCTTCGAGCTCAGGACCTTCGTCAAATTCAACTTATATGATTATACAAACCTTTAGTGATTTTGCAGTTAACCCAACTGCTTTTCAGCACAAAGCTAATTGCTCTTCAACTACAAACTCAAAGTCTTCCTTCAAAGAAAACACTGCCTCATTCCTTTAGATTTAAAATTGTTATAGCTATGCCACCCCATGGTATGCTTTGGTTGACGTGCAAATACAACCACTTTAATTCCCTCTCTGAGGAGTATGTTTTGTATTAAGTCCAGTCCGAAGACAATGATCTCGGTGGACTCTAGCATTATTTTGCCATTCATGGCATGAATCTTGCTAAGAGCTTTTACTACTTTCTTTATATTTCAAGTTCATTTACATTTTAAGTCACGTAGTCCGGCCCATTAGCCTAGATTTTACTTTATGAACATTTGCAATCCTGACTTCGTTTTGAAATGCTTACATTATGTTTCTCGCTTTACGTTATCATTTATCTTGCATTTACATTTAGGCAAAAACACACAAATTTGCACTGAATTATAAGTCTTCATTCACTCGAGGCATCGAAAGTAACTTAGCCGAATCGATATCCTACACGGTGCATAATCGTTTGATAAGAAGTCATTTCTATGCACAACCTCACATTCACGGAAAATTTTTAGTTGTGACGGGAACACGGATGGTACACCACATGTTTTTATGTAAGTGGTGGAAATTTTTAATTTTTAAATTATTAATTTTTTAACACACATATCCAACTATTTACATAGAGACACGTGATGTACCGCCTCGTGTGATGGGAACACTGAAAAATCTCTTCACATTCACTCATATACAATCATTATTTTTTGGCAGTCTCCAACAGTGACACGTATATTCTCTCTTTCACACGAATCATCTCGTGGCATTGAGATCGAAAGCAACATTTAGAGCAAATATGTTTTTGAAACCGAGTGACAAACTCCGTCCAAGTTTTGACACCAACAATATGCAAGTGAAACCTAATCCATCATAATGGCAAGGAATCCAAAACTTAAGCCCACAAGCAAACTCATAAAGTATCAAACTACAGTTACATAATAATAAAATAAATTAACTTTTTCCAACATGTATATGATGAACGTCTACCCAACTACCAATGCATCAAACAAAAGAAACATAATTGATTGTGGCTCCATTTCAGCGTTGTATGATAAGGCGTTGAAATTCGTAAGCTTCGGCTCAGGAGTTTAGAGCTAAAATTGCTAAGACCAAGACTTATCCTTACTAAAACAACAAAGACTCATTTAAATTTTTTGTATGCACTCAACTACTATTCAGATATTCTAATTTGTGATGACAATTAACATTGTATCAACATAAAATCTGAGACTATCCACAAAAGAATGTTGTCGAACGTTGCTAATGTCTTTAGACTAAAAGGAGAGGCAAGACTTTTAACTTTCTTCTGTTTGCTAGATCATTTCCCATGGGTCCCACACCAGAAAGTTAGGGCATGACCAAAACATCCAATTAGGTTTATTCAACACACAAAAAGGCATTGGACCTTCCATACATTTGACTAAATCGAACTTTGATCTATATTTAGTGACCTCACCATACACTGTCCAATTCAAAATCATCACCATGTATTGCAACATAAGGACAAACTACAGAGCAAAAGAGTCAAAGCTTTCTTCCTAAGCACGTCATAATATCATTAAACCTAAACACACAAAACATCCATTACCTTCTTTATTTGCTTATCTTGTAGATAAGCACGACCTCCTTCTCCCGAAATTGCTTCTGGATTTGACTTATTAAACGTAGTTTTTTCAATTTTTTTTAAAAAAAAAAGAAAAAAAAGAAAAAAAAAAGAAAAACGAAAGTCCATACATATCACATGATCACATACATGATCACAACCCCAACAAAATAAATAAATAAATAAAATCCTCATACTGTGCCCACCATTACCAACCAATAAAACAACCGAAAGATCTCGCACTCCAATCAACCTGCCGGAAAGCCCCATCTACGGCGGACATCACTCCACGTTTCATTACCACAGTGGCCAGACATCAAATCACGATCTCAGCTCCTGATTGGTCCACGTTTCGAGATCTGATCGCTCAACCGCCCACTTCAGTATTAAAAAATCTGAAAAATTCCAAATTCGTAGCCTCCGAGCAGACCTTAAATATGGACTCGTGTCGAGGCGGCACAAGACACCTGTCGCCTCCACGCATCGCAGACAAAGCCGAAAGCTCAGAGAAACAGTCTCTCTCTCTCTCTCTCTCTCTCTCTCTCTCTCTCTCTCCAGCGAGTAGTGTCACTCCCTCAATTTTCCCAAAAAAAAGGGAAAAAAATTAAAAAGAAAATTAAGGTAATAAAGTCCTTCTCTTTGAGCGTTTTTCTTTCTCCGTCTTTTAGTTTATTTTTCGTTTCAGCTGATTTTTTTTCTTCTGTTTATTCGGTTTGTCTTTATCTGATTTAATACATTTTACTCATTATTCGATTAATTTAGCCTCTGAATTTTTCTGGGTTTTATCCTTTCTTTTAGCTTTAATTGCTTTTGTTAGGCAAGGAAGCAAATTTATGCAGTTTGTTAGATGGGTTGTTGTTTTAGCTTTTTTGGTGGTGAAATTTTGAAGTAAAAGTATGATTAGGGTTTTGATTTGTTTCTTAGTTTCTAATGGAAAGATTTAAACTTTTTCTAATTTGTTGGGGGTAAGTAAGATCTAGAGAAATGGGTTATTTTTGGGTGACAGTCATGAGTTAATGGAGCTGGAGAATTTGGAAATCCTTGTTAGTTTGTTTTTGGTGTAAATTTTTGGATCTGAAGCTAAAGAATATGCAATGAAAAGTAATGGTAATTTGCAAATTTGATCTGAATCTAGTGGAAAGGAGTGGAGGATAATTTGTTTGGTTCTGATGATTTTTCACACTCCGTCCTGCTTCTTCATAATTGCAAATTCTTGAAAATGGAATCTTGTGTCATGATCTCTGTGTTGTCAAGCTGCTGTTGGTGGATTGAATAAAGCCACTGTTGTGACTGTTTTCATTGATTTGTCTGTTTCTTAAACTTAGGGGTGTGTTGGAATTTATTCTCCCATGTTTCGTTTGTCTAGTCAGGTAGTGGTTGTTTTGCGCGTACGATCCACTGAGGTTTAATCCTGCGTCACTTCGATTCGTTTTTAAAAAAATGGTTATTGAAATGTATAGTCGTAGTAAATTTTCTGTTTCGTTTACCTATCATTTTCCTGATTTTTGTATGAACGTAGCTGACTGAGTGAATTGGATGGACATATAGAGTTGTTTGCACAGCTAGTAGTTTAGAAGATGGGGTCTAATTTCAACTTCAAGAGCTTTGGTGAAGCACCACCAGTGGAAGGCAATGGTGGGAGGGCAGGAGGGAGTTTTGGATTGGCGCGGCAGTCTTCGGTGTACTCATTGACGTTTGATGAGTTCCAGAACACGATAGGTGGACATGGGAAGGATTATGGATCAATGAACATGGATGAACTGTTGAAAAATATATGGACCGCTGAGGAGACTCAAGGCATGACGGCTACTTCTGGGGTCGGAGGGGAAGTAAATGTCCCGGGGGGTAATTTGCAGAGACAAGGTTCGTTAACGTTGCCGCGTACGCTTAGTCAGAAAACGGTTGATGAGGTTTGGAAAAATTTGATTAGAGAGACTAGTGATGATAAGTATAATAATGTTGCTGCCGGTTCGAATTTGCCTCAGAGACAACAAACTTTGGGAGAGATGACTTTGGAGGACTTTTTGGTGAAAGCAGGGGTCGTGAGAGAAGATGTACAACCACCAGTTGTAAGGCCTAATAATGGTGGATTCTATGGTGAATTATACCGTCCTAATGACAACGTTGGCTTAGCTTCCGGCTTTCAACAACAGAATATAAGCAACGGTATTTTGGGGAATCGAGTTGCGGACAACAAAAATTCAGTTCTAAATCAGTCTCCTACTTTAGCACTTAATGTTGGTGGAGTGAGAACTTCTCAGCAACAAACGCTGCAGTTGCCCCCACAACAGCAGCCACTCTTCCCCAAGCCTACAACCGTGGCGTTTGCCCCTTCTATGCATTTGGTAAACAATGCTCAGCTAAGTGGCCCAAGAACTAGGGGACCAATGGCTGGGGTTGTGGAACCTTCTATGACTGGGGGCGGTGCAGTTGCAACAAGATCTCCTGCAAATCAGATATCACCAGATGTAATTGCTAAGAGCAGTGGGGATACATCTTCATTGTCGCCGGTACCTTACATGTTTAACCGGGGAAGGAAGTGCAGTGGAGCTGTGGAGAAAGTAGTTGAGAGAAGGCAAAGGAGAATGATAAAAAACAGAGAATCTGCTGCAAGGTCTCGCGCTCGTAAACAGGTGACCCCATTGGCTCTGCTACCATCATACATTTAAATACTATCTCGATGTGTTGCCCATTGTATTTTGAAATTTGACTTTAATTTGTTGTGTTCGAGTGGTCTTGTGGTTTACCTGTAGTTTTAGACCTATATTTTGATGTCTAGAGTGGTGGCACTTTGTGCATCAACATGCATTTCAGCTGAACCATACAAATGTATAGTTTTTCGGTGAGAACATTAAAGATGCATACTTTCGGATATTTGCATTCACATGTAGAATTCTTACTGATCCCTTTTCGTGACCAAGTAAGGACATGATCTCCCGCCTAAATCTTCTGACTTAAACAAAATCCTCGTGATGCGTAGTTGAAAGTTGAAACTGAAATCCCTACAAACCCTAATCTTTTACAAGTCTTCTGGTTTTACTATAAAAGTCTCTATGAGGAACAAACAAGTAGAAATGACCGACTGTAGCCTCCAATTAAAGGTTTGTTAGCTTTCTGTGTGTGCAAATGGGTGCTATTTATGTACCTAAAAATCGATAGAGCATCTACTAATATTTGATGAAACCCAATGAGGAGGTTTTGTGGTGTTGATATGATTGTATCATTGTATGAATGCATAAAGCAGCCTTCTGCACTGCCAATGTACAAAGTTCAAACGTGAATCTTCCTTCAAAAGTCACTGAAGGCTAAACGTTTTCAGGGATTTTGAACTTGAGATGTTTTCTGAATCCTAGAACAGCTCCGTCAATTAATGGCGATCTGCTTTGTTCATCCTTTTGTTTAAGAAAGACGATTGATAATTGTTTAAACCTTTTGTTTTCGGTTTCCTGCAGGCCTATACCTTAGAACTAGAGGCAGAAGTTGCAAAACTTAAAGAAATGAACGAAGAATTACAGAAAAAACAGGTACATGATATATTTACATTAAAGCATAATTGTCTATCAACCTGGTTGTCCTAGTTTCGTTAACCCTCCTCGACTTCACTTTGGTTCTCCGCAGGAGGAAATTATGGAAATGCAGAAAGATCAGGTACATCATTGTTCATATCTCTCCAGTCTCTATGTAATTCATTGCTCTCAGAAAAGATAACCAATGAAGCAAAACAAGTATATTTCTTCGAGTGTTCACTTGCATCTTGATGCATTTGAACTGCGAAGTAAACTGACCGATCCCGTTTTCTGAATGTGTTGACAGATGTTGGAGACAATGAAGCGGCAATGGGGAGGTAAAAGGCAATGCTTACGACGAACATCGACAGGCCCTTGGTAACTCAGATGAAATTGGACTGCGAATATAAGATGAGTACTCGAGTTTACGAACGTTATAGGTAGTACGGTACAGAGATTGGAGCTTGTATCTGATATCTGAATCCAATCTTATACTAGAAACAGTAGGTAACTGGTCTGTATAGGAGAGGAGTGTTGAGTTGTAAATTATAAAACTAATTAAAGTTAATTAGTCTCATCTTGTAGATTAAACTTCTTGTGTTTTTGGTGGACTCTTTGCTTCTCATTTGATGGCAGGGGGATGTTGGTTAAACTTTTGAAACTGTAAACTTAAGCTTGCTGCTAAAGAGATGGCTAAGAAGCTCTGAATTTCATTGATTAAACTTGAATGAGAAGATTACAACTTAAATAAGAAAAACAAGTCTACTATTGCAAGCAACATAACATCCACTTTGCAGATTTTGTGGAACTACATTCCTACTTCCAGCATGAAAGATAAACCTAACCATGACTCCTACAACTTAGGGATTGTAGACTAGGTAAACAAGTCTCCTAATTACATGCAACCACTTTATTGAAAAATAAATAATTCAAAGATAAATCTTAACGCCCTCCCTTAAATTGATTTCTACATAAAACAGTTTATGATTGATCTTCATCTTCACTTCACTCCTGTGTGAGTCCCTCCCTTGAACAAACTCCAAGTGTACTTTTGAGCTTCTCAAATACTGGTTGTTTGAGAGGTTTTGTCATGAGATCAGCAACTTGATCTTCACTCTTACAGAGCTGCAACTCAATCACACCATCTTTGCATAGATCACGCAAGAAATGGTATCTAACATCGATATGTATGCTTCTTCCATGCATAACTAGATTCTTGGAAAGCTTGATTTCTGAAACATTATCACAATAAATTGTTGTTGAATCTTGTTGTTGGTTACAAAGAACTTCTAGCATTCTTCTCAACCAAATGGCTTGACAGGAACATGAAGCAGCTGCCACGAACTTAGCTTCAGTAGTGGATAATGTCACAATTTGCTGCTTCTTCGAGAACCATGAAACAGCACCTGAACTCAATAAAAACACATTTCCAGAAGTGCTTTTACGATCATCAATATCATATGCGTAATCACTGTCAGTAAAACTAAGGAAACTTGACTTTCTTCCTCTATTATAAAAAATCCCAAATTTGTTGTGCCTTTCAAGTAACGAAAGATTCTCTTGGCTGCCCTGAGATGCTTCTCAGTGGGATTCTCCATATATCGACTTATCATGCTTACAAAATGCATGATATTAGGCCTCGTGGAAGTTAGATACATTAAACTTCCAACTATTTGTTTGAAATAAGTGTTGTCAACCCTCTCCTCATCAGGATCTTTACTGAACTTTAATCCTACCTTTGTTGGAGTTCCAACTGGATTGCAGTTCAACATCTGAAACCTTTCTGATATTTCCAGAATATATTTCTTTTGGCAAATAAAAATACCAGTTGCCGATTGTACTACTTTTATGCCAAGAAAGTAGTGCATCAGTCCAAGTCATGATGTGAAAATTACTTAACACGCAAATTAAACCCTATTTTTGACAATTGTAGTATATGATGCAAGTAGGGATCGTTCTAGGCCGGGGATTAACTAGGGATGCTAATCAACACAAATAAGACTCAAAAACACTAATTTAGACTCTATAGACTCAAAACTAACTCAAAATACTCAAAACAGCAACAAACAATCAAAAAGACTCAATTTAAGACCCAAGAAGTGATTTTGACGAAAATAAACTCAAACTTGACTCAAAAGACTAAAAGAAACAGGTTTTGACTCAAATAACAAGATTAAATGAAAAGGGGATTGGTTTGGACGAATTTAAACTAAAACAAACAGATTTTAAAAGCAAAACAGATTGAATACGAATTTGGGTGATTTAAATGGATGATGGACTAGCTAGGGAACCCTTCTCCACACATGATACATATGCAACACAAATCAACTTCCAGTTATTATCTTTCTAAATCATGAATGACAACGCCCCAGATTAACCGTGAATTGCACTAATTAACCTTCAGATTTTCCTAAGTTCATTGAATTAGACGAAATACGCATCCAACCAAATTATCCTTATTGATGACAGCATACTCAAAGGTCATTAAGTTCGTTGAAAACCATAAGCATTGACGAGGAAAACATGACAGCATATACGTTTGCCCAGAATTTAACTTAACACGATTGTGACTAGCAACCTTTACTACTCATGAATACAA
Organism: Cotoneaster glaucophyllus; assembly: GCA_036320875.1. Classification (NCBI taxonomy): domain Eukaryota; kingdom Viridiplantae; phylum Streptophyta; class Magnoliopsida; order Rosales; family Rosaceae; genus Cotoneaster; species Cotoneaster glaucophyllus. Next base: position 25,207,682 of record CM070066.1, on the reverse strand, counting down.
GTTCATTATATGCAATTCCCTTATATTCTAGCATCAAATTCATGCATGCAAACTAAGTGTGCACCCTTAACCCACATACAAAAATAAGTTTTGAATCAAACAGTTAAGCAAATTACATTCATAACTTATGAAATAATAACTGGATAATCAATTCATGTCACATATATAATCATGGCTTTGAAATCGCCCCTAGCTTAAAACGAGTTTAGCCTCTCATGTTTGCAATTACACAAAAATAGCTTGATTTAAACATTGAAGTATAAGGATAGAAAACACCTAGAAGTATGGATGCAGCCACGGCACTAGGTCCTTCTTCTCCTTGCAATTGCGGCACAAGAGGCTTATAAGTGTATGAATCTGTATGAGAGGGGTGTATGTCGAATGAGGGGTTGTTTTGTGATGTGAGGGTGGTGTATGAATGAGCTGCGGCACCTATGTATTTATAGGGCTGAAAAGGCACGGTTTCAAGGTGTTTTGGAGAAGGATTTGGCATCCCAAACCACCAAGGAAAGGGTAAAATTCGAGCAGATTTCAGGTAGGAAAAGGAGTGAAAGTAAGTGTGGAATTTGGACTCCAAATCCCTCAGAAATTAGGCCAACTTCAATCACAATCCAAAGGGGAAAAGGATATGTTCTCCCAGCAGGTTTTAGGGCTTCTAGAAGTGAGACACAAGGCTGGGATTTAGGGATAAGGTTTGGGACCATCTAGAAGGACCATAGGCACCAGAAATCATGTTTCTAGAAAGGTTGTTGCGGCATAAACTTAGGGAATCCACTTGGGGTTTGGTTGCACGTTTTTAGACTTCTAGAACCCCCAATTTTAGGTGATAAAATCTGATAAGAACCCCCCCCCCCCCCCTCCCTTTTTGGCTAAAAACATGGAAAGATAAGGTGAGGATGAGATAAGGTAGTTTTGGATAAGATAAGATAAGGTTTTGGATAATGTTTGAGATAATGCTCCATATTTCTTGCTCTTCTCTTATCTTCTAGAACTTGGACTTGTTTCTTCCTTCTTCCTAGCTGATTCCTTGTCTTTAAATCTCCAAATTCGTCCATCCTTCTTGCTTGAATCATAAGCTATCCATCCTTGGTCCAAAATAGCTCCAAAACACTCCAAATTGGCTCTTTTTGCACACTGTGTCATTAGGCCCTGAAATTGCACGAAAATGGCTTAAAACACTATAATTATCATAATTAAGCTAAATAAATGCAAGAAAACAAGCTAAGTAAGTCGCATAAATATGCTCCTATCAAATTCCCCCACACTTAGCTTTTGCTAGTCCTCGAGCAAAACGAACTAAACAAGACAAACAAAAGTAAACAAAACACAATCTAAACCTTCCAACATTTACCTCAGGGATTTCCAATGGTACATAACATATTAAAAATCATCATTCCCATAGATTTTAGTTATCCCTACCCTTGAGAACATGCTTAATCACAGCCGCCACTTACTAGCTCACAATTAATCAATTAAAACAATGATTTGAATAAAGTAACATGCCTTAGAGAATTTGCTCAATTCCTTACGGTATACACTCTTATTTTCACTCAGATTTTCTGACTACACACCCTACACTAGTTATATGTGAGAAGATTGATGTAAACATGTAAACGAACACTCACATATGTTTATAACAAAGAAAGCAATTTCTGGATTTATTAATGCATGTATAGATATGATCTCATGAATGGAATGTCACTACTTAGATGCGAGAACCAGGGATACCATATGCTCATACCAATCCCAAACTCCACAAATTGAAACACACAACATCCAAGATAGAAGTATAGGGTTGAAACGGGGCTAGGGGTATTGGTTAACAAGGAAAATATGGAAAACAAACGTTCTTAAAGCAATAGCAAGCAAAACAATGTAATAGGCACTTAGAATTCACTTTTGAATGCAAAAATCAACTTTAAACACAAGGGGAAGGTGCACACAACTTTTTAGGGCCGAATTCAAACTTTTGGACCCTTTCTTCAACAACCAACACTTTAGAGCTCATTTTTTCTTCTTTTCAACTCTTTTTCTTACTTTTCTTCACACTTTTCTTTTCTTTTTCTGTTTTTCACGAATTTTTTTCTTTTTCTTTCTTTTGGCACACAAAACCCTTCCCCCACACTCATTTTCTGCAATATGGTGATCAAAAGTAATTTCCTTCTTAGTTATGCTCCACTATGCTTTAAGAACAAGGGTATGGATGGTCCTATACTAGGCTTGGTAGGGTAAAACGTGGCTAACAAAGAACATAGGCTTAAAACAAGGCTCAACGGGGTTAAACCTACAAAACATAATGTGAAGGGTAAGGCTTTTTGGCTCTAGCTTAACTAAACAACTTCATCTTGATTATGTGCTATGCTAATCAATTTTATGCTTTGAATGAAACGGGCATGAGTTCTAGTATTTGGAACTATAGTGATGAAACGCCTTCTAAGTAGCAACCAAGCATAGAATAATGAGATCATGCAACGACTTTAGAAAACAACAAATGCACAGATTATTAACTCTCCAAAGAACGTTTTAGGCTCAAGTCTCTCAGGGTTGTAGCGTTAATTTGAGTTCCTTCCTTCAAGCATGTTACAAAAATTGATTTTTTTTTCTTTGTGATTAAACATGAATTCGTAAGTTACAACTACAACTAAGCATAAACCAAAGGCATATCAAACTTCCACCCATGTTTGTAACTTTCTTTAACAGTTATGCATTTAAAAACCAAATCCTCATCATTGTGTTGGAAGGTACCCTAAGACACAAACAAACACACAAAAACGACTCTTTTTGGTATTTTTAACACATTTTTCGATTTTTTTCAAAAATTTTCGGATTTTGCTTAAAGGACACATAAAAACACTCTAAAAACACTTAAAAACAGTGAAAACAACTTTAGAAGTGATAGGTGATAAAAACCCACGAATTTTGCATAAAAACACTTTGTTTACCCCCCCCCCCCACACTTAAATCAAACATTGTCCTCAATGTTTCAAACATATGCGCACACATAAACAAACAAACAACTAATAAATAAGACACGAATTGCAAAGTAAAATCAATAAAGAGTAGAGTTTAGGAACATAAACACCTGGTTATAATGCCGGATCGTCCAAAGGCTCTTTATTGAATGCATGGGTTGCCTCCCAAGAAGCGCTTGCTTTAACGTCTTCCAGCCGGACGCATCTTCCTTCTAAGCTTGATTTGAGCATATAGCATGGAGTGGCATATTCTCCACGATATGCACCTTGAAACGTCTATGCATTGAATCCTTGAATGGAAGGGGATAGTGATCCTTCCTGTTTTTGGTGTTTTGCTTCCTTAAGTCAATGTGAACTTTCCCACCACCTTTGGTTCGATTAAGTCCCTTCACCAAAGAGGGTAACAACCTATTAGTTGAAATGGGAATTGAAATTGGGATTGGAGACTTACCCATGTACTGCATTGAAGTGGCAGATTTGTCAAGAATTGCACAATGGTTGCTTTCGGCCAGATTGGGCTTTTTGAGGGGTGTGGCCGAATTTCCTACTTCAATTCCTTCTTCTTTGGTGGTTCGAAATCCATTCTTCTTGATTCGTGATGAACATTCCTGCCTTATATCTTTAATTACATTAATAGCACAACAAGAACGAACATCATTAGTATGCTCAACTGATTCAGAAATTTTAAAATTAATCATATCACCACCAAACTGCATCGTTAATGCTCCCTTAGCCACATCAATCTTTGTGTTGGCTGTTTTCATGAAAGGTCGTCCAAGTAAGAGTGGCGGTGAAGGAGAATGGGCGGTTTCCTCCATGTCAAGCACATAAAAATCTGCAGGAAAAATCAAATGGTCTACCTGCACCAAAACATCCTCCAAAACTCCTTTTGGATATGCATTAGACTTATCGGCTAATTGAATAACAACACCATCCTTTTTGAGCTCTCCTAGATTCATAGATGCATAAACAGAATATGGCATGACATTAATTGATGCACCTAAATCTAGCATAGCATGTTCAAATTTAGCATTTCCAATAACATAAGGAATCGTAAAACTACCCGGATCTTTGCATTTAGGTGGTAGTTTTCTTTGTAAGATCGCAGAAACATTCTCACTTACCTGGACCACTTCTTTTTCCCGAATCCGTTTCCTTGTTGTACAAAGCTTCTTCAAAAACTTGGCATATTTGGGAATTTGCTTAATTGCATCAAGGAGCGGGATATTGACATGCACCTTTCTAAACGTCTCTAGAATGTCTTGTTCCTCCTCTTCGCTCTTTGATTGCATAAATCTGCTAGGAAAGGGCACATTTAGTGTAATAGAACTAGAAAAATTCGAATTTAGACTTACCTTGGTGGTTTGGGACGGCCTAGGTGGTGTAGGGGGTTGCGGCAAGGGTTGTGCATCCCTTGCCGTAGATTTATTTCCCTCCTCTTCCTCGAGCAACAGCTTTTCGTCTTCCTTTCGGGCAGATTGGGATGGTTGTGGATTGGTTCCAACTTCTTTGCCACTTCTCAATGTAATGGCCTTGACGGTTTCAAAGCCTCCTTTGGGATTCACAACGGTTGAACTAGGAAGTTTGCCTTGTTCTCTAAACTGCCCTAGGAACTCTGAAATTTGTCCCATTTGTTTCTCCAATTCATTGACCTTTCGGGCTTGATTTTGCACTTCTTTGGCGTAATTATGCATGTCTTTGGCTTGATTTTCCTGTCCTTGCGCCAAAGTAGTTAGTAATTGAATGACTTGAGCATTATCAAAAGACGAACCTGAGTTATTTTGGACAGATTGTTGATGGGATTGCATTGGTGCATATGGCTTTTGAAACATTCCAGGGGGTGGTGGCCAAAATCCCCCTTGTTGTGCAGGTTGTTGGGGCTCTCTCCACTTCATGTTAGGATGATCTCTCCATCCGTGGTTGTACGTGTTGGAGTATGGATCGTATTGGGTTTGGTTTTGGCCTTGGAATCCAATAGCATTGGCAGATTCCCATCCTCCATTCTCAATCAACTGAGGACATTGATCATTGGGATGTCCTTGCATAGAGCACAAGCCACACACACTTGGGGTAATTCCTTGTATTTTGCATCCTTCCATAAACTGCGACAACATAGTAGTAAGGTTAGTTATTTGAGATTGTAAATCGGAATTGGAACTTACCTCATGTACTTGCTGCCGTGGGGTATCTCTTTGGCCAACTCCCTCATATTGTTGTGCGTTCAAGGCTCGGTTTGAAATTAGGATCTTGGCAGCCACCGGTGTTTTGTCAACCAAAGCACCTCCCGCCGAGGCATCTAGCATTTGTCTTTCAATCGGAAGGAGTCCCTCGTAAAAGTATTGAATTAGAAGCTCCTCCTTCATTTGGTGTTGTGGACAAGATGCAACTAGGGCCTTGAAACGCTCATAATATGCCGGAAAGGATTCTCCATGGTTTTGTTGTATGCCACTGATTTTCTTCCTTAAAAGAATGACACGTGATGTAGGGAAGAATTTCTCTAAAAACGCACGCTTCATACTTTCCCAAGAAGTGACGGTTCCGGGTGCCAATTCATATAGCCAATCTTTAGCCTTGTCCAAAATAGAGAATGGAAAGGCTTTCATCTTTAGAATACTCCCATCGACATTAATGGGTGTCATACTCGAACATACCACTTCAAACTCCTTAAGATGCTTGTTTGGATCTTCCATGGACAGCCCATGGTATTTGGGAATGTGATGCAACAAGCTTAACTTCAATTCGAACTCATCGGTCTTTCCTTGGGCAGCCTTAGGGTATTGAATGCAAAGGGGTGCGGCATTGGCTAATCCCTAGGTATAAAGCTCTTTGATTGTACGATTGTCCGCTTCCATGGCTTGTTCTTCTTCTTCCTCTTCCTCAAATTCAGATTCGGCCTCTGAACTTGGTGGACTAGGTGGATTTGGTTCTGGTTGCTTCCGCTTTCTTCTCAACGTTCTTTCAAAATCGTCGTCAAAATCCAAGATGTTTGCACGAATAGGTTGAGAACTACGAGTCATAAACTAAGTACCTGAAACAAGAAAAACAAACAAAATCAGAATATGAAATAAAAACTTACGAAACAAACAAGGGATTAGCAATTTACTAATCCCCGGCAACGGCGCCAAAATTTGATGTGAAAATTACTTAACACGCAAATTAAACCCTATTTTTGACAATTGTAGTATATGATGCAAGTAGGGATCGTTCTAGGCCGGGGATTAACTAGGGATGCTAATCAACACAAATAAGACTCAAAAACACTAATTTAGACTCTATAGACTCAAAACTAACTCAAAATACTCAAAACAGCAACAAACAATCAAAAAGACTCAATTTAAGACCCAAGAAGTGATTTTGACGAAAATAAACTCAAACTTGACTCAAAAGACTAAAAGAAACAGGTTTTGACTCAAATAACAAGATTAAATGAAAAGGGGATTGGTTTGGACGAATTTAAACTAAAACAAACAGATTTTAAAAGCAAAACAGATTGAATACGAATTTGGGTGATTTAAATGGATGATGGACTAGCTAGGGAACCCTTCTCCACACATGATACATATGCAACACAAATCAACTTCCAGTTATTATCTTTCTAAATCATGAATGACAACGCCCCAGATTAACCGTGAATTGCACTAATTAACCTTCAGATTTTCCTAAGTTCATTGAATTAGACGAAATACGCATCCAACCAAATTATCCTTATTGATGACAGCATACTCAAAGGTCATTAAGTTCGTTGAAAACCATAAGCATTGACGAGGAAAACATGACAGCATATACGTTTGCCCAGAATTTAACTTAACACGATTGTGACTAGCAACCTTTACTACTCATGAATACAAGTTCATTATATGCAATTCCCTTATATTCTAGCATCAAATTCATGCATGCAAACTAAGTGTGCACCCTTAACCCACATACAAAAATAAGTTTTGAATCAAACAGTTAAGCAAATTACATTCATAACTTATGAAATAATAACTGGATAATCAATTCATGTCACATATATAATCATGGCTTTGAAATCGCCCCTAGCTTAAAACGAGTTTAGCCTCTCATGTTTGCAATTACACAAAAATAGCTTGATTTAAACATTGAAGTATAAGGATAGAAAACACCTAGAAGTATGGATGCAGCCACGGCACTAGGTCCTTCTTCTCCTTGCAATTGCGGCACAAGAGGCTTATAAGTGTATGAATCTGTATGAGAGGGGTGTATGTCGAATGAGGGGTTGTTTTGTGATGTGAGGGTGGTGTATGAATGAGCTGCGGCACCTATGTATTTATAGGGCTGAAAAGGCACGGTTTCAAGGTGTTTTGGAGAAGGATTTGGCATCCCAAACCACCAAGGAAAGGGTAAAATTCGAGCAGATTTCAGGTAGGAAAAGGAGTGAAAGTAAGTGTGGAATTTGGACTCCAAATCCCTCAGAAATTAGGCCAACTTCAATCACAATCCAAAGGGGAAAAGGATATGTTCTCCCAGCAGGTTTTAGGGCTTCTAGAAGTGAGACACAAGGCTGGGATTTAGGGATAAGGTTTGGGACCATCTAGAAGGACCATAGGCACCAGAAATCATGTTTCTAGAAAGGTTGTTGCGGCATAAACTTAGGGAATCCACTTGGGGTTTGGTTGCACGTTTTTAGACTTCTAGAACCCCCAATTTTAGGTGATAAAATCTGATAAGAACCCCCCCCCCCCTCCCTTTTTGGCTAAAAACATGGAAAGATAAGGTGAGGATGAGATAAGGTAGTTTTGGATAAGATAAGATAAGGTTTTGGATAATGTTTGAGATAATGCTCCATATTTCTTGCTCTTCTCTTATCTTCTAGAACTTGGACTTGTTTCTTCCTTCTTCCTAGCTGATTCCTTGTCTTTAAATCTCCAAATTCGTCCATCCTTCTTGCTTGAATCATAAGCTATCCATCCTTGGTCCAAAATAGCTCCAAAACACTCCAAATTGGCTCTTTTTGCACACTGTGTCATTAGGCCCTGAAATTGCACGAAAATGGCTTAAAACACTATAATTATCATAATTAAGCTAAATAAATGCAAGAAAACAAGCTAACTAAGTCGCATAAATATGCTCCTATCAAGTCACTCATATCAAATTCTTTCATCATAGACTTCTTAAAATCCTCATACATATCGACACCACTTCCAGTATAAATTAGATCATCAACATAAAGGCATATAATGAGCATCTTACCTTCATCACCAACCTTAACGTACAAAGTATGCTCATATGGACACTTTTGGAAACCTTGTTTGACAAAGTATGCATCTATGCGGCTGTACCAAGCTCGTGATGCTTGTCTCAGCTCATAAAGTGCCTTCTTCAACCTCAAAACCTTCTTCTCTTTACCTTGCTGCACATAGCCTGGAGGTTGATCGACAAACACTTGTTCTTGCAATTCACCATGTAAAAAGGCAGATTTCACATCTAATTGAAAAATAGGCCAGGAGTTTTGAGCAGCTAGAGATATTACCAAACGAATTGTGTCTTGCCTTGCAATTGGGGCAAACACTTCTTTGTAATCGGCACCATATTCTTGCTTGTATCCCTTTGCTACCAAATGGGCCTTGTGCTTGTCAACCTCGCCTTTCTCATTCAGTTTGGTTTTGAAAACCCACTTCAGACCAATAGTCTTCTAACCTTTAGGTAAATCAGTAAGCTCTCATGTATCATTTTTCTCAATGGACTTAATTTCTGCATCCATTGCTTTTTGCCATTTTGAGTCCTCATCTGCTTCCTCAAAGGCAAGAGGAGTATAATCAACAAACAAAGCAAAGTGTGTAGTAGTATCGTCATTAAAGAGTTCGTCTCCACTTACATAATCAATCATCCAAGATGGTCTCTTCCTTGGACGTTGAATTTGAAGTGGTTGATCATTTGCAGGTTGAGCATTTTTTGGTGGGATTTCGTCAGGCTCAGGAGGCTGCTCAATCCTATCGTCTGTTGCATCAAAGTTAGCTGGAATTTGTTGCTGCTGCTTGCCTTTTCCAGACCAAACCCACGTATTTTCTTCATCAAAAACCACATCTCTGCTGGTAATGACCTTATCAGTAGTTGGGTTGTACAATTTGTAGGCTTTGGAGTGTTCACTAACTCCAAGAAAGATACACTTTGCACCTTTGTCATCGAGCTTCTTCCTTTTTTTCGTCTGGAATGTGTGCATATGCTATGCACCCAAACACTTTAAAGTGATCCACTGAGGGTTTCCGTCCACTCTAAGCTTCCTTAGGTGTCATGTTTTTTTACAGAAAAGGTTGGGCACCTGTTCAAAATATGAATGGACCACAAAACTGTTTCAGGCCAAAAACTTTTAGGAACTCCTCCCTTTACTAGCAAGCTCCTGACCTGTTGAGAATGGTTCGATTTTTTCTCTCGGATACACCATTTTGCTGGGGTGTATATGCAGCAATGAGTTGCCTTCGAATCCCTTAATCATCACAAAAAACGTCAAACTCTTTTGAGCAATATTCACCACCACGATCAGTTCACAAGGTTTTGATCCTTCTTCCACTTTCGTTCTCAACTAGTGCCTTGAAGCTTTTAAATACATTAAAAGCCTCTGATTTTTCCTTCAAAAAATACACCCAAGTCTTTCTACTAAAGTCATCAATAAAAGAAATAAAATATTTCTTTTTACCATTCGATATTGGAGTGATTGGACCACATATGTCTGAATGCACTAGCTCCAACAGGTTTTGAGCTTTCCATGCCTTTCCTTTTGGAAATTGGTCACGATGTTGTTTGCTAACAACACATTCTTCGCAGACTTCAGATCATGGTGTGATCATGGGAAGGTCAGTCACCATTTGCTTCTGATGCAGTCTTCAAGCCATTGAAATTCAAATGGCCATATCGAAGGTACCACAACCACGATGAATCGTCCTCCTTAGCCATCAAACAAGTTTGGACAGTTTTGATCTTCAGCGAAACAATCTGTTTTGGCTCATTTGAACAACAGCAATGGCACCCCTTACTGGATTATATATCTCACATGCATATTTCTCAAGGTTCTAAAAAACGCTAGGCGCTAGTCGGGCGGTGGGCAGGGGCCTAGCGCCTAGGCGGGCGCCTAGGCGGCCTAGGCGGATTTATGTATATTTATTATATATATTATAAAGTATGAGTATATTTGTAAAATTTTAGGACTTTTTATGTTAGTTTTATAACATTTACTCAGCCCACATATTTTAATTATTATTGGGCTTTGCTTCTCATTTAATAAACAACTTTGTATCTTTATATAAAAATAAATTTCTTATACCCTAATGACATAGACAAAAAATGACAAAAAATAAATGGCATAAACGTGGCAAACAACCACATCTCTCTTCTTCCCACCACAACTCTCTTCCCATTTTCCACTTTATTTCTTATCTACCCGGTGAACCATATCACAAAATCCCAAAAATATCTCTCTCTCTCTCTCTCTCTCTCTTTTCTACCCGTGAACCATCACAAAATCCCAAAAATCTATCTCTCTCTCTCTCTCTCTCTTTCGGTTTTTCCAGAAATCTCACTTTATTTCTGGGATTCTGGAAATCTCTATTTCTTATTCTTATCAACCTAAACCCGAATCCCACTTTATTGCTTTGCTCCCACTCTATTTCTGGGATTCTGGAAATCTCTATTGCTTTGCTCCCACTTTATTTCTGGGATTCTGGAAATCTCTATTGCTTTGCTCCCACTTTATTTCTTATTATCAACCTAAACCCGAATCCCAGAAATCTCTATCTCTCTCCAGAAACCTCTAGCAAAGCAACCATGGCTCTCTCTCTCTCTCGTTATTTTTCAGAAACCTCTAGCAAAAGCAATGGCTATATTCAGATGTAGACGCAGATGGGAGTTTCAATGCAGATGCGAGAGTTAGAGTTCCAGATCCGATGAGAGTTTGAGACGGCGAAAATTGCAGAGCCTTCAACGCTGGCAAGAATTTCAAACCGCCTTGAGCACCGCCTAGCGCCTAGCACCGCCTAGAGCGCCTAGCGAGCGCCTGGGCGGCCGTCTAGATACCCACCGACTTTTGTAACGATTTCCTCCAAATCGCATCGGGAGACCACCGCCGAACGCCTAGGCGCCGCCTAGAGCATTTTTTAGAACACTGATATTTCTGAAGAGTTATTATATAACCATTTTTTTGTAACTGTCCAACACTCAACAAATTTGTTTTCAAACTAGGCACATAAAACACATTCGAAATTGTTTCAACAAAATCATTTTTAGTCCTAATTTGAATATCACTATTTCCCATCACATTAACACTTGACCAATCCCCAAAGCTCACGGTAGTTCGAAAGTTTTCATCCAGAAATGAGAAAGATGACTTACAGCCACTCATATGATTGCTGCAACCTGTGTCTACATACCGTACTTCTGAATCAATCTCCTCCTTGACGTGGAAAGCCATCAAGAGTGTCTCATCATCCTTCTTTTCAGCAAAGTTAGACTTTTCTCCCTTCTCTTCGTCTTTTGGCAACTTTGTGTAGCATTCATTGCGATAATGACCAAGGTTTCCACACCTGTAACACTCAATGTTGGATTTGTCAACTTGTCATTCTCCTCTATACTGAGAGTGATCATCATGTTTCCTGGAACATTGGTGTTGTCTATCTCCATCTCGGTTACCTCGACCACCTCTTCCTCTTCCTCTACCTCTACCTCGGCCTCTTTCTCTTGAGCTTGAGGATTCAGAAAAGGTAGAACCTTTCAGAGCTTGTTCTTCTGAGTTGACACGTTCTGTGGTCCCACGGTTCAGTTGCTGCTCATGGACAAACAATGAGCTTTAGAGCTCATCAATCGACATATCTGCAGTGTCATATGACTCTTCATTCTTCATTTGAAGAGTCTTAAAGTCTTGTCTTAGGGCCTGAAGCCGTGCACGCTTCACTCTTGCTAATCCTTGGTACTTTCTCTTCATGGAGTCCCAAATATGCTTGGAAGTATCCTTCTGGAGAATAGTCTCCAAAATAGCACGATCAATTGATTGGAATAGATAATTCTTTACCTTCAAATCCTTCAACTTCAGTTATTCAAGCTTACGTTGCTGCGCAGTCGTAAGCGTACTTTCTTCGGGTACAGTATATCCCGTTTCCACAAGATCCCATTACTCTTTAGGACCTTAGGAAATTCTCCATCAACATACTCCAATGATCATAGTGACCGTCAAAGCATGGAATCGCTGGCTGAACAAAGTTTTCTGCTGGCTTGTCAGACGCCATGGATGCTTGCTACTGCAAGGACAAAAAGCTGCTGCTTCTATGAGAGATTCTCGACATAGGCCCAGTAGGGACTCTGGTACCAAATGTTGGTTAAACTTTTGAAACTGTAAACTTAAGCTTGCTGCTAAAAAGGTGGCCAATAAGTTCTGAATTTCATTGATTAAACCTGAATGAGAAAATTACAACTTAAATAAGAAAAACAAGTCTATTGCTGCACGCAACATAACGTCCACTTTGCAGATTTTGTGGAACTACATTCCACGATTTCCAGCATGAAAAATAAACCTAACTATGACTCCTACAACTTTGGGATTCTCCTGTAGACTAGGTAAACAAGTCTCTTAACTACATGCAACCACTTTATTGAAAAATAAATTATTCAATGATAAATCTTAACAATCTAGTTTAGTTAAACGAGTCATATTTAGAGTAACTTAGTATTTTTTTTATCTAATTAATTAACATGTTTCTGCTGCTCATATAAATTGATTTCCCTTGCAAGGGGACCAGTTTATAGTTTTGTTGGCTAAAATCATTTACTTTTTGACACACCCTGACCAAAATCGAGGCTTGCTGGCCGTCACGTAAGGGTGACGTAGCCATGTGCGCAGTGCGGAAGTGAAAAGAGAATAAAAGTGTGAATAAATAAAAACCAAATTAATTAATTTAGTCTAGGCGAACAATATAGTGCAAGTGACAAGATTTAAGTGTAACAACACATAATCAGAGCATAGGTAGCCTAAGTGCAGTCCAACAGGACAAATACTAATTATTCAATACCAGAGGAATGGTCCTATGTTAAATACAAACTGTCAGAATCGTCGTCGTCTCCTCGTGAGCCACCAACAAGTACTCCTACCTAGAACCTGGAGGGGCGCAAAACAGAAAGTGTGAGTGGGCGAAAACAAAGCTTTTAAAAACATTCCCTTTTTCTCAAAAATTATAACCCCTCGCCGTAAAACCTGTATAATTTTCCAGAAAATAGCATATATATATACATATATATATACATAAATATATATATACATATATATACAGATATATATATATACAGAGACCTTAAGGGGAGGGATCCCCATTTTTTTATAAAAATGGGGATTAGGTGTGGGACCCACTCCACATCAAATTTCAACGATCCGAACCGTCTATTTTGTAAGTCTCGATTCATAGATCATCCTTACAAAAATTCAATTCAATCTGAAACCATTTGCCTATTTAATTATCAAGATCAAATTTCATTGTTTCTTATATAACAAAGTATTCGTTAATTTCTTTGAACCCAATTAGATGCCTTAAACATTTCCGATTTGGCTAATATTTTGCAAGGATGATCTATGAGGTGCAACTTGAAAAATAGACGGTTCGGATCGTTAAAGTTCGATGTGGTGTGGACCCCACACCTAATCCCCATTTTTATAAAAAAAAAATGGGGATCCCTCCCCTTAAGGTCTCTGTATATATATATATATACATATATATATATATATATATATCTCAACATCATTTCCATAACCAGAAATCTCAACATGTATGCCATGCAAGATATCACAAGAATAATCAAGTTAACCAAATAAAATAAAATGATGAATAATAATGCGTCAGCCGAATCCACCTATTGTGGCCTGTACGGCTGAAACTATAGCTCATCAAGTATGCATGCACACGAGTCGGAACCACCTAATGTGGTTTGTACGGCAGGGTTAGGTGTAATAAGTACGCTCAAGTGCTACGATCACGTGAAGGCTGTGCGATAAATTGCGGGTCACCTACGAGTCAGAACCACCTATAATGGTCTGTACGACAAGACTATGCACCTAATTTGCATCCAAGATGAGCGTATGGTGCGGGAGGTGAACATCACGTGAAGGACTATGCCTTGGCCACGGGCGGGAGCACTAACACCGGAGTGCAGGTTTATGAGCACTAAATGTCTCTAAGTATAACCATAACTACACAACTTACCTTTAACCACATATAACCTTACCTGAAACTTACCTGAGTGTCCGGGCGTCAACAATAATTTATGCAACTATTATATGCATATTCTAAAACATAATGTAATTGGCATGGCATTTTAAAGCATAAAACCATTTAAATAAGTTTTCTGGGAAAAACACCAAGCATATATACATATATAGAAAACCAAAATGCCCACTCACTGATATATGGAGAATTGTAGCCCCCGAGCCTTGCTTGATTGCGCTCGTCCTCAGGAAATGTCTCACCTATATGTGAAACAACTATTTTAACGTTATTTATAAGCACATAACCAAAACTAGGTAATAACTTCTCATACGTTGCTCAATTGGGGTATTTGAATATACCAACGTGGCCTACTCAATCCCACGAACATCCCCATATTTTTAGAAAAAATTTCTAGGGTCCCACGCGCCCTCACGCACCGGCCAAGGCATGGCCACACGCGCAGGCATGTGCCCGGCACACGGACAGAATAGTTAACGCTGTTAGGGAATATTATGTTAAATAATAGAATATTCCGTTAAATAATAGAATATTCCGTTAAATAATAGAATATTCCATTAGATTTACCTGACATCGTTAGTCGCCATTAGGAATATTCCGTCAAAGTTGATGGAATATTCGTCGGCGAGTCACCGGACTCCGGAGCCGGCCGTCGACTGTGTCACCGGTTTCTGAAAAAAATTTCAAAACTTGATAACTCACTCATTTTTCAACCAATTTCTATGAAATTTGTACCAAAATGAAGCTAGAGACGAGAAGAACATTTTCTTACCCCTTTTTAAGCCCTAAAACCAACGGAATTTAGCCAGAAAACCTTTGATGTTTCCGGTCACCTCTGCAACTCTAAGAACAAACCTAAACCGACGTTCAAACAAGTCCAAAATTGTTCTAAAACACTAGAGACATCAAATATATACCTTCTCGAGCCTTAAAACTCCATGAAAGACTCACGATCACGACGGAGTCACTGTACCCTCGTCGGAGCTCTCTGGTTCTCGTATTCCCAAAGGTTTCATTTCCCACAAATGGTATGGTTGTGCTCAAAAGCTTACGGGGAACTCGAATATGGTCTCAAAAAGTTCGATCCGTGATGTTTCACAAGGGTTTAAAACTGGTCCGTATGTTGTACGGAAATGAGAGGGTTCGAGAAGAAGAGAGAGAGAGTGTGAGAGAGAGTGAAGGTATCTGCATATGTGTGTGCGCACGTGTGTTCGGATTGGGCACAAGAAAAATGCTAAGGCCCTAATTGGGCCACCAAACCACTCACTAAAAAAAAAAAACTAACTTAACCCTAAAATTCTAATGGATCCAAAAATAAAGGAAAATAGATAATTGGTCCAAAAGTGTAGGAAACAACATAATTGGACCATTTTTCTTAGCCCATTTACGCAAACACAATCCAACGCTCAAGGGTAAAAATGTCATTTCCACGCCATCAAGGATGATATATATATAAATTCGGGACGGGCTGTCACAACCTACCCCCTTAAGAAAATTTCGTCCCCGAATTTCATACAATAATACAACAACTGCTAATAACCATAAAATAAGCGTGGATACATATCTCTCATACGGTCATCCGTCTCCTAGGTGGCTTCCTCCACTGAGTGATTCCTCCATAAAATTTTCACTAAGAGCACATTTTTGTTTCGCAGAACCTTATCTTTCCAATCTAAAATCGTCACTGGCTCCTCCTCATAAGTCAAATCCAGATTAATTTCCAAAGATTAATTTCCAACGGTTGATGAGGTATCACATGTTATGGATTTGAGACATAATGACGAAGCATAGAGACATGAAAAACATCGTGCACCTTAGATAACTCTGGAGGCAATTCTAGTCTGTAAGCAACTTCACTGGCTCATTCGGTGATCTGGTACGGTCTGATATATGCTTACCTTTCTTCTCGAACCTTACTACACCTTTCCACGGCGACAACTTCAAAAATACCCAATCACCAACATTATACACTCTGTCAGTGGCATGTTTGTCTGCTAGACTCTTTTGTCGATCCTAGGCCGTTTTCTGGTTAGATTTAATTACCTGAATATTTTGAATAGTTTCTTCTACAATCTCAATGCCCACCAATACTCTTTCACCAACCTTTGACCAGCATAAAGGAGTGCGACAAGACTTACCATAGAGTGCCTCAAAATGTGACATACCAATACTCGAATGGTAGTTATTATTGTAAACAAACTCCATCAAATCTAAATGCATATGTCAAGCATCACCAAACTGTAATACAAAAGCTCTTAGCGTATCCTTTAACGTCTGAATAGTCCTTTCAGATTGACCATCTGTCTGAGGATGATATGTCGTACTATAAAGTAATTTCGAACCAAAAGCCTCCTGAAATGCCACCCAGAACTTAGAAGTAAACCTAGGATCTCGATCAGAAATGATACTAACCGGAACCCCATGGTACATAACAATCTTTGATAGAAATAATTCAGCTAATCGGCTTAAGGAATACTTTTCCCGTACTGGAATAAAGTGTGTTGATTTAGTAAGCCAATCCACTATCACCCAAATGCCATCATAACCATTCTGCGTACGTGGAAGCTTGTACACAAAATCCATAGTAATATCTTCCTATTTCCACTGTGGAACGGGAAGTGGCTGCATCAACCCAAATGGCTTTTTCCTCTCAGCTTTAACTTTTTGGCAAATGGCACATCTACTTACATATTATGCAATTTCTCTTTTCATACCAGGCCAATAATAAAATGGTCTAATGGTATGATACATTTTAGTACTCCCGAGATGCATCGCATAAGACGACACGTGCGCCTCATCAAGAATTTCTTTCTTTAATTCTGCATTATTCGGCACGTACATTATTTTCTCCTGCATAAGCATACCATCTGACTCTTGAATTCTGAGGTCTTTCTTTTTCCCCCGATTTCTTGCCTGAATTAACTCCTGAGTTTCCTCATCATTAATATAAGTCTCGAGCACACGATCAATCAAAATAGGTCTGACTTGGAAACTGGCAAGTAAAGCTTCTTCTTTATCTTCCACCCCCAACTTCACTCCAGTGGCTCTCAAATTTATAATAAGAGGAATACGACTAGCGTATAAAGCATTAATTCGGCCTTGAGATTTCATACTCAGTGCATCTGCCACCACATTTGCACGACCAGGGTGATACTCAATCGTGTAATCATAATCACTCAGCAATTCTATCCACCTTCGTTGTCGAAGGTTAAGATCTCTCTGGGTGAAACGATACTGAAGGCTTTTATGATCCGTAAAAATCTAACATTTTTCTCCATAAAGATAATGCCTCCAAATCTTCAAAGCGAAAACGATAGCTGCTACCTCAAGATCATGAGTAGGATAATTTATTTCATGAGGTTTCAACTGTCGCGAAGCATAAGCAATCACCCTACCATGCTGCATCAATACACAACCCAAACCATTCAAGGAAGCATCACTATAAATCTGAAAATTACGACTATCGTCTGGAAGTGCCAAAACAGGTGCATGAGTGA
The DNA here is from genome assembly GCA_036320875.1 of Cotoneaster glaucophyllus. Classification (NCBI taxonomy): domain Eukaryota; kingdom Viridiplantae; phylum Streptophyta; class Magnoliopsida; order Rosales; family Rosaceae; genus Cotoneaster; species Cotoneaster glaucophyllus. The sequence goes on along the minus strand of CM070066.1, from coordinate 25,189,997 downwards.
GACAATACTTAAGCTACTGAAAACTCTGCCCACAATTATCGTCCCACTCAAATTTAACATCCTTCCTTGTCAATCTCGTCAGTGGTAATGTTATAACTGAATAATCTTTAACAAACCGTCTATAATAACCAGCTAGGCCAAGAAAACTTCGTACCTTAGTGACGGTTCGTGGTTGCTCCCAATTCTCAACAACTGCTACCTTCTGAGGGTCCACCTGAATACCTTGGGTTGATATAACATGTCCCAAAAATGCCACTTGATCCAACCAAAACTGACATTTGCTAAACTTAGCATATAATTGATGTTTTCTCAATTTCTTCAACACCAAAGTGAGATGTCGAATATGCTCTGCTTTAGACTTAGAGTATACCAGAATATCATCAATAAAGACAATGACAAACTTGTCTAGATATGGCTGGAATACTCGATTCATCAAGTCCATAAAAGCAGCATGCGCATTAGTTAACCTGAATGGCATCACAAGAAACTCATAATGACCATATCGAGTCCTAAAAGTCGTCTTAGGAACATCTTCACTTTTAATCTTCAATTGATAATAACCAGACCTCAAATCAATTTTAGAAAACGCACAAGTGCCTCGAAGCTAATCAAATAAGTCATTTATGTGTGGCAACAGATAACGGTTTTTAATTGTTACCCGATTCATTTGCCGATAGTCAATACATAGCCTCAAAGTCCCGTCTTTCTTTCGTACAAATAAAACTGGAGCTCCCCAGGGTGAAGTACTAGGCTGAATAAAACCTTTATCAACCAATTCCTGTAACTGAATTTTTAATTCTCTTAATTCAGCAGGAGCCATTCAATAAGGAGTTAAAGATATATAATTTGTACCTGGAAGCAAATCAATAGTGAACTCCATATCTCGATCTGGCGGTAGTTCAGGTAAATCATCAGGGAATACATCAGGAAAATGCCTGACTACTCGTACATTCTCCACACTGCTAGGAGCATTGTCATTCAACACCACATGAGCCAAATATCCCTGGCAACCTTTACTTAACAACCTTTTAGCCCTCACGGTCGAAATAACGCCGTACCTCACTCCACTACGCTTTCCCACAAATGTAACTTCAGGTAACCTTGGGCGATGGAATGTGACCATCTTCTCGTAACAATGTATATTGGCACGATTAGAATGCAACCAATCTGCTCTCAGAATAACATCAAAATCAACAATATCTAATGGAACGAGGTTAGCTGGCATAACTACATCCTCCACTAACACAGGACATCCGGGATACACCCAGCTAACACAACATGTATCCCCTCTAGGCATCGAAAACTCTAACTCATACCCAGAGGTGTAGGATGAAGTTGTATTGTCTGAGCAAACGTATGAGAAATAACGGAATGTGTAGCACCACAATCAATTAGTACTCTAGCAAAATGACCAAGAATATTTAACGTACCCATGATCAAGTCAGGATTATGTTGAGCATCCTGCAAGGTAATATTGTGAATACGACCCTGAGCCTATTGTCGTCCACCACGACCTCTACTAGCCTGATTTCCACGTCCTTGCGTACCTCGACTGGGCTGGTTAGGCTGCCTCGATGATCCCGCACTACTAGAAGCAACCTCTAAATTCTGGGACTGTCCTCCCGAATACCACTAGGATCTGCGAGCCGAATATGGCTGATATGGTGTATAACCTCCTGGATACTGAGCATAACCACTCTGCTGATACGGGTCATGTGGGTACTGATATTGTCCTCCATAATATGGAGCTGTATCACCCTGATAGTGATAAGCACCTCCACGACCCGTCTGAGTATAGCCACTAGGTCCTGGAACCTACTGAATCGAAACTGGCGGTGGTAAAGAAGGTGGTTGAGGCCTCTGCTGATTCTGAGGGCACTGCATAGCTTTATGTCCCATCTGACCACAAGTGAAGCATCCACTGCTACCTCGCCTACACTCCCCAAAATTTCGATTATTACACATTTGGCATAAGGGAGCACGTGTACTGCCTGAATCCCTCTGTCTCTGGAAACGAGGACCTCCAGAAATCTGCCACCTCTCATCTGCTCAGTATGACCTCCTGAATCCCTCTGTCTTTTGAAACTCTGGGTCTTGCGAGGTCCCTGTGATGACTGACCCTTATCTTTATTATTTTTCCTCTGGTTACCATATTTTTCTTCTTCTTCCTCACTATCACTGGGTATATTCTCTGAATCCTCAACTCGCAGCAGAATCTCATAAAACTCCTAGTAAGTAGCACATGGAGTTGTGGTCGCCATAGAACGCCACTTCTTTCTAGTACCCAGTCTAAAACGGCGAAACATCTCCACATGATTAGCAGCAATCTCAGGGCAATAGAGAGACTAATCGGTAAACCTCCTGTAATACTCGTTAGCCGACATTTTCCCCTGCTTCAAATGTGTGAATTTCTGCTTCTTTCAATCTATGTACTCCGGAGGAATGAATCTTTTCTGAAACAACTGCTTAAAAACTTCCCAATTAGCAGCTTCCTCAGGTGATAACTGATAAGACTCCTATCTCCACCAAGATGCAGGCTCCTCACCTAAAAACCAAGTGTTAGTCTCAACCCACCTATACTCAGGGAGATTTCTCTGTCTCTGCATCAATCGAAAGGTTTTCTCAAGATGATTGAGCCAACGCTCAGCTCCCTCGTGTCCCTCATTACCCACAAAATTATTCAACTTCAAATTATACACAGTCTCCAGGGGAGTCCTCTGAGGAGGGCGAAGCAAATACTGAATATCATTAGTAATAGCTTCCCCTAATTGAGCAATATTAGGGAAACTAGACTCAGCTGAAGTACGTGGCTCTCTACGAGACGGCATGGTTCTGACAGGAAGTACCAGAATAATTAGAATACTCACAAAATATGCAGGACTGCCAAACTTGGCTCTGATACCAAACTGACACACCCCGACCAAAATCGAGGTGTGTTGGCCGTCACGTGAGGGTGACGTAGCCATGCGTGCAGTGCGGAAGTGAAAAGAGAATAAAAGCGCGAATAAATAAAAACCAAATTAACTAATTTAGTCTAGGCGAACAATATAGTGCAAGTGACGAGATTTAAGTGTAACAACACATAATCAGAGCATAGGTAACCTAAGTGCAGTTCAGCAGGACAAATACTAATTATTCAATACTAGAGGAATGGTCCTACATTAAATACAAACTGTCAGAATCGTTTTCGTCTCCTCGTGAGCCACCAACAGGTACCCCTACCTAGAACCTGGAGGGGCTCAAAACAGAAGTGTAGGTTTATGAGCTCTAAATGTCTCTAAGTATAACCATAACTACACAACTTACCTTTAACCACATATAACCTTACCTGAAACTTACCTAAGTGTCTGGGCGTCAACAATAATTTATGCATATTCTAAAACATAATTTAATTGGCATGGCATTTTAAAGCAAAAAATAATTTAAATAAGTATTCTGGGAAAACACCAAGCATATATACATATATAGAAAACCAAATGCCCACTCACTGATATGTGGAGGGATCGTAGCCCCCGAGCCTTACTTGATTGCGCTCATCCTCAGGAAACGTCTCACCTATATGCGAAACAACTATTTAAACGTTATTTATAAGCACATAACCAAAACTAGGTGATAACTTCTCATACGTTGCTCAATTGGGGTATTTGAATATACCAACGTGGCCTACTCAATCCCACGAACATCCCCATATTTTTAGAAAAAATTTCTAGGGTCCCACGCGCCCTCACACGCCTGCCAAGGCACGGCCACACGCAGGCACGTGCCTGGCACACGGACAGAATAGTTAACGCCGTTAGGGAATATTCCGTTAAATAATAGAATATTCCGTTAGATTTACCTTACGTCGTTAGTCGCCATTAGGAATATTCTGTCAAAGTTGACGAAATATTCGTCTTCTTCTCCGGCGAGTCACCGGACTCTTGCGCCGACCGTCGACTGTGTCACCGGTTTCTGGAAAAATTTCAAAACTTGATAACTCACTCATTTTTTAGCCAATTTCTATGAAATTTGTACCAAAATGAAGCTAGAGACGAGAAGAACATTTTCCTACCCTTTTTAAGCCCTAAAACCAATGGAATTTGGCCGGAAAACCTTCGATGTTTCCGGTCACCTCTGTAACTCTAAGAACAAACCTAAACCGACGTTAAAACTAGTACAAAATTGTTCTAAAACACTAGAGAGATCGAATATATACCTTCTCAAGCCTTAAAACTCACGATCACGACGGAGTCACTGTACCCTCGTCGGAGCTCTTTGGTTCTCGTATTCCCGAAGGTTTCACTTCCCACAAATGGTATGGTTGTGCTTAGAAGTTTACGGGGAACTCGAATATGGTCTCAAAAAGTTTGATCCATGATGTTTCACAAGGATTTGAAACTGGTTCGTATGTTGTACGGAAATGAGAGGGTTCGAGAAGGAGAGAGAGAAAGTGTGTGAAGGTATCTGCGTGTGTGTGTGTGTGTGTGTGTGTGTGCACGTGTGTCCGAATTGGGCACAAGAAAAATGCTAAGGCCTAATTGGGCCACCAAACCACTCACTAAAAAAAACTAACTTAACCCTAAAGTTCTAATGGATCCAAAAATAAAGGAAAAGAGATAATTGGTCCGAAATTGTAGGAAACAACATAATTGGACCATTTTTCTTAGCCCATTTATGCAAACACAATCCAACGCTCAAAGGTAAAAACGTCATTTCCACACCATCGAAGATGATATATAAATAAATTCGGGACGAGTTGTCACACTTTTCACCTGAACTATTGCATTCGAATCCCCCTCCTACTCCCACTCCATTTCTCAAAACCCCACTTCCCTCTGTAAAATCCCCAAAACCATGTCTAGACCTAAACCCACCTCCAGATTTTTCCTATGCACCCTCACCCTCCTACTCCTACTCCAATTCCTAACCTCCGTTTCCGAGAACCACCTCCAAGTTCTCGAATTTCGCCGACACACAACTTTTTACATCCTCTCACCTCAAAAAATTATGTGGTTTGTCCCTAGATTCCACCATTTTTGCTTCCATGAAGCTCCAGTTCGAACCCACAGCCACCCACAACGCTGACTCGGCACTGAGTTTGTTCAGAGTCGTCGATCGGAGGTCCAGATCGAACACCCAGAGTCACCACCGTTGGATCTGAAAAATTGCCTTCTGAGGCGTCTATCGGAGGTCCAGATCGAACACGCGGACCCACCAACGACGTTGTATCCTCCCGTTCTCGCTCTTCCATTCTTTGCCACTGCTCCTCCTAATGTCGGAGCCGGAATCGCTCTTGACGGTGCTGCTTTTCCGTCTTCAGTTTTGCTTGCGGCAGGTTTTGGGGTTCCGAGGATTTGATGGGGTTGGGAAATGAAGTAGGAGGTTGAGGGTGAAGCAGACGAATCTGGATGTGGGTTTTGGTTTGGACATGTTTGGAGGATTTTACAGAGGGAAGTGGGGCTTTGGGAAATCAAGTAGGAGTAGGAGTGTGCAGGGAAGAGGGAGGGTGAGGGTCCATAGGACAAATCTGGAGGTGGGTTTAGGTCTAGACATGGTTTTGGGGATTTTACAGAGGGAAGTGGGGTTTTGGGAAATGGAGTGGAAGTAGCAAGGTGCGGGGGAAAAGGGAGGAGGAAGACAGAGTTTTTTATTTTTTTTAGTCGTTATTATTTTATTATTTTGTTTTTTTAATATCCACATGGGGCGCAGTCATTATCCACGTGGATGCCACATCATCAGTTAACGGTAAATTTAACAGCAATCTTAACGAATGTATGAAAGTGTCTCAAAATTATAACTTTATGTACCACACTGGGATGAAAAAAAACTTTATATACCAAATGTTGAAAACCAAGAAACTTAAGGATAGTAAACTGAGATTAACCCTTAATTTTAAATAAAAATATTTAAAATGATTTCTGATCGCATAATGTACGATGAACGGTTAAGATTCATGAATCTCCGAAATCCTCACAAAGAGGATCCGGATTCCTCTTTGGACATGGCTAAATCGTGCATTTGATAACCCTTGAAAGCAATCCCCTATATCATTAATAATTGGTTCCAGCGGAGAGAAATCTTCCTCCTCATTTTGCATGGCTGCCATGGCCATGATAGAGTCTCCCTCAAAATGCACCCCCCATCTACAGCAAGATGGTCGCAGGAAATTCTATATATACTAAACGCCTAACTTTCCGGTTAATTCCCTTTGTGTCCTTTTTACTGTTCATTCGCCAGTGTTCTTTCAATTTTACCCTTTAGTTGCTCTTCAAGTCTTGCCTTTTTTATCTTTTATACAGTAAAATGACGGTTTTGGCCCTCGATGTCCACTAGAAGTCTCTCGACTCCTTCCTCAGAAACCGCAGAATAGCATTCAGCTTCGCTGTCTCTGCTCTCTTCGATCTCTGCTTCCTCCTTGATTTCTTCTTTTTTGGTCGACTTCTCTTCCCCAAAAACTGTGCTCTGCAACATGATCGGCAATTTCGATTCCGCTTCGTGAGATATGTGCGATCTTTGCTTCAGGTTCTTCTTTTAATTGCTATGTGTGTAGCAGCTTTGTTCAGTTAGATATCTAATTGTTGATTATCACTTAGGGTTTTGAGGATCCAAATATCAATTCTTTGTGGGTTTCATTTGTCAAGAGTTTTGCCTTCTGGGTAGTTCTACCTTCAGCTCCAGAAGAACCTTCACTGAAAAAAGTTATCAGGTTAGTGATTGCTTTCAAAAAGTTACCCAATTTGATTTTTTGTTACTGTGTTCAAGAGAAAGAAGAAAGGTAAGCACTTTTAGCTGAGATAGTGTCCAACTCTCAAGTGTACTATAATTTTTTATCATTTCCAAAATTACCTTCTGTAACAGAGAAAAGGGTGATGAATTTGACAAAGTTTGATGCTTTTTAGGATCGGTAGGCCACTATTTCTATCTAACTCCACAGGTAGTTTTTAACTTTTTATATGTTTAAGTATTTTTAATATAAATTTTGAGTGATGTTTCATTCTTAAGCCGTGGTTTTTTTTTGCTTTGCAGTTTCCAGTTTCTATTTGCACAAAGAACTTTCAGACAGGGTATAACTTCTTCAGGTGTGTGCTCTGTATATTTCTCGAATTTCGATTTCTCAAATCTCTATTGTTTATTAGATTTTGCTTTCGATCTAATTCCAATTGAGTTCGATTTTGAACTTGAATTTATATTCGATTTTGATTTACATATGTCCTAATTTTTTTTGAAGAAATTTAGAGATGAAGGTATTCAAGTTGGAGACTTTGAGTTCAGCTTTTTTCAAATTTGTACAACCTCTTTCTCTATTTTCGTTAAATTTTTGGAATTTTTTGTATAATTCTATGAAGCGTTTAATTTTTTTTATTAATTAAATTACAAATAAGTATCAATGGCCTTCATTTGGTACCAATCAATCGAGAGATGTGTTGTCTGAATGTTTGATTTTGCTTGAATCAGTCTCTCCAAGTAGAAGAAAGGGAAGGATCTGAATGGGAGCAAGGCACAACATGGAACAAGCAAGCTCATGAGAATGTTAACATTCAAGGGACTCGGGGGAGGGTGACTGATCAACTGAAAAAACTGAGGTATATGGTTTTTCTCTTCGAATTCCATAAACATGCATGTATTTACATCTAATATTAACGGTACAAGGAATCAAATAATTAAAATTTGACCTAGAAAAATATTAGTTAAGTAAGCTGGTTTGCAAGTGTGTGCAGTGCACATATAGTATGTTCAATTTCTTGAAAACAGTCTTTATTTCGCAGATTATACTGAGAAATTTGAAAACCCTGTTCGAGATTTTTCTTGAAATCGTGGTTTGGGATTAAATAGCAGGGTGAGATCCTGTATTCGGATAAATACTTCAATGATGTCTATGAGTACAGGTATGCTCCTTTCTGCTTCATTTTCTTTCGATTTTTCTTTTTTTTTTATTAACTTTTTGTTTGTTTTCAATGTTAGTACAGGCATGTGGCTAAACTGCTCCCAAAAAATGGGCTTCTCTGCGAGGTAATTTATTCTCTAAGGTAATTTATTAGGGTTTTCACTTTCTTTGATTGTGATATGTCCTTTTGAGAAATGCTTTGAGATTTGTTTGTGTTATTTTGGGTTTTGTGTAATCTTGGAATCTTTCCATTTTCTTCAGTGAGATTTGGGCTTTTCAGTTTCGTTTACAGTTCTTTTGAGTGTCCATGAATTTTCACTGCTGGGTTTCTGTGGATTTTGTTATTTGAAGAGGGAAACTATGGATTGGTTTGTTACATGGTGCATACGTTTATATGCATCAAATTATATACATTCCCTCCTACTCAAATGTTCAAATGTATTCATTTATGTATGTTTGCGCATTCACTTTCGTATACGTGTGTTAACTGCCATATATACAGTACAGTCATTTAGATTTAGTTAAATGAATAACATACGTATACAAATCGGTCATTTCACACATATAGATTGATAGTTAGATTGGAACGAAATTTCGTGAATCGGTCATACACTTTACGTGATTTCTATGCAGGAATGCTGGTGAATGCCTTATTTAATTTCCAAGAAATTGAAGCTGAGAATATGGTATTTTCCTTTTGCTATGGAGAATAGTGGATTCTGTGGTGCAGTAAATATGAGGCCCAATAAAAGTGTTTTTTTCCTTCTCTCTTATATTCATCTGTTTTCATTATCGGATTGGATTTGCATTAAGGGTTTTGTTGATCTGATATTATTGATAAAATACTAGAAAACCCACCTGTACTTGAGCACTTTTAGGGGTTTGTTCTGCTTTTGGTTCACTTAATATTCATACATGTTTATGTTTTTACTTTTTAAGTGTATGTTTTTAAGTTTCTTTTTTTGTTCTGTGTAAGAATGTGTCCAACATGGTTTCTTTTTCGCACATCCTTTCAATAATTTAGATTGACTTCACCCCTAATCCATTGACAGTTACTTTGTATACGTTAGGGATAGGTCTTCTTCTTCAGCTTAGTGGGCACCGTACCTTTAGCAGAGCGTCTAGGCAATGCGACTGAGTAAGCGCTAGCTTTTTGTTTAAGCATTAAGTTATCTTAACTTTGCTAAGGCTAATTCTTAAGTTTTTCATTGTTCTCTTAACTTTATGATTTTTATTTTTGTAAATATCATTTAGTAATTTACTATAATCTGATTGCTTTATCATTTGATACTCAATAATTTCTCCAGGGCGTCGAATGTTTAACTTAACATCACAAGTAAATTACATTGGTTCTTTCCATTGAATTTGTGCTTTGGACTTACTCAATTGAAGTCCTTCCCGAGAGACCTGGAGCACCAGATTGTCCTGTAAGTAGCACTTCAATTCTTTCTTCTTTTTGCAGAAATAATGCATTAAGCACTTGAACTGTTAATTGATCCTTTTCCATTTGCATGTTGCAGTACTTTATGAAGACTCAAAGATGCAAATTTGTATGAGGTGCAAGTTTAATCATCCGAAGGACAAAGTGAGTATATCATAGTACTACATCCACGTAATGGAATAACCGAATTGTTTTCTCTTTGATCTCTTAGCCTTTGTTTGGCAAGCTGCTGTAAGTTTTCGATGATATCTTTAATTTAATAATGTCTAGACAAATTCATGATTTATTGAAAAACCCTGTTTGAGATTTTCCTTGGTTCCAATGATATAGTTTCATATATAATACGTTTTTTCACTTGCAGAAGCTTTTATCTCAGTGGGCATATCACCACCTGTGGTTAATTGTTTTGCAATCTTTGTGGTCATTTTTATTCTTTCCATGGTTTCCTATAATGCTTGGCAAAGTTTTGAGAATTAGTCTCTACAATGTGGGAACCAAGGAACTCAGTTCCCCTTCATGCTCTGAATTCACTCAGTCTGGAGATTATATAATCATTTGGGCATGGTTTCTCTCTAGGATAAAGCTTCTATCTGGCTATATATATGGACTTGGGTTTGTGTAATTAATGTCAAATAATTGAGTGAAAGAGTTAAGCTCTCCTTTTACGCAACAAACAATCCCTCTCTTTTTGTAAACCAATCCAACCAAACCCTTCTTATTTATCTTAAACATATAAAACCAACACATTCTGTGATAGTAAAGATAAATAATAAATGTTATGTAGATTCAGTTGCTTTCATTTATTTTTTAATAATTCACAAATGAGTGCTAAATTTTGATTACGGTTTCAAACCCGCAGCAGAGCGCGGGCTTCTTTGCTAGTTATAGCTAGTAAAGCTCATTATTCTCAATCGGATCACCGTCCTATTTGTGTAATATAATACACAATTGAGAACAAGGAGTGAAATCTAGATCGAACTCATGCACACGTGCTCTTAACTACTTAGTTACAAGTCCTTCGTATGCTTGATGATGAAAGACATGAGTTTTTCATATAACCGAAGTGGTAGTAAAATATCTCAAGGTGGACAGTAGGTGTTTTGTGAGCAAGCAAAAGTATTAATGATAGAGTCCTGAAGAATTAAAAAATGCTAGCAACCTTTTCATTACTTCTTTAAATCACATCTGTCATTTGTTACACACAAAACAACAACTTCAATGCATTTGAAATTATATTTTCTATTATTCATCATTAATTTCTAGCCAAAACATTTTCCTAGTATTAACTATTTGTATCTCAATAGAACAATAATCCGTTGTAGTCTAGTTGGTCAGGATACTCGGCTCTCACCCGAGAGACCCGGGTTCAAGTCCCGGCAACGGAATTAACCTTTTTGTTTTTCGGTTTCTCTACTATTTTTCTATTTGCACCTGTTCTTTCAGAGTCTTCAAATTCCTCAACAACTTTCCATTCCAAAAGACATAAAAGTTGAAAACATTTACAGCCGGCCGTACCAACAAAAATATTCTACATAATATTCAGGCCTTTCCATCTCCAACACTATTTTTTACATCAATTGCTAAAGCTAGAAGCCTGGACCGGTGAATCAGCAGTGTCGTGTAATGCAATGATGAGGTATCTGTTTTGTGAACGGGCACTTGGGAAACGGATGGACAAACTCAACACTCAAAAATCCATCCAAAACTGCTTGGTAACTAGATTCTCCTTCCGTTGCCCATTATGAGTTGGGCAGACCATACTCTTCATGGCTAAGGGCTGAAGAAAGAATCGCCTTCCATCCGCAAGGACTTCACTCTATGAGTCTAGATCATCCTAACTCCTCGGGTAATCATAAACGAGGCCTTCTGCAACACTTCTTGCCCTTGCATGACCATGTAGTTTGCTCACAATAGCTAACGCAAAGTCTGTGACGGTAGAAAGTCCTCTGCCTGTAATCAGTTTACCATCGATAACTACTTTGGTGCCATTTATCACTTCGTTTGTGAGTTTGCTTACAATGGAAGGATGAGCAGTTGCTTTCTTACCCTATATTTTGCAAAGAAAGCATAAGGAATCATATAAGCAAAAAATAAACATTAAAAATATAGAAGAAAGAAAAGAAAATTTTATGGTACCATCAGTAAGCCTTGTTTATGTAGGATTGCTGGCGACGAACAGACCGCTCCATATACTCTTCCAGCTAGTTCTTGTTCTTTGAGAAGGTTCTTTAGAATCCTAGATTTGCTTAGCCGCTCAGCCCCAGCATTTCCTCCCTATCAGAAGGAACCAGAACCGTTGAATGGTACTTTGTAACAAGGGAAAAATCTTTTTTTTTTTTTTTGTCACACAGTTACCAACAAAACAAAAGCGTATAAAAATGCAACAGTACTTAAGAAGTGCCTATCTATCTAATACTGAATAAGTATATACCTCTACAACCCATTTAAGGAATTAATAATTCTACATTTTGCTTTTTCATTTTGATTCTGCACCGCACAACGCTAAAGATAAATACCATCACCAAAAGTCAGAATTCAATATTTACGCGTCACAACTTAATCTTAGATCTTGATAGTTTGTTTAAGAACATAAGAAAGATAAATGTATCACTAACTATTCGGTTTCTCACCGGAAGAATGATTAAGTCGTATGTTGACTCTGCAGCAACACCAATCAACTTGTCAGCAATGATTTTGGTGCCTTGAGATCCCAAAATCCGCACAGATTTTTCAACTGAAGCAACTATAACATCCACATGTGCTCGTCTCAGAATATCTACAATAGTTACTACTTCAATATCTTCGGATCCATTTGCAACTGGAATCAGAACCTACATGACAATAGAATGATAAAAAGCTTCTTACGCCAAAAAGAGGGAAACACAGAGAAATAGAATGACAGGCAGAAGATACTATGTAATAAAAAATTCTAGGCAGTTCATGACCAAAACAAATAAATAAATAAATAAATGTAGGCAGTCATGTGAAAGTGTAATCAGAAATGTGAATCGGGTTAAGAGTCAAAGGAAAAGAGCGTAGAGGTGAATTGTTATCCAAAACATATTTTCTCGTTAATCAAAACGAGCATTTTAAAATTTTTTAGATGGCAAAGAAATTTGAAGTTCGTATACGTTATTTGTAGAGGAGGCTGTTCTTCATCCAATCGAATTGCATATCTATAGATCAAGGTTACAAAAGATTAGTCATGAAGCAGAAATAAAAGAAACCTTACTCGAGGGATGTGATCAAAAGACCATTCAACGTCATTAAACTCCTCCTTTTTAGATTTCTCATCATCAGGACAGATCAACTAATACAAGAGATGCAGAGTATTAGCACAAAGCTATCACGAAAAAGGTATTACGACACTCAAAATGAGAAGGAAATACCATAGAAATATAAAGAATCTGAAAAGGAACATCTTTATTAGATGAAGAAAACCATAGTTTAGGCAGGCTTTTCCTAGAGACAGTCTGACAAAGGATGGAGTTTTTTGGATAAAAGAATTGCAAAGTTTATACAATGACTTCACAGACATGAATGCTCACTCAAACGTTTGTATAATGAACAAAAAAATGAGACAGGATTTTACTGAGCATCTATGTCAAGAATCAAGCTAAAGCATGAGTTGGGACACACTAACATTACACTATTACAGTAGTAGGGCTCACCACTCACCAGCGATTCTCCAATTTCCTTGGCAATGGATTCCCCAAATAGCTGTTCTACTAGGCACAGGGCAAACCCATAAGAAGTTCCAGGGCCACGGCTTGTTGTGAGTCCTCCTGACACCTGAATGTTTGATTTGACTGCCCAGAACGTCGGAAGCTTGTGCATGAATGCAGGGTGGCAAGTAGTCTTGCATAACACACTAACAACCATTAGCCGGAAAAACCACACTGAAATTGACAAGATTTTGAAAATTTAACCAACAACCCACCTGCCTTCTCTTTAAAAGACCCCATGGCAGAAGTGCTACTGCCGGAGCAGCACATATGGCTCCATATAACCTACTTTCCTCAGCCTGCTTTCTTGTAATTTCCCGGAGTGCTGCACAGTCTCTTAGCCTCACCGATCCCGGCATTCCTCCCTTAAGGTCATACGCATAAAAATCATCAGAGGATGCTATAAGTTGTCAAACTTAAACACAAGACCATCACCAAACTTTCTAATATATTGATCTAGTCAATTGAAAGGCAAAAGTTCGGGCGTGCAAATGAATCGCAAGAATTTCAAAATAACACCTCCAGAATGCAGAATACCTTGTGCCTACAATTTGTATTGCTTCAAACTATAGATGCACACTATTACACTTCTTTTAAACTTTCTCTAGCTTGAAAATTAAAAGAAGACAACTTTCTGTGGCTCTCATTCACAGTATCCCCATAACCAGTAACTACGAATGGTTAACAATCTCAATGACCAATTTACGTGTATGTACCGCATTTTATCACTAGTTCATTACTTAATAAACTAGAAATTCATGAAATGTAACATAAATTGGTCAAGACAACTAACCGGCAAAGCCACAAGATCAAAAATTTGATCGGAACACGAGGAAATGGAGGTGTCAGCAACCAGTTTAGTACCGCAAGAAGCTTTAATCTGGAGCTGCGGCTCCACGGAGGCCACGGTAACATCAGCACCAGCTCGGCGCAGAACATCAACTATAATGACAGCTTCCATTTCTTCTGTCCCATACCCAATTGGAACAAGAACCTGCGCATAATACACAAAAATTCTCATCCATTTTCTTATCCACTTTCTCAGCAACCAAACAACATTGACGGAAAAGCTAATGTGCTTATTGCGAATAGACCTTCTTGGGAGGCACCGAAATTGGGTTTGTTGTTCCTGTTGCGGACAGGGTTTTAGTGGGTTTTGCAGAGTGTATTGAAGTAGGTGTTCTTCTCTGTGCAGAGGCCATGGAGGTGAATGAGAACGAAGGAAGAGTGGCTGCAGAGGCAGCCATTGAAGCGAGCCTCGGATAGCAGAATTTCACAGCGGTCGGTGAGAGAACCGGAGACAGAGACTCCATTGAGGCAAACCGGAGTTTCGGTTGAAGGCGCAAAATGGACCTTATCTGAGTTCTCTCGGATTCTCTTTCTTGGTCCCGAAACTTGGGTCAGCACACTATACGGCGCCGTTTAGCAAAAACTGTTTATTTCCATAATTCTCCGCCCCGTTGGTGGATGGCAATGACAATTGAAGGGTAAGGGCAATAAAATTACCAATTAACTTGAGTGAGCCAGAGGAGAGTGGAATTTCGTGTGTAGGGGTGAAATCCGAAGATCTACGAAGGAATGCCAAAAGCGAAGGCAGCTCTCTGGGTCCCTACCGACGCTGGAGTGTGAAAACATGGAGAATGAGATTAGATACTGATGTAGGGCGCAACAAATAGAAACAAAATAAAATGAAAAGGAAAACTGATATATAGGGTCCACTATCTCCTAGTGCGAGGAGAGACCTGAAAACCCTAAAATACCGTCTCTAGTACCAACCTACAACGTAGACAACTAGAAGAACAAAGCAGAACAATCTAACAAAGAGAAAGGCACAAAACTGAAACAGAGCAACACTTTGAGAAATTTCATTAATAAAAAACGTCCAACTCCCTCATCTTACAGAAAGAAATGGTTTTTACAACCATTTTGTAACATACATTTAGAAATTAAAATGGCAATAAACTTAAAATGACAAAAAACTGAAAATTACATAAAGAAAGTAATCCAATCAACCAAAATGTATAAGAGCTACTAATGGCTATTATTAAGTTCTTCTGATTGGTTATAGTCATTGATTTTATCTCAATGATTCAATCAATGCACTGGCGAACTGATCTGCATCATCCTCTCAGGGTTGGAGAAAATTCGCCCTCGAATTTGCATTTCTAGTATCGTCGATGTCCCCTCTGTATGGAATGAGGTGTTTCACATTGAACACATAAAATATGACTTGGTAACTTGGTGTCACGATTGAAACAATCGAACTTGGTAATCCAAGAAGTCGGTACACTCCACAAAAGAATAGCTTAGCAATTTCTTAAGCATCTGTTGTCTTCTTGCTAGCAATAAGGTAAGCCATTTTGGAAAATTGATCCCCCACAACAAAAATTGAGAATACACCATGCTGAGTATGGGGCAAACCCAAAACAAAATCCATGCTCATGTCCACCCATGGTTGTGATTGAATGGGTAATGGCATGTACAAAGCAGTGTTCGTTGCCCTGCCCTTAGAAACTTGACAAATTCGACATTGTTCCACAAAACAATATTGCACCTGGCAGGCCGTAAATGAGAAAAAAACATTAGTGTAAAGGTTTTGTCCCTTCCAACGCAGCCATCGCTATATAACTCTTGTATGATCTGCAACCTCAAACTAGACTCAGGTATACAAAGTTGATTCCCTTTAGAGAGAAACCCATCATGGAACACATAATCTGTTATTCTCGAATAAACTTGTCCCTGAGTTTTGCTTGGTCTTCCTCTATCTTTCGAATACCCAACAAGTACTTTCCACAATAGCCAATTAAGAACCACAAATTCAGCATGTATCAACATATCCAAATAGTACAAAATTCCAAATAATTTCATTCTTCTCCACTTTGTCATGTTCCGTTTGGAATTTAATCTTTTCTTGATGACATAAATTGCATTTGAGTGCACATACAATTTCCAGTAAACATCTTGATATTTTAGACTTTGAAAAGTGTATACATAATTCGAACAATGTGAAAATTTTCTTTTCTTCAAGTAAATTTTGTAGCGTGACAAGCAATGAACAATTCCCAAACATAATCATAAAAGTTACAGAAATGTAGAATAGATTTTACCGCAAGTAGGTACCTCAACCATTGAACCCAAATCGTCATCACTATTGCATTCATCCAGAATCAGGGCAAGATCCCAATCGGCAACACAATGAGTTTCGATTTGCAGAGTAAATTGAATTTCATTAGCTACTTTAATCACAAGCATGTAATCTTCATCATACTCATCATAAATAGGTAGAGAATTCCAATCGCCTAAATTGTTGATTTCGTAAAAACCTGACAACAGCTACATGATAACCAAAGAATTAATTAGGGCTCTGATACCAACTGATGTAGGGCGCAGCGGACAAAAACGATTTAAAATGATAGAAAACTGATATATAGGCTCCACTATCTCCTAGTGCGAGGAGAGACCTAAAAACCCCCAAATCCCCATCTCTAGTACTAGCCTACAATGTAGACAACTAGAAGAACAAAGGAGAACAATCTCACAAGGAGAAAGGCACAAAACTGAAACAGAGAAACACTTTGAGAATTTTCATTAATAAAAAACATCCAACTCCCTCATCTTACAGAAAGAAATGGTTTTTATAACCATTTTGTAACATACATTCAAAAATTAAAATGGCAATAAACTTAAAATGACAAAAAACTGAAAATTACATAAAGAAAAGTAATCCAATCAGCCAAAAAACGTCCAAAACGCCCTGGCTATTATTAAGAGCTACTAATGGCTGTTATTAAGTTCTTCTGATTGGTTGTAGTCATTGATTTTATCCCAATGATTCAATAAATGCATTGGCGAACTGATCTGCATCAGATACCCTGATGACTCTAAATAGTAGTTGCCTTTGTGCAACTCCACCAATTTGGAAGGAGGAAGGGTAAGGGCAAAAGCGATTATTATTCATAATTTTTTTTTTTTTGCTTTATGCTTGTAAGTGTGTACTTAGTAAGTTTGTTTTTTAAAAATAAAAATCTTTATTTAAGTTTGTTAAGTGTGTTTAATATTACGAGTGTTTAGAATTTGTTTGGATTTTTTTTACTTTCAAATTAATCTAGGTCGTTGGTTTATCACAAATCAAATGCGCTAGATTGTGACATGGGTAAATTACATAAAACTACCTCAACTATTGGAATATTAACAGTTTCATACATTGTCTTCGAATTTGTTGCAATGTCATACCTTCCGTCAATTGTCTGTCAATTCTTCTGTTAAATGCTAACGTGGCATGAGGTAAAAATAATAATTAAATTTTTACTAAATAAATAAATTAAAAATAAAAAAACACATAACCCAGATCCCATCACCTATCCCCTTCATTATCTTCACCATCCGTCCTCCCCCCCCCCCCAAAAAAAAAAACCTTCATTCCAAACCCAAAACCCCACCCCCACCTCCCCTGCAACCCCCCATTCTCCCTCTCGAGCCTCCCACCCACCTCTCTCTCCTCCACTCTCTTCACCTTCCCTCCCATTCAAAACCATAATAAATAAATAAAAAAGAAAAATAAAGAAAACAAATCTGAACCCAGATCGTCGCACCCCACCCCAACCCTTCCTTCCCCGGACCACCTCATCCTTCCTGTCGAAGTCGGACCACCTCAACTGGTTGTTTTATTATTATTATTTTAAGTTTTGAATGGGAGGGGAGGTGAAGAGAGTGGAGGAGATGAAGGTGGGTGGGAGGCTAGGGAGGAAGAAATGGGGGGTTGCAGGGGAGGTAGGGGTGGGGTTTTAGGTTTGGAAGGAAGGTTTTGGGGTTGGGGGGGGGGAGGACGGATGGGGAAGATGATCAAAGGGATGGGGTTTCGGGGGTGTTTTAGGGGGGGTGATGGGGAAGATGATGAAGGGGATGGGGTTTCAGGGCTGTTTTTGGGGGAGGGGGGTGGTGGGATCTAGGTTCCCTTTTTAAATTTTTATTTTTATTTTTTTAAATATTTAGTTATTATTTAATTAATATTTATTATTTTTTTAATAGAAAGTGGGTCCCGCCTCATGCCACGTCAGCATTTAACAGAGGAATTAACAAACAACTGACGGAAGGTATGACATTGCAACAAATTCGAAGATAAGGTATGACATTGAAACTTTTTAAAGATGAGGTATGAAACTTTTAATGACCCAATAGTTAAGGTAGTTTTATGTAATTTACCCTTGTGACATATATCAACAATTTATAATTTTCAATTTTTTTAAGGTTGGAAATCCAACTGTCCAGGTAAAAGGATCATTGAAAATCCAACGGTTAAGTAGCATTCTAAGCCATTTAGAATTGCATTGCACATGGGGGTCTCTTGTTGCAGCTGCCAAGTGGCGAGTCCAAGGAGAGAAGAGGAAGTAGAAGGCTTTTTCGACTTTTGGGGGTGTACGTGGGTGGGCCACAAATTGTGGCGGGTTTTGTAGCACAAGGGCACAACAGTTGCAAGGGCAGCAGCCCACACCCAATCGCCCTCCCATTCTTTCGCTATTGGAGCAAATTTTTTTTGGATGAGAGGGCAATTCCACACTGGTGGAGATGCTTTTAGTGTATTGTTGACACTAGCATTTAGGACTAGTTTGGTATTGTTGTGCTTTTTAAAAAAAGATTGTTTCTGCTGTACTGTAAAGATAATCAGCTGTAAAATAAAGCAGTTAAGTGTTTGAAAAACTTTTATTGTAAATGTACTTTTTATAAAAAAAAAAACAATGTTCAAATGTTTGGTAAACTTTATGTAAAACTCTTTGACTATGTTAAATGACTAAAAGAGTATAATATTAAATGTGATATAATAATTTATTTTATTTTTTATTTATAATTTCATCTTCAATCTTCATCATTTTTTCGGGTCACAACTCAAGATCCAAATCCCTCCCCTCCAACCCTCTGTTCTCTCCCCTTCCCAATCACCAAAATCGTCGACCCTCGAGAGAAAGAGGAAGAAATTCCGAGTTTCCGAATCTCTCCAACTCCATGATCGGATTCTAATAAGCCAATCCATCCAATCAATTTTGAAAAAACCCAGAAAAAAAAGAAAGAAAAGAAAAATGGGGATGTGAAAGAAATGGCGGAAGCATCATCGGCGTCTGCGACAAAGTCGGATGAAGAGAAAGTAAAGATGCTGGACCGGTTGCTAACTCAGCTAGCTCTCTGCGATGACTCCAACCTCCAACCATTACTCTCCAAGCTTCTCCCCTTCACCATTTCCTCCTTTTCTTCTAAATCCTCTACCGTCCGCAACAAGGTCAGAGTCACACACACACACACACTCTCTCTCTCTCTCTCCATTCGCTTTGCTACTTTTTTCTGTCGGTGGTGGTCTTCAATTTCTGAAAAATAATTGCCACAAATATTGGTTTACTTGTATGTTTAGCAGAATTTGGTAATTGGGTTTTGAATTTATGGAAATTTTAATCTGGAATTGGATTTTGTTGTTTGGGGCAGGTACTTGAGATATTGAGTTTCAGTTCAAAGTATATAGCGACAGAGAGATTCGAATCCGTAGCTAATGGATGTAGACGGAGGGGGAACCAAACGGGTCTTCCATTGACTGGGTGGGTAGCAATTCAACCCGTCAAAGAACCAGAAGGCATGCTACCATTGGAGGGCTGGCAAGTGCAATCGCCACCCTTGCCCTTTTCTCCACAAAGAGCTCCCGGCGCCGCCGTCGCAACAAGGTCTCAATGAGACGGCCTCGACTAAGCGCCATCACACCTTCGTCGCTAACACTGACAGATTCGATGATTTGATACGATGAAGGAAGCGAGAAGGAGAAAAAGGGTATAATTGGGTTTAAGAAAGTTTCATTAAACTTTACTGTTCATCTGCTTACTTTGAAAAGAATCACTTATTTTTACATTTACCAAACACATTTTACACCCGAACTTTTTTTCATAGCTGCTTTTTTTATAATTTCAGCCATGCCAAACTGGTACTTAGTAGTATTTTCCTATGCTAGTAAGTTGGATGTGTTAAGTTTGATCGTCGTGATTGTTCGAAAGGAAATTATGATTAATTTATTGTGTGGTCTTGTCAAATTTTCAACCTCGCTTAATGATAT